>JARWKJ010000002.1:11318556-11961056 GCA_029959095.1 Rhinichthys osculus | reverse complement strand
AGACAAAATACATATAATGCTTATGTGCTGCATCTGTAAGTCTATAAAATCATTAAAGAGAGCGTAAACTACACAGCCTTTCTCAGCAAGCAAGTTAAATGGGAAACTCATTGCTGGCAAGATGGGCTGTCTATGTAGGAGAAAGGTGCTTTTTATAATAAATAAAAAATGGTGTTACATGACTAAATAAAAAAAGGCTGTGCCATTCCTTTTCACCAAAAAGGTAGGGAAACTTAATGCACCCGTAAAGCACTATACACTCAATCCAACCCTCTGTGGGTGGGGACACAAAAATGTGGAAGTACAATGTATTTTTCCACAAAACCCCCTAGCTGTCAAAAGTCTGCTGGATGACGCATGTTATATATTATTGCTGACAAACAAATGGGTATATCTGTCTGCAAGTAACACCAAGCAAGAGTACACGCTGTTCGTTTACATATACCACCACCATTGTAACAATAATACAAAGCTGGATGAAAATCAGCAAACTTGTCCTTGGAGCTGAACCAGTATGTAAATCAGAGACACATAAAAAATAAAAAAAACCTTGGATATATTAATATTTTATAAACCAGCTGTTAACAGCCATGCACACCATGAGTCCATGAATATTTCAAAGAAAAATCAACGTTTTGGGTGTCATATGTTCATTTCTTAAATTCCCTCATGTGGGATGAAGGAAAATTAAGACATGTTAAAGCTGCTGTTTTATTAGCGACAAGCCGTTATAAATTGCTGTATTTAAATTAATTCAGATTTGAAGAGAGTCCACTCGCAAGTCCCTATGATATTCTGCTGGGGGTCCCCGTCAGCCTATTATTGGGCTTTTTTTCCCACCTGTTTATCACCCTTCAAGTACAACAGCACACTTCTGGGTGATATGTGGACCAGAGATTTGAACAAACCCAAGTAGCAATCTTGAGACCTATCATCTTGAGGCCTGATTTTGTTATTTTTCTCATTTTCTGAAGACTGCAGTCAAGATTATCAAGTTAAGACTTAAGAGGTCGGTTGATGCAGGTCCAGTGCCCAGCTGTCCTTACTATAATATTGCTTTTGAAGAGCACTTCAACCCCAAATATTATAGGTTTAAATGAAAAGATCAATTAGATTGCCAATAGTTCCAGTGGACTGATAGCTCTTAATGTACATGAATGAATGAGAGCATTTAGAGTGCATAGAGAGCCTTTAGCGCACAGTGAGAGTCAATTGAATTTGATGAGTTGTGAGCCTGAAGTGTTTTATTGGCATCTAAACACACAAGTGACTGGCTGGCTTATGACGAATGGACTGAGATCAATTTGATTTCTGGAAGGCAGGAGTAGCCCAAGAATGTAAAATGTGCACTGTTTATCTCTGTGTGGCTTTAGTATTGTGTGTGAACCACAAATTACAGGATATGCAATTCAGTGTCATTGTTTTTTGGGGGTTTTTTTTTGTCAATGCCAAAAATAAACCAATTGGATGTTACAATCTGTTTCCATTGGGTTCAAAGCGAGAGCAAAACAGTGTTGTTTGATTTACTATTTGGGTACAAACATGTTTCTCGCGGTGAATCAAGAAAACAAATTCAAACAATAATATATTAAAGCGTCTTTGGTGTTCCTAAAGAAATAAAGCTGGAAATCGAGGGTAACGCGGATATGACGTCATTGATAGGCGACACAATGACACGGGCCGTTACACTGGTTAAAATTGCTGAATTCTGAATAATGTAAGTAACAAGTCAAAATATATAACATTGTTCTAGTGGTTTTTGGATATTTTATTCCAAAAATCGTACATATTGTGCATTTAACTGTTAACTAATGTTAACAAATTAAACCTTATCATAAAGTGCTACCATTAATCATTTTATATCGTGTAGATCGATAAAGAGCTCAACAAGAATATGAAATTGGCAGCTGTTATGTTTACATTTTTGTTTACACTTTATTTTAAAGTGACAGTTACAATGTATAAGTATGATTCATATTAATTCATATTAACCTCAAATAAGTACTGAGTAATATTAATTAACTGCATGTACTTACTATACACTGTAAAAAAAAAATGCCTCTCCAACATAAATATTTGTAGTGACCCGTTGCACCTAAAATGTTTAGTTGGCCCAATTGAAGTTGCAGAAACCAACTTTTTTGTGTTGTGCTGACTACCCCTGCATGTAGACTGAACTTGAAATAGAATGTTGTGTCATTTAAATATTTTCTGTTGACTAAACATAGCTTGTTGGGTTCGGCCAACTAAAGTTACGTTTTCTAAACTACATCCAATAAGTTCAGCCAACTAAAGTGGTGTTTTGAAAATCGAATTTTTAAGCCACCATATGGTGATTAGTGTTTGCTTTAGTTGGGCTTGTGACCCTTAAACTGTTAACATTAGATTTTGTTTGGCAGTTGTATCTGAGTTATAACTGCCAGATGATCAAAGAAAAAAGATGATTCTGATGGTGACATAATCATCACTTGAGAGTTTTTTAGTGATTCTATAGCAAATGATTTTCAGCATTTTCAGTATAGTCCAAAACATTTCTTAAAAGTTTTTCTGATCAAAACACAAAACACTTTTTTTTAGACACACTGACATCAATAATCAGCCTGTGAATCTCAACAATGGTGACAATAATAAAGCATGTTGCAGTGGCTGCCTCCAATCACAACTCATTAATGGCTCCCATCATGCATTGCGATATGAATAAATTATGATCTGAATTTTCTATGTAATTTACTTTTCCTAATTGAATATTCTGCTTGTCACCATTGTTGAGATGCATAGACTGAATCTTAAAGTCTGTGAGTGCCTATAAGAAAGATTTTTTTTTAGGAACAACTTTTAAGAAATCCTTTTTATTATAGCTAAAATTCTGGATATTTATTCAGAATCACAGTTATGCTGTAACCAACAACATAAATCAAAATCATAAAGTTCAAATGATGACTGTCATAATATAACCGACACCATCGGATCACTTTTTTCTTTGTTCATCTGGCAGTTATAACTCAGATACATCAGCCAAAAAAAATCTAAAGCTAATAAAAGGGTCAAGAGCCCAACTAAAGCAAACACTGATCACCATAATGGTGGCTTAAACATTTTATTTTCAAAACACCACTTTAGTTGGCTGAACTTATTGGATGTAGTTTAGAAAACTTAGCTTTAGATAGCCGAACCCAACAAGCTATGTTTAGTCAACAGCAAATATTTAATTGACACAACATTCTATTTCAAGTTCAGTCTACATGCAGGGGTATCAGCACAACACAAAAAGTTGGTTTCCGCAACTTAAATTGGGACAACTAAAAAGTTTAGGTGCAACGGGTCACTAGAAATGTTTATGTTGGAGAGGCATATTTTTTTTTTACAGTGTAGAGTTATAGGGTTAAGGGTTTGGTTTAGGTTTAGTTACTTGTAATTACACATAATTTACTGTTATTACTATAGTAAGTACATGATGAAGTAACTTGTGACTACGTCACCTTAAAATAAAGTGTTACCAATTTTTTTATTTTTTTATAAAACGTATTTCTGAGTTTAAATTCCGATTGGATGAGCTGTGTTCTAAGCAAGTGCTTCCCAACCCGAGTCCGAAATCAGCCCTTATACCCTCATTCACTATTCCCTACATCCTCTAATATAGTCTACTTGAAGGAGTGAATGAAGACGAGTGAGTGAATTTGGACACTGAGTACACCGGAAGGGCTTCCGCTTTTGCATAGTTTGAGCTTGCTTCAAGAATTTTTGAAACTTAGCAAACTGGCAGCTCTATTAGTAATGAAAATATATATCTTGATCTCTGTCATGGAAACTATCATGTATAAACCTTAATTAAACAATTTAATAATCAATCAAAAAGGAATTTATACCCGTGTATGATATTACGCTGTACCCACATTGGACCAGCAGTTTGGAAAATGGATGGATGTATGATTCAGTTGCGGACGCCATCTTCTGGTCGGGTGCGGGACTCTCACAGTGCATTATGGGTATTTGATAGCTGTTAAGAATACATTGGTTGTACTCTCGTGATTGCGGTGCATTGTGGGATTGAATGAGTGAACTCGATAACGTCCACTATGGTTTCGGACCCCACTACAAATGGCTGTACCTTTAAATAGTGCCCTATTTAAGGGTATAGATGATGATTTCGGAAACAACCCTGACTACCCCAACACTGCCCTTTTTGGATGTCTCTCTTATCTGACACACCCAATTCGCCTTTGGCTAAGCCACACCCTAGAATGTAGATTGACCAATCACAGCGCAGCCAAGAACGAGCTCCCACAGAGGTCCAAAACTTTTCCACAGCGCTCCATTGACTTTAACACAGGCGTCTTATATTTTTGGTCTCGGCCGGCTATTACCGTCGTAGTTTTATCAAAAATATGGTTAAACGTTGTGCCTGGAGCATTTGTAACACAGATACGCGTTTCCCAGAGAGGTTGGAGGGGGGTGTGTGATTTTTTCCCTTCCCAAACCCGAAGTCAAATCCTGACAAGTGTCGTCTAGCTAGCACACGCTGCTAATAAATACAACGGTATACTCGCGTAGTCCGTTTGCTTTATAATAACGATTATAGAAGTGAATAGAGACCCACCCAGCTTTGCATGAACAGTGTTGCTCCTCCTTGATATTGTTAGTCCCAGCCTCCGTCTCGATTAGTAGGATATGCGGTGGGTCATTTTTTGACTGTGACCGGTATGCTTTTGCCTCTATTTGGATGCCTTGTTGTTCCTTGCGTTTCACCTGTATGTCGTGAATATAGCCTTCGAACGTATTTGCAGCCCCTTTTGCCTACTTCTATCGGACACTTTATTTGCTGCTTTATAAAAGTTTGATCAAATTTCAGCAGGAAGAGCTGTCACAGCATAGTTTGTTTGTCGGACGTAGCAACAGTAACTAAGGGGGGGGGGCGGGGCTTAGCCAAAGGCGAATTTAGGTTTTGGAGTTTCTTCTAATGAGCACATCTTTAGACACATCTAAAATGTGCAGTGCTGAGGGGCTTGAGGACCAGCGTTGGGAACCACTGCTCTACACCATTGTAAAATGCTGATTAACCCAAAGAGATTTAATAACTGGAGACATTAGCATTCCCATTTATCTTAATAGCATGTTGCTCGGCTGACACAGGACTAGAAGTAAACGTGACTTACATGCAGCTCTCTTTGCTCACAGGCACTCAGTTTGGCCTGAGTTGTAAATGTCATGTGACTAATCACTTTGTAGACATGGGAAAAGGCTAATGCTAATTGTTTGATGACACCACAGGGACATGAGAGTCTCAAGCCCTTCACTAGTGACGTCAAACACAGGAGACCGGAAAAACACGGCAGTTTCACACTTTGCCGTCCAACATATAATTAACTATTTGTGATTTATGATGCATGCAATTGTCTCTAGTCCAAAAGCTTGATTAACTGGAACCATTTGGGTCTGTCATTTGTAGGGTTTGTGTTCCACAGGCGGAGTGCGGGTTAACAAGTCTAGACATTGTGTACCGTGCCGACATCGCATCTGTGGTGTTGTTCCATAGAGAAAATTATATAGAGAGACAAAGTGGGGAGCACTAAATAGCATCAATCAGTGCATGTCTGTTTTGTTAGACAAGACAATCATCTTGTTGTTGTTCACTTTTTTCCTCGGCTATAGTCAGAAATCTCTCCATTTTAAAGTAGCCCTGAAACAATATGGATTCCACTCAGCCTATAAGTTGTGTACACCACTGTCCTTTTTTTGTAGTTGTGCTGCTGTACTCTGAGACTCTGAGGTCTAGAAAATAGAGAACTATTGATTTTCTTTTTTTTTTTTAAAGCAGATCCTCAGCATCTTAAACTGTACAGAGAGAGGCTTTCATTAGTGGCCGATCTGTCAGACTCACTGCTGGATATGAAGTGTGTCATCCGGAGGTGTGGGCTGCACTTCTAATAGTCCTTTGGGTTCTCAGGGCTCAGAAATGATGGGAATTAAACTGGCAGAAACCGTGAGCTAGACAGGAGACAGTGTGTTTGAGGATGCTTGACTCCCTTTAAGTTAGTTCATAATCCTCATTATTCTGAATGATGACTCTCATTAGATTCTCATTACTGTTAATACTGTAGTGAAACACATCCTGTCTAGACACAATGATAGTGTAAGCATATAGCATATATCAACGCTGTCGCACGGACAATTCGTACGAATTTGTGCAATTTGTCTAAACCCCAGTGATGGGTAGGTTTAGGGGCGGGGTCAGGGGTAGGTCGTTCGTACGAATTCGTACCAATTGAGTGAACTGAAAAACCAATAAAACCAACGATATTATTAACTGTGTTTACAACTGCTTTAGAAGCCTTGGAAGCTGAAGCTCGTGATTATGGTATAGGGGGCGTTATATTTCTGACACACGCTTGAGGTGTTTGACCAATCACAACACACGGTGTGTCAGCTGCTCAATCAGAACACTTTGAGTTTTTCGAAAGGAGGGACTCAATCAGGGGTGTGTTTCCAGAAAGCATTGTTTGCCAACCATGATCACAAGTCCCGTCGTTTTCAGCATTGTTCAACGGGTCTGTGTTTTCCAAAACCATATTTCCAATGAATATTTCGCAAACAGCATCGCAAAGTTGCGTTAGAAGCATAGTTTCTTGTTTGCATGACATGTGAACTTAATTAATAAATCCTTATCTTGAGCAAAATAAGCAAGCTGAAATTCAATACAACCTCTATCTTTTATGTCGAATACATACAAATGTAATTTACTCCTTTTAGTTCGACGTCAAGAGATTTAAAGAACCGTTTTTGAAGAGTGCGCATGTGAAGCTTATGATTGAATCTGCAAAATCACTAAGAAAAATGAGAATTCTCCTCAGATGCCATGTCCATAATTAGCCATAAATCGTGCATTAATTAAAAGAAGTTATTACTCCACCATCTGCGTGACATCATTAACCAACATGGTTGAACGACAGGTTTGCGACAATGTGGTTTCGTGAAACAGTCTTATAGCCAGATGATATCTTCAACTATGCATCGTACTATGATATTTAAGCAGCGAGTTTTACGTCATTGTACGGGAAACACACTCCAGAGCATTTCTGACAGACTGGGAATAGGGGTGCTGCAATAATGTACAATAAACAATGCGTTTTTTAACATTAAAACATATTTAGTACACCCAATTAAAAAAAATTATCAATCGCCCCCTTAAAGGGGTCATATAATGGTACATGCACTTTTACAAGTTGATTGTACTGAAATGTGTGTTGGCAGTGCCTGT
Organism: Rhinichthys osculus; assembly: GCA_029959095.1. Classification (NCBI taxonomy): domain Eukaryota; kingdom Metazoa; phylum Chordata; class Actinopteri; order Cypriniformes; family Leuciscidae; genus Rhinichthys; species Rhinichthys osculus. The sequence continues at coordinate 11,953,801 of JARWKJ010000002.1, read as the reverse complement.
ACAGAACCATCATAAAATGATAAAAATCCATCCAGTGTTTTTGTTTTAATCTCCTTATATGTTTTCCCCTGTCTCAAATCAAGCCGTTCGACCTTGTGACGTCACACGCTCGGACGCCCCTCCCACGATTGTTGATTGACAGCAACGTTTCAACACAGACCCGCCCTCGCTCGTGAGGGAGCTGTCAATCATAGTCTGCGCGGACCGGCGCGGTCATTGTTGATATGCTGGAGCACTGTCTATGAGCAGAATGGCGTCTAAGCGATTGTGGTGTTCTGTTCTTGGGTGTAATAACGAACACAGCAGTCATTTTAATGTTCCTAAATCCGAATCGCTGAAGACGGAGTGGCTGTGTTTGTTTTCGAAGGGAATATTCCCCACGATCAACGTCAATGCTTTTATGTTTGCGCGAATCATTTCTCACCAGACTGCTTTATAAACGAGGGTCAGTATAAAGCTGGTTTTGCTAAGAAGCTGCTCCTGAATAAAGGATCGGTACCAGCTATTCGTGTTCCTGCTGAACCTCTAGAACAACTGAAGTGAGTGTAACGTTTTATTAAACTTTATATTAATATTTATATTAATCTTTGCAAATCACTAGCTGCACGCTTCACATTGAATGCGTCTAAGGTTTACACTCAGGGTACATTACGGCATGTTTTCTATGTATGATGTTCTCAATATAATTCATAATCCCACGTTTATACTGAACAACGCGTTATGGTTATTGTGTTATTGTGTTACAAACATAGACACAGAACAGAGGGGCGGGGTGAGCAAAGCTCATTATCATTTAAAGTCATATGCACTGAAACGGCGTGCTGAAAACAGAGCTGTTTTTGACCAAGTAAAATAAGTGTTTTCTTACAATACTAATGAGAATTTGTAATTAAAGTATATTACAAACTTTTAATTTAGACCCTAAAGAATCATACTAGCTTGTACAAAAATGGCATTATATGACCCCTTTAAAGGGATACTCCACTTTTTTTGGAAATAGGCTTATTTTACAACTCCCCCAGAGTTTAACTGTTGAGTTTTACCGTTTTTGAATCCATTCAGCCGATCTCCGGTTCTGGCGGTACCACTTTTAGCATAGCTTAGCATACATCATTGAAGTGGACAAGACCATTAGCATTTCTCAAAAAAAAAAAAAAATGACCAAAGAGTTTCGATATTTTTCCTATTTAAAACTTGACTCTTCTGTAGTTACATCGTGCACTAAGACCGACGGAAAATGTAAAGTTGGGATTTTCTAGGCTGATATGGCTAGGAACTATACTCTCATTCCTGCGTAATAATCAAGAAACTTCACTGCCGTACCATGAGTGCAGCAGGCGTAATGATATGACGCAGCGCCTGAAAATAGTTCCGTTGTGTTGACGGAAGGTGGCCTATTTTCAGGCGCTGCGTCATATCATTACTCAACAGTTTAACTCAAAACTCAACAGTTTAACTCTGAGGGAGTTGTAAAATGAGCCTATTTCCAAAAAAAGTGGAGTATCCCTTTAAGTGCACAATTTTTGTCACATGTCTATATGTTTAGAAAGGGTCTGTCATATTCAAAAAAGTAATTGTTAAAGAGAATTTCAAATATATAAAAACATAAATGATTTGTCTGAACTTTATCCATGAATTATAAAATTAAGCATTTCTTAAAAAACAGCTGTCCAGTAAAGTGTTCAGACATATTGGCATAAGCTGCTCAACTGATGCTGATATTAAGCTTTGTCTCCAAATAGGAAATATACAACTATTACAAATACTATCACAAGATGTTGAAAAAAATGTTTCACTGTTTTCAAATACTAAATATGATTTATTATTATTGACATCTTACCTCTAATATGGGACAAGTGGTGTCACTGGACATCCTATTTGTGATATAATTTTGGGACATCTATTACAGTGTGTTATTGATGCTTCCAATTTAATTTGATATAGCAGCATGAAATATAGAGTATTATCTCAGTGACTTTTCCTTATCTCAAATACTGCCCTAATGGATCAACTTTTTACACTGTACAGTAATAAAAATTAAGTTGGTGTTTAATAGTCATAAAAGCTGTTTTCTTTATGCAAAAATATAACTTTTTATTTTTATCTAGGGGTGAAAAATAATGGTATTTTCGCAGCAATGCCATAGATTTTTCTTTTGAATCCACAAATAACCTTTCAGTGAACTGTTCTCCTTGTTCTTATAGTATGAAGAACATTTCAAAAAAAATCTACAGAACCTCTTTCCACTATAAAGAACCTTTTGTGGAATAGAAAAGTTCCATGAATGCTTAATGTTCTTCATGGAACCCCAGACAGATGCCAATAAAACGTTATTTTTTACAGTGTTGCAAGCACAGTGACAGCACTGACATACAACTCTGCATAACATAAAGAAAGACCCAACTCGTCGTATCTCAGATCGGATAATCCGAGTAAACTGGTGGAAATCCATCGGATGGCGCTCTTGATGCCTTTGGCGTGTGCACTGGGAGCTGTCCACGGCTCTGAAACTACAGCTGAGCGGTTTAAGCTCGCAGACGCTTCATCCGAAGCAGCTGAACTATATTCCTCTTTATATTGAGCCACAGAGACAACATTATTCCCAGAGAAGGAGCAAGTGATGGCACACATCACTGAAAACGCCTGTCGTGCCGCTGAATCGATCCAGTGTCGTCGCGCGCTGCGCAGGGAGTTCTGACGCGGTTATTCCCCTCACGAGCTTCTACTCATTGATACTTCACTAAAATCTACAGAGATGGTCCTTTGTCTTCTGGATTACTTCTGACTCTATTTGGAAACTATTATGAGTAGGAGTTCAACACCACCAAATGAATGACCTGCTGATTACTTTGCTCAGCAATCTTCGGATGTTTTTCTTCGAGCAACTTCATCAAAGAGCTTTCAGTTAAAGGAAGGCGTTCGCTTTAAGCTCGCATATTAAGAAACGCAACCGTGGGGGGGAAAAGATTAAAAGTAAATTATGTATTTTTTAGTTCGTATGTTGTTGCACAGACCGCGTGAAAAATGATTGCTGTAAATAGCGAGTGTATAACTATGATGAGAAGATGCCTGATGACGTTCAAACCGTTCAGGTAAGACTTGACAATCTTATCTAGGACTCATTTTAAATGTTCAGATATTGCAGATATTTGACACAACTAATGTGAGACCTTATTAATGTGAGATCAAATAATGTAACAGAGGTAACAATATTTCTGTCGTTTTGTTTAATTTCTTTACGGTACTGTAGGTACAAACCAGATCATAGATAGATAGATAGACAGATGCTTACCATGATCATTTTTGTGAGAAATATTTCGCGGCAAACTTATCGACCTTGTCTAGTTCGTATCCTCGAACAAAGCTGAAATGATGTAAAACTTCGTCTCTTCACTGTTACCACATGAAAGTATATCTACAAAGAAAGACATAACTGCTTACTGCAAATAACATGGTGTGGATTTATGGAGGTAGTGGAACTATTTTAAGCTCTTGAGAGGATTTCATTGATGTTGTCAGAAGAGCTACAGGAAAGGATGTGAGGATGGTGTAAGAAGAAGTGAGACTCTGGTGAGCTTTCGCGCTGTTTTCCACACAGTGGCGGGAATCCAGCAGCGTGAGGATGTGGGTCATTCTGTTCTGCAGGAGCTCTGCAACTTTTAAAATGAATATGATTATGCTATAGTTTAACCCATTTCCCCCCTATATAAAAGAGTGTTACTGACATTACAGGGAGGGATATGCTGTGGTCGAACTCAGACAATTAAATTGTATTAATTAGCAGATTTAATTAGGCCTATATTGTGGAAATAAAATAAAAATAATGCCTAGATGATTACATCATCATCAATAAGTAGCAAACATTGTCATCACATTTTCTCTGGTTTTTCTTGCCATAATAAACACAGTTACAGCAGCCAGAGATAACAAAAAAATAAAAAGAATATCAACATTCAAAATGCAAAACTAAAGCAAACTGATCACCATAATAGTGACTTTTTATTATTGTGTTTCTCTTCTCTTCAGTGATTCTGCTTGCTATCATCAGGTGTCTTCAATAACGCTCAATCATCACTCAATTAATCACTAATCTAATTAACTCTAACACTGCTTCAGTGTTACTCTGCTGATGGTTCCCATAATAACACTTGATTTGGGCACATTACAGTTTTTTTCAGTCGCTAACAAGCGTTTGTCCAACCAGTAGTCACATTTTCAAAACTCTAAACACAATTAGCACAGCATCGGTCTATTGTGGCCATACCATTCACACATTTCATGTCGTTTTCACACAATATGCAGTCAGTGAACACATTTCCACAATGCTTACATTTTCTTAACAGACAAGTTATACCTCCCAACAAAATTATGGATTGTTTTTGTAGTATTTGCGAATGTTAACACACACCATCCCACAATAGCAAAAACAATATTCCAAACCTTAGATACAGTATAAAAACCTCTGCTTTTGCAATGATATCAGTTCCAAAAACAATACATCTCAGCAAAATAATAAACAAACAATTGAATAATTGACACAGCTGATTTATGTTGGGTAAATTGGGCCAACCCAAAATTACCCAATTTTTTTCTATTACATTGACACTTATAGAGTAAAATTAGGACTTTGAGGAGTGATGTTTTTGGAAACAGAAACAGAAAAAGACAAACACTGTAATGTCTGGACGAGGAAGAGTAAGAGCAAGGGGCCCAGGGAGAATAGCAAGAGCAGTGAGAGATGCAGTGAGAGATGCAGTGAGTGGTGCAGTGAGAGATGCAGTGAGAGGTGCAGTGAGAGATGCAGTGAGTGGTGCAGTGAGATGTGCAGTGAGAGATGCAGTGAGAGATGCAGTGAGTGGTGCAGTGAGATGTGCAGTGAGAGATGCAGTGAGAGATGCAGTGAGTGGTGCAGTGAGAGATGCAGTGAGAGGTGCAGTGAGAGGTGCAGTGAGTGGTGCAGTGAGATGTGCAGTGAGAGATGCAGTGAGAGATGCAGTGAGATGTGCAGTGAGAGATGCAGTGAGAGGTGCAGTGAGAGGTGCAGTGAGAGATGCAGTGAGAGATGCAGTGAGTGGTGCAGTGAGATGTGCAGTGAGAGGTGCAGTGAGAGGTGCTGCAGTGAGAGGTGCAGTGAGAGGTGCAGTGAGAGATGCAGTGAGAGATGCAGTGAGTGGTGCAGTGAGATGTGCAGTGAGAGGTGCAGTGAGAGATGCAGTGAGAGATGCAGTGAGAGATGCAGTGAGTGGTGCAGTGAGAGGTGCAGTGAGAGATGCAGTGAGAGATGCAGTGAGAGATGCAGTGAGTGGTGCAGTGAGTGGTGCAGTGAGAGGTGCAGTGAGATGTGCAGTGAGAGGTGCAGTGAGAGATGCAGTGAGAGATGCAGTGAGTGGTGCAGTGAGATGTGCAGTGAGAGGTGCAGTGAGAGATGCAGTGAGAGATGTAGTGAGAGATGCAGTGAGTGGTGCAGTGAGAGATGCAGTGAGTGGTGCAGTGAGAGATGCGGTGAGAGGTGCAGTGAGATGTGCAGTGAGTGGTGCAGTGAGAGATGCAGTGAGAGGTGCAGTGAGATGTGCAGTGAGAGATGCAGTGAGTGATGCAGTGAGAGATGCAGTGAGTGATGCAGTGAGAGATGCAGTGAGTGGTGCAGTGAGAGATGCAGTGAGTGGTGCAGTGAGAGATGCAGTGAGAGGTGCAGTGAGATGTGCAGTGAGATGTGCAGTGAGAGATGCAGTGAGTGATGCAGTGAGAGATGCAGTGAGTGATGCAGTGAGAGATGCAGTGAGTGGTGCAGTGAGAGATGCAGTGAGTGGTGCAGTGAGAGATGCAGTGAGAGGTGCAGTGAGATGTGCAGTGAGAGATGCAGTGAGTGATGCAGTGAGAGGTGCAGTGAGAGATGCAGTGAGAGGTGCAGAAGTGCAATATTTGATGAAAACATGTGGCCTAACCCTGAAGATCGCAGAGTTTAGATACAGTAATTTTGTGTGTTTTTTGTAAGCAATACTGTAAAACTTTTTCTGTTCTTTCATACCGTGTTTCTACTGTACCTCCTGTTGTAAACAGTAAAGGGAAAAAACTGATTTGCTTTTTACTAGAATGCTTTTGAATGTGAACATTACTGTACATGTGGACATACAGTTCCCAACCAAGAAATTTAGTGTAAAAAGGTTGGATTGCATGTTTTGCATGCAAATACCTGTAAAACTGAAACATCAAAGTCTATGTAGTTTTTGTAATGTCAACAATAGCCAGTATTTTGAAACCTGGTGTACTTTGATTGACTGCATGTACCATGTGAAGTGAAAACAAGTGTTATTCTTTGACAGAATAGATTCATTTTGAGACAGATTTTCAGTGTTTTGGTAAAGTTAGTGTGTGCAGAGAAAGAAAATTAACCATTTGGCCAATTGTGTTTTGTAGGTGTGAGTCTGTGTTAAGAGTTTAGAAAAAGTATCTGAAGTATGGGTAAGCGCTTGTTAGCGATTGAAAAAAACTGTAATAGTGTTTTGAATTCCACCTTTTTTCCCCTCAAATATCTGTAATGCAAATGTTAATTCACCTTAGGATGAATAAGAATTATTATTATTGTTTTAAATAAGCACTAGCAGTGCTTAAACACCTGGGTTGGTTGGGTTAATTTGATACATTTTTGCTCTACCATAAGCTTTTAAGCTCATTAGAAAAACGTTCAAAACACAAAATGCGTTGTGTCGTTCACGTTTTGCGACAGTTTAAAAGTGAAATGTCCAGTGAGTTGCACTAAAAGCGTGTTTATTTTCAGATGAACGTGAATATGGCAATGTTTTATTACGTTGAAGTTTGTACATATCACCGCAGTCCTGAATTGAAATGTCCGGTGAACGACGCTTAATGCTCCATTTTACAACAACGTACACCTACACTAAACCCTAAACCTACCCGATAATGTTAACAAAAGCAAATGTGACATAAAAAGGCAATTTTAACCATGGCATTTTAGCTTGTTTTTAAACTCTTGTCTTTGAGCTCTTTTATCCTGACTCGTCTTTCTCGGGAGTCGTACCCGAGCTCTCTACATGTACAATTCTGTACCAGCTGAGCTACCGAGCAAGCTTAGTACATCAGTAAAACCAAACATATGGAGGTGGTTAAGTGGTGCAAACTCCAAAATATATTAATTTACAAATCATGCACTGTGGTAAAATGTGTTTTGAGGTCATAACATAACTGTGCAAATAGCCGTGTGAAAAAAAGTCTTTATTAATCCATAATCTGCCCCTGTAATCATAATTGTGTGTGAAAACGATTAAAAGTGCTTGCTGTTTTACTGCCTCTAGTGTTCACTTCTGTTAGAAACTGCAGTGATATTTACCTGATGGTTCATATTTTGTGGCGCTGCAAAAAGTGTACAGGGGTACATATTTCCTATGAGACAGGTTGATAAACTGCCATCCTACACACCTGTTTCTGATATGACTTTTTGAAGTTTAAAGAAACAATTCACCCAAAAATGAAAATTCTATCATTATTGTGACATTATACCATTGGGGCTTTCACACCGGAGGAACCTTTTCATAATTCCTAGAACTATTGGTGTAAGTACCCGGATTTTGGTGTGTTCGCACCGTAGAAACTTGGAATTATTTTAGTTCTAGGAACCTCTTTTTGCAGGGACTAATTTAGCTCCAACTTCAGAGTCGGGTCTAACCCAGCACTATAGGAACTACCAGTGATGTTAGTGTGCGCTTATTGGCCAAATGCACGTAAAACACCAGCACCCGCCATTTAAAAAAAAAAAACCTGAGTAAACACACAGATTCTAGCCTATGTATTTACTCCACAAACTAACTCTAAGAACATGTAAAACAGTGATAGATGGACCTCTTAACCTTTACGCTAAGGAGAAAATCCAACGCCACTTTGAGAGGACCAAGCCAAACATGATTATGTATTTCTGCTCAGCAACACTGGACATCAACCACACGGCATACGCTAATACCTTTTCATTACTGTCTACTTTCTATGTATAACAGTTCTATTTAATAACGTATTAGACGGGACTGTTTGACAGATCGTAAACTAATGAACACGGAGAATGCCTGCACTGTGTGCTTAGACTCTGGCTGGCGTTCAGCGCCGTCAAAATAAAAGTCACAACAACAAGAGCGGCGTATGTCACATCAGAGTTCCTAATGGTGGTACCATTGGTTCCTAAAGGGAACCATTAGTTCTCAGGGAAACACCCTTGTGGCTAGTTCCTATAACTACCAGGTGTGAAAGCCCCTCATGTCTTTCCAAAAATGTATATGCTGTTATTTTCCATAAAATGACAATGACCATGTCTGAGAGGCTCTAAAAACGAAAAAATATTCCTACCATACAGACCATTTGACCCTTGTTATATTCCAAGTTCTGTCATGGCAACTCTCTGGAGATTGGCATGGTAATAGATATGGCAATGTTAATGTATTTGGTCTAGGCGGAATAGATGTGCAAGTACCGAGACTTATTACCGCGAATATACATTCACAGACATTGCTGTGAGCATGTAAGACATTCTGCTGCTGCTGCACATGTAACATACATGATTTAAACCGTAGCAGATCTATACAGGTGGAGCTGGGGAAGGTGGAGAGTTTCTGGAAGCGCTGCATACTGTGTCATGCAGACAATGATGTGATCGCTACCAAATAAGTCAAAGACTTCTGAGCCTGCGCCATCTAGATTTTCATGCCAGAACTAGGTAATAATCGTATAATAGTGTTGTACGAGGAACAGTCGCATTGACGTTCTATTCCAAATCTTCTCCTCCTTCTGCTCCTTTATGGTGCGGTTTTTTTGGAGTCTGACAGACGTGGTAAATAAACTATCCTTTTATAGTAAAGAGTTGTGCTAATGTTTTTCTCATCCAATACATACATAAATAAAGCTTTAATTCATTGGGTGAACTATTCATTTAAAGCACAAGTTTCACAAGGACAACATACTAACAATACACTTCTCATACTTGATCCTCATCAATGTCTGGCTTGAAAGTCTTTTTCACAGGTTTTTTTTCTTATTCCACCCCAGCACATTTATATCTGTCTGTCTCGGTCTGTCTTTTTCAGGATATTTGTGGCGGGAATCGGTTTCTTCAGTCTGTGCTTCTTAATGACCTCTCTGGGGGGGCAGTTCTCGGCCAAGCGACTGGGCGATTCCCCATTCAGCATCCGAACCGAAGGTACATTAATAACTGGCAGCTCTGCACGTCCACCTGTGCTGACCATATGCATGTCTAATTCATCCTGTGGCATTTGGAAAGTGTCATTTTATGGGATCTTTAATGGGGTCAATGGAGGATTTCACGTTGGCCTTTAACAGGCTTGATTATCCAGGGGTCGGTGTGCTGTGAATAGCATCTCTGGCTGTCGAAGACCCCATTTGTCTTCGGTCATCACTTTTTATGAAAATAGATCACACCAGAGGCTAGAGGTCTCGTCACTGCAAATGCCAAAAAAGAACCTGTCCATGAGAAAGACTCGCCCAAAAAATAACATTCAGTCATCATTTACTCACTCATCAAGGGTATTCGTGAAAGTTGATGAATGAAGGGTGTTCCAGATATGATGCCGGCACAGATTCTATGTGACCTGGTTGAGATCGTCTTCTCTGCAATAGATGCATGCGATGCTGACTTAGAGTTTAGCGAGGTAGCGTAATTATGCCGTCTACCTTTTGTGAAAGCTTAGATGTAGGAATCTCACCCATACTTCTTTAAAATTCTGCCTACATGGGCTCACTACAGAGGTTTTGGAAGAGAGCCAATATGTTTAATATTCAGTTCCTTTTCTAGTTTCAACACCGCTGTGCCCAACAGGAAATGGTGTACCCAAATGTGGCAAATAGCCATCTTAAGAGCTCCACTCGGTAGCTGGAAAATTGGAAAACTGTTTCATGGTGTGCTCAGCAAACCCCAGTATAAGGCTGAAGATGATGGATTAGTGTTCTGTGATGTTGTGGGAGAGGTCGCATGGAGAAAAGAGGGGGAGAGTGAGAGAAAGAGAGCACAATCTGATTAATTAACCACTCCCAGGCTGAGGTCTTGAGAAAGCATCTGGCTCTCGCTCATTAAACACTGCCTGCTGATCAGCCAGAGATGGACGTCAATGTGTTTTGGGAGCCCAGCGCTGACATGTGAGATGTGAGGGTTACTTTAAAATGAATTCCAGTTACAAATGACTAATTATTTCAAACTAAGTGCATATGAATTACTTAAAATGCAGTCAGTATCCAAATATCACTACATCACTACACATATTGCAGTCTGGCCTTTAGATTTTTTTTTTTTAAATTGCTGCAAGAAATGAAAATAAAGACACAAGAATTGTCATATCTGCTAGATCAGGTGTTTTCAAACTGGGCTCCGGGGATCGCCAGGGGGCCGCAAGTTAGTGACGGGGTCTGTGGAAAAGTCTAGAAAAGAAATGTAAAAAAATAAATAATTCTGTGTATAAATTGGATGTGTATAAATGTTTTGGATAGGGGTCCCTCATGCGAGAATTGTCATATTTGGGGGGCTGTGGCATCTAAAAGATTGATAACCCCTGCACTAGATGAGTCAAGTCAAGTCACCATTATTTATATAGTGCTTTTTACAATACAGATCGTTCCTTTACAGTGATAACAGGAAAATAATGCAACAAAGTTTATTTCTAGAAGAAAGTATCGTCATAGTAGAGCTTAAGTAAGTGCAGTGATGGTTCATTTTTGTTGTAAAAAGTTATTAATTTAGTTAATTTATATATATATATAGCTAGTTCTCATTAGTTCAGTTCTCATAAAATGGTGTCAATGCATGATTTATAGTTATATAGACTTATACTTACAGTTATATATAGATGACTTATAGTTCATCCAAAAATAAAAATGTGTATGTTATTATAAACATGCTGTTATTTATGTTGTTGTTGTTGTTGTTTTTTTCTGTGTAACTTAAAATGGTGTTTTGTTTGTTTTTTGGAGTTACATTTAAGAATGTTGAACGCTGGGTCGTTATTGTCACGTTTAGTTTCTACATTACATAATTCTGTGGCAATTTTTGTATTGTATATCTGTAAGGGTCACCAGCTGGAGTGCCCTTGAGAGGGTCCAGAGGGCACTCCACATCAGACTATCGTCAATCCCTTACCAACTACATCTGCCATAACTCACTGCCTGGACTCTTCATCCATTATCACATTCACCTGTGTCTCATTATCTTGTTTAGCTCACCCCATGTAAGCCTGTTTTTCTCATTCATTATCTGCAAAGTCTTGTTTAGTGTTACACTGCAATTCCAAGCATTCTCCCTGGTTTCATGTCTCTTGTTTTTGGATTCCCTGCCTGTTCCGTGGATTACTATTTTTCCCGTGTTCCTTTGACCCTGCCTGTACTTTGGATTACGTCTTTGGATTACCCTGTTCAATAAAAACTGCATTTGGACCCTCAACCCTCTTGTCTCGGAGCAGTTCGTGACAATTACAGTATTAAAGTAAAATAATGCTGACATACACCAATTATGTATATAATATCACCATTATGTATAAATACTTAACAATTTACATATTTTTTTTTTTTTTTTTTTTTTGTAGCACTTTATTTTACAGCCCTGTCTCCCATACCATGTACTTATTATAGCAATTACAATGGGTAATAACTAGGTACTGGTACCATGTAGTTACCTTATATTACTTTCTTAGGTAAGTGCACATACTGTAAAATAAAGTGTAGCCATTTTTGGGGGGGCATTGCTGATCTAACAGTAATGTTTAGCTTTTAGTAATATATCTCAATGCTCTCTGTTGGTCCCTAAGAGAAACCCTGCTGATTCTCTGATCCTCTTCCACATAAGAGATCCACCAGCTTTTACACCCTCACTCTGGCCATGTTCTATCTTGAATAATACCATCCAACATATGTTCTGGGATTATGCCTCTAATGGATACTAATGGCTATTCTAAGAAAGGTTTGTTATTATACATTTTTAATGAAAGCTTGCGTGTGGGTTGATGCAAGGAGCACTTTGTCAGTTTTGAATAGCAGGAATGTGTTAGTTAAGCAAGAAATACAGGATGCCTAGCATTACAGCCATACAACTAGGTTTCAAACTAGGTTGCATTTAGAGAATACAACCCTACACTGGACAGGCTCTAACTTATTACTATTCTAACTGGAAATATAATCTGATTTAATCTATAATCTAGTAGTCAAAATATTGCTGAAATGTGTAGATTTAGATGCGTCATTATTAGGGATTCGAAAATATTATCTTTTTCATGCAGTGCATGGTGAATCATACATCCGATATCAAAATTAGGTGTGTTAATGCCTTTTCACAGCTGTTTATACATTTTCTACTCATGAACCTAACAATAAAAATTCTTATTTTCTTTTTAAATTGAAAAGCAAATTATCAGAAAGTACACGGACACTAGCAACACACTGTTTAAGAACACAATGGAGTTCTATTTACACTAAGCTCAAATAGCCCACCTTTTTGGCAGAGGCTATTTACACTAACTCAGATCAGAGTCACAACAGACTGGGCCATCTGACCAATCAGAGCAGAGTAGACCAATCACAACAGACTGGGCCATCTGACCAATCAGAGCAGAGTAGACCAATCACAACAGACTGGGCCATCTGACCAATCAGAGCAGAGTAGACCAATCACAACAGACTGGGCCATCTGACCAATCAGAGCAGAGTAGACCAATCACAACAGATTGGGTCATCTGACCAATGAGAGTCGGTGGGTGCTCACACTACATGAGAGTCATGAGACCAACGTATGTTTGAGAGCGCTCCCGTTAAAAGAACGTCATAGAAACTGCTTATATCACAGGATCCAACACTGTTGATGATTATGAAGTAAATTACTTGGCTGGCAATATATTAAAATTTGTATTACTTTACTACTTTTAATTTATCTTGTTTAATGCATGCATTTTATCATCTTTTGCTATATACCGCAAATTAAACCAGATGATTTAAAAAAAAAGAAACCAGTATTTTCTGCAAGCTTTTTTTTTCATGGTTAGTTTAGGTATCGTTCCAAAAAAGGAAACTAAACCAAATGACAAGGAGTTCATGTAATTCATAAATATATGCACACTAAAGCATGCATCGAAAAAAAAAAATTCATTTTAGACAAGTTACCATTTTAGGTACCAAACAAGACCACATGGAGATGCCAAAAAAATAAAATAAAATAAAAACCCTAAACCAACCACCTTTACCTGACTGCATTAGCATTATATGCCTATTACAGCACACAGATCCATTCAGAATTATGGAATGTGGAAACAACGTGAATGTACTGAAATGTGTTAGTTTGCGCATCAATATAACGACGTAAATTACATTGACACAATTTCACATGCAGTAAACGGTCACAGTTATGATTGGCTAATTTCACTGTTGCACGCGAGTAAGCGAATGCAAACGTAAACGATCACTGTCATGTCTACTACCCTCACGTTCATACTCAAATTGCAATTCTGCATCTTGTTTTCTAGCTCAATTCCATTCTGAATGATGCACAACCCTGTTAGTCGAGTCTCCCGTGTGCTTTGTATGGTGTTTGGTTGCTAGTGACATATAAATCTGTAGATTGCAGGGCTTTGACACAACATCCTCTAGGAAGGTCTTTAGATTTCAGTTGGAGTCGTCCCAGTGCTTCATCACACTCTGGCAGATATCTGCACCGCTCCGAGATGAAAATCAGCGCTTCTCTTTCCTTTAGACAGTCAATGCAGGGTTCAAAAACCGTGGCCTTTGACAGTTGTGGCACACAGGCACAGCAGGAGATGAAAACACTGATTCTATTATAAGCCTGTATCTTCATGTATAGAGGTCTTTTCTCACTTGTATACACAGTGGGACACAAATGTCTGAGACCACGCTGAAAAGTCTGGCCTCAGATCTCAGATTTGAATTGAAAGTTTTGAAAAAGAATGTCAAATGAATTCGAAACAAATCTCGCCACTATTTCATAGCCACAAATCAAATGTAATCAAACGACTGCTGCTAAATCAATCAAACCTATTGCAGATTATTAGTATCATTACAATATTTTCTTTAAGGAGTTGAATGAATTGAAAGGATACAGCGGTGATATAATCATCCCCAGTCCCCTCGCCACGAGATGTGCCCTAGTTTCTCCAGCATCCATGTTTTCCTCCTTGCACTGTTGTGTATTTATAATGCTAAACGAGGGTCTAATGGGAACGGGAGCCGAGTTCTTTCACACACTCTGAAGGAGTCTGCTGTTGGATTCTTGGGGTGAAATTAATGCTGTAAATATTTGCTTCAGCACATTTTCAAAAGACTTCTCTATAATAATAATACTACTAAAATAAACTGAACAAATTCATTGCAGATTAGATCGAACTTTTTAGAGTGACCTTAAAGTCAACAGGAGCTTAAAATGCAACTCATTTTAAATCTGCCTTGCACTTATTGGGTCTCATTCATGAAACACGAGCAGAACGAATTTTTGTGTAAATCGTGTGTAAAGTGGTTCTGGCGTAAATTTTCAGAATTATTAAAATGTTCGTATTTTCCAAATGTTAGTTGGTACACAAGAAATCTACACCTGCTCCCAGCCACGCGTAAATAGTGCGCTTAACACCCGAACGTTTTGCTCATTAATAAGGCTGCATTTTAATTCACCTTAATCGGGTACATATTTGCACAGCATTTTGAAAAAAATATTATATATAGTAATTACATACGGTTTTTCTTATTATGAAAGCCAGTAATAGCATCTGCGATGGTGGTCCTTCTCCAGTTTGAATACTATTTTTCCGAAGTGAACTAATTCGTTTTTTGCTCTCAAGCTTAATGTCGAACCATTTTCTTCTCACTTCTGGGAATGTTCGATTAACAGATGAAACTCCATTAACTGCATCTGTAATATGCTGCCAAGCTTGCTTTTTTTTAGGACCCGATACGCCACTATGTACGCTTGAAAATAAAATGTGGCGTTTTGAATGAACTTCTGATAATAAAACTTCAATTTCTGCATCTGAGAAATTTTTTTTTTTCATTCGCATTCATGTCATAATATGATGCCCATATACTATAGTTGTCAGTCGGATTTAATGGGCGGGATTTATGGTAATTGAGAATGAACGTGCACGCGCATCCCATTTACGACTGATTGGAATTCATTAACACACACACACATTTCACTATCACATCTGACGTTTACGAAGTATTTGTGAATCAGGAGAAGAGTTTTTGGGAAGGTCTCTTTATGCGCAAATCACTCGCATATTTACTCGTATATTTACGAATGTTTCATGAATGAGACCCAGTGTACGTATAATCAACAGAATGTGTAAAAGGGACCGTCAAAATAAAGTGAAACCCAAACAGGTAGCTTACCAGGTATTGACTTTCTTGTTTTTTCTTCATAATAACATGAACATTATAATGTAAACAGGATCAGTTTAGATTCTATGTTGATTTTAAAATGTATGTGTGCTTGTGTGTTCATACCGCTTTGTATATGTATGCCATCATGCCCGCTCATGCTAAATATCTTGGGCAGATGTGGGCACACATAGCATTTGGAGCTAGTGTTTTTGGTGACCTGCCGCTCTTCAGAAGCCCTCAGGTCATCTTACGGCTAGTGAGTCATAAGTAAACCGATGCAGTTTCACGGCAGTATCTCTCGTCTTCTGTCACGTACTCCCACGGTTGCTGTCAGACAGAGTCGAGCTAAAGAGCTCAAGAATTTCACACCGACTCACTCAGAATCCGGGTTTGTTTTCTTCACACTTTAACACCAACACACCTGGGGGAAAAATAGCTGGAATTAAGTGCAGTCAATACTTGAATTTTTAGTAGCAAAAACAAATGTTACTCCTAGTTTGCATGCATGTATATAAATAATATTATTAGATGATATTATATAATTACACATATCATTTAGTATATTTATTATAAAAATATATAGTATAAAATGAATTTAAACACAAATGAAGAGCCGTTTACACGACACTGTTTTCAACTAAAAACTGAAAACGTATGCGTTTTGCCCGTTCATTTACACGACTGATGTTTGGGGGCCTGAAAAACGCAAACTTTTACAAGCTTTTGAAATCGATACCATTATCATCTCTGTGTAAACTACAAAAATGTAATTTGTGAAAACACAAACAGTGATGCCATGCGTATGCGTATTATGTGTTCAGTATATAGGCGTATAGCGTTTCTTTAGAAAGTTACATCGCCACCTACTGGCCTGGCGTGAAAAATACAGCGATTTTAGTCGTTTTCGCAGATCAGTGTAAACGGGGATCGTTTTGACAACGTTGTCGTCTGTACGCGAAAGACACAAAGGGGAAAATTTTCGTTCTCTTACGAGAGGTTCTCTCGTATTGCGTAAGCTAGCTTACGCTACGGGAAAGATTCATCTTTTCTGAGAAATTGAAGCCAAAAATTATCCTATAATTTTGTATCTATTCACAACGCAGTTCAGCTGCGGCAGAGCATGAGCAGGCTAGCTAGCAGCTCATTGGCTCGCTCACAGGGAACTGCTTAAGCCTATGAGGAGACACGAATGAACTCTCGGCCAATGAGAGTCTGACCTGCTCTCATTGCGTCAGAGCCCGCCGAAACGGGCGTGGCCAGAGAGTATAAATTCGCCTCTCAGGCTGTAAATTCTGATTTTTCATATCTTCAGCGAGGCTACACGCATCTGCTGATCCTGAGAGAAGCCGCCGTCGTGGAAAAGGCACCTTCTAGCGAGCATCTGGGAGTCTGAGGAAGCCGGCCGTCTTCGCCACGTTCAGCCGTCCTGCAAGCTAGCGCCATCCGACGGATTCATATCCTTTACCAAAAAGCTTCTTGTATTGTGTGTGTGTATCTAAAAGAGCAGCGAGCGTCTTTTTTAAGATGCCTCGCACACCTGCGGCTCATGCCGCGTCCCTCTCAGCGCCAGAGCCCGCCTTCTTCTGCGCTCTCTGCCTGGGACTGGGACACGCAGAGCTTTCTCTCGCCAACGGCGGATGTTTCCTCTGCGAATGGGCTTCTGTTGTTGACCCTGCGGGCTCGACTCGAAGCGTTACGCCGCCTCCCCCTCTCACCGCCTACGAGCGATGAATGGGGGACGAGCCGCTTACAGCTGTGCCAACCGCGGCTAGCTTTCTTTACTTTACAAGAGAGCTAGCCCGGCCCCATGCATACGCGTCACCGGCAAGTGGGTTTATAGTGCGTTAAGTTCCGTCGAGGCTGAACTAGTCGCTGCTATCACACCCTCTTATCTGCTCGCGCTATTAAGCCTGTGTCTTACCCCTAGCTCAGTGGTGGAACACAAAGCTTTTCGCGCCAGAGACCCGTGTTCGATTCCGGCTCTCGCAGATAATTTTTTATGCAGCTCTGAGCTCTCGGCTAGCTTTCTTACGTTACAGAAAGCGGCCGCGCTCTCCCGCCTGCATATAGCGCCGCTACATAAAGCGTTTATAGTGTATCAGTTCCGCTGAGGCCGAACCTGTTTCTGCTATCACGCCTTCTTATGTGCTCGCGCTGTTATGTTTTTGTCTTTACCCCTGGCTCAGTGGTGGAACACAAAGCTCTTCGCGCCAGAGATCCGTGTTCGATTCCGGCTCTCGCAGATAATCTTTATGCAGCTCTAAGCTCGCGCCCAGCTCTCTTACGTGACAGAAAGCGGCCGCGCTCTCCCGCGCTCATGAGAAACGTTCTCATTTCCGAGCATAAAGGTGGACAAATGGGTTATAGTGTGTTAGTTCCGCTGAGGCCGAACCTGTTACTGCTATCACGCCCTCTTATCTGCTCGCGCTACTGTGCTTGTGTCATTACCCCTGTGGCTCAGTGGTGTATCACAAAGCTTTTCGCGCCAGAGACCCGCGTTCGATTCCGGCTCTCGCAGATAATTTTTATGCCGTCACAAGTCCAGCCTCTGCAGGCTAAAAATAGTCTCGTGCCCACTTTCAGCGCTCACGTTTCTAACACGCACTTGCACGCGACGCGCGTCACAAGTGTAGCCGATTTCAGGCTATATATATATCCCGCTGCAGGCCGCTCACGTGACCAGCCTCAGCTGAGAAAAGGACGGCTATTTCTCACCATGGCTGAACCGCCATCAATGTTTCGCCCTCTGTCAGATGCCTACTTTCAGATTCAGATAAATCCCCTTCACAGGCCATTCGTACGTTTCGCCTTCGAAGGCCAGGTTTATCAATACACCGTCCTCCCGTTCGGCCTATCCCTAGCACCCCGCACGTTGACGAGGTGCATGGATGCGGCGCTCGCCCCCCTGCGGAGTCAGGGGCTGCCAATACTGAACTATTTGGACGACTGGCTGATTTTGGCACAATCACAGAGGGAGCTACTGTCTCATCGTACAGTCCTCCTCGACCATCTGAAAAGCTTGGGCCTCTCTGTCAACTGGACAAAGAGCGCACTTCAACCCAGTCAGACTATCTCTTCTTGGGTATAGAGCTAGACTCGGTCTCAATGACGGCTCGTCTGTCTACACAGCGCGCGCGCCGTGTGCAGCGTCTCGCCGCATCTTTTCAGATGAACAGACTCACACCTCTGAAAACTTTTCAGAAGGCGCTGGGTTACATGGCCTCAGCCTCCGCAGTGCTCCAGCTGGGGTTACTGCGCATGCGCCCGCTTCAGTTCTGGTTGAAGAGCCGTGTCTCTCATTGCGCGTGGACCACGGGCCGCCAGCTGATAAAGGTAACGCAGACCTGTATCACAGCTCTGCAGCCATGGACCATGACAGAATGGTTTCAGCGGGGCGTTTCCATGGGGACCTTTTCTCGCCGAAAAGTCATTTCGACAGACGCATCCAACATGGGTTGGGGTGCGGTCTGCGAGGGCTCACCGGCCTTCGGCCCCTGGTCAGCTCAGGAGAGTCTCCTCCACATAAACTGTTTGGAGATGCTGGCGGTCGAGAACGCGCTCACGCGCTTTCTGCCGCGCATTCACGGTCACCATGTGCTGATCCGTTCAGACAATATGGCTGTGGTCTCCTATCTAAAACCGTCATGGCGGCGTCAGATCCAGAATTCTCTTCCGGCTGACAGAACGCATCCTAGTTTGGTCCCAGGGTCACCTGCTCTCGCTCAGAGCGACGCACGTGCCGGGCCATCTGAACGACGGTCCAGACAGTCTGTCCAGGAAGCCCATTCCCCCTGGCGAATGGTCCCTGCACACTCTTACAGTCCAAAAGCTGTGGCGAATATTCGGCAGAGCAGAGGTGGACCTCTTCGCCTCAGAAGAAAACACCCACTGCCCAATATTTTTCTCAAAACGCGAGGACGCGCTAGCCCAGACCTGGCCCAGCCGCCCGCTTTATGCATTCCCTCCGGTGTCTCTGCTACCACAGGTGCTTCAGAGAATCAGGGAAACACGCCACTCGGTGCTCCTCATAGCCCCGCGTTGGGAAGGTCAGACTTGGTTTCAGGAGCTCACTCAGCTGTCACAGCCCCGTGGCCCATTCCAGTCAGAACAGATCTCCTCTCCCAAGCTCGCGGCACGATCTGGCATCCCCACCCAGAGCGCTGGGCGCTTCATGCGTGGGTGATCAACGACTACCCGTTGCTTTGCCAGAAGGAGTGTTAAACACGATCATGCAGGCTAGAGCGGCTTCTACTAGAAGGCTCTATGCGTCTAAATGGTCTGTGTTCTCTAAGTGGTGCACCGACAGAAACTTGGACCCACGGTCATGCGAGGTTCCTTCCTTGCTAGTTTTTCTCCAAGAGATGCTGGATAAGGGCAGGTCCCCTTCCACTCTCAAGGTGTATGTGGCAGCCGTCGCGGCGTTCGCTGAACCCCGGCGTGGCCAGTCACTGGGAAAAGATGGCTTAGTCATCTGCTTCCTCAGGGGAGCTAGAAGGATGAACCCCTCACGCCCCCCGTCGGTGCCGATTGGGACCTTTCCATAGTTCTCGAAGCTATGAAAGCCCCCCCATTCGAACCGTTAAACACCTTGGAGCTCAAATACCTTTCGCTCAAGACTATCTTCCTGCTCGCGCTCGCGTCAGTGAAGCGTGTGGGGGACCTTCACGCGCTGTCCAGCAGCGCTTCCTGTCTGGAGTTTGGGCCCAATGACTCCTTAGTCGTTCTCAAACCTAGACATGGTTATGTCCCAAAAGCGATTGGTACCCCATTCAGGGCACAAGTTATTTCTCTATCGGCTCTCCCTGCATCCGATAGCGAATCTGACTCTAATCTCCTGTGTCCGGTCAGGGCCCTGAGATTATACTTTACTCGCACTGCTCCGGTCAGACGAGCTGAGCAGCTTTTTGTTTCGTTCGGTGGGCGCACCAAAGGAGTTGGCCGCCTCGAAACAGACTCTGTCCAGATGGATAGTTGATGCCGTTGCAGCCGCATACGCGTCAAAAGACCTGCCATGCCCTCTGGCCATCAGGGCCCATTCCACTAGAGGCATGGCCTCATCGTGGGCTTGGTCCAGCGGAATTTCCATTCATGATATTTGTGTGGCAGCGGGATGGGCTTCCCCCTCCACCTTTATCAGATTTTACTATCTGGAAGTTCCCGCCTTGCAGGCTAAACTACTAGCAGTCTAGTATGTTACAGCTCTTCTGGTTGAGCTGCACTATAGGGAGTTATTCACGCAGACCGGTCTCGTTCTGTCCCTCCTTATTATTCAATTCAATTCAATTCAAAATTTATTTGTATAGCGCTTTTCACAATACATATTGTTTCAAAGCAGCTTTACAGAAAGTGCATTTCAGAAATGTACATAGAAGAATATAGTTAGTTAATTAATCATCATGTATTAATTTAGGGCATAACATATCGCCGGCGTTGAGTCGTCTCTTCACAGGCGTCGAGTCGTCTCTTCACAGGCGTCGAGTCGTCTCTTCACAGGCGTCGAGTCGTCTCATCGCAGGTGTTGGAGCGTCTGAAGTCTCCGTGAGAGGCTGGATACAAACTGGAGCTGACGAACGCTATTTACCTCGGGACTAGCGTCCCGAGATAACAGCAGAAAAGCAGATGGGAAATAATTAGCGTAGCTGCTGTTCATAATATTAATGCAGTCGATCTGATTCAACAGTGGTATAAAAGGTAAGCATTATGTGAATGCTTGGCTGAAGAGATGCGTCTTTAATCTAGTTTTGAACTGGGAGAGCGAGTCTGAGCCACGAACAGTATCAGGAAGGCTATTCCAGAGTTTAGGAGCTAAATGTGAGAACGCCCTCCCTCCTTTAGTGGACTTAGATATCCTAGGAATGACCAGAAGCCTCGAATTTCGGGATCTTAAAGAACGCGATGGATTGTAGGGCGATAGAAGGTCCATTAAATACACAGGAGCTAAACCATTTAGGGCTTTATAGGTCAGTAGTAGTACTTTGTAATTGATACGGGACTTAATAGGTAACCAGTGCAGAGATGATAGAATCGGTGTTATATGATCATATTTTCTTGACCTAGTAAGAACTCTAGCGGCTGCATTTTGGACTAACTGTAGCTTGTTTATTGAGGATGCAGGACAACCAGCTAATAAAGCATTACAGTAATCTAGTCTCGAGGTCATGAATGCATGAACTAACTTTTCTGCATCAGAAACAGATAGCATGTTACGTAATTTAGCAATGTTTCTAAGGTGGAAAAAGGCTGTTCTTGTAACATACGAAATATGATTTTCGAAAGACAAGTTGCGGTCTAGTATAACACCCAGGTCTTTTACTGTAGTCGATAAGGTAACAGGACATCCTTCTATATTAAAGTTGTATTGTAAGAGATTTTGTGGGTAGTTTTTTGGACCAATAAGTAATACCTCAGTTTTATCTGGATTTAGTAGCAGGAAATTACACGTCATCCAGCATTTTATATCTTTAAGACATTCTGTCAATTTAGATAAGTTAGTGTATTCATCTGGTCGTGATGAAATATATAATTGAGTGTCATCAGCATAGCAGTGGAAATTAATTCCATGTTTTCTTATAATATTACCAAGTGGCAGCATATATATTGAGAATAGCAGAGGGCCTAACACCGATCCTTGCGGCACTCCATAGTCTACTGACGTTATCTTCGATTTTTCCCCATTTAAACAGACAAAATGGTAACGGTCCGATAAGTACGATCTGAACCAGCTTAATGCCTGTCCCTGAACACCAGTGTAGTTTTGTAGTCGATCCAGGAGTATTTTATGATCTATAGTGTCGAACGCAGCGCTAAGATCGAGTAGAACTAGTATTGAGATACAGCCTTGGTCAGAAGCTAAAAGTAAATCATTTGTAATTTTAACTAGCGCAGTTTCTGTGCTATGATGCGGTCTGAATCCTGACTGAAATTTTTCATCTATCTCATTTTCTTGCAAGAAAGAGCACAATTGAGCGGACACAATTTTTTCTAGTATTTTAGACATAAATGGAAGATTTGAAATGGGTCTGTAATTTGCTAAGTTATTTTGATCTAATTGCGGTTTCTTAATAAGAGGTTTTATTACTGCCATCTTGAATATTTTTGGAACATGACCTAAAAATAAAGACGAGTTAATAATATTAAGAAGAGGCTCTTCCACTACAGGTAACACTTCTTTCAGAAGTTTAGTGGGTATTGGATCTAATAAACATGTTGTTGGTTTAGATGCAATGATAAGTTTATTTAGCTCTTCCTGTCCTACAGTTGTAAAGCGGTGTAGTTGTTCTTGAGGGACGATAATTGAGGCTGAATCACAAGACACCATAGAGGATTGTACATTTACAATTGTATTTCGGATGCTTTCTATTTTCTCATTGAAGTAATTCATAAAATCATTACAACTATACTGTAACGGAATATTTTGCTCTGGTGATGTCTGTTTATTTGTTAGTCTAGCCACGGTGTTAAATAAAAACCTTGGATTATTTTGGTTATTTTCTATTAGTTTGCGGAGATGCTCTGCCCTGGCTGCTTTTAGAGCCTTTTTATAACGTTACACACTGTCTTTCCACGCGATTCTAAAGACCTCTAAATTAGTTTGTTTCCATTTACGCTCTAAGTTACGAGTTTCTCTCTTGATAGCATGTGTAGTACTATTGTACCATGGTGCTTTAGTTTTCTCTCTAACCTTTTTCAATCTAATTGGTGCAACAATATCTAATGTACTAGAGAAAATGGTGCTCAAACTGCTGGTCATTTCCTCTAGTTCATCTGTTTGTTTGGGTTCTCTGAGCAGCTGAGATAGATCAGCTGAGATGAGAATCTATCTATAGTGATTGGAAGGATTGTTCTGCCTGGTCGGTAACGCGGCGCAACATGACAAATTTCAGCAGTACGTATTATACAAGTTACCATGTGATGATCAGTGAGGTCGTCACTTTGCGGTATAATATCTATATCGGTTGGATCGTTCCATATGATATAATTAAGTCTAGTGTATGATTTAGACGATCAGTGGGACCACTGACGTTTTGCTTGACCCCAAAGGAATTTAATAAATCTGTAAACGCAGTCCCTAACGCATCATTTGTGTTATCTACGTGTATGTTAAAATCTCCAACAATTATTGCTTTATCGATATTGACCAATAGATCTGAGAGAAAGTCTGCAAACTCTTTTAGGAAATCAGCATATGGTCCTGGAGGTCTATATACAGTAGCCAAGGCTAGAGATAATAGGGATTTCTTTCTTACATCTAAGAGCGTAACATTTAGCACAAGTACTTCAAACGAATTAAACCTGTGACCTGTTTTCTGAGTAACATTAAGAATATCTCTATAGATTGTTGCAACACTGCCGCCACGAACGATCAGACGGGGCTCATGCTTATAACAATATCCTGACGGAGTAGACTCATTTAGACCGAAATACTCATTTGGTTTAAGCCAGGTTTCAGTAAGGCAAAGTACATCGAAGCTATTATCTGTGACCATTTCATTTACAATAACCGCCTTAGGTGTGAGCGATCTAATGTTTAGAAGACCTAGTTTTAGAAATTGTTTTTGTTCACTGATATTTAGATTTTCTGGTTTAATTACAATAAGATTTTTCCTAGATCCTACACTAGATTTATTGTTTGGCCTCACTACACGAGGAATAGACACAGTTTCTATATAATGTTCTACACTACTTATATCAATTAAGTTGGGACAGCAAAGATGTAAAATGTACTTCACAAATCCCCGGCCCGCTCCGCTGGCCTTTGTCACATGTACATATTTTATTCCCACTCATAAGGGTTCCCCGGGGTCCCCCCTGGGACTCATAGTGGATGCTTAGCACGCACGGCGTTGACCAGGTGTTCCCGTAGCGTAAGCTAGCTTACGCAATACGAGAGAACCTCTCGTAAGAGAACGAATCGGTTACCTAACGTAACCTCGGTTCTCTCTAGATGAGGGAACGAGTATTGCGTTCCTGGCCGTGCTTGTGCTACTAGCGTTCTCGCTTCATTCTATGAAAACCAGAATTTACAGCCTGAGAGGCGAATTTATACTCTCTGGCCACGCCCGTTTCGGCGGGCTCTGACGCAATGAGAGCAGGTCAGACTCTCATTGGCCGAGAGTTCATTCGTGTCTCCTCATAGGCTTAAGCAGTTCCCTGTGAGCGAGCCAATGAGCTGCTAGCTAGCCTGCTCATGCTCTGCCGCAGCTGAACTGCGTTGTGAATAGATACAAAATTATAGGATAATTTTTGGCTTCAATTTCTCAGAAAAGATGAATCTTTCCCGTAGCGTAAGCTAGCTTACGCAATACTCGTTCCCTCATCTAGAGAGAACCGAGGTTACGTTAGGTAACCGATTCGTTTTTAGTACATAATTTTTGTGTAAATGTACCCTGAATTATCTTATTTGATTTTATCTAACATGAAAATACCTTCATATGGACAGTGTGACAAATGTCTGTCTCCAATAATCATGTGGAACAAAACACTGTTAGTTGCACAGAAACTCTGTTTTAGGGTTTGGTTATGGTTATGCTTTCATGAGTTTTATTTTGATATTTCACACCCCTTTGGTCCCTTTAGTTCACGGTTTCTTCGTCTCATGTGTCATGTTCTCATTGGTTCTCATTCTCATTGGTTTGATTAGTTCTACTTGTCATTTGTTGTTTTTGTCACATGTTTCCTCATGTCCATGTAAATACTGTGTATCCCTCATATTTCCATTGTTCCTTGTCTAGATTTGATGTTGTAACCTGCTGTGGGTGAGTCTCTTGTTTCTCGGTCAAGTCAGGTTTTGTTTGTCTTGTGTTTTGGTTATGGATATAAATAAAGCTTCCCTTGGGTTCTTATTTCAGCTTGCCTCAGTGGACTTTATGTTACACCCTATAAATGAACTTTATGCATCTATTTAATTAGCTGTGATCATTAGTCTAATTACCTTTGAATAGATCACAGCGTTTCTTTTTTACTTTTACTGTGTTGCCAAATGGTTTACCACTGATAAATCAGTTAAAGGCTTAAAATAGGAAGTCAGCTAAATCCACTAGACAAAATATTGACAGAACTATAGGCTGTGTTTCCCAAAATCACAGATCGTAAAGACCTTTGGTGGCTTCTACGATCTTCGTGATACTTTTGCGAAATGCAGCCCTGGTCAATTTGTCCAAGTTTACAAGTTACATGGCTTTGAATTGTTAAAAGATGTTCTAGAATTTTTAATTAAATGTGGGAAAAAAAAGTGAGCAGATTCCTTCTGAGACCATTCATGACTAATAAATTGGAAGTGTTTTATGATAATTTGATATTCTGTTGCATGAACTCAACTTAAGGTCAGACTGTGCTGGTGATTCTCAGTTATCTTGATGTATTTTTAGATGATTTCTTAGACAAGCTGATTTCTTAGTTCCGACTTCATTAAAATACTGAAAATCCATTAGGCCTCACAAGAATGTGTTTGACCAAGATAAGACATAAAATGACTCGGCTCTGACAGAAAGCAAACATACTAATGATGATTTGAAAGGCTTTTGACAGGCAATTAATTTATACACCCTTACCCATTGACTGCCAATGACATTCTGACTCAGTTCACAGTGGGTGTGATGACTTTGCTGAGTGTACTTAACTGTTTTACTTGTATGGTGGTCGTCTTAATGGCAATAAAGCTTTGTCATTGTGCTCATGCTTTCCAACACACATGATGTAGCCATTTTTGGGGGGAATTACTGCAGTGTATATTTAAAAAAATAAAATCCCTGTAGGACAATGACAGAACAAAAGGGGGCATATAAAGAAAATGACGGATGACCATACTCAATTCGAATGGCATTAATTGCCAGGAGCCTAATGGAATTTCCTACATTTTGTATGGAGATTAAGGACATTATTGAAGCTCAAAATTAATTCATTTAGGCTATTACTGATGTCTTGTCATTTACAGATTAAAATTATGGTACTTTCAGCTTGGGACTTGTTGCACAGCCACTTTGTTGAAGGGATAGTTCAACCAAAAATGTAAATGTTGTCATCATTTACTCACCCCCAACTTGTTCCAAACCTCTATGAGTTTCTGTCTTTGTTGAACACAAAAGTAGTATTTTTTCTACTATGGAAGACAACGGCTACCGTCAACTTTCTGCTTACCAACATTATTTATAATATCTTCTTTTGTGTTCATACCGGTTTGGAACAACTTGAGGGTGAGTAAATGATGACATTTTCATTTTTGGGTGAAACTATCCCTTTAAGACTGTGTTGTAAGAACTAGCAGAGAGCTAAGGTGTAATCAGTCATACTTTTCAGATTTAAATAGACCAATCTGCATTTTTTTTTTGTAACTAACAAGATGCATGATTTTAGCCTTGATTTTCACTCGCCGACAAACGCCAGAAATCGAAGACAAATCGGTGCTCGTTCACGCGAGTGACAATCACGCAGTGTTAATTATCAAAGACGCGATTTGAGAGAATCAACGATGTGTCAACAAAATCCTGCTGTGTGAATGTGTTCTGACTGAAAACTACAGATGACCTACAGCCAATGAGAGAACAAGATACAGGACAGTTACAGACCAGAATATCAGTATTACACATAAGCTTTACAATCGTGCAATGTGAACTCTGCTTTAATGATCTGGTCACATCGATTATCTGCTCAGTGACTTAAATTTATATTCACATCAATTTGGAATATAGTGGACACATTTTTTTGGTCAGTCTTGAATCTTTAAAGCCTCTGTCTCCATTGATAATTATTTTTCCAATTTTCAACTAATCCTTTATAGCATTAGCAATAGCTACACTTGTGTTGTCAGGAGTGCATGTATAAAAACTCAAATGCTTCCTAGGTGTGCTACTGTAGGTCACTAGCTTTTGAAACAGAGCTTTTGTTTTCCTACAGTTGAAAGTGATATTGGGATGGCGGCACGTTGAGAGCCACTCACTCTCTTCTGGATGGCAGTGGTCATTGTTTAAAGCGTAAGAGCAGTGGAGTGTGTGATGAAGAGCTGTAGCTCGAGTCGTTCCCTCTCTCTCCGTTTCAGTGGAAATATATTCCTGCACTCGGCTTTAATATTCCTAATCGTTCTACTGCTCTTTTTGCCTGTCACATGCTTTCTAATCCCTCCCGCAAGACTATTTACTTAAGTTTCAAATCCCTGAGCGAACGTTTGCTAATTGAAGCAAACACACACACACACACTCGAATACACTTGCGTGGCATGAACTAAACACGCTTTCATCCCTGAGACACAGATGAGCCACAGTAAGACAGGGCAGAGTGTGTCTGCTCTACTAGATTGTGAAGTGTGGAGAAGAAAAAAACAACAACAGGATATGGTTATTTATATTTATTTATATCTTTCTCATTTCAGAACGCTGAAAGCAAGGGATTACGTTTTAAAGATAAAATTGAGAAGTCATAACTTTTTTATTCTGTCTTGAGTGTACCTCCTCATTTAATTTTTTTTTCTCTCAAGTGACTTCATCAAACGGTACCATGCAAAGCTAGTTTCAGTTTCATTGAAATGGCAGTTCATTTGGTTGGGAAAGACTTTAGTAGTTTTTTGTTTTGACGTGTGGAATACCCACACCTGCACTCATAGAGTGGGCATTCACTGCGACTAATCATCACTAATGGTTTTGGAGAGCTATGGTGCAGAATTTTGATTCTTGCTTGTGTATTTTGGAGAAAGAAAAACTATGTGATCCAATTATGTCAAGGTACCTGTTTGCATTTACTAAATGAAAATGTTATAATAAGTCATATAACATTCCACATCACACACACTCAGTTTTTTGTTTTCTTTATTTTTGAAATGCAAAATAAGATATTTGAGAAATTTGTTTTTTGTTTGTTTGTTTATACGATGGAAGTGAATGGCCACCAAAAACTGGTTTGTTACCAACATTCTTCTAAATATCTTTATTTATATATTTTTTTAAAGTCATACAGGTGTACTGGAATGACATGAGGGTGAGTAAATAATGACGTAATGGGTAAACTAACCCTTTAGAGGAGGATCAGTTTTGTGGTAATCCAAATAACAAATGCTGTTGATTGATCTTATGTTGTACTGAACAAGTTATTTAATAACCACAACACCCCCAAAGACACACAGAGCAATCGAGCAACCACCCTGGAACATGCAAGCCCTAGCAACCACTCTGAACACCCTAGCAACCATTGGCCACACCCTAGCAGCTTCTTTTCAACACATTATCAACCACTCAGAACACCTTAGCAACCACGTAGCAAACCCTTGCACCATTCTATAACACTATTATTAAAGGTGCAATGTGTAAAAAATTTGAGTATCTATTAACAGAAATGCAATATGACATCCATAACTATGTGTTCAGTGGTGTATAAAGAACTTACTTAATAAACGGTAATGTTTTTATTACCTTAGAATGAGGCATTTATATCTACATAGGCGCGGGAATCCCCTTCTATGAAGGTCGCCATATTGTGACGTCATGTTTCTACCGTAGCCGAACGCGAACAAACAGTGCTACAGAGCGCGTTTCATCACTACATTGAAAAAGAAGCCGCAGGAAGCTAGAAGAAGCTAGTCATAAACACCGTGAGTAGTGACTTTTCCCTTGTCAGTGGTGTAAATATGTAGTTGGATTGTTTCATGTAACTTAATTCTTCTCCCTCGCTGTGTTATGGCTTTGCTATGTGGGGATAAATGTGCTGGTTAAGTTCGTGAGACAGCTGATTAGTAGGCTACTCTTGTCATTGACCGTAAAACAGTTACAGGAATCACCAACCCGTCGATCTTGGAAGCATTTTAAGTCGACCGAGTTTCCAAAATCAGAGAAAAAAGCCTATTGTGTGTAGTAAGTGGTGTCTAGGGGATGCGGAGGCGCGCGCGCTGTCACAATCACGTCATTTTTGCCGCACGCACCTTTGGGCTCATGCGGACGCGTCGAGTTTAAACAAGGCTTTACGCTTTAACCAGCTCAGCCACAGTAACAGCTCATATTAGCCAGCTAAACTTTTACTACCCTGTTAGAAAAAATACGTTGTTGCATAGTTTCATGTGGTTCTTCTCCCTCGCTGTATTATGGGTTTGCTTTGTGGGGAGAATGTTACGTTCGTGAGACAATCAGCTGATTACTATTATTATATTATGTAAAAGGTGCATTGTGTAATATTTCTGAGGATCTATTGACAGAAATGCAATTTAAAATCCATAACTATCTTTTCAGTGGTGTATAAAGACCTTACTTAATGAACCGTTATGTTTTTATTACCTTAATGAGACATTTATATCTACATAGACGCGGGAATCCCCTTCTATGAAGGTCTGAAGGTATGTTTCTACCGTAGCCGAAAGCAAACAAACAGCGCTAAAGAAACCTCATTGCTTGACTTACTACTCTCTGCTGCTGACTCAGACTCAGACGACGACATATTTTGTCTTACGTCGGCCACCGTAGCTTCTCATTCGAGTTTGAAAACCGAGGGATAGGCCGCGAGTGACATGATGTTTGCAATTTGCAATTCTTACCACTAGATGCCGCTAAAAATCCCACACTGCACCTTTAAAAGGCTTTGCCAAAATTCCAAGTCTTGACAAACGTTTCATTGCTAGGTCAGACTGCTACAGAATTCTAGATTCACATCACGGGCATCACAGTCAACTTAAATTAACTCAACTAATTATCTCCAGTTATACTTAAAATGAGTAACAGGTTGTGTTTTGAACATAAAAAAATAATTGTCAAGGCAACTAAAAAATGTTTAGCATTTACAATGCAAGTTTGATTTTCAAAGCTATGATATGAACATTATTTGGCTCTTAAATCTTGAGGCAAACATTTTACCCGTTTTACCCCATGTATAGCATTACTTGACTTTATTCTTCTGCCAATTAGTGAAAACACATCTGTATATTCTGCTGGAGGAAGCCTATCACACTGCACTCGCACTGCTGGAAACATTTCCTCCAGCTGTTCAGTACAGAAGACTCTCGACTCTTAGAAGACAGATGCACTGTATTGATCCCTGAGGGGAAGTTCAGGAGTAATGAGCAGTCTTAGCAGAGGATGGTTTCTATCCATTGACCTCTAGGCATCTATTGCCTCATTCTGGCTAAACTCAGCCCAGATGGAACTGAAAGCCACAATCCCTAGTTCCGATGGCCTATGTCTTAAGGAGTAAGCCAACAGGGCTTACATCATGCTACAACACCAAACTGCAGTCAATCACAGTGGTACACTTCTCTATATTCAGGAGCTCGCAGCCAGCAGTGAATGTTTACCTATCAGGCTGCTGCTTGACTCTTATCTTAGAGTCTCCAAAAGATGCAATAGACTCTGACTTTGCTGGAGGTTTGTGAAAGTGGTTTTAAGAACATGCAGTACACATTTCATGCACAATCCAGCACAAATTTCACATTGATCCAGGCTGGTATATGCTGGTCAGTGCTGGTCTAGGTGGACCTGCATTGTTACGTTGTTCACAAGCAAAACAGCTGGCGAATGCTGGATTTGTCAGCAAGGACATGACTGCCAACTCTTGCAAATCAACCCCTATTCAGTATCCAGCATCTTGGCCTGGTCTGATTTGAACTAAGGCCCCCTTCCAAATGTCATCCTCAACCCCTCTGGTACTCATTAGAGTCCACAATTTGGTGACAAACTGTTGCATAGGCTGTTGGGTATCAGACATTGGCATCGCTAGACTTGTTTTGTGTGAAATAACTCTGTGCCCCAGTAAATTATTGCTGTTAAATCTGTCTGATGGTGGAGATTACCATATAACGACCTGAGATTAATTTTCTCTGATAGAATTTCAGCAATCATTACATGTGTGCATCAGACTTAGCAATGCCAGATTGCGAATGAGTCCCTCTTTTGATCTAATCAGTCAAACAAGCTGATCAGTTTGCAAAAAAAAAAGATTAACATTTGGACAGTTCACTCATGCACTGGTTTCTCACAGCGAAACGGGATCATTTGTAAGTCAGAAAACAAAAAGGAGGTGCCGGAGAAAGTGGATATTTACTATTGTAGGAATCAGATTTTGTCGGCAATGAAGCTGTTTATTGTGAACAACTCTGTTGCAACTGATTGTAAAGACAATTTATTTCCATATATCTATAACAGTGTCAACATATGAGGACACTTGTTTGATCGGGGGCCTGAGCCCTAATACTAATGAAAGGTTAGAAACGCTTCTCATAGTAGACCCAACATAGCACAGTCCCGTTAAAGGGTCTACAATACAGTACGTGATATTGGTCAATCAGGTATTTAGATACAGGCACATGGATTTTTCAGTACTAATGTAAAAACATGGCAATTCATAAAGCCATCCTCTAATGGACTGAAACTGACTCCCAAATCCCTAAGTAAGACTCTTGGTACTCTTTTCAGCTTTAACCTACAAAGCAAAAAGCAGTGAATAAAATTTGTCATAGAGAATGCTAGATACAGTATTACTGTATTACCCAAACCCCTTCACCCACACATACAGTATAATGGCCTTAAGGATCTCTAACACAGACACCTGCATGCTTGCACACGCAAGCAGATCCGGCTCCAGTCAGCAGTATACAGCCGCATGTGGGAGTCGTGAATCACTCTATCAGCCCTCACTGCTTAACAAATGGTGGCTTTTCAGCAAGCTAATAAATACATCAGGAAGCTGAGGCAGCATACGTTAGTAGGATTAGCAGGCACACACTGCTCGCATCCCTCACTGATCCAGAGCTTTGAAAATGGTGTCCGCATTAAAGTCAAACTTAGAACAGCACAAAGATCAAATGTATCGCTTAAGGTTCAAGAGGGTTTCGGGAATCGGGGATAATGATTTTACGTCTCAGCTGGGATTTGACTGTGGTACCGTGAACATAGTTTTGAAACATGTACTAATTCCTATAGATACCTTTTGCTAATCTGGAGACTCCAAGGTCTTGTCCAATAAAACTAGATCTGGGACAAGACCAGAATGAATTTGCATGCTTGTCTAGGCTGGTTATAGTGCTGGGTTAATGCTGGCCTAGCTTGTGGACCAACATCGGCATGGTCTTCAAGTTGTCTTCGAGACAAGACCAAAACCATAGAGGGTCAAATCAAGTTCAAGTCAAGACACAGACCTAAAGAGGTCTGAACAATTTAGGCTGTGTGACTGTGCTTCCCTTTGGGATGAACAATCACACAGATCTCCACAGCACACACACAGTCATCGAGAGACACAGTAGCACAGAGCGGATCATATTATTAAGCCTGCACAAACCACAAAAACGTAGCCTTGGTGTCGTAGTTGAGTCCAGTCTAGACTGAGTCCAAATGCTCCCGAGTACATGACAAGACCAAGACTGTGAAAATATGGCCTTGGACTCAAGGCAGACTCAAGAACAAGTCTGGTCTCAAGTATTACAACACTGGATGGTTGACCAAGTCGACTGTTGGATAAAATAGTCGAGATGATCGTTGAAAAACCAACATATAAAAAACCAAAACTTATTTTCAGCAGGGATTCTCAAAGACTTTAGTATTCCATACTTCATGCACTTTGGAGTGCACCTCCACTTTTCAAAAGCAGAACTTAATCTCATCAGATTAAACCCCCAATAAAACCCACATATCTTGTAATTAAGCAAATGTTGGTGACTTTCTCATGGACAGTAATGAGTGAACTGTGCTGCTGGTTTTGCTATCTGCACTGTTCTGCCTATATAAAATAGGGTTGATTAAGGAGCACAAAAGGGACAGTTTTGAGCCATAATGCATTCTGATACCTAACTGCTTGGCTCCTTGTATCATTTGAATGAAATTAAGGGATTTCTTCAAGGAATATCCCAGGTTATGTTTCACTAAGCAGTAACATCTGACAGAAATTTCAACCTACCCTTCAGTGAAAAAATGAATGGGAAATGTATGAACTACCACACTTTAAAAGTGTACAATTGCATGTTAGCATATAAATTGGTGGTTGTTTACCGAGCATTTTTTGTTTTGTTTTGCTTCTATCTAGTGCAAGGGAAACAAAAGCAACTATTCAACAATCACTCACTTCATCCTAATTTGCATACAATCTGTCCTGAATTGTATGCATGATTAAAATTTGCATCCCAAATAACAGTAGACCTATGCTGAAAATAGTATTTCAAAGATGCCCAGATGGTGCACTATTTCAATGGATTTTTTGAAGTGTGCATCTGAGCAGGCTTTTTCGGTTAAGATCCGGAGGAAAAAAAGAAAGAAAAAAAGGCTGGATTCTAAGCCTAAGGTGGTTTTCTAGCCTTAACTTGCCTCCATGCTGGTGGATATCTTCTGTTCAAGGTGGTCTGGTGATAGTTTGGGCAGATGATCATGAGCTAAAAAAGATTAAACCAACTAAATCCAGCATACAACCATAGGTAGTCTTTTCCAGTTTTTTAGTTAGGATTGCCTACAACCTTATAAAGAGAAGTTTATGAGCTGTATAAGTGGAGTAATGTGAGATCGAAGTAACAATGAAATAATTACACTACTTATGCTTGCATTCAGACACAAACAGTAAGTGAAAAGGGAGTCTGAGGAATCATAACATAATTGTATGATGTCATAATACTAATTACTTGCTCAAAATGTACTTTCTCAACCACCAATGTTGCTTAAGCAACAAACAAGATTCCAGTTCAGTGCTTTGAGAGAGAAAAAGGAGTATCAAAATTCTGCTTTTAAACACTTGCAGATCAACAAAATAACTGATTGAATTCCAAGTACTTACAGTGTCACTGAATTTCACATTTGTTTTTAGAATCTGAAGGATGTTGAACCAAACCCAGTACTTTTTGTCAAGTTAAAATACAGAACAGTGTTTGAGATTGTCTGTACTGTAGATCATTCTCAACATAATCATTACTCATCTAGTTTTTACACAGTCTTCAAATTGATGTGGATGAACGAGAGTGCTCGCTGCACATATCTCAGAGAGCAAAAGCACTTTCAGACATCATCCAGTTAGCGTACTGAAGTTAACATCTTGACCAGAATGTTTTTTAAACTGTACAGTAGTTTCCCAGGTACTAGATATTACTCTAGATAATGCTTTCCAAGAAATCACTCATTTGGCTCACATATTTGAAGTTTGATATAAAGTAATATTTGCTTTCGAGCCAGATATTCTGAAGAAAATTGTTGGCATCAACTAAAGGTGGGTCACGATATTTAAGCCCTCCAAAAGTTTTTAAAGAGTGTTGCGTTTTTAAGAAGCCATGTCAACCTAAAGTCAGCATGAAATTAAAATGCACCTAATCTATTTCCTAAATGCATGCTATTGATGTTATTGTGAATAATTCATCCATGCATGTATTATTTTTAAATTACCTCATAATTTTAAAATAACTTGATCTTCAGGATCATTCAGATCTGCCTTCATCCAATCAACCATCAGTTGGATGGAACCAGCAATTTTTTTTTTTCTTCTTCAATAAATCATTTGGTTGCACTATATTTCAATGGTCCACTTTAGACATTATACTAACTAGAAGTAACTTTGCTACTAGATGTCAACTAACTCTCATTAGATTGTTAGTAGACTGTTAGGTTAGAGTTCAGGTTAGTGTAATAAATTGACATGTAGTTGCAAAGTTACTTTATCAAAATAATGTGTTAGCAGTAATTAAGCAGACAGTCTATTAAGTATAATATTAACAAACATAATATTAATTTTTTTTTGTTTTTTTTTTGTTGTTTTCCAATGGGGTCCAATGTTGTTTGGACTCCAACATTCTTCAAAATAGGTTCCACGTATGCATGCAGGTTTAAAATAACACGAGGGTGAGTAAACCATCACAGAAATTCATTATAACAAATGAATCCTGCATGTTTACCATCATTATAAAAGTGTGAGCATGCTACTTGCAATGAAAGTTCAAATATCCAGCTGTGAGAATTGTTTGACCCCAAAAGAAAGTAGTTTAGCTCTGTGGAAGATCAGCCACAGAGGCCTTAATCTGGGGCACTTTAGAAGAAACTCGGCTGTAATCATTAGAAAGATGCATTCAGTTCAGGATGATCTCTAGAACAGAGAATGTCAGAGCGAAGTGTTCTGGAGGCCTACTGACCTCACAGTTGTAGATGTGTTCTGTTTAATTGGCCAGGTGAGAGGCATCCACTCACTCACACTGGCTTCAGCTCTCTCAAACAGACAGCAGGAGCTCGGAAAGCTCGGAAAATTAAACTCGACTGTCAGCCTAATTGGTCCCCTTCCCTTCCTGTATTGTGCTGTTTGTGTCCTTTCTTCATATATGAGAGTTGAAGTAGGTTGCCTCATCGCTGATGCTCTGGAGAGAGAGAGAGAGAGAGAGAGAGAGAGAGAGAGAGAGAGAGAGAGAGAGAGAGAGAGAGAGAGAGAGAGAGAGAGAGAGAGAGAGAGAGAGAGAGAGAGAGAGAGAGAGAGAGAGAGAGAGAGAGAGAGAGAGGCTGTGCTAATGGGAAGCTTTTAAAATATTGTTGAATAAAACCCTCAGCCTGTTGTTGGTATTATGAGTAAATACAACTAATATGCCACCGAATTTGAGTTCAGTCTCCATTTAGGCTCTTTGTTTTGCCATGACTTTGTTTCTGAGCCTTTCTCAGAAGAGAGTGTTGCCCTAGAGAATCTTTATCTCTGTATTGTGTTTCTCCACTGCTAAACAGACTGGCTTAGGCCAACATACATTTCCATGTTGAATTAGTGCTTGCTCTTACAGAAAGAAAATATATTTCCATATATTTATGATCGATATATTAAATGGTTTAAATGTATTGATGAATGTATGTATATATTCATCAATACATGGTGCTGAATCCATGGTGCGCAGTATATGGTGCTGTTGTAATCGGGGAAGAGATTTGACATACGCATTTGGACAAAACCTGTTAGCAAAAATATGTTTACTATGTTATACAAATGTGCATTCACATAAGTTACTTTCACTCAATTCAGTTATGTTTCAGGGTGGATATTGCAATATTTAAAAGTATTTAATAATCTAGAACTCTTTCAGTGATAATCCTTGGGATAAGATCTGTGATTCAGGCTACATGAAGATTAGTACATAACCAACAGATCATCCTCAAAAAATGTCTTGGCTTTCTTTGCCATAGAAAATATAAACACACAGTTACAGCAGCCAGAAAAAAATAAATAAATAATAATACCAAACAGTCAAGGGTCAAGAGCCCAACTAAAGATCACCATAATGATCACCATAATGATGACTTCAAACGAAATGGTCTATTATTGTCCCACTATTTTGTATGTTTTGTACTTACAACTTTGAGTAAAACATGCTTGAGTAACTTAAGGCAATCATCGCACACACTGTACAAAACTGAATATATTTGAAATATAAGCTGTTCTTTTGAACTTACTATTTCATCAAAGAATCTTGAAAAAAATGTATAAAAATATATACAGCATATATCAACATTGATAATAATCAGAAATGTTTATTGAGTATCAAATCAGGATATTAGAATGATTTCTGAAGGATCATGTGACACTGGAGACTGGAGTAATGATGTTGAAAGAATGCTTCTATCAATTTAACCCGATTCTGAAACTTGACATTCTGGTCTTTTCAGCAGGGTCTCTAGGCAGTACATCATGGCTACTTAATGTAACTGTCCGAATTTACATGTACTCATTGTTTTGTGTCACAGTGATGGGCGGTCTCGAGTCTCGTGGGGTCCTGAGAAAGATCAGCGATATGTTGGAGATAATCATGAAGAGGATCGACACGTTGTCGAAAATGAGCAACAACAGCGAGTCCCACAAACTGGAGGAGCTGAGCTCCGCTCTCCACAGGTGCAACTTCACATTCATGATTACAACACAGCAATAACATTTTCAGTAACGTTCTTGAATTCAGGTGTCACTTGCTGCCTTCAAGTCGTGTGGGGATAATTGTATTTACGAGATGAGCACACATGAATGGCACCACATTGTTGTAATTGCCAGTTATCTTCTTGTTTATCTTTGTGCTGGGTGAAGTGAACAGTAGCAGTTGGTGGATAGTTTAACGGA
The DNA here is from genome assembly GCA_029959095.1 of Rhinichthys osculus. Taxonomy (NCBI): domain Eukaryota; kingdom Metazoa; phylum Chordata; class Actinopteri; order Cypriniformes; family Leuciscidae; genus Rhinichthys; species Rhinichthys osculus. Next base: position 11,916,418 of record JARWKJ010000002.1, on the reverse strand, counting down.
AAATGTAGTTCATCACGGCTTGAGTACGAGTTAATCGAGTCAGTGAAATTGTCAACTAAAACGGAACCAAATGAGATTTCTATCTTTCTGTCTTTTATTTCAAACAAAAGTATACAAATAAAATAAAATAAAATATAAAAATACATTGTGTGTTGCAACATACCTTAGGAAAAAACAATATCTATAAAGTGTTATAAACAATAATTAAGATAAGTCCAAAAAGGAGTGGGATGAAGCAAGACGCAGAAGATTTTGCAGCTGCTAAAGAAGTTTTAATTCGCAGACTTTTATTTGATACACTACATTGAAGAAAAATGCCTTGGTTACGACTGTAACCTCAGGTCCCTGAAGAGGGAACGAGATGCTGTGTCGATTGACGCTGTGTGAAGTGTGAACACTCTGTGATTACGTCTTGAAGCACATGTGAAATCAGTCCAACACCAAATATGACAAATGATTTCACAGAGAGCGCTTACTGAAGACTCAGAAGCTAGCGCTGCTTTGTTTGGGCTGAATTAGATCACTGTCACAGTCACTGTGTCACTGTCACAACCATCTATGTTCGCAACTCTCATATTTAAAGGCTCTGGTTCGCGCTTAGTAGATACCGCCAAGGCAAGTTCAAAACAAAGCGCGCGCGCTGTACTGTGATTGGTGGCTCGTTTGAGTTACGTTTTCCACTCATAAATAAAAAGGAACGACTGATTTTGAAAATTTAGTAGAGTAAAAAGTAAGATATTTGACTTTGACCAATGTAGTGGAGTTAAAGTAAAAGTCTCCCAAAATTTAAATACTTTAGTAAAGTACAGATACGCAAAAAAGCTACTTAAGTACAGTAACGAATTACATTTACTTCGTTACTGTCCACCACTGGTATATATAATGAGCAATAGCTTGAAAAAAGCTTTCCAAAAACACTAGTATAGCCGCTGGTTAATGAGGCAACTGGCAAAATCAAAACACATCCGCCATCATTTTCTGTGAACACAGAAATTGAACACACATCCCACTGTAGTGACAATTTCAGAGTTTGCAAGTTGGAAGTCCCCAATAATCTTGAAGGCAGCAGCAAAGTCTGAATGTTTCAGACAGTGAACTACTTGCTGATGAGTTAGTCAAGACACTTCCCACATTTTTCACCTGTCTCCATGGAAACAGATGTCTGTCACATCAGAAGTTCAAATGGTTACTTGTGCCTTGGCTTTCCGTGTGATATCTTCAGACATCATCTAATCTTAGAGGATAAACACACCCACATACCGCAGCTATACAATCTTTGATGCACATCAAAGTTGTCAACTTTCTGTTTCTTCTGTGTCACTGAAAAGTAATTAGTGAAGTGATAGTTTAAAGCTGAAGTGTGTAATTTTTGCACATCTAGTATCTCCAATGGACCTGCAAAAATAATCAATGTTTTCCAACTCTGTGCTTTCACACAATAAGCCTGGTAAATTACCGTAAAATTACCAGATTGATATTCCTGGTAAATACACAAATATTAACTCAAGCAGAGGTGTTCCGTCCTGTTGAATGTTGATACCATTCAATTCAATTCAATTCACATTTATTTGTATAGCACTTTTCATAATACACATAATTTCAAAGCAGCTTTACAGAAAATACATGAGTCCATATACAATTCACAATTCACACATCAAAACCAAAATACCCTAAACTCTGTAATTTCAATCAACCACAATTAGCTTTAAAAGCTGTTCCGTCGTTCTTTAGTTTCACTATCTTTCCAGTCTGACTCGGTAGTAAAAAAAAAGGGATGATTACAGATTGCATTTTTTCTTTTAAAAATGAGAGACGCCTCAAAATAATATTAGGGGTGTAATGGTAGTATGACAGTTCGTTACTTTTCTCAGGTTTGAAGCCATGTTTTTTTTTTTTCGGTTCATCAGGGGAAAAAAAAAATATATATACACTCACCTAAAGGATTATTAGGAACACCATACTAACACTGTGTTTGACCCCCTTTCGCCTTCAGAACTACCTTAATTCTATGTGGTATTGATTCAACAAGGTGCTGAAAGCATCCTTTAGAAATGTTGGCCCATATTGATAGGATAGCATCTTGCAGTTGATGGAGATTTGTGGGATGCACATCCAGGGCACGAAGCTCCCGTTCCACCACATCCCAAAGATGCTCTATTGGGTTGAGATCTGGTGACTGTGGGGGCCATTTTAGTACAGTGATCTCATTGTCATGTTCAAGAAACCAATTTGAAATGATTCGAGGTTTGTGACATGGTGCATTATCCTGCTGGAAGTAGCCATCAGAGGATGGGTACATGGTGGCCATAAAGGGATGGACATGGTCAGAAACAATGCTCAGGTAGGCCGTGGCATTTAAACGATGCCCGATTGGCACTAAGGGCTCTAAAGTGTGCCAAGAAAACACCCCCCACACCATTACACCACCACCACCACCAGCCTGCACAGTGTTAACAAGGCATGATGGATCCATGTTCTCATTCTGTTTACGCCAAATTCTGACTCAACCATCTGAATGTCTCAACAGAAATCGAGACTCATCAGACCAGGCAACATTTTTCCAGTCTTCAACTGCCCAATTTTGGTGAGCTCTTGCAAATTGTAGCCTCTTTTTCCTATTTGGAGATGAGTGGTACCCGGTGGGGTCTTCTGCTGTTGTAGCCCATCCGCCTCAAGGTTGTGCGTGTTGTGGCTTCACAAATGCTTTGCTGCATACCTCGGTTGTAACGAATGGTTATTTCAGTCAAAGTTGCTCTTCTATCAGCTTGAATCAGTCGGCCCATTCTCCTCTGACCTCTAGCATCAACAAGGCATTTTTGTCCACAGGACTGCCGCATACTGGATGTTTTTCCCTTTTCACGCCATTCTTTGTAAACCCTAGAAATGGTTGTGCGTGAAAATCCCAGTAACTGAGCATATTGTGAAATACTCAGACCGGCCCGTCTGGCACCGACAACCATGCCGCACTCAAAATTGCTTAAATCACAATCTTAAAAACATGTACTGTTACACACCTAAACAATATCCAACACAGAGCTGCTGATGAACAGAAAAAAGTATGAATGAAATTCAGACATAATGCATCCGCCATGTTGTTATTGTCACGTGACCTACCAGCGTCAGTTGCGTCGCTTCACTGCCATTCATAAATCCTCTCCCGTGGCCTTGTGGGATAGAAAAGCATATCCCATAATCAACACTCAGCATGCAAAAGCAACAATGGTAATCATTCAATTAATTTTTAAATTACTACGACTATTACCATTAGAAAACAATTTTATTTGCTGTTTTTTATTATGCTAATACTGGCACAAGCGAAGCGATGCATTTGTGTAAGAAAAATATTCATATTTAAAACTTTATAAAGTAAAATAACTAGCTTCTGGCCAAACGAACATACAGATTCCACTTAAGTGTAAAGCGCAACTTACGCAAGTAATGCAAACGTACTGCTGATATTTACGCTACGCCATGACACACTACACTACTTCTGACGTCACAAGTTGCGTAAGTTTCGCTTTAGGCAGTAGATGGCATTTGGCCGGAAGTTAGAATTTTACTTTGTAATGTGTTAAATTCAGGAGGCCTTTTTTTAACCCCCGGAGGCGTGTGGAGCACTTTTATCATGGATAGATGCACTTTTATCATGGATAGATGCACTTTTATGGACTTCAAAACAGAAACAGCAATTCACTGTCATTATAAAGCTTGAAAGAGCCAGGAGATTTTTTAATATAACTCCGACTGTATCCGTCTGAAAGAAGAATGTCATAGAAACCTAGGATGACTTGAGGGTTAGTAAATCATGGGCTAATTTTCATTTCTGGGTTAACTATCCCTTTAACTTGGGTGTTCTGAGTAACAAAGGCATAGTATGTGAACAGTACGGATTAATAGATTTATACTATTAAGTTCAACAAACATTAAATACGATGGAAACACATTTACAGAATCAATCCTTTGATGTGCAAAAAAAAAAACCCTCATGAATTTGCCTCAACAGAGGAGGTGATTGGATATCTGAACTAACCAGAGGACCAATCGCATCACAGCTTCTCAAATGTTGGTTTGGTCATTCTAAAATGCCTGAGCCAAAGCCAAATTTGGTTTAATTCCGTCCAGAAGCGTCTCACACGTTTGTGTTTCCAAACACCAGCATCCGAACACAAGATAACATGACAGCGTTTATTGCTTTTCATCTGCCGCTCTGAGACGCAACTCATTTATGACAAAGGAATAAAGAGCCACAGTGGCTCCACTGTTTACCAAAAATCTGTAATCGGGGAAGATTATAGATTTTTGGTCAATTTCTCAGGGAGTGATGATTTTGTTCTCTTGAACACATGTGGCCCTATTCATACACCCGGCGCAACGCAAGTGTTTTTTGTTAGTTTCAGCCCGACGCAGTTATCATTTTCACGCCCTGTCCCTTTGTTTAAATCGCAAATGCATTTGCGCCCATCTGGGCGCCAATGCCTACTGGTTTGAAAATGAGGTGTGTTCAGGCGCATAGACACAACAACCTGGTCTAAAGTCAATGGCGCAATATTTTTTTTGTTATTTAAAGAGCACGTTAGTAATGTGGCGCACATGTGGCCTCAGCGTGGAGCAAGCCGCAAGAAGTCGACCACGCCCGTCCAGGCCGCTGCCAAACCAGGAGGCAAGCGGAGGTGCAAACGACCCTGAGACGGGTGGAGGGCCGGGCGGAGAATCTTTTGTTTCCTTTTCTTTGTGTTCCGCCGGAGGTACCCATATTTTCAATAAAAGAGCAATTTCTGAAACCTCTGGGTCCCAAGAGGGCACGCTTGACAGTCAACGACGCTATGCCTTGTCACCCTCAAGCCCCTCTTTCATCGCCAGCGAGCAGCAGTGGCTGTGTCCCGGACGCACTGACGCCTCCACACACTCACTCTGCCCTTCGGCGGAAGCAGGTACGTGTTGCACCACACACTTAGACCCTACTCCGGGCCGCTACACTAAAAAAAATGATAAAACGAACTTTTTTATGTAAACAGGTTCCACCGGTTCCACATAACTATGTTTCGTTAAACAAACATAATATGTTCATGTAACTTCAACATCATGGAATTTGGTCATTTTAAGCGACCCAATTAAACTCTGAGCTAATGAGCTAATTAAGTGAATAATTTAGTGATGATTGAGCATTATTGAAGACACCTGATGTTAACAAGCAGAATCTCTGAAGGAGAAAACCGGAATGTTTAAGTCACCATTATGGAGATAAGTATTTGTTTTAGTTGGGCTCTTGACCATTAACTTATTAACTTTAGATTTTGTTTGGTTGCTGTGCATGTGTTATAACAGCCAGATAAACAATGAACTGAGGAGATCTGATGGTGTTGGTTGTGATTTAATATAATCATTATTTCACAATCATTTGACCTGAGTCACTGAACTTATATTGAACCCAATTTCTGAGTTAAGTTTACCTTACTGTCATTGTAGAGCATACTATTTTTAGCCTTTTCAATGAAATTCAAATGATCAAATCAAGAAATAAAAAATAAACTTCTCAAAAAATATCCTGAGTAGGCACACACAGACATCAAGAATCAGCATATGAATCTCAGCAATGGTGACAAACAGATCATAAGCTCATTATTTATTCATGCAGCAATGCATGATGGGAGCCATGAATGAGTTTTGATTGGTGGCACCCAGAATGCACTGCAACATGCTTTATAATTGTCACCATTGTTGAGATTCACAGGCTGATTCTTGATGTCTGTGTGTGCCTGCTCAAAATATTTTTTAAGCAGTTTCGTTTTGATTTATTGATTTGATCATTTAAATTTCACTGAAAAGTCTAAAAATAGTATGCTCTACAATGACAGTGCTGCTATTAGTCGTAAGGTAAACTTAACTCAGAAATTCGGTTTAATATAAGTTCAGTGACTCAGGTCAAATGATTGTGAAATAATGATTATGTTAAATCACAACCAACACCATCAGATGACCTTTGTTTATTGTTCATCCGGCTGCTATAACTCATGTACAGCAACCAAACAAAATCTAAAGTTAATAAGTTAATGGTCAAGAGCCCAACTAAAACACACACTTATCTCCATAATGGTGACTCAAACATTCCGGTTTTGTCCTTCAGAGATTCTGCTTGTTAACATCAGGTGTCTTCAATAATGCTCAATCATCACTCAGTTATTCACTTAATTAACTCATTAGCTCAGAGTTGAATTGGGTCGCTTAAAATGACCAAATCCCATGATGTTGAAGTTACATGAACATATTATGTTTGTTAAACGAAACATGGTTATGTGGAACCGGTGGAACCTGTTTACATAAAAAAGTTAAGTAAAGCCAACACATCATTTTTTTGAGTGATATGCCGTCCGAGGCAGGTCCCTGCATTCCGCCGCGCTGCCCCACCCCGGGTACGTTTGTGGTGCCGCTGGTCCCGCTTGCACGGTGTCTGGCAGCCTGGCTAGAGCTTCCCAGCCCGTCTCGCTGGCTCATCCGTACTGTCAGACTCGGCTTACAGCTTACGCCCTGACGTCACGTCGAACGTGAGCAACTGAAAGAGAATGTCTCGGTTACTATTGTAACCCTTGTTCCCTGAAGGAGGGAACGGGAGACGTAACGTCCCGTCGCCACGGTTGCTGACCATCGCTGCATGGCCGTCATGATCTCGGCTCCTCAGCGAAAAACAATGTGTGCGTGCGTGCGTGTGACGCGTTTCATGCACGCCAACATTCATTGGCTGGTTCTGTAGATACTCGAAGTTGATAGGACTCCCTGAAGTGATCCCAATTACGTCGTCATGTCGACGTTATGTCACCCGTTCCCTCCTTCAGGGAACGAGGGTTACAATAGTAACCGGTACGTTTTTTCGCTTGCAAATTACGTCAAGTAAATAGCGAATCCGCCATGGCGGGAGCGCAACTGGCTTTTAAAGGGAATGGGAGATGAGACCCTTATATTATCTGATGAGATCACCACTTTCCATGCTACTGTACTCTTTGTTGCTGTAGAAAAAAATCTTTGGGCACCTTGCTGTAGCTGAAGTAGTTATTGCAACAACCGATGTAGAAATAACGTATATTGACTACACTGACTGAACAAACGGATTTAAAGTCATCACTTGCAAAATGTGAAAGTCAGCCCTAAAATTGATTGCAAATACAGTACAGATTGAATTGAGTGCAGCATAAGCAAAGCCTTAGAGCCTTTACCTTGTGGTTTTCGAAATGTGACTGAAAAATCAACACTGGCGTTCTTTTATAAAAACTGCTTTGATTGGTGTGGATTCAAGACTTCAGAAGGTAAAAAGCTCTGACAGGATCTAAAAAAAAAAATCTCAGAAGTGCAGAGGATGCAGAAGTCAGACATGCATGTGACAGCTCCGCCTAAACGCTTTATTGTCTTTGGGCGTGAAGTCAGAAAGGTCAGGGTTCAGATGGCGTGGTTTTGTGAGCGTTCAGGCCTGTGCTGTGCAGAGGTGACATTTATTGCGACTGACAGTTGCTCACAGAAGGGGGGCTGTTTGCTTCGGCGTGTTGCTGATGTACTGTAGCTGCAGGGCACGAGGTTGGAGGCGGTTCATGCAAGCTGTATTATGAAGAAATCAAACACTTGGTGTGAAACAAAGATGACAATGCACTCCCCGAGCTTGCTGAAAGACATTTTCCTCTCTCTCTGAAAGAGTTTCTTCAAGTCTCTTGAGAGACCTGAAATAAAACCTATTGAGGTTTTATTGAAATAGTCTCAGATACAAGATAAAAAAATATATATATATATATAGTCAAAAATAACTAGAATGTCACAAAGCTTGAGGAGAACTACAGTGGGTACAGAGACTACATTGACAACCTGACTAAATAAACAGTTTTAGGATTTTGTTTTTGATTTTTTGGTATTTTGCCCGGCCAAAAGATAAAGAAAAGTCGTTGTTTGGATTTGAATAGGCATGGATTTGAATAGGAATAGGCTATGACTATGAAGAATCATTTCCACACATGAATTGGCACCTCCAGACCACATGAAAGTCTTTGGGTTGTGCTCGAGGAGACATTACAGATAGAGTGCTGGATTCTTGCATTGGCAATACAAGATCTTGAGCAAAAATGTATGCACCTCTTGATGGATTAACATCACAACAATTATTTCCATCAAGAAGTGCATACATTTTTGGTCAAGATCTTGTCATGACCTAATCATAGACTCTTAAGATTTTGCCTATCCAAAAAAAAAAGAAAAAAAGCGCTGGGCAGTGTATAATAACACTTGTTGGATTACTGGTCAGACGAAGTCAAAGCATCGAGACTTTCAGACAAAGTGGGAGCATTGAAACACGCAACTAAGATTATTTAATAAACTCAGCTCTTTTTACTATCATCACTTCGTCTCCTGCTTCTGCTCTTCCCTGGCTTTCTCAGTCAAATTCTTAGGCAGATAGAAGACTAATATCTGGCAGTGATTTGGGACATGTCTAATATATTTGATATTTCTGACGGAGATCCATCTGATCTAACATTTTGCCGTTGTCGGCAGGATATCGGCACAATCTAACAATTTACTCAATTTGTATATTTGGCCATACATACAACACTTTTGATCGTTTTATTATAACCATTTTTTTCAGGGTAAATATTCAGGGCCACTATTTGGATATTTTATTTGGTCAAAAATGCAAATCTATTATTTTGTTATTTGATACTCCATTTTTAAGGCTCATTTCAGCCATGTCTTTGAGCATTATGGGGCTATGGAAGCATAATGGTTAAAAATCTGAGCTTGTAACTCAAGAGAATTCAGAAATAGGTGACCTTTCAACTGTGTATCACATCAATAACATAAAAAATTAAAATAACAATTGTTATGGTGTGTTCAATCACACCGAACGCGAATTTAATTATTTGCGCGAGTAGATTACATACAAAGTCAATGCAAAGACGCGAATAGACGCATCATTCGCGCCGGGCGTTGCGAATGACGCGAATTGGGCGGCGCGTTTGCCGCGAATGTCTTCCGCGCAAGTTGAAAAATTTGAACTCAAGCGAATGTTCAAGCGTCTAACTAGACGCGATAGACGTGTATTTGACGCTCTATTCGCGTTCGGTGTGAACACACCATTACTGTTGAAATACTTAAAGGGATAGTCCACGCAAAAATGAAAATTCTGTCATCATATAGGCCTACAACTTACCCTCAAGTCGCTCCAAACCTGTATGCATTTATTTCTACTGCTGGACACAAAAGAAGATATTGTGAAATATGACAGAATTTTTATTTTTGGGTGAAGTATATGCATTTAAGGTCCACAGTAAGGTCCCATTAGTTAACATTTGTTAATGCATAACTAACAATGAGCAATACATTTGTTTTTACAGTATTTATTAACTAATGTTACCAAAAAAACTTTACTGTAAAGTGTTACTGAAATGTTTTATGATTATTTTATTCTTTTTTTCCAATTATATTTAATTATCAATACATAATTACATAAAAGACAGTTGAAAATAATGAACGCATACTCAAAACTTTCCAAGGCTGTTTCAATGCTATCTTTATTTAACAAAAAGTGGTGAAATCTAAAAATCCACCCCTGGAACAATTAAATGATGCAATGTTTCCCTTTCATTTGAACCCAGTTGTTTTAACCTCTCGGATCGTTTCTAGGCTTCAACAACAAAGGGAATTAAGTTACTGGCTTAATTGCTGTAACGTGTTTTTCTCTCAGGGCCAGGCCTAAACATGCCGCATGTCATTTTTATTATCTATCTATGTAAATGGTGTCAGTGCAGAAGCATCGCTATTTCATGCTCCAAGCATATTTCAAGCAATTAGCATGTCCAATGGGTAATCGCACCATTCAAGGCTGTTGCAATTCAGTTCCACAATAAATAAAGACACGTCTGCTTCAGTCAAGGCAATACATCTTTAGACCTTGTGTCTTCTCATTTCTCATATTTATTAGTCACAGACACTTTAAGATGCGCCTCCTTTCCAAATTGCATATTTTAAGTAATCTTTTCTCACCCTCATGTCGTTCTAAAGTCTTATTATTTTATTCTGTGGAAGTTTAAATGAGACGTTTTCTGGTCATTGCATACAATAAAGTGGATTGTGATTTAAAAAAACACCATAAGGGATTATCAAAGAAGTCCAGAAGTGTCATTTTGGGTGAACTGTTTCTTTAATGGCTGGGCATCATTTCTCTCTCTCTCTTCTGTTCACTTTCCCAGATTCCAGCCGGTAGGTCTGGTGGAGCGAATCCAGGCCATCGCCCAGAACGTGTCTGACATGGCTATACGAATGGAGCAGATTCTCAAGAAGACTAACATCCCAGGCAGAGGTGATTGAGGATTTTCTTATTGTAAGGGTTGTTGTAGGAAGAAATTGGATACTTTTAATATCAAAATAGTATTAACACTTTACAATAAGGTTACATTTTGTCGCTGTTGGGGGCGACAACCAAAATTATTTAGTCGTTTTTATTACACTGTTAAAATTTCAGACCTCTCCAACTCAAAATGTTCTAGTGACTGGTCACATCTAATTTTTTTCAATTGGCCTAATTTAATTTCTGTGAATTGCATTTTAGCAATTGTGGCAATAGTCTGTTAACATGGGCTCAATCATAAATAATATGTTGAGCCAATGAAGAAATTAAGTTTATCAAACCGTGTCGTTGGTCCAATTGAATTTCTTTACGCTGTAGTAGCAAATGATTATTTCTCACTGTCATTGACATTTGACATTTTATCACATCACTTTATTAACAAATCAATTCCACCACAGGATATTTGGTGAAAATACCTTATTTTAAATAAGGAAACACACTGAATGCATTCAAGAAGTCATCTTCATAGCAGGATGTCTTGATGTGGTGAAGAAAACTTTCAAAAGCGGCACTGCATAGATTAAAAACCTGCACATTTATGACAATTATAACATTAATGACAAAGCTTTCCTGCATCACATCTGTCAAGTGACAGAACAGAAGTGACTCAAAGGGATACTTCAGGATTTAGCATCAAGCTTTGTATTAGTAGAAAACTAATACATCATATCCCCCTGAGACGAGAGATTTATGTATTTTTTATCTGGAAAAAATCCTCAGATGACGCAAAAATCGTCATTTTGCGTCATCGGAGGATTTTTTGGCCCGAGGCTAAAGACTAAAGCCAGTAGTAGGGGCTGTCCCGCATGTTCTCAACCTGCCCATAGAGGGTGGATCTCACTCACAGAATGTACACATAGTGTCAGCCATCTTTTTTTGGAAGCTAAGCTAGCAGGCTCTTGTTCTGTGGAGAAAGCTGAAGAGTAGGGGTTACCATACTCTTTTCCCGGACATGTCCGTCCGTCGATGTCCGCGATTCAGCTTTTGCTTTCTGCAGTCGCCATTCATTGTTTACATGCACACCTTTTGTTTCAATCTAACTGAATTCATTCCGATTGGTGATTCTGAATGTAGTGTTTACATGAACGCTAAACAAGTGATCGGTTGATGTGCGTTTTAACATTGCTAAGAAAATCCCGCTCCTCCGTGAGAGATACGAGACCGGTGCGTCTCACAGGTGTCGCTCATCGGTAATCACGCCACCGGCCTCGCGTCGTTCTCCCGCGGCCCTCACTCGTCCTGCTCGCCACAGTAAACATGACTCGTGTCGTTCTCCCGCGGCCCTCACTCGTCCTGCTCGCCACAGTAAACATGACTCGTGTCGTTCTCCCGCGGCCCTCACTCGTCCTACTCGCCACAGTAAACATGACTCGTGTCGTTCTCCCGCGGCCCTCACTCGTCCTGCTCGCCACAGTAAACATGACTCGTGTCGTTCTCCCGCGGCCCTCACTCGTCCTGCTCGCCACAGTAAACATGACTCGTGTCGTTCTCCCGCGGCCCTCACTCGTCCTGCTCGCCACAGTAAACATGACTCGTGTCGTTCTCCCGCGGCCCTCACTCGTCCTGCTCGCCACAGTAAACATGACTCGTGTCGTTCTCCCGCGGCCCTCACTCATCCTGCTCGCCACAGTAAACATGACTCGTGTCGTTCTCCCGCGGCCCTCACTCGTCCTACTCGCCACAGTAAACATGACTCGTGTCGTTCTCCCGTGGCCCTCACTCCTCCTGCTCGCCACAGTAAACATGACTCGTGTCGTTCTCCCGTGGCCCTCACTCGTCCTGCTCGCCACAGTAAACATGACTCGTGTCGGTCTCCCGCGGCCCTCACTCGTCCTGCTCGCCACAGTAAACATGACTCGCGCCGTTCTCCCGCGGCCCTCACTCATCCTGCTCGCCACAGTAAACATGACTCGCGCCGTTCTCCCGCGGCCCTCACTCGTCCTGCTCGCCACAGTAAACATGACTCGCGCCGTTCTCCCGCGGCCCTCACTCGTCCTGCTCGCCACAGTAAACATGACTCGTGTCGTTCTCCCGCGGCCCTCACTCGTCCTGCTCGCCACAGTAAACATGACTCGTGTCGTTCTCCCGCGGCCCTCACTCGTCCTACTCGCCACAGTAAACATGACTCGTGTCGTTCTCCCGCGGGCCTCACTCGTCCTGCTCGCCACAGTAAACATGACTCGTGTCGGTCTCCCGCGGCCCTCAATCGTCCTGCTCGCCACAGTAAACATGACTCGCGCCGTTCTCCCGCGGCCCTCACTCGTCCTACTCGCCACAGTAAACATGACTCGTGTCGTTCTCCCGCGGGCCTCACTCGTCCTGCTCGCCACAGTAAACATGACTCGTGTCGGTCTCCCGCGGCCCTCACTCGTCCTACTCGCCACAGTAAACATGACTCGTGTCGGTCTCCCGCGGCCCTCACTCGTCCTACTCGCCACAGTAAACATGACTCGTGTCGTTCTCCCGCGGCCCTCACTCGTCCTACTTGCCACAGTAAACATGACTCGTGTCGTTCTCCCGCGGGCCTCACTCGTCCTGCTCGCCACAGTAAACATGACTCGCGCCGTTCTCCCGCGGCCCTCACTCGTCCTACTCGCCACAGTAAACATGACTCGTGTCGTTCTCCCGCGGGCCTCACTCGTCCTGCTCGCCACAGTAAACATGACTCGTGTCGGTCTCCCGCGGCCCTCACTCGTCCTACTCGCCACAGTAAACATGACTCGTGTCGGTCTCCCGCGGCCCTCAATCGTCCTGCTCGCCACAGTAAACATGACTCGCGCCGTTCTCCCGCGGCCCTCACTCGTCCTACTCGCCACAGTAAACATGACTCGTGTCGTTCTCCCGCGGGCCTCACTCGTCCTGCTCGCCACAGTAAACATGACTCGTGTCGGTCTCCCGCGGCCCTCACTCGTCCTACTCGCCACAGTAAACATGACTCGTGTCGGTCTCCCGCGGCCCTCAATCGTCCTGCTCGCCACAGTAAACATGACTCGCGCCGTTCTCCCGCGGCCCTCACTCGTCCTACTCGCCACAGTAAACATGACTCGTGTCGTTCTCCCGCGGGCCTCACTCGTCCTGCTCGCCACAGTAAACATGACTCGTGTCGGTCTCCCGCGGCCCTCACTCGTCCTACTCGCCACAGTAAACATGACTCGTGTCGGTCTCCCGCGGCCCTCAATCGTCCTGCTCGCCACAGTAAACATGACTCGTGTCGTTCTCCCGCGGCCCTCACTCGTCCTACTCGCCACAGTAAACATGACTCGTGTCGTTCTCCCGCGGGCCTCACTCGTCCTGCTCGCCACAGTAAACATGACTCGTGTCGGTCTCCCGCGGCCCTCACTCGTCCTACTCGCCACAGTAAACATGACTCGTGTCGTTCTCCCGCGGGCCTCACTCGTCCTGCTCGCCACAGTAAACATGACTCGTGTCGTTCTCCCGCGGGCCTCACTCGTCCTGCTCGCCACAGTAAACATGACTCGTGTCGTTCTCCCGCGGCCCTCACTCGTCCTGCTCGCCACAGTAAACATGACTCGTGTCGTTCTCCCGCGGGCCTCACTCGTCCTGCTCGCCACAGTAAACATGACTCGTGTCGTTCTCCCGCGGGCCTCACTCGTCCTGCTCGCCACAGTAAACATGACTCGTGTCGTTCTCCCGTGGCCCTCACTCGTCCTGCTCGCCATAGTAAACATGACTCGTGTCGTTCTCCCGCGGCCCTCACTCGTCCTGCTCGCCACAGTAAACATGACTCGTGTCGTTCTCCCGCGGCCCTCACTCGTCCTGCTCGCCACAGTAAACATGACTCGTGTCGTTCTCCCGCGGGCCTCACTCGTCCTGCTCGCCACAGTAAACATGACTCGTGTCGTTCTCCCGCGGCCCTCACTCGTCCTGCTCGCCACAGTAAACATGACTCGTGTCGTTCTCCCGCGGCCCTCACTCGTCCTGCTCGCCACAGTAAACATGACTCGTGTCGTTCTCCCGCGGCCCTCACTCGTCCTGCTCGCCACAGTAAACATGACTCGTGTCGTTCTCCCGCGGCCCTCACTCGTCCTGCTCGCCACAGTAAACATGACTCGTGTCGTTCTCCCGTGGCCCTCACTCGTCCTGCTCGCCATAGTAAACATGACTCGTGTCGTTCTCCCGCGGCCCTCACTCGTCCTGCTCGCCACAGTAAACATGACTCGTGTCGTTCTCCCGCGGCCCTCACTCGTCCTGCTCGCCACAGTAAACACGACTCGTGTCGTTCTCCCGCGGCCCTCACTCGTCCTGCTCGCCACAGTAAACATGACTCGTGTCGTTCTCCCGTGGCCCTCACTCGTCCTGCTCGCCACAGTAAACATGACTCGTGTCGTTCTCCCGCGGCCCTCACTCGTCCTGCTCGCCACAGTAAACATGACTCTCGCCGTTCTCCCGCGGCCCTCACTCGTCCTGCTCGCCACAGTAAACATGACTCGTGTCGTTCTCCCGCGGCCCTCACTCGTCCTGCTCGCCACAGTAAACATCATGAATGGCGACTGTAGAACGCAAAAGCCGAATCCCGGACATTTTGGGCGATCTTGAAACACATTTTCGGGCAGACTCATCACGGAGACTCACTAGTAGCCTAGACTTATTGTTTAACTACTGCGCTCTGTTACCGGTAGGCGTGGCCTCCTAGGGCAGTGAAGCAAGTGCATTCTGGGAGTTGTTGTCTTTCATCCACATAAGCCAAAAATACATTTCCTGGCTTTTCTCATTCTAGAAAGCTCCAAATTAAAAAAGTAATTTCACATTTCTTCTACATAAATGACCCATTTTAAATACACATTCATCTTTCCAGAGGTGAAGTATCCCTTTAATTATATAATGAGGATGAGACTTCAACTTTTGACAATGCGGTTTTTAATTATTTAAAAATAGTGTTTTTTTATTTTTTATTTCGAGTGACCCTGTGTTATCTAATTTTAGCGGTTGTTACCGGGGATAACATACCGCTGAATAGTGCGATTGACCAATCAGAATTAAGTATTCCACAGAGCCATGTAATAATAGGCTAATGAGTTCTTCATTTACTGTCTCTCTCTCTCTCTCTCTCTCTCTCTCTCTCACACACACACAGGTGTTGGCATATGTTGTGTACGGGAACTCTCGATATACATATTGATTTTTATAGTACTCTCCCCTTCAAACAAACAAACAAACAAACAAACAAACAAACAAACAAAAAATATATATATAATACTTTAAAAATAGTCTCATTGTGTCTATACTTAGATTAAGTAGTTCATTAAGTCCTTTTTTGCCTCATTACATTTAACAGCAAACAAGAACTCACCAAAAACTCTCGACTTAGTCTCTTTATAGTGAGCCAAAATCATATTAAAAATGCTGTTTAAAATTAGACATGAGGAGGTCTGGGCTCGATGCCATTTTGCAGGACAACACATTCGCTATTTATTATTTAATGCAACTTGATTGAACTTCATCGCAATAATGCCAGTCATCTCTTGCCACTATTTGTTCAGTGAGGCCCTCTGTAGGTTTAGATATCTCGCGAGTTTGCCAACAGAGTTTGGTCGATTTCCAGCTGGTTTTTAGCGAGCATATGTCCAAGATGTGTGGGAGGTTTATTTAAACTACTAATGCAAGACAAACATAATTCATACTTCTCCTCAGCCATTTGGACAGAAAGTACAAGGATACTCCTCAAACTCTGCTTACTTTGTTAAGAAAACTTTTCTTTTTGAAATTGTTTTTAATGACTTTTTAGACATTTCTAAAAGTAATATTTCAGTTTTGACATGACAATACTAAATATCTTTTGATCTAAAGTCATACACTCGCTGTGTTCTCAGTTATCAGTGACTGTGCTTACTCACAATGAATGTGAAAATGTGACACAACGTGACAATCCCAGCCAATCAGAATATATGTACATGTCCAAAGTTTGGAATAATTACGATTTTTGGTTACACTTTATTTTCTTGGACATTCTAGTAAACTAGTAAAGTATTTATTATAATTATAATAATATTTCACAATATTAACGTTTTAGTGTATTTTTGATCAAATAAATATAGCCTTGTTGACTTCTCTCAAAAACATTAAAAAGTATATTTTTAATAGATACTGTATATAGATATGCCCATACAAAATAAAGTCATAAATTAGATCACTTTAATACTTCAGTTGTTTCCCCTCGACGGCATTGAGATTTCTGCTAAAATATCACGTCTCCTTTCAAAAGAGATTTCGTCAATTTCTTTGTTGGTTTCCAAAATGTCAGAGTCTGCAATCAAAGAGATTTCAATAGGGATCTCTATAAAGTTTGAGGAGCATCAACCGCAGGACGATGGAGTGAATCTCCTAAATTAATGTCCCATGGGTACAGAATAGAAGAGCCAGTGGACGTCCTTTGATTTAAGGGTTCAAGGATATTTTTTTTCAGCTGCTGCTTACTGTCTTTTCATAATCAAGCAGAATAGCCCATAATTCCTTTCTCTGTGTGCTTCTTGATGGATCTGAAGTAGCCTGTTTTACAAAGAACAACATCTTTCTAAGTTAATTAGGCTGACTGGGACCGGCTACCAGTGAGAGACGGGAGTTTATTAATCAAGGAGAGAGGGGGATGTTTGCAATTTTCTACCCTAGTGAACAGAAAGCAGTACAGAGCTCTTAACAAAGCCCAGAGCAAGCCTTACTCCGACAAGTACGAGATATGAGGCCAAGAGTTCACTTTCATAATACCTAATAAAGCAAGCTTAAAGGAAGTAGAGGAGATGGAAGAAGATACGGAGGACTCTCCCAAAGCCTCATTAAAGCCGAGAGCGTTCAGATCCCACTGGTGTTCCACAGCGAAGCTTCTGGAACCGTGTTATCAGACTGTGACCGCCTGTCCTTTTCATCTACAGGCCGAGATGGAGTTATGGGCCAGTGCGAAGTCCCGAAGGATCCCGGGTACCCGGATTGCGCCAGTAAAGTGGATGTGAGTTGACAGAGATTTTATTTTTTTCCCAAAACTCTCATACTCCTTTATGTCTGTCTTTTTTTTTTCTTCTTCCATGGTTGCCTTGGAGGGAAACAGATTGGTTGAAGCAAACACTGGCACCCAACAAATTGATTTCTTGCAGAGTGTTTTCACACCTGTTTCATTGATTTATGATGCTGTTTTATAGATGATGTCTCTCTTCTTATGTTGTTTATTCTAGTGCAGTTTGTCCTCATTTTAGAAAATCAGAGAAGATTTACCATGCGAACAAGTCTCCTTAGCAGTGTTTGTCCACAAGAAACCTAGAGTGCATTTACAATATTTTATATACAGTATATATAGAGAGAGCTAATCTAATCTAATCTCATGGTCTTTAAAACAGCACATACAAATCATTAAACATTGAAATGTTCTCTGTATTGCCTCTTGACCGAGACATTTTACGTTTTTTTGTAAAAAAAAAAAAAAATGTTTTGCTTCATTTGGAATGGTACGAAACTTGGTAAAGGTTTTTGGGACTTGCTATGTGAACACACACACACACAAAAAAGTATTGGAAAAAGTTAGATGTTCCTGGAAAAAAAATAGTCACAAATAGTCAAATAGTCAAAAATGACCGCATTGGAAATTAATGGGAGACGAATTTTGAAAGCTAATTTTTTTATATATCAAGCTCAAATTTGGAACACAACTTGTTTCGATTTATGGCTTTGATTTTCTATAAATTGTTTTTACTATGTAAATAGTATTTTTGTTCGGTTTTCATAACAATACACGTGAAATTCTGTTCCTTTTTTTAAGTTCACTTTTTTTTTTTACTTTTTTTCACCTCAGCAATAATCAGCCAAGTGTCGTCTTTGAAAAGAGATCAAACTTAAGTCTGTTCTCCAAAGCAATTAATATTTACCACAGTTTAAGTTGGAAATTTTCCGGTCTATGCTCAAAAAGTGAATAAATGGATTATAAATACAGCGTAAATATAATTTAGTATAGAAAAATCCCCTAAAAATACAAAATATTAAATAAAAACATTATCAACTAAAATATAGTACATTAATTTCATTGACAAAAAATAAATACTAAAATTCTGTCATTTCTGACCACCAAACGAAGAGCACCAGAGGGTTCGTTTTATATTGCTAGTAGAATAATAACAATATATTGTGAATACAGGACACATCAGCCAAATTTGCCATGTAACCAGGCGAGTTCAATCTGTCCTTTCACACCAATTCAAATATTCAGCACAAAAAATTATATATTGAAATAAACAATGCACATTGTTTGTGGTGAACATCCCAAATCAGAACATTTGTTGGCACTAATGCACTGAAACCAGCATTGAAGCCAAATGCACATCTAGCTGCTGTTGTCTTCGTACAAGCCTGAACATTACTTAGAAAATAAAATATTTGCAGTTCATGAACTCTTTAGTTTCCATGAAACAGATGCGTAACCTTTGATATGCACGGTGCCTACATAAAATATTCAGCACGAATTTACACTTTTGCCCTGCATGACACATGGTTCATCCTCATAAATATTTCTCCGCTTCTTGTATATTTACACCTACCTGCATCAACATTATTTCACCACACATTACATTTGCATCTTTTCCACTTTTCAATAAATAGATTTTTATGAAATATAGGGCTGTCAAAATGTTAAAATAATTATGATGGCTTTAATGATTTGTATTGTAGGTAATGCACACGGGGGAATTTACTAAGAATGAATTGCTCCCGCTGAAAGCTGTTTATTTGCATGTTCTGTCTGCGCTGCTTTAGGCCCCGATCCACTAAATTAATTATGCAGATCAGGCAACGGCACGAACACACCCACAGTCTGTGCTGCTGAACGCAGTTTGCACAGTGCGGTTGAGATGCTGTATCGTGGAGAGATCAGCAGATCTGACATATTTCACATGGAGCATGGCATTAAAGCACAAACTATAATGAGCAGAATTTAGTATTTGCCCTATAAAAATGACTTGAAATACTTTTTTTTAAAGAAGTCTGTTCACCAAGGCTGCAGTTGTTTGACCAAAAATAAAGTAAAATCTGTAATATTGTGAAATATTGTGAAATATTATTACAATTCAAAACATTATTTCGATAATCCCCTTTAGACACTCTATGTAAGTATCTTTGCTACTACATGTCAACTAACTCTCATTAGAGTGTTAATAAACTGTGCGGGTTAGTAGAATAAGTTGACATGTAGTTGAAAATTTACTAATAGTTAGTGGAATGTCTGTTGGGGAGCATAAAAATAAAGAGTTAGCAGATATTAAGCAGACAGTCTACTAATACTCTAATGACAGTTAGTTGACATGTAGTTGCAAAGTTATGTATAGTTAGTTAACAATTTTTTTTAACTATGAAATCTGTAATAATTAAATAATACATCAAATAGAGTTTATGGACTTAATATTACTTAATTTACTAATGTTTTTGCTGCTGACCTTCAACTATCAACTCTTTTCCCGCCATTGACCGGATTTTCCGGCTTTCCTTGCTTTCATTGCTATGCGGTAGGTGGCGCTATTACACGTCTTCTGAAAGAGAACAGAATCTCCGGATTAAAACAGGCAAAAAAAAAAAGAAGCAGAAACAAGTGATAAAAGCATTGCTTTTTCACGTTGTAGTCTTTGAAAAAAACAACAACAACATGATTTCCGCAGCTTTTTGTTCAAAATGTTGCTTTTTAATGAAATGCCCCCACATTAAGCTAGAATAAATATATATATATATATATATATATATATATATATATATCCATACAACAAAATATTCTGGGGTCATGAAACTTGTGTGAAAATGATCAAAAATGCTGCCGTTGGCTGGCAACTTTTAAAAAACAAACGGTTGCAGGGAAAGATTTAAAGTGTTAGTTCATCCAAAAATGACTTTTCTGTCATTAATTACTCACCCTCACGTTGTTCCAAACCCGTAAGACCTTCGTTCATCTTCAGAACACAAATGAAGATATTTTTGATGAAATCCGAGAGGTTTCTGAACCAGCCATATTATGCAGCAATGTCACTGCAACTTTCAAGACCAAGAAAGGTAGTACAGACATCGTTAAAATAGTCCATGTGACTACAGTGGTTCAACCTTAATGTTATGAAGTGACGACAAGACTTTTTGTGCGCAAATCAAAACAAAAATAGCGACTTTATTCAACAGTTTCTTCTCATCTGTGTCAGACTCCTACGCTGTTGATGGTAAACACAGTGCAGATCTTCCAGGTTCTACAGCAAAACGCCGACTTATTATTGGCCGACGCTGGTCACGTGAGCACACGACACTTGCGTGTGATGCTGACACTGGATCTGGCCAATGTTTACTACGCGAATAGAAGAGAAGAGATTGTTGTATAAAGTCGTTGTTTTTGTTATTGTTTTTTGCGCACAAAAAGTATTCTCGTCGCTTCATGACATTAACCCCTGTAGTCACATGGACTATTTTAACGATGTCTTCACTTTAACGAGGCCTTACGGGTTTGAAACGACATGAGGGTGAGTAAGTAATGACAGAATTTTCATTTTTGGGTGAATTCCACCACAAAAAAACGCGACTTTTGTTACGTTATGTCTGTTTTACGTTGTTGTTGTTTTTTTTGTTGCTTAAATTAGGGTCTTGAATTTGCTTCTCCTGCATCCCGTGCTTCTGATATTCACACGGCTGAGCGGCTAAAAGACACATGCATCATCTTGTGTACCAATATGTATTTCCCTTTCATTCAGCCATATGGATATTTGTTCTGTTTTTGGTGTGGATAGACAATTTGCCACTGATTCGTTTAACTTTTCTTTACCTTAAATGTGGTGTGAAAGGGCCGTTAGAATTGTGTTCAATGTGTCACTCATGTCTGAAGTATGACACCATCACCCATGTGAAGTGCCTGTTGTATGGATGATAGTTTCTTTGAGGTTAAATGTTTGTTCAACACTCCCATTCCAAAAAGAATCCTGAAAGCAGCCAAATCAAACCAATCTTTTCCAGCAAAGTGTATACATTTGAAATAAAATGCACACATTTCAGTTTATGTGCTCTTGTAAAGGTTAGCAGAGGCATTAAGATGAAGACTAAACCCAACGTGTGAATAAGACCCTTTGACCTGAACTGAAATCAGTTCCAGTTCCTGAAACAATGCCAAGATCCCCATGCAGAGAATGCCAGTACTGGTAAAATATACAATTTGAATGCCCTCTAAGTCGCTTTGGCTAAAAGTGTCTGCAAAATACAATGTAAATGTAATTATAAACCTGAGTTATTCATGAAAACGAATCATTTGATGGGTCCAGCCATGCTTGGTTTGGGTTATCACACCTCTGTCCTCTCAATGTGAAATGTCAAAATAATGCCAACCTACATTTAACTGTTATTCATCTCTTAATGTTCAAGTGGATGAGAGCCAGGTGGACATCAGACCCTTGCTACACCTTTTATGGAGTAGATGGCTCCGACTGCTCTTTCCTCATCTACCTTAGTGAAGTCGAGTGGTTCTGCCCCCCGCTGGCCGGGAGGAATCAAAGCAGCCACCCCACAACCAGCAGCCTCCCAAAAAGACAGGTGGGTGCCTGAAACAGCCAATAATTACAACACTGAGTTCACTGACACAGAGAAGGTTAGAGGTTTGTGAGGAGATATTGTGGCTAATCTGAAGTTTATAAAGGCTATTTTCTTTAACCTAATGAGTTGCCTATGTACCATTGCAGGTATCTTTTATCCAGAAAATACAAAATCCAGATAAATAAGATGGATGAAGCAAAAGAAAAATCAATTATAAATACACTACTGTTCAAAAGTTTAATTAGTAAATTAATTATTTATTAAAAGTGACAGTTAAGATGTATGTAAACATGTTTCGTGGTTTCCACAAAAATATGAAGCAGCACTGTTTTCAACATTGATAATAACCAGACATTTTTCTTGAGTATCAAAAATTTGAATAACATAAGGGACCGTTCGGTATTTATGGAAAGGGCCACCGGAGGAAAATAGGGGAGGTTCATGTCTTTTTATTCTTTGTTCAGGGGAGGGTCACCCAACTTTTTTTAGTCTATAGGGGAGGGTCACCCAACTTTTGTATTCATCAAAACAGCTCTCGGCCCCCCATTGCTATCAGATGGGTCTGACCAAACAAAAATCCCGTTTGGCGCTGTTTGACAGTGCGCGCGCGCTTCAGTACGCGCTCAGAAAAAGTGCAATAGAATAGAACGCCAATGAAATGTTTACCCGGCAAAGCTTTAAAGCATGAGCAAATAATGAACTTTTGTGATTGCGAATAAGTGCAATGTCCTGTGAGTGTTACTCTACCGCTGCATTAACATGTGATGTGAATGTATACGTCGAGTTTTACAGTATTGGGACTGAGGCGCCAGAACTGCAGCTGATATAATGTGCGCTGTAGCACCATACTACCATATTTTAGTTTTCATTCTTATTGTGTTTCCACAACAATGTTTGTGAGTAAATCTACTGAAATTGCCACCATAACAGTGGAGTGTGATGTGTTGGACATATAGAGCTACCACATTTTTAAATTACAATTAGTATTATTTGAAGTTAACATAATAAAATACAGACCTACACTATAAAACTATATGAGGATAAATTCTTTAAAAATGGGCAATTCCAGCGTTGTGACATTTGCAGTCAAAACTTGAAATATAAATTCTCCGAAAATGCATTTAATACTGAAACGTCTGTTTATATATTCATACTCCCTTAAGGCGGGCTTACACGGTGCGATTTTTTGCTGTTTTACGAGCTTGCAGATGATTTTTTTTCACTCGGGAGAAATAGAGTGGAAATCGGTTGTGATTGTGCTCGCATGTTGCGGCTCGTGTGTGCTAGGAAGATACGAGCCGAACCTCTCGACCCTACGATAATTTTTAAACATGTCTAAAAAGTTTGGGAGCTGTAGGCTTGAATTCGTGAGGTGTGTGCGCTGTGCGGTTGAATGAGCCGATTTGTCGATCTATCTGAATTTGACCAATCAGGAGCTGAAGAAATCCACAGAAGAAAGACGAAAATAGCAGCGCCACCGCGAATTTGGACTATTGAAAGGGAAGCCTACTACTTTATTATGATTTTAGTATCATAATGATTAATAAACGCATGCACAATTATCAGTGAACTTGATAAATGTTGCAGGTATGTTTTATATGCACAAACTAATGCCTTTCAACTAGTGTGCAAAATTCTGAATTAAATGAATGTGCAGCAATTTGTACAAATAGAGTCTGTATGTTGAAGCCATAATAAGCGCATTTAGTTTCATATTTATTATAATGTTTTTTTTTTTTTTTTCATTTATGTTGATTATGAAACGTATAGCCTACGCAATATATCGGGAGACATGGCCAGACATGATTTTGACCTCCACTCAAAAAAATGATATGTTGGCTTTACTTAACTTTTTTAACATGTAACTTCAACATCATGGAACTTGGTCATTTTAAGCGACCCAATTAAACTCTGAGCTAATGAGTTAATTAAGTGAATAACTGAGTGATGATTGAGCATTATTGAAGACACCTGATGTTAACAAGCAGAATCTCTGAAGGAGAAAACCGGAATGTTTAAGTCACCATTATGGAGATAAGTATTTATTTTAGTTGGGCTCTTGACCATTAACTTATTAACTTTAGATTTTGTTTGGTTGCTGTACATGAGTTATAACAGCTGGATGAACAATAAGCAAAGGTCATCTGATGGTGTTGGTTGTGTTTTAACATAATCATAATTTCACAATCATTTGACCTGAGTCACTGAACTTATATTAAACTGAATTTCTGAGTTAAGTTTACCTTACGAATAATAGCAGCACTGTCATTGTAGAGCATACTATTTTTAGACTGTTCAATGAAATTTAAATGATCAAATCAATAAATAAAAAAGACACTTCCTAAAAAAATTATTTTGAGTAGGCACACACAGACATCAAGAATCAGCCTGTGAATCTGAACAATGGTGACAATTATAAAGCATGTTGCAGTGCATTCTGGGTGCCACCAATCAAAACTCATTCATGGCTCCCATCATGCATTGCTGCATGAATAAATAATGAGCTTATGATCTGTTTGTCACCATTGCTGAGATTCATGTGCTGATTCTTGATGTCTGTGTGTGCCTACTCAACATATTTTTTATTTCTTGATTTGATCATTTGAATTTCATTGGAAAGTCTAAAAATAGTATGATCTACAATGACAGTAAGGTAAACTTAACTCAGCAATTGGGTTCAATATAAGTTCAGTGACTCAGGTCAAATGATTGTGAAATAATGATTATGTTAAAACACAACCAACACCATCAGATGACCTTTGTTTATTGTTCATCCGGCTGTTATAACTCATGTACAGCAACCAAACAAAATCTAAAGTTAATAAGTTAATGGTCAAGAGCCCAACTAAAACACACACTTATCTCCATAATGGTGACTTAAACATTCCGGTTTTCTCCTTCAGAGATTCTGCTTGTTAACATCAGGTGTCTTCAATAATGCTCAATCATCACTCAATTATTCACTTAATTAACTCATTAGCTCAGAGTTTAATTGGGTCGCTTAAAATGACCAAATTCCATGATGTTGAAGTTACATGAACATATTATGTTTGTTTAACGAAACATAGTTATGTGGAACCGGTGGAACCTGTTTACATAAAAAAGTTAAGTGAAGCCAACATATCATTTTTTTGAGTGTCTTCATTAAGTGTTGTTTTGTAGAAAGCCTTTCTTTAAAGTGAATTTCGTTTTGTATAAATTGTATCTTAATTTTAATCAATTTTTCATCAACCAATTGCCTGGATTTAATTAATAAGAAGCAAATATTGCTGGATTTACAAATGCACATCTTGATTGTTGCATGCACACATATGTCGAAATAATGACATAACCACAACAACAACCGATCGAATTGTCCTGGTTTGAGACTGTTAATACACATAACACAAAATATTCTTTTTATTTTTTCGTGTTCGCATTTATGAGGGAAAAAACAATGTTACGGACGTGACAGTTCTCCATTACGGACATGACCGCTCTGAAAGTGACTGAAAGTGAAACCTTTAAAGCCTTTCTTAAAAGTAAATTTCGTTTTTTTATTAATTGTATCTTAATTTTAATCAATGTTTCATCAACCAATTGCCTGGATTTAATAAATTACAACTTAGTAAATATAGTAGAAAATCATCATGACACGGAGGCGCCGGTGCGTGATCTGGACTCTGGTTTAATAAATGAACCGAAACACAGTTTATAGCCTAAGGTAGGCTACTTGCCTCGCAGACCTGATAAATATATAGAAAACTTGACATGACTACTTTTTAACAGAACAATTCAAAACGAAAGAAAACAGAGTACAGAATCTGCTTATGTAATCCGTATGAAATTTGCATTTCTCTCTGGCGCGTTCACTATTGCGAATATCGCGAGTCAGCATCGTAACCTTTATATTTGCAGCCGACATTGACAAAGACTTGTTTATTAAACAATTAAAATGTCCCCTTGCTATATTATTCATAATCATTACTTTTGCCGGTTCTTTGTGGCAGCTTTAAGATACTTTATTGGCAGCGCCACCCTTACATTTTACATGAACGCGTCACCACTGCATCACCACTGCATCCGAAAACATCAGCTCCGATTTTTTATTTTTATTTTTTTATAAAAAATCGTGATACGAACTGAATTGTAGGTTTGGTCTATCGTTACAGCCCTAGCAAGATGAGAAAGCAGGAGTTTAGTCGTTTATCATGGAATGGCTATCTGAACATCTTTGCCAAGCGCAAACCAGTACAGAAGTAATCAATAAATTATCGGGGAGGGTCATGGCTTTTTTCACAATCATTTTGGAGGGTCATAGAAAAAATTATTGCTGGCGAATGGAGGGTCAAGTCTTTGTTGACTACAGATCTCAAATCTCCTCCGGTGGCCCCTTAAATAAATAACGAACAGTCCCTAAGACTGGAGTAATGCTGCATTCACGCCGTCGTAATTACCGTAGACTGGAGATGCATTATATTCGAAACTGTTCACATCCTCAGACTGGGAATTGTGCGTTTCTATGGCACCACTATCAACGAATAAATGAATCTGCAGCGGTCAGGTGGTTCAAGTCGAGCTCTCAAACAATCCCCATCTTACAAGCTGTAATTACGACGTGAATGCTTTTCACAAGTTGAAATCATGTAATTGCGGTAATTACGACATGGCGTGAACGCACCTTAATGATGCTGAAAATTCAGCTCTGGATCACAGGAATAAATTACATTTTAAAACGTATTCAAATAGAAAACAGTTATTTTATATTGTAATAATATGTTGGGTGGCACTTTATTTTACAGCCCTGTCCCCCATGTGAATACTATGTTCTTATTATAGCAATTACTGGGTAATAACCCTGAACCTAACCTTAACTAGTTACCTTACATCACCAGTACTTTGCTAGGTAAGTACACCGTAAGTACACACAAGTGAACATACTGTAAAATAAATGAAACTGACAAGTTCAATCAAAATCAAAATAGCCATGCATTGTTTATTTATTTTTTGGAGGCTGAAGTAGCACATTGCTGAATTAGCAGTATGCTACCATGAAGCTCTTTTCTCCATTGTGTGTTGAGTCCCCCGCATTCCCCATGTGTTTGCTTGTATGACGCACAAGTTGCTTCCTATGCAGCGTTCCAAATCAGTCATTTATGAGGTTTCATTTCAGTTAGATGGCTTACTAGGCTGTAGAAAGCAAGGAAGCTCGGTGGGTTTTATGCTGTGTGTGCAGCGTGCAGATCTCACCTGGTTAGAAACTCTCACGGTGTCATTTCAAGTGAAAGAATTCCAGCTGTTTGACACTTATTCACAACATCATTGAACCCTGCTAAGACTGAAATTAGATATTGTTTTTTTTCAAGTTCTCTTTCCCCTAGAGCTTAAAATACGGTGGCATTTTTCCTGTCTAGCATAATTACCTCTTTATATTCCACACAGCTTTAACCAGCATACGCCTGAACTCTTATGCCACTATCTGGCATTTTAAAATGACAGTTCTTTCATTTGTAAAATCCTGCTTAACCTCGGCCTCATGCAGCATGACCACTCGCACTCCATTAATCTGTGTTGTGTTCAAGCATTGGGTTGACTGCTTTTGAGCTTTTGATGCCTAATCACTGGATTTTCCAGGTTAGTGGCATCAAATCTTTGAAAGATATTCAGAGTTTGTTTGAGTCGTTTAGTAAGTATAGTAAATATCCAAGAGAAGAACTGTAAATTACTGTATACACTAGTAAAATAAAGTGCGTAGAATTGTATTGTTTGTGCATTTTTAGTGTTCTTCAAATATAAAGCTGTACTTGTAAAATATTAACGACATAACAGGCCACTTAAGTGTACTTAAAGAGAGTACACTTTCATGACTGTTTCTTATGAAAGGCCCACTGAAGTGCCTTGGAACGCACAGCTTAGTTTGATGTATTTACGTAATTTTCCAATGAAACAGGATGTAAAGGCGGGACATGTTGAATGGCTCCTCCCCCTTTTCAAATAGCCAATAGCGTTTAGTTTACCTCTCAGACTGCAAGTCGTACTCGACAGCAACATGGAAGCGAAACTGAGTGCTGATGAAACGTTGGATTCAATAGTAGAGGTGTGAATAAATTCTAGCCATTTCACTCTTAACCAACGTGCAGTTGGAATACGGAATAAAACTGGGGTGTTTGAGAAACCAAACACACATCTCCAACCCACATTGCTCGTGACGTATCAACGGTCGCTTTGGCCAGGTGGTGTTTAAAGCATAAGGGGCGGAGCTTTAGATTCTAGAGAGCATTTGATTGGACAGAAGATGTGATGAGAAGTTGAAGTCCGCGGTGACGTCATAAACATTTGTGATACATTTGAGACTGTAATTTTTGAATGTTTATATCTCCTAAATGCGGTGTGTTTTTGAAAACACACCAACTTATTCATAACCTTAAGGCCAGTGTTGGGGGTAACTCATTACAAGTAACTTGAGTTACGTAATCAGATTACTTTTTCAGGTAACTAGTAAAGTAACGCATTACTTTTTCAATTTACAACAAAATATCTAATTTGCAAAACTTTTTAATTAACTATATTAAATAACACAAATATACTTTATGTATTTAATCTCACTTTATTTACCAATGTCTTTGCTGCTGACCTTCAATGATCTAATTCAACCGTACTAATAAGCAAAAATGACTTCAGATTTGATTTAGAAATAAGAGTGTTGAACTTTCTTCTCCTGTATCCTATTGTTCTTTAATCTAGAATAGCAGCTGAAAGGTTTGTTTGCTGTACAGACGTAAATTTATGCATTTCCTTCAGCCTGAGGCTTATTCATTTCACTTTTGGTGTGAAAGGACCTTTACATTTCCCAAAAAATATAACTTTTTTGTTGTTATTAAAAAAAAAAACAAGCAAGCCCTGCCAAGGTGAGAAAAAGTAATATAAAGGTAATGTAGCACATTGCCTTTCATAAAAAGTAACTAAGTAACGCAATTAGTTACTTTTTTGGCGAGTAACGCAATATTGTACTTTTAAAAGTAACTTTCCCCAACACTGCTTAAGCCTAACATATTCAAGCTAAAAAGCTTAAATTTGGATTTATGGGGTTCTTTAAGTAAACTTTTAAAAGTGCACTTTGTAATTTCAAATTAAAAGTTTTACCGTGATGTACAATTTAAATAATGATGTTTTATTAATCATTTGTTGTTCCTTAAAGTACACTTATTTTGATGTCTTGACTAACATACTAAAGCACATGCGACTGTAGTGTGTAATTCAGTACATATAAAGTTAATATAATTGTACTAAATATTAGCTCCATTACAAATGTGTGATTACAAATATATTTTAAAATACATGTCATTTAAGTTTCAAAAGAAACGACAAGGTATATTTTAGTTTATCATAAAAGCTTGTCAGCATTCATCTGTACACTTTAATCATATTTCAAAGACAGTTGAAGTAATTATGAAATCATATAAAGATGTACTTAAGTCTGTAAAAAGTTCAGCATTTATTGTAAATTTAAACAATAATACATTTTCATTTAATTGCAATTAAAATGCAATTGAGTGTCATAATATTATATTATATATTATATAAATAATATTACATTCAGTTCACCCTTAAGCCCTTTCATTTAAAGTATATTATTTCAGTAATAAGTACTCATTTAAAAGTATGCTAAAGTGTGCTTCTAAAGTGCTGTATAATTGTGTTTTGATTAATGTCTATAAAATAACAAGTACTTGTGTATGGACATACATTACGTCTGTACACTTCTTTGCACACACTCAATTTTGATCTTTCCACAGGCATTTTTCCGCTCTGACCTGTCTCTACTGTTGGAACGAGTCGGCTCAGGCAAAGAATCCTTAAGCTTCATGAGGCGGCGTATGCGCAGACTGTCTGCACAGTGGGCTGTAGCTGCACGAAGACTCGAGGAGCGCCTGCGCGGTCAGTACAGAGAGCAGAAGAGGGTGAGCTGTCACACACTGTCTAAACAAGCTCAATTAAAGGCTCTACAATGAGGTTTCCTCGTAAAACGATGACTTCATTAGCACTATTCGGATGGGATTTGTTTTCGAAGTGACATTTGAGTTTTGATTATTAACAGAGGATCATGTATTGATTTGAACGGAACTGGGATTTCAAACCAGAAGTTTAGCTGTAGATGATGAAGGTCAAAATAAATGAGAAGTGCTAAAAGAAAATTATAAACCAATCACAGATGTTCCTATCTGAACTGGATTAGAGCTCAGAGTTAGAGAAAAAGAGTAGGGAATTACATTTTTTTTATAGAGGTTGTATAAGAAAAACACAGCCGTGTTTGATTTGGATAGTATTAAAATCAGAAAATACATCTGCAAAACACAAATTTACCTTGCCTCCTCAGGAAAATCTAGTCTTGCCTGAATAGGAACATTTATTATGAAGATTATAAACAGTAATGTTTGTACCATTTCCTTTCAAGAGAATCTGTTACAAATAAGCCGATACAGACTGATTATTTTCATTTTCTGTCCTGGAGCCGAGCCTGAATTAAAAAAAAACAACAACAACTGTATATCAAATTAAATCAATCTCACTGTGAGATAAAACCCAGATACACACTCTCAATTCTGTCAGAGAGAAATGGTGTTCGGTAAAGAGTTTGACTGTGACAATGACAAAGCTGTTTACTGTAGATGAAGAATGCTGCTTATGAGTTTGACTGGTAAAAGTATATGATAATTGCAGGTGCTTGTGAAACTGATTGCAATGGCTGGTTGCACACATTTCCCATGTGCTAGTTTTTAATTATGGTCTCTTTGTCTATTTGTCTTGGTGTTCGCTTTCTCAACATTCCATTTCCGTTTGGTTGGTGCACTTTCGATGTGCCCTATTGAGTCATTTAACATCCTTTAACAGTCTTGGTTGAATCTGCATTCTGGATTACCAACTGTCTGTGTTTATCATGTGTGTATAGGAAATGTAATTATTTTGCCTCAGAATTGATTCCAATTAATGATCTTGGTTCCTTAACAACTACATTTTTTCCCCCAGTAAACTATTTAATACTTTTAAGGAAGCCCAAATAATAACTAAAAACTAGATAAAATACAACAATATTTCTGATACACATACCAAATTAAATTATATATATTAATAAAAATACCATTTATTATGACAGAGCGTGTTTTTGTTACACATTATTATAAGGTGATGTTGTAATTACAGTAAGTTTAAGGTAAAGTGTAATTACAGTAATGGGTCATATTTAACTACATATACTTACTATAGGGTTAAGGTTATGTTTTGGGTTAATGTAGTGTTAATGATGATATAAAATATTTTTGTAGTTCATGGTTAGAGACTTAAAGTTTATTTTGGTTAGAAAGTCGGGGACTAGAAACATCCCAAGATATACATCACATAAAATGTATTAATGTCAAAAATTGTTACATAAAATGTATGGTTGAAACCATTTCATTTCAGAAAGATAGGGAAAATAAAGTGGCTGAAGTTGCCGTCCAGCACATCAAAACGCAAATTGATTGTGCACTTGACC
Organism: Rhinichthys osculus; assembly: GCA_029959095.1. Classification (NCBI taxonomy): domain Eukaryota; kingdom Metazoa; phylum Chordata; class Actinopteri; order Cypriniformes; family Leuciscidae; genus Rhinichthys; species Rhinichthys osculus. The sequence goes on along the minus strand of JARWKJ010000002.1, from coordinate 11,884,988 downwards.
TCTACTCCATGGTCATCTATCACTTTATCAGCTATTCATTTTCACTGAGAGTGGACTCAGTGGAAAACCACAAATAGAGAAATGGAGTGAATGTCTCAGTGCGAGGAGAGCATGTATTGTAGCTTATTCCATTATTTGGTGTCAGTATTCAGAACAACAACAACAAAAAGGTAACTCAAATCTGCTGTTCTGGAAGGCCACAACCTCGAACTATGTGTGTAAAGTTTGAATCTTTGATGTTGGTTAGACAAACCTGTGTCTGAAAATGACTGAAAAATGGGAAGTCAGATAAAGCAGACAGATATAAAGTAAATAAAGTGTTGCTAACGTGTTTTAACACACTGTTAACATTTTAACATATTTGAACAATTCTAGCATTATTTAGCCACATTTCCATGTTGCTGACATGATTTAGCACATTGTTAACATGTTTAGCATTTGGCTATAATGTTGCTAGCATGTTTCCAGCAAGTTTTAGTTAGTTACTAGCATGTTTTTAACCAGTTGCTACCATGATTTAACATGCAAGCTACCATGTTTTTTTCAAATGTTCAATTTTTTTAAAGTTGTTAGCTTGCTTCGTTTTGATTTAAGTTGTTTTAGCATATTGCTAGCATGGTTAAACATGTGGCGAACATGTTTTAGCATGTGGCTACACTCAAAAAAATTATATGTTGGCTTTACTTAACTTTTTTTATGTAAACAGGTTCCACCGGTTCCACATAACTATGTTTCGTTTAACAAACATAATATGTTCATGTAACTTCAACATCATGGAATTTGGTCATTTTAAGCGACCCAATTAAACTCTGAGCTAAAGAGTTAATTAAGTGAATAACTGAGTGATGATTGAGCATTATTGAAGACACCTGATGTTAACAAGCAGAATCTCTGAAGGAGAAAACCGGAATGTTTAAGTCACCATTATGGAGATCAGTGTGTGTTTTAGTTGGGCTCTTGACCATTAACTTATTAAGTTTAGATTTTGTTTGGTTGCTGTACATGAGTTATAACAGCCGGATGAACAATAAACAAAGGTCATCTGATGGTGTTGGTTGTGTTTTAACATAATCAATATTTCACAATCATTTGACCTGAGTCACTGAACTTATATTAAACCGAATTTCTTATATTTCTTATATTAAACCGAATTTTTTCCTATGAGCGAGGAGGATTTTTCTTGAAACCCTCCCAAACAACATGTGGTGATGTAGGGGTTGTTTGATTTTTTTTTATAGGCTTTCTGACCCAAAGACTCAAGTAATCTCTGCAATTCTCTATCTGTGATCCTTGAAGAGTCTTTGGCAACTCAAACTTTCATCCTCACCGTCCATTAAGGCAATATAGACACACGTCCTCTTCCTGGCAGATTTGTAACATCTTTAGTTGATTGGAACTTCTTAATTATTGCCCTGATGGTCAAAATGGGGATTTTCAATTCTTTAGCTATTTTCTTACAGCCACTTTCTATTTTGTGATGCTTAAAAAATCTTTTGATGCACATCAGAACTATATTCTTTAGTTTTACTCAATGTAATGGATGATTAAGGTAAATTGGCCTTTGTGTTTCCTCATATTTAAACTCCTGTGAAACAAGAAGTCATGGCTGGACAATTTCATCTTTCTAGTCACCCTGGTGTGCTAAAAAAGGTAAACATCAATGGGAATATACTTCAGAGATATTTTACTCGTAAAAAATTCTAGGGGTACCAATAATTGTGGCCAACTTGTTTTGGAGAAAAACATTTATTTCATAATGTGATCCCCCCCACTTTCAATTCTTTTACTTCAATGAAAGGTTAGACTTTTGGCAATTTTTGAGCACGCCTGTACATTGCAGTTATTTAAGTAATCAATTAAGTGATTCATTTAGTGATGGTTGAGCATTACTGATAAACACCTTCTGTTAACAAGCAGAATCACTTAAAGGGATACTCCACCGTTTTTTTTTCATATTAAACTATGTTATTCCCTTAACTAAGACGAGTTGATACATACCTTGCGTACGTTGCGCTTTTCTAAGCGTGTAAAGTGGATAATTATAATGTATAGCGGAATACCATAGCAAGTGCTTGGGAGCACTTCGACTCGGCGCAGTAATATCATCACTCGTGAAAAATCCTCTCCCCGTCTCACTCTCTGGAGTGATGATATTACTGCGCCGAGTCCATAGATATGCGCCAAGTCGAAGTGCTCTCAAGCACTTGCTATGGTATTCCGCCATACATTATAGTTATCCAATTTACACACTTAGAAAAGCGCAACGTTTTTTTTTGTGTCACCATTCTTGGTCGAGTTACACTACTCATGTAACTGTATTTAAATAGGGAAAACGTGGAGGTGTTTGGTCGCTTCTCTGCTTGGATCCTAATGAATGAACTGGGCTAAGCTGAGTGCTAATAAAGTTTTGCCGCAAGACAGAGCGATTTAGTGTACGCACTGAGATGAGAGAGGTATGTATCAACTTGTCTTAGTTAAGGGAATAACATAGTTTAATATGAAAAAATGGTGGAGTATCCCTTTAAGGAAAGAGAAACAACAAGAACAGAAAAAAGAGAAAATAGGAACTACAACTGACTTCCAGCCACATCCTTAGATTAAACCAACTGAAGATAAAATAAGACATTAAATATTTCAAGATCTTTGCAGAGGAGGATTAACCCTCTGGGGTTTGAGGTGTTTTCTGGGTCCTGGAGGTGTTCTGACATGCTCTGACATTTGTGCTTATTTCTGTTACTTGTAATATGTCCATGGCTAAAGTCTGATTACACTGTATTCAGCAATGTATTTCATTCTGTATTCAAACTCTGCTACAATAATATGTCAGCAGCATGTTTGTAAAAGTTTGTAGTTTTGAGATAATGACGTTTATGCGTGGTTTGTGAAAAAAACTAAACAATAATTGTCACTGAAATATGTTCATAAAACCCAGAATGATTATTTCTTCACAAGACTTTAGAAAATTGTATCACGTAGCCTAGAATATTTGCTTCAAAACTATGTGAAAATCATCCTGACTACTCATTCAGATAAAACAATATATTGATTTAAAATGTTTTGTGTAAGAAAGCTCTATGTGAGGTGACTCGAATCATCATGAATATTGATGTGTTTCACATCTGGAAAGACAAAGACCCTCATCTATAACAGAGATATCAAGTTAACCATCAAGATAAGTTCCTCATCCAGTTCTGATTCTTCATATATCTACTCACCGATCATCACTGCAGTTCACATCCGTGCCTCTGTTCAATTAACACTGTTTATATTACTACTCACCTGTCTGCTTCTCTCTATAACCGTGACAGAAGACCAGTCCTTATGCAGAGCTCCACCGATACTGCAGGGGATCGCCCAGTCGATCCGTTTGCAGATCTGGTGAATGCAGTCAGTCGATCTCTCCAACCATCATCACCGGATAATCCATCTACCATCCCTGTCGAAGTCATCGACGCCGCACGCCAATCACTTCTCCAACCTTCACCCACTTCTTCATCCGCTGCCTCTGCCAGTCCCATGGCCCGACCAGCGACCTTCACCGGTGAGGCGGAGGAATTCTTACTTCAATGCTCACTCTATTTTGAGATCCAGTCCCATCAGTTCAACAACGATCGTGCCATTTATCATCTCATTGTTGACGCTCCCTCCAGTGGGCTCAGTCACAGTGGCAGTCCAACGCTGCCATAATCACTTCACTATCAGCCTTCTTCAGTCAAAACAAGGAAGTTTTTGGACAAACTGCATCAGCCATATCAGTTCATGACCAACTCTTCAACCTCCCTCAAGCACAAAATTCAGTCAGCGACTATGCACTCCAATTTCGGACCCTGGCGGCCACTAGCGGTTGGAACGAAACTGCACTCGTGACAGCCTTTCGTCACAGACTCAAGGCTGAAGTTCGCCAGTTAATGGTCGTGAATGACGATGCTATGCGGTTAAAAAATCTCATTAAAAAAACCATCCGAGTCTCACAACGCCTCATCGCCTATTCCCTTTTGAATCCCGCTGCATCTCCTCCACCCTCGGCACCATCAGTTGTCCTTCCAGCACCTGAACCCATGGAAGTCGATTCTTACCACCTGACTCGTGCGGAGCGTCAGCGACGAAGCCTCCAACGACTGTGTCTATACTGCGGGGGAGAAGGTCATATTATCACCACCTGCCCTGTTATAATACTATTCATCTTCCACCTCAAATTAATTCTCTCTCCCATACCACAGTGCATATCCTAACCTCATCCATTTGTGGAGCAGCTGAGAGGAGCTCTCATCTTCTCGAAACTGAACCTGCGTAGCGCATACAAGCTCATGCGTATACGCCGAGGAGATGAGTGGAAAACCGCCTTCATAACCCCTTCAGGCCACTATGAATACCGGGTCATGCCGTATGGCCTGTCCAACTCTCCAGCAGTATTCCAGGGCTATATGAATGAGGTGTTCCGGGAGTTCCTTCATCGGTTCGTCGTGATCTATATTGACGACATCTTGATTTACTCCCGGAACCTGGCCGAACATCGCCCCCACGTTATGCAGGTCCTAGAAAAGCTCCGTCAACATCAACTTTACCTCAAACTCGAGAAATGCGAGTTCCATACCACCTCTAACGTAAAGTCTCTCTCCTGGACCCCAGCAGCTTCCGATGCCTTCCTTCAACTCAAACAAGCCTTTCAAACCGCTCCGATCCTAGTTCACCCGAATCCTGAACTGCAATTCATCGTCGAGGTTGATGCCTCATCTACTGGGGTTGGTGCGTTCCTCTCACAGCGGCAGGGGGATCCTCCTGGACTCCATCCATGCGCCTTCGACTCTAAGAAGCTTACCCCGGCAGAGCAGAACTACGATATAGGGAATCGTGAGTTGCTTGCCATCAAACTAGCACTTGAAGAGTGGAGACATTGTCTGGAGGGAGCACATCACAAGTTTGAAGTTATCACCGACCATCGCAATCTCGAATACCTACGAGAAGACAAAAGATTGAACCCACGTCAAGGCCGGTGGGCTTTATTCTTCACCAGATTCAACTTTACCATCTCATACCGACCAGGAACCAAGAACTGTAGAGCCGATGCCTTATCTCATCTTCATCAATCAACCCTGGATGACCCAACTCCAGAACCCATTCTCCCTCCAGCCATGATCATCAGTCCCATTAAGTGGGCCATTGATGAACAGATCATCCAAGCTAACCACTCCAACCCTGCTCCGCCGGGAGGTCCAGAAGGGTGCCTCTATGTTCCTCCCACCTTTCATCCTACCCTTCTGGACTCAGCTCATACTTCTCCGTGCTCTGGACACCCAGGTTGTCGACGCACCCTCTCGCTCTTACGTCAACGCTATGGTGGTGGCCCACCATGCCTCAGGATATCTCCTGGTACGTCAAGGGTTGCTCATTCTGCGCCGTTACCAACACTCCCTGAAGACTCCCAGAGGGTAAACTGGTTCCTCTTAATAAAGTACTTAATAAGAAACTTGAATAGTAAATCAGTATGCTTTTTCAAGCCACCTAAATACATGATAGACTTTTGAGAATGTGAGGAGGGTTTGTGAAGCTAAAACACTATGAGGCCATTTCTTGTTTTTTAAAAAAGTGTCATTTGTAGTATATCAACATTCTAATAAATGCATGTTACACACAAATATTTCAGAGGTGTCAGTCTGTCTGCATCTCAAAGGAGGCCATGCAACGATTTCATACATTTGCACCATGCAAACAATGCTTCTGAAATGGAAACACACACACACACAAAAAAACAAAATAAATCTTGGAAAAGAGCTTCATAAATCATTCTGAAATACCTTGAAATATTTGAGAGCTGCATTACTCATCTACGGTACATCCAGTGACATTCATTCAATAAACCATCCAGAAGAAGATAGAAGTCCATCCTAATTATCCGTAAATTAACTGTTTTCCCCTTAAAACTAAAAAAAATACACTATTATTGTCTTTCTACACACAGCACAGGAACATGTTAGCATCTGTGAGCTGTACACAATTTTGGAAAGAGCTGTTTGGTAACATATCCATTCATTTCAATGGCAGTTAATAAAGTGGAACATGAAAAAAAGCTGCCATCTTTGCTTAGAGACACTAAATTCTGTTCGTTCTTTTTAGCATGTCATCTGAGCAGTAAAGAAAGGCCATGTGACTAAATACTAACTAGCAACAGGAAAACAATGTTCTGATTAATACAGGCCTCTGAATCTTTCAAAACAGCCTCTGACATTATTGTTTAAAAACAAACTAATGAACAGCAATTATACATTTCAACCAGATCCACACTTATGCCAAGACTAGCGTGTAGAGGGGTGAATGACAGGTAGAAATAAGAATAATTCAAGAGAAAGAAAGCAAGCAGCAAAATGCAGCTACAGGCTGCTTGCCGGTTAGTGCGGATCCATTAAACCTGTCCGTGACTCGCCATCAATTAAACATTAAGGGGAAAGACTGTGTACTTTGCATGTATTCACATTCAGTGAGATGTCTTATGTGTTGGGAATATTCATCAATGCAGATAAATGACAGCTCAACAATACCTTCATTTTATGTCATTTTATTAAAAAATATTCAATTTGGTGCAGTGTATAACAGTATAACAACCTATATCAGTTGTCACTGTAAATCTCCCAATAATGTCTTAGTACAATAATATTTCAATGCTTATAGTTTAAGATTAAAAAAGTAGTTTTGTTGTTTAAAATTAAACGCAATACAATGATGATTGAGAGATGAAATAAAAAAAAATATTCCTCAAAATCCTGATGGATCATACTCACCTATACTGGATAATCAAGTAAACCTACATTGTTTACCTACAAGTGTTCATCTTGAAATATAACAATATAAATGTATTCTTATGTTTACTTGATAAAAATCAGTAAAGATTTCACAGAAAAAAGACTTGTGAACCACGACCTGAAGGTAGACGTTTTTACAACTATATATAAAAAAAATATTTACTATGGATATAAACTATCAATCAAATCACAGGAGACTTGCAGTAGTTTTGATTGTTGATAATTATAGGCCTTAGAAATGTATTTATGAAGTATGATACAGTATGTTTAATGTGGCTTCTACAGATATGATGTACTTTTCTTGTGTTTCTGTGCTTAAAATCACGGTGGTTTAAAGTAGTCTTCAATTGTAAGTAATTTTTTACTTTAAGTGTCTTATTGATAAATGAATGTGTTGACTTGACGTGTCAATGCTGCACTTTGTCATTCATTAGACATGAATTATGAGAAGCCTTTCTGTCAGAAATTGTACTCAATCTAGTCCTCGTCTTCTCAGCCAATTTTGCAATTTTCTACCATTCAGCAAGACTCATCCAAGCCCCATCAAGGGCTGTGTTTCCAAAAATATCACCATCAGGGTTATCGTAGAGACCATTGCTGGAAATGGTTTTTACTTAAGCTTTCAATGACTTTAGGAAACGGAGGGCAGCGAGGATCCTAGGATCCCATCTGGTCATTTTTCTGATGATCTACAAGGGTAACAAACTTTTTATTCCCCCAAATATGATATGTATTTATCAACAAATATAATGATCCCTTTACAAAGTATTTCCCTTCCTAAAAAAATAAATCAATTAAATTCCCTTCCTTTAAATCAATTAAATTATAATTAACATTAACATTTTCATAGCTAATGAAGTAAGCTATGTATATGGAGCCCTTCATTGCACAATACTATAATATTAAAGGTGACCATTAACAACACAGCCAAACTATTAAATTCCGTTCCTGTTATTTGTAGATATAATAATCAACACTCAAAAAAAAAAAAAAAGAAAGAAAGTAAATTGCACATAAGGCAGGTTTTGCATCATCTGAAGTCCTGTCAGGAGTTGGCGGTGTCTCTTCACAGGTGTTGGGCATCTGAAGTCTTCATAAGAGGCTGGATCCAAACTGGAGCTGGCGTAGTCGCTAGGATGGGCATTCCGAGATAAAACAAAGTTTAGGAGCCAAATATGAAAATGCTCTCCCTCCTTTAGTGGACTTAGATATCCTAGGTACTACCAGAAGCCCAGAGTTTTGTGACCTTAAAGAGTGTGATGCATTATAGGGCGATAGAAGATCAGTTAAATACACAGGAGCTAAACCATTTAGGGCCTTATAGGTCAGTGGTAATACTTTGTATTGATATAGAACTTAATAGGTAACCAGTGTAGAGTTGATAATATTGGTGATGTATGATAATATTTTCTTGACTTGGTAAGAACTCTAGCAACTGTATTCTGGACTAGTTGTAGGTTGTTTTTTTGAGGATTCAGGACAACCAGCTAATAAAGCATTACAGTAATCTAGTCTAGTGGTCATGAATGCATTAACTAACTTTTCTGTTAAACAGATGACATTTTCTGTGGCTTTGCGATGCTTCTGGAGTGGAAAAAGGCTGTTTTTTTTTACATATGAAATATGATTTTAGAAAGACAAGTTGTTGTCTAATATAACTCCCAGGTCTTTTTCTGTACAGGATAAAGTAACAGGACATCCTTCTAAATGCAAATTGTATTCAAAGAGATTCTGTGTACAGGTTTTTGGTCCAATAAGTAATATCTCAATGTTATCCGAATTTATTTGAAGAAAAGTACTTGTCATCAAATATTTTATATCTTTAACACACTCTGTCAACTTGGATAAGATTTAATTTGGTCATGATGTAATATATTGCTGAGTATCATAGGCATAACAGTGGAAACTAATTCCAAGTTTTCTTATAATATTACCAAGTGGTAGCATATACAGTATATTGAAAATAGCAGAGGGCCTAACACAGATCCTTGAGGCACTCCATAATTTACTGACATTATCTTAGATGTTTCCCCATCTATACAGACAAAATAATAACGATCTGATCTAAACTTAATGCCTGTTATTAATTATAATGGCCTTCTTTATTCATTGTCGCTGTAATTAACAAAGTGTTATTGGTTAAGTAGCTCATATGTAAAGAGTTAGATAATGTTTTGATAACAACGTATTAACTTTACATAGTTATCACTTTAGATGAGGTCACGGAAAATGGGAAAATGAAATTAATTGAGTGCTTTAAACCAAACTTTATTGGACAGTAACTGCATTATTATTATGAGTTCATAAAAATGTTTACAAATACATTAAGCCTATCTCCAAAAGCTAAACATAAGCACTTAAAAATAAACTAACGAACAAACAAACAAACAAATAAATGACAATATGAGTTACATACAAATACTCATAAGATCACGTTGTTAAAATAGATGAGTAGGGATTAGTGGTAGATTTAGGGGACAGAATATACAGTTTGTACAGTAAAACTCATTATTCCTATGGAAAGTCCCTATTAAACATGATAATCCAACATACCTTTACTGTTAATAACATTTACTGTCAATAAGTTGTTAACAAAACATTATCTAACTATTTACATAAGAGCTAATGACAGTGACAATGAAGAACTTACTATTTGTCTTTAGTCTATTAATGTGGAACTACAGTAATTAATAAACTTATAGTTTACAAATGATTTGTAAGTACGTTATTACACATTACATGTTATAAAGTGTTACCAAAACACTTAACTTAACCGCACACTTCTTTAGTGGAATCTTTTATTTATTTATTTTTTGTTTGTTTTTGTTTGTCTGTTTATCTTTAGCCTTTCTTCCCTCTTTCAGATCCTGGTGCATGTGGGCTTTCTGACCGAGGAATCCGGTGATGTGTTCAGTCCAAAGGTGCTGAAAGGTGGGCCACTCGGAGAGATGGTCCAATGGGCAGACATCCTCACCACCCTTCATGTGCTGGGACATAACCTGAAGATTTCACTCTCAGTCAAAGAGCTGCAAGGGTGAGTCATGTGATAATGCTGCTCAGTCTCCAGTCAGTTACCTCATTCATATGCATAAGCTTACCGTAGCCTTGGTACTATTTATTATTTGATGACCTGTGCAGACGCACTTCAGTTGCAGTGTTTTGATGGTGACATTGAGATCTGCTCAGATAAACAAACAGTTACAAATTGAAATGAAATTTTCCATAAAATATGCATTTTTTAATCATTTCATTGATAGCTTCACAATATACAAACATACACCATATATTTGTTTGAAACAACAAACTCAAATGTAAACTTTTCTTTGTAAAGTATGTTAAATGCGCTCATTTTCTGATTTCTGAAAATCACATTCTGACTCCTTGGACATCGGGTCCTGCTGCTGTGGGAATTAACTAGGCATCTAGACAAGTTTTTTGCTTGGTTTATTAAAAAGAAAATAAACTAAAAATAAAGATTACACTTTATTTTGATGGTCCCCTTTAGATATTATGTTGAATATGCATAACGTTGCACCTACATGTCAACTAACTCTCATTAAAGTATTAGTTGAGTATTAATAGGTTTTTAGGGGTAGGTTTAGGGTTAGTAGGAAAAGTTGGCGTACCTTCAAAGTTACTTGTGGTCAAGAGAATGTCTAAAGTGGACCATCAAAATAAATAACAAAAGCTATACCACTAGACTGATTTCAATCATAAAAAAAAAAAAAAAAAAGTGCTTTAAAAAACTCCCTAGGCAGGTGGTGCTGGGGAAGGTGGAGGGCTAGGAAACTTCCCAAGGTGCACTGCACGGAGTTAAGCTGGTCCGGGGCGGAAATACATCTGTTACATTGATAGAACAAACAGATCAATTGGCCAAAGCAGTCAGCTTTAAGAAAACCAATCAGATGCTCGGAAGAGTTTCATGACTGAACTATGTATATAGCCTTTCCAAAATGAACTAATGACAAGTGCATTTAGAATTTGTTTTTCACAATGTACATTACCAAAAGTTTGGAATATATATATATATATGTGTGTTTTTCTCTTATGCTCACCAAGGCTGCATTTATTTGTCAAAAATACATTAAAAAGTGTAGAATGTGAAATATTAACTGAAATATTATTCCGTTGCAACAATGTTTCATAATATTACTTTTTTAAATAGTATTTTTAATCAATTAAAGAAATACCTCGCCCGAGGCACCAATCGGGCCAAAAACAACAGGTGCTCCTTCAAATTCCTGCATTCAATACTAAGAGTGTATTTCAGCACTACGGACAGCTCCCTCCACTATACACACAGCAATCTGGCAGTGTTTGCTCGAGTTTAACGAGAAATATGTCTGGGAGATTTTAAATCTCTTCATTTGTACTTGCCTTTGATGCTCTAGGATAATAGAGCTGGAAAGAAGGCTATTCTAAAATACCCCAGGAGTGAAACCTGCTTGAATGTGTGCATGTAATCAGTAAATAGTTGACAAGAAAGCAGTGAGTGTACGCAGTAAACGTGTAAACATGTAAATGAGCTCACAACAGAAAAAAAGGTTCTGGTGATGGCTTTGATAAATCGCTGGAAGAAAAAAAAAAAAAAGGTAATGTCGAACATTGAACTTTACTGTCTCTGGATGATCCTAGTGAATTTAAATTAGCTGGAAAACTGAAGCACCGTGACAGTTGTTTCTGTCTCGCTTCATGCTGGACAACAACTAGTTTGACCTTCTCCTCGGCATAGCTGTATTATTTTTTTATTTTGATGTAACTTTACATGGAATGCATAGCCCCAAACCATACATTATTTTTTTCTGTGGACTAATGTGAAAAAGCCCCATTGTCCCCTTAGAAAAACCAATTATGACTATTTTAATTATTAGGGGTGTAACATTACACAGAAGTCACCTCGGTTTGGGGGTCTGAGTTCGATACATTTACATGCACGTGCAAACGGAAAAAGGAGAACCAAACTAAAACACACTGAAACTAAACAGAAGTGAACATTATTGTTATACATACGTCACATGGTGCAAAATGCGTTAACATTTTAAGAGGAACGCTATGCAAACATACTTGTTTATAAGATGTCAAAGAGCTACAGCAGCGGGAAAGATGTATGGACATTAATTTGCGTTGTTATATTACCTAAAATTGTCTACACCAACACATTTAAGCATTTAAGTGGACTTAAAAGCTTACCCTTTTTACATCACAACTTATTAACTAAATATGATTTAAATGACAATAACCAATAACTTATTTTTCGCACCATCAGTCACACGCACATTCAAGCCTGGACGATATTCCTGTTCTTTTCGGTTCATTGAAGCAGTGATTTGTTGAGTCAAGAACAGTTGCAACCAATTCACCAGGTTCACTGGAAAGAGTCAATTCGTTCAAGACATCGCTATCCTATCTCATAATAGGGTGGCGGTATATTTAGGTCGAAATAACAAGGAACGGCATGTTTAACGGAATGTAGCGGAGTAGAAAATACGATATTATGCTTTGGAATGTAATGAAGCAACATTTTTCAAAATAAAACTGCACTGATAGAGTACAGATACTTGAAAAATGAGTACAGTAATGAAGTAGACTGCCCACCACTGTTGTCACCATACATTGGATCCAAGATTAAAAATGAATAAAAAAATCCAATCACAAGGCGTAAAATGGTGCCTGTCACTGCAAAGACACGCACATTTTCTGGTGATCTTTGACTGGGCTTCGTATAGGGTCAAAGTCAAAGTTGAAATTGTTTGAATGCCATGTTACAATGCTTGCCTGAAAACATGACGCTGGAGGTGATGTTGTAATTGATGGTTTGCTCTACAGTTGAATGCATTGAGTGATCTTGACGCGGATCATGCGAAAGGCCTTCACACAAGCGCCTGCACAGTTCCATCAGTCCTTTGAAAGATAATGCCATCCTCACTTCACCTCCTAAAGTTCAGCTTTTGGTTTTTGCCAATCTCACTAACTGTCAAACCTGAAATGTGTGAAAATTGCCTTCAGTTACAGTTTTTGTTGAACTTGAAGACATTCTTCTTTAATCTGTTTTGTCAGAGCATGTGCTGGAGTTTCTGCTCCTGCTGATCCGAATCTCTGTCAGACTTCAATGTGCTGCTTTGAAGTCGGATGAAAAGCAATTTCAATAGTCTTTTCATGAGGAGGAAAAAATAATTCCTTTATTGTAATCTGATGTGTCTATAAACTGGTCAGTGAAATCACGAAACATCTACAGTATGTGAGAGCCAAAATATTAAAACATACAGTATTGACGCTAAAGGATGCCATGTGCGTAAGATTTCGACGAAATGTACAGAGCGTCACATGTATGAAGCCTTGGGATGGGAACGGGCTGTGTATGTCTCTGTTGCTCAAGACATTTCTCTGCTCAGATTCACTCGAGTGAATTATTATTATTATTATTATTATTATTTAAATAAATGGTTCCTCATCTCTTGCATTTACTTAGCTGGGACCTGAACCATATAGAGACCAAAATACCACAGGCTGCGTTCCAAAACCCAGTAAGCCTTCTAAGGCGGCATCCTAACTAAAATAGACCTTCATAAGACTCACAAGTGATTTCAAAAGAGATTGTTATGGAATGCAATGCCAAATACCCTTTCAACGAATATCAGTTCACTCGACGACCATACTGTATTTACGATGACTATTTTGGGCATGCAAGACCAATTCATATCTCAAACAAAAAACATGTTGCCAAACTCACATTTACTCAACAGATCGGCAACAATATCTGAAATATACTATAATGTTATTTTCTATGCAGAATGTACTAACAAACATTTATGATAAACTAAAATATACTTTAATATTATTTCTATTGAAACGTGTATGTCATGCATTTAAATATATTTGTAATGATGTTGTAATTTAGTATACATTTAAAATATATGTATTAATTGAATATTAATATATATATATATATATATATATATATATATAATTGAAATGCAGTATTGGAAACACACTACAGTTAAAATGATAATCAAGTACTCTAAATGTGCATTAGTATGCTCAACACATTAAAACAAGGGCACTTCTTTAAAAGTTGACAAAAGATGATTTAAAATGACTTTTTTTCTTTAAGTGTACTTCAGTGTGTTGAGAAACATTCACCTAAGTGTCTCTCTTTAAGGGCACTTACATGGCATTTTATTTAATTAATTTTATATTATCAGCAAGTACAGTTTTTAAAAAGTACTTGTAGGATTTGAAGTACACTATACGTGCACAATCAATACAATTACATGTACTTCTTTTTCAAAATGTTAAAAATAGATGGACACATTTTAGGTAAAATAGTCCATTTTAACTAGATTGAGCATGGTTTTATTTCTTTTTTCTGTACTGAATAAATTCTAAATAGGGCAATTATCTCGCTTTATCCACCTTTTTTCTTCATGATACAGTTCATTCTGAGAGTGTCTTCTCCACAAATGATACATGAAATTCTGCCTCAACACTTGTCTAGAACATCACCTCTCTATTTGTCTCAATGGAATATTTCAGAAAAGTCCAGCATGTCCTGATTCTAGCCACATGACTTCTGTCTCTCTGAAATGATCAGACACACACACACACACTCAACTTCTCTGATGAGTCTCACCAAGGCAACATGCTCTGATTGGCTTCGCCTCTTGACTGCATACCCCTTGTCTCTTCTCTGTAGGGAACAGACAGATGCCTGTTCTCCAGCTGTTGCAGAGGTTTATGATACTCTCTCCTCCACAGCAGCTGCTGTCCCTCTATTCTCATCTTTATTCCTGCTGGCTGAATGCTGTCAGTGTCACAGCAGAGCACAGATACACAGCAAATACATGAAACTCTGATGATTCCTGTCAATAGCCCAGCACACGCTACAAGAAAGAAGCTTGTCCCCCCTTCATGTTTTAAAATGTCATGTAGCGGCCCGTTTCAGCACAGGTCAATTATCACCGCAGTTATGAAAATGTAATTTTAAAAAGTATGCATGGAAACCTGTGGAATGAGATTATATTAGAACGGGTTCAAATGATTTAAGTGTTAAAGTTCGCAAATGCATGCTGCAATTCATAATTGTGCACACAAAAAAATGCACAAATACACTTTTAAAGCTCCCAATCCTGTACATTACGCAAAATACATATGTCATTTAGTGTTAGTCATTTTATGCACAAATAAACTCAGAGCTGTTTTCATTTGTACTCTACATCTGAAAATATGGAAATGTGCTTTTGCATTTTTAATAGCTTTTAAAAAATATTTTAGGTCACACTTTAGATTGGAGAACACGTTCACTATTAAAGGGTTAGTTCAGCCAAAAATGATACAACATTCTTACATATTGTACCTTTTAACTACAACTTTTGGCTCTCTAAACTCCTAATTACTTCTTATTGATAGTTAGTAAGGTAGTTGTTAAGTTTAGGTATTGGTTCAGATTACGGGATGTAGAATAAGGCATGCATATGTGCTTTAAAAGTACTAATAAACAGCTAATATCCTAGTAATATGCATGCTAATAAGCAACTTAATAGTGAGACCTGGTCCCCAAACTAAAGTGTTAGCCATTTTTATAAATAATTGTTAAATAAGAGTAATTCTGTGACAATTCCCAGATATACAGTAATAATTGACACACTGACAGTAAGGGTGGATAGTGTTTGAGATGTCGAGTTTATCAGCGTTTATCGTGTTTCACACGAGCATCAGTCCACCTCTCTTTAAATCTAAAAATCCTTTGCGTAATAAATGTGAATCATTTGTGAAACAATTTCCGTAATTGTGAATTGTTGCACATAAATATTCAAAGGTGTCTGCGATTGACTGAAAGCTTGTCGTTCTTTCAGCATCGTGTGAGAGCGCCATATTTTTGCTCCACGCATGCAAATACTTGTGACCTATGTGTGGTATAAAGTATTTGAAGTACCTGTCAAAAAGAAAAGGTCACATGGCATCATGAATAATTATGAGACAGTGCCTTCACATAGGACAAGGCAGTGGAGCCTCATGAATAATTATGAGACACTGCTGACATAGGCAAGCACACAATGTATACATTTGATTTAGCCTCTGGTTCATTTCAAACCCAGAAGACAAGAAATGCACCCCATTTGATCAGTTTTCATAATCTCTGGCCAGTTGTGTAGCTTAACCAATAACGTTAGGAAATCCAGGAGTATAACAGCACTACATCAACAATACAGCTACTCAGTAACCTACAACAATACCGTGGCTATATATGTGAACGCCCCATTAAAGGTTTAATGGCACTGTGTTATAGACCTCATTTTGTGAATGACATGGAGTCCCGGGCATCTGCGGAGAACAGGTTCCATTAGAGGGAGGGCAGAACAGCTTGCAGACACAGTTTGTCACACAAGCCGTCAGATGCCAGAGGTGAGAAAAGAGGCAAAGACAGATGTCACGTCCCATCAGGGATCTCCTGTACAAAAGACTGGTAATTATTCAGCATCAGCATAAGCTAGAGAGAAACAAAATGAAGATGAATGTAGTGTTAATGTCATCTATTACATTTAATTCTGTCTTAGAATGTGAAGCAGACTCACACTAGTGTCTATCTGATCTTTATTCCTGTTAGCACTCTTCCTTCTGTCACACTGAAGGGAAAATGAGCCAGTGGAAGGCATAAATGGGGTCTCTGCCGTGAGGGGACAGCAGTTTAAAAACTGTCATTCACTACACTTTGAATTAGAGAAGCATATGTCTGCACTGCGGCATCATCAGTTGTGCATTTCAAATCACCACTGTTTTTCACCGTGAGGAATATTAATGATGTGCATAATTTAAAGCAATAGTTCAGCAGGAAATAAAAATTCTGTCATCATTTGCTCACCCTAATGCCGGTCCGAACTGGCATGACTTTCTTTCTTCTGCAGAATCAAATATATTCTGCGCCCCCTCCAGATATACCGTTCAAAGGTTTAGGATCAGTGAGATTTTTAAATAATCATTTTTGAAAGAAGTCTCTTATACTCATAGAGGCTACATTTATTTGATAAAAATTACAGTAAAAACAGTAATATTGTGAAATATTTCAATTTAAAGATCTATTTTAATATCTGTTAAATGTAATTTATTCCTGTGATGGCAAATTTTCAGCATCATTACTCCAGTCTTCAGTGTTACATGATCCTTCGGAAATCATTCTAAAATGCTGTTTCCTTTCAAAAGCTACTCTCGATTCTGCTTACTCATACGCTACCGGAACATTCTTTGTTCAAACGGTTGTGAAGCATGTGTATAAAAAACACCAAGAACGTGGCTTAAATAATCTCTGACGATGACGTCATTAGAATGCACACTCGTGAGAAGCAATAAATAGACATGAAACAGGTGCGCCTTCAGGTTTCTTTGTCTTCAGAGACAGCATTGTGCCTGTGCTTCCTCTCTATCTGTACACTTTGTTAGGAGTTAGAGTTTGAGTTGTCAATGTGCAGAATTTCTGAGTGTGAAAGAAAAAAAAAAGTAAAGAGAACATCATGTGTGCCTCTCTGTTCAAGGGACATACCCGATTACGATGAGTTCTCCTTTGAGTGCTTGGGGGAAGAGCATGCTGTCCTTGCGTTGGAGCATGGCGAGTGGAAGCACTGTGAGCTGTTCTCGATTAAAGTGGTTGGTGCTCGTCTTGCTTATTTTCAAGGGCAAGCCCCAACATTAAGATCGGAGGGCTTGCGAGTTGATCTGGCTGAGGAGCGGGAGACGGGTCCTTCTCTTTCTCTCGTTCTCTTTCCAGATCGGGAAGTCCTTTTGATAGCGCCACCTCTGGGCGCTCCTCTCACAGTAATAAAGTGCATAAGGAGTTACTCGAGGTGGTGACTCGTGAAGTCCCCAGGTTACGGATAGACTGGCCACAGGAACAAGAGACCCCCAAGCGTTCAAAGTTAGAGGACAGATTTCTGTCCAGTGGCCATGGGGAGGAGGCTGAGCGACGATCTTTCCCTTTTTCCAAGGCTCTCCATTAACTCTCTAACCATAACCAAACCACATTCATCATGTGTCTTTGTGTCCTACGCGTCGACATATTTGACTATTGTGGGTGTAAGGGCACGTGGTTGATGCCTCAGGTGGAAGAGACACTTGTGGACTATCTCTCCCCTGGGAGCTCATCGTCATTGAAAAAGCCAGCGCTCCCCATCAAACCATGAACAACATCCACACTGGTGGGGAAAGCGTTTCAATCAGCGGGTCATTCTGATACTACTCTGCACACTATGGTGGAGTTACAGGCAAACCTGGCTGACCTGCTGAAGGATTTGGGCATTAGTGGGAGCATAGACGAGGAGGCCTTCTCAGAACTTCACCGGGCCACGGATTTGTCTCTGCGGGCGACTAAGCAGATGGCCCGTTCTATCGGCCATTTTATGTCGGCTTTGGTCTCCACGGAGAGGCATCTGTGGCTACACCTCATGGGCATCAAGGAGAGGGACAACGTGTTCCTACTTGATGCAGCCTATCTTGCCTTTAAGACAGTCATCAGTAGGTTCCAGGAGGAGAAGAGGCATGAGGGGCCCCCTCCACTAGAAGAATGTATGCCCTTAAATAGTGTGTTCTTTGAAAGGTGGTTTACTGCAAGCCGTGCATTCCCAGTTCACTGCCAGATTGTTTCAGTGTTGGAGTTTCTGCAGGACAAGTTGTCAACAGGCACATGTCCCGCGACTCTCAGAGTATTTGTGGCCACCATATCGGCTTGGAACGCCCTGATTGACGGGCCTCCGCTTCATTCGTGGAGCTAGGCGTCTGAGGCCTCCCATGAGTGAAGGACCTAGCCATAGTCCTTGAGGGGCTGGTCGAGACCCCTTTTGAGCCACTAGAGTCAGCGCCTGTCAAGCTTCTGACTCTAAAGAATTTTTTTTTTCTAAAGAGAATTGGGGATTTGCAGGCTCTGTCGATCTCGCCATCCTGCTTAGACTTTGCCTCTGGATTGGTCAAGGCTATTTTGCACCCTCACCCTTTCCATTCTCGACCTTGCATCCGGTCATTCTTGAAGCTTTCTATCCTCCACCATTCACTATGGTGGAACAGGAGAAACGCCACTTACTGTGTCCAATTTTATGCTCTCCAGACTCACGTCCAACGTATTAGCCAGTGGCGTAAGTCAGAGCAACTTTTTATTTGCTATGGGGCTGCAACCGGGGGGCTGCCACCGCCAAGCATATAATGTCACATTGGGTGAGGGAAAATTTATACACTCCCCGCATTTCAGATTTTATAGCTTGCATGTTCATCCTACTCTGGTCCAGACGTCTCTTTAGACAAAGTGATAACCCGAAGGCGCAAATAGTTGCACATCTATTTATAGCCTCTCACGAGCACACATTCCAATGACGTAATCGTCAGAGTTTATTTAAGCCAAGTTCTTGGCGTGTTTGACACACATGCTTCACAACCGATCAAACAAATGACGTTCCCGTAGCGTATGAGTACGCAGCATCTCGTTATCGCTTTTTCAGGGAACAGGTTTACACTCAATACAGTAATTTGGTCAAGAAATATTTCTGATTATTATCAATGTTGAAAACAGTTGTGCTGATTTATATTATTTTGGAAACCATGATACATTTTCTTTGATGAATAGAACATTCAAACATTTTATTAATTTGAAATATAAATCGTTTGTAGCATTATACATGATTCTACTGTCACTTTTGATAAATTGAATGTGTCCTTACTGAATAAAAGTAGCTTTTGAACTATAGTGTATTTTCTTCTGTACAATAAATGTAGACAAAAATGCGGAAAAAAAAGTCACTTTTACTGTACTTACATATTGTTAGCATATTGTGTGATATCAATTTGTGTTGTTTTGTTTTGTCTTTAGAAGGCTTGGAATATAGTATACAATTTTGACTCTTTGCATGCTTTTATGTTGTTGTTTTTTATTTTTTTTATTTCAGCGCTTGATATCCTCCATCCACTTTCATTATATGAAAAATAGCTGCCAAGACAGTCTCCCTTGTGATCATGCAGAAAGCAACGTGGGTGTAAAATGAAAGAATTTGGATTTCTAGGCGCACTATCCATTCTACGAATAGGATTTGCCTTATTAAGGATTTACTTTATTTACCTTATACAGTATGCACTGTATCAAATAATTCCATAAGCATCACCCTTTGTTTATAGGTTGCCGACTGTGAACACATATCAGACCGTTTGTCATTTGTGTTTATACCTCCTATAGTTGTTCAGGGCTCTCATTATTTTACCCTAGTCAGTATTAAAGGTGCCAGCCTCTGTTGCACAGATTTTCTTTGAATACGTTCTCGAAACGCTAAAGAGGGGTTTTTTTTTCCGTGCATTAGCTGTATTTTTAGTGCCACAGGGCACTTACGCTCTTTCTTTCTCCCTCCATCACTGTACTTTTGTTCCGATGCTTTGAAGCTCTATCTAGAGCAGCAGCACTCCAGTTGAAAGCAGCGTTAGGTGCCTAATCAAGATAACAGTGATATGATACACTACACAAATTCGCTAAGACACATGAGCCCTTCTATGGGCAGATTGGGCACAAAGCATGTTGTTATATTTTCAACTGCCTGTAAGCGTATGAACGCTGTCCTATCACAGAATTATGTATTATGGGACTTGGAAGACAAATCTGTGCCCTGTGGTACAACGAACGTTTCTCCATTACTAAAGCTGTTCAGTAGAGAAATATTCAGCAAATGAACAGTTTATGTATGCCGCTTATGGCACACAAGGCACTGAAGATGTCAGTTATTACTGAAATAATAACAATCTTATTGCTTACAGGCCTGATTCACTTTACAATGCTATGCTTTAAAGGGGTCATGTCATACATTTATTTTTCCATGATGATTGCTTTAAAGATTTTCTGCACCAAACATTATATTTTTGTTTTTGGATTGTTTCACCCTCTTTCTGAATCTTATAATTAAATGGGCAATTTTTGTTTAATCAGCTGTGTCTTCAAGACTTCTATGCAAACTATTTCTTCTCATGTGAAATTAATAACAGTATTTTTTGCCACTATCATGCAGGTGATGGTTTTCTGGCAGGTCCAACAAAGTGTGCATTGATCTATTCTTCATATTCTTCAATAAAAGTTTTTTATTTTTTTTTTATTTTTTTTTTTACAAATACTTCAATACTTTCCTATCATTGGGACTATTCATATGTAGAGTTGAAGGTGCCACACACGCAGTCAGAAACAGCGTTTGACTGTCCAGGTTTGACAGCTAATTTTACATGTATGCATTTAGCAGATGCTTTTATCCAAATAGACTTACTAAAGAGGAACAAATGGGGTGGTGTAGACCTGAAATAATCCATTCAATAGGAAAAACTGTAAACACATGAATCCAATTTTTTTCAAATGTAGTTAGTTACATGAGGTCTTACGAACTGGTAGGGATGAGACTGAAAATTTACAAAATGTCTACTTATAAAAGTCTTCTGAAATGCCAGTTCGAAAGACGTGAGATGTAAATATGGATGATATCTGTGCAGGGCTGTCCCAAGCATGGGACAGGGCCTTGGTCCGTTCACGATCACATTCTGAGGGGTGGAAGGGGGTCCACTTCGAGTTCGTTCCCATCAAGAATGGCCATTTATATGCATAATATAGACGTAATGCGTGACATATGCGAGCAAAACAAATGAGAACATATGCATCACAGCACTGTGAACATGCGTGTAAGGTGTTTTTGAATCCGATTAAGAAATTAGTCAGATTTAAGCATGTGTATGTTTTTTTCTTTTTTTTTTCTGTTGATTAGATTATTTCAGGTCTGCACCACCCCTTACAATCTGACTGAGCTCAATGGGATCGATTGAGGTGTTTACATGAAAACTTTTCAGTCTGATTGAGCCATCAATGTGTTTTTTATTTATTTATTTATTTATTTTTTATCTAAAATAAGTAAAATTTGATTTATCATGCTGTGTCGATTTTAGTGGTCCTTCAAACATTAGAGGCAGTTTTCAGTTTTGATAGGTGCTGTTATCTTCTACTAATTAGAATGCATCAAATCAATCGTGTTTAATCACACACAATAGTTGTGATCCAATACTGTTCATTAGACTAAACAAAGTAAACAAGGGTATTGAGTTATTGAAAGAAAGATAATTAGAGTGCCATCAATTCAGGTGAGGGTTTGGTCTGCCATTCTTGTTAAAAAGAGTTTGGATACTAACCTTTTCCAGTGTTATATGACCTGAGCTTAGAATAGACATTACATTTCCTTTATAAGTCTTCAAAGAAGATCAGATCACATTTCAATGACCATAAATGCATGAATACCAAAGTATAGCAGATTGATTCTTCAGCTGCAAAGGAAGCAAGCTGGATATGAATCCTCTACATCACTTCATCATTTTCATGAAGTTTCAGTATTTCCCTTTTTTTCTGGAAATGAAGCTTGTGTTACTGTTCAGGGGCCAACAATAAGGTTAAAGAATTCCAATAGTCTGGCTATTTGCCCCAGTGACATTTTTAGTGGCAAAAATGTTGGAAATTAACAACAAAAAAAAGTTTCAGATTTCTTTCACCCACTTATTATTAAAAAGCGAATTATCTGATGTTTGAATTATTAAACGATAAAGTTGTTTTTACTTTAACAAGAATATAATCGCAACCAATATTCTCCTATTTTTATGTATTTTGAGTTACTGCCACTTTAATTGGCCTTTCAACATAATTGGATTTGATGTTGTAAAAAAAAGTGTGATGTATAATTATGTCGTATTAATTTTATTTTATGGCGTTATAATGTGCGATAATAGATGCATGTTAACCGCATACGGTTATTGAGGTTCCTTATGACTTTAGCTTGGAAAGTTGTTCAAATGTAAATGAAAATGCATTTTATTTTTGTTCTACCGGAGATGAGAAACTTGCTCAGCCTCTTGAGAAAACAATACGGTCTCTTATCAACTTTGTATCCAGTCTGAACAAGGTCAGCTAATCTGAATCCTGAAGCTTTAGATCTGCAGTGAACCACACATGCTCAACTGCAATGCTGTAGGAAACTTCTGAATATCTTTTTTAAAGCAAAACAAATATTGTATATTGGAAAAGGATTTATGCTGTTATAAGATTACAGTGATTTCCTTTGCGTCCCTGAGGGCTTATTTCTAACGCAGCATTCATTTGCTTTGAGATGTTACTGAAGAAAGAGAGTAGTGGTGTTTGGGATTTCTGTCTGCATCTGTCTCACGTCTCTAGGTGTCTGATTCATTTGAGTGCAGTGAGGCGACGCTAACAGAAAAATCTCTTCCATATGACATAAATCGCTGGTCACAAGGAATGCTTCATTACTTTCCTGCCGTTTTTCAATCTGAACCCCAGTGGCTTCATGTGAAGCCCTATGATCTTACTAGAATGGAAGTATTTGGCTATATTTGCAGACCCAGGGTCAAAATGAAGTGGTACGTTCACTATAGAATCTCTCCTTAGGCTTTATTTGATATCAGGAGAGAGATAAGTGTGGCTCTGTTGAATTGGAACAGTGTGCAAGGGCTGTGTACTCAGAAGTGTATACTCAGAAGTGTATACTCAGAACATAAACTGCTCCCTCTAAATGTGTGTCTGCATCCGGTTTGGCCAGTCTTTCTCCCAGAGTAAGTCTGATTCCACCATATGCATCCGAAAAAGATTAAGGGGCCTAACAATGAACCTTGCAGCACTCCCTAGAAATTGATGTTAAATTTGTGCCTGGAGACAAGAGTCCTGTATACAACCCATATGTAAATTGAATAGAGATATGTCAACATCAGAGCAATTGGAACAACTGCAATAAAACCTTGTATTTGTTCTCCAAGCCTCAAGCAGCCTCAATCATTTATTCTTCTTATTGTTGTTGTTCTGCTAAAGTCTGACATGTGATCGAACCACAGGATGCTGAGTGTATGCAAAAAAAAAGAAAAAAAATGTTTTACATATAATCACTTCCAACTATTCTTTCTTTCTTTCTTTCTCCAAATGACTAAAATAATAATTAAAAAATTAATTAAGGAACTGGAATGGTTCTGTGGAATCATAATCGGAGCCAGAATCATTCAATTCCTTACTTGTGTTTATGTGTAGGCAGGATTAATTTTTACCACTGCTCACACTTTATGCTACATAACTGCATACATTGCTTGCTTCACAAGTTCATATTGGAATTTGCATACGTCTAATTAAAGCCTCTAGCAGTGTTGAGTTAATGAAACGGCAGTCTGCTTAATACAGCCTTGTGCTCTTCCATTACAGCATATTCATTCTCTCTGTGTGATACACTTCTCTTGATTTTTCGCCCGTCACAATTGTTCGTCTATTCATAAATTCTCCGCCTTCTAATCTCTGTAATCTGTTGCATTTGTTACATTTGAGATGTATTAATGAACTGTCCTGCTGTGATTGTGCTAGAAAATCCTGTACTGCAGTATAGGAAATGAGCCGTACACACTTAGAGTTTTTGTAGGAAATGTCACCGGAACCAGGGGTGTTTACCCTTTTTTGAAGAAGACAATCCTGAATGAATGAGAGTGTGGGTTGTTTTTTTTTTCACAGAGATTTTTAAGAGTTTAGAGTTGCAACAGCTTCGAGTAGAGTTTATTTATAATTGGACTAAGCTGGCAGCAGAATAACCATTTGAAGCAGTGAAGCTTGAAATTAATGGAAAGAAATGTGGGCATTTTAATTTTTAATGGGTCCACTTCTGTGACAGCTGAACACAAACAGTGTGGCAACTGGCAGAGATGCTCTCAGATGTTGCTAATTTAGGGGACATCAAAACTGCTTCTGCTTCATGGTGTTAAACAGACTATGGAGACAGAAAGGAGTTTGGGAATTTATTGTATTAATGCAATGGTTTCAGTTTCAGATGTAAGATCCACATGGTCCGTTCACTAATCATCACCTGATGCATATTGTACACAAAAACTGCCTGTTAAATGTTTAGTTCAAGACTGATTGGTGAAATATTGGTAACTTCTGGGAGTTGGGGAAAAGCAGCAGTCCACTGGGAAACAAAGTCATGCTTACAAGGTGCCAGGTTGACACATCCCTTTTTGAAGGAGAATCTCCAAGTAGTATTCAAATATACATAAGCACCAGAATAGTCTGAGTATGTAGAGAGACCAACTTGATTTATGTGCAATGCTTCATGGGAGTGTACAGTCACTGCTCAGCTGTTTTGCCACGATTTCCATTTCCATTGTAAAAATGAGTTCTCTGATTAAATGTTTTGGACAATTAACTCACAATTAAAAATGTCTGAATATAACTGCAGTGGAAATGTTGTCTGCGCTCAAATGCTGTAGGATCTTTTCTCTTCACTAGCTTTACTTTTATTTCATTAACGAGTTCGTTTGCCAATAAAATCTTTAAGATATTAGGTTAAACTTATTTGGCTTGCTGTCCGCTGGTGAGGGGCTCGATGAAGCAGCTTCAACTCGAGCTCTGATATACCCCCCAGTGGCTAAATGTAGGACCTGTTAATTAAAGGGCAAGGTACCTAAGATGAAGGTGGAGTTTGGGGAGGTGGAGGGATACTGGAACAGCTGATACTAGGGAGAGGTAAGCGGCTGCTTATATACTCTGTTTGTTGATTGAAAGATTGGATGGGCTCGCTCCTCCCTAACTTATGTTTAGGAACTTCATTTTGTGCTCACTGTCTTTTAATCAGCAGGGTCTGGTTGCTCCAGCTGTGAGTAAGTTACAATTTTGCCTAGTTTTGACGTAACTTACAAGCACTAAGTTACAACTTATGCACTACAAAATATTTGTGCGTTGCACTATTAAAACGTAAGTAAATAGTTATAGCATAACGGTTGGAATAAAATAGCAGACACACTGAATTGCATCAATAAGCTCTTGTTCTCCTCAAGTTCACACAGGTGTGAGTATTTTACAGCGTTTTCAAATGTAGCTCATCCTCTCTGATTTTAGAGCTGGGACTATGTGTTTTATAACTAGAGCTTTTGTAATGGCTTAGTTAGCAGTCTGTAGAACAAGCTGTCTTATAGATTTTATTATGTAGCTACTGTTTAGCAAGGAGACATCCGTTCTTCCCTGAAATAAAACACTACAGCAAGATAAATCTATCAGGGAACAGTAGGGTGCATCTGATTTTAACTGCGTGAGGACATGTGCTCTGCAAAAACGTATTTTAATGTTTTGTATGTGTGTGTTCCTCTTGCCCATTGTTGTTATACAGTAAAAGTAAATAATAATAATAATGTGGCTTGCATAATTCAGATTAGTAAAATAAAAATAATTTTCTTTTCTGCAAACTGGTTCTTTCGGACAGCTTTTGTCAATGAACCGGTTAAAAGAAAACAGTTCATTAGTTTGTTTACAAAATCACACAATGACGTTACATAGGACTATATGTAATTCTATTATTAAAGCTCCCAATAATGACATTAAAGGGTGACACTGAATCTAGTCTTAGGGTGTACTCACACTAGACGATCTGAACTGTGCCTGAGCGCGTTTGACCCCCAAAGTCTGGTTTGTTCGACAAGTGTTATCGCTCTGTACCTTGCCCGGGCACGTTTGGAAGAGATGGGCCAGAACACGGTTCAGTTGGGCTCGGGTGTGTAGTGTGATCGCTAACAGTGCCGGAGCACAGAACAGCTGTTCTTGTGTGCGCTACTGTCATCATTGCAACAGAAAACATCTTACTACTTGGACAGTACACTTTTAGATTTATAGCGGGTCTGGTTATCAACTTATTGATGAACGGGAATTGTAGTTTGTGAGTAAAGCTGCAAATTCCTCCATCAACGTCAGCTGCTTCCGTAATAATCTTCTGATACATGCAGAACAATGCATAAATTATAAATATATTAGGCAGTCCAGCGAAAGTGCTTTTCTTCCAGTTTTCTTTCAAACCAAAAATTGCATCGTAAATGAAGTAGCGTGCCCCGACCTGGAACGTTAAGTGCGGGGGGGTGGGGAGGGGGGACAATTGCGCCAAGGCACGGTAAAAGGTAACCGTGCCTAGTGTAAGTACACCCTTAATCAACTCACCTTTTTAAATAAACCATGAGAAACCATAAAGGAACTTACATTTCACCCCTCTTTCAAGTCAACTGCTCATTTTACGCATGCTCTTATCAGCAGCTAATTGGTTATCCGCGGGCATGTCCAAGTCCTAACTGTTTCCTCATTTCAGTACACTGGTGACTCGAGAACTGTTGTAACCATTAACCGATTCTTGACTCAAGAGAGCTACTATGAGTGTACTGCTTTTGACTCATAAACTATACTGCCATTGGATCACTGTTACATTTTGCCTTCAGCGTGTGCCGTGGCTGAAGCACCTGAGAAATCAGCAGAACCATAAAAGGGCAAATACGTCATGGAATGTCCAACTTCTTTGTCTTCAGAAACCATTTGTATGATCACGTGTGAATGGTTTGTCATTGATTGTTTCTCTACAATTAGAAAATCTGACTTAGGAAAGAGTTTAGGAGATGTGTACCGCCATGGCCTTGTTATATTTTAGGAGATGACGCACATGAGTTTTGTGTGGCTTGTTTAAGAGTGGAGCACACTGTTAGCTCTTGAGGGAGCTGACTGCCCTCACCCCGGATTTCCACCAACTGCGGAATCGTGCTCCGACTCCATGCTCCGCCGTCCTTCTATACCCACCAGGTCAGGATTTGTTGCGGAACGGCTGAAGCCATGACTGACAGCTAAAGTCACGAGGACCCACGAGATCTCGCAAATTCACGTATGATTGGGCGATATAACAATCTGCCCTGTGCTGAATTGCTGCGGAGCTCTCTGGCATCCGGCAAAAATAGAAACTCTGCTTATCTGCTCCGGAGGGTTGCGAATCGCCGGAGCTGGGACGGAGTCAGAATGCCGCCGTTCCGCAGTCAGTGAAAATACACACATTTATATATAATGAAAACCTATTGACTCCGTTTCGCAGTTGGTGGAAATTGCCAGTCATAGTGAGAATTTCACATTGAGGAAGCTCTGTTCCCGCCTGGCTCTCTTCGTCAGCGATGGGGAGCCTGGCGTCTGCTCCTCGTGGTTCTGGTCTTGCTGCTGCTGCGGCAGTGTGGTGGCTCAGATCATGGGGATTGCAGATGCTCTGAAGAGCTGGATGTTGGTTATAATGAACCGGACACGTCTTTTGAACAACTTCCTCATTCAAAAGAATATGAGGAACTGCTCGAAGTTGTGACCCAGGCAGTTGTCAAGTTAACCCTCTGGGGACCAAGAACGCGCCCGCGCGTTTTGCTGTTTTTTTTTCACATAGCAGCAACATAGACTTTAAAATACTCCGTCATTTATGGTCATATAAATAAAATCAATACATGATTATAAACTATAGAGGGTCTTCTTTTTTTCTATACACTCACATTAACATCAAAACCTTGTGTTTTTTTAAAAATAAATAAAATAAACAGGGTGCGCTTTCAGCTCACTCTGTCTCCGCAAAAATCTTTCTGAAACATGTCTGGAAAATTAACGGAAACTCCGCTAATACTTATCACACAAACATGAAACATACGTCTAAAGAACGCTTTACATTTCTACTTTTAAATAAAACAATTCACATTTAAAACAAATATTCTCCTGCAATGAAATCTGTCAAAAACTAAAGAGAAGTACAGTTTCTCCTGTCTCAGCTCATTATCGTTAATTTGTTCACACCCACTCGCAGAGCGCGCTATTCATAAGATAATGTGTTGAGACCATTTGTGTTGAGACCAAAAATGGAGCAAAAATGGAAAAAATGGAGCGCAACTGGAAGAAAACTAAACTAGAGGTATTTCGGATTTCGTGGAAAGAGAGCTCAATTGCTTACAGAGAGGCTTTAAAAGCTGCTAGATCTGCTTATTTTTCAAACCTATTAGAAGAAAATAAACATAATCCTAGGTATTTATTTGAAACAGTGGCTAAACTAACGAAAAAGAAAGCTTCAAGCTCAGAAGTGTCAAAGCAACACGGCAGTGATGACTTTATGAACTTCTTCACTTATAAGATTGATAATATCAGGGACAAAATTATAACTATGCAACCGTCTACCACAGTATCGCATCAGGAAGTGCATTGTAGTCTCCCTGAGGAAAAATTTGATTTATTTGTTGCTATAGGAGAGGAAGAATTCTGCAAACTCGTTAATTCATCTAAATCGACAACTTGTATGTTAGATCCTATACCGACTAAGCTACTGAAAGAGATGTTTCCAGAGGTCATATATCCTCTTCTTAATATCATTAATTCATCTTTGTCTCTAGGATACGTACCAAAAACCTTTAAACTGGCTATGATAAAACCGCTTGTTAAAAAACCACAACTTGATCCTACAGAATTAGTCAATTACAGGCCGATCTCGAATCTGCCTTTTCTGTCAAAGATATTAGAAAAAGCAGTATCTTCACAATGTATGTTGTATGTTCCTTTCAAGAAAGAAATGATATCTGCGAGGATTTTCAGTCCGGATTTAGACCGTACCATAGCACTGAGACCGCTCTCATTAGAGTCACAAATGATTTGCTCTTATCATCCGATCGTGGTTGTATCTCTCTATTAGTGTTACTTGATCTTAGTGCTGCATTTGACACCATTGACCACAATATTCTTTTAAATAGACTAGAAAACTATGTTGGCATTAGTGGAATTGCATTAGCATGGTTTAAATCATACTTAACTGACCGTTATCAGTTTGCAGCAGTAAATGAAGAGATGTCTTATCGATCACAAGTTCAGTATGGCGTACCACAAGGCTCAGTACTAGGACCGCTGCTGTTCACTCTGTACATGCTACCATTAGGAGATATCATTAGGAAACATGGAGTTAGCTTTCACTGTTATGCCGATGATACTCAGCTGTATATTTCTTCAAAACCCAACGAAACTTACCAATTCACAAAATTAACGGAATGCATAGCTGATATTAAAAATTGGATGACTAGTAATTTCCTACTACTAAATTCTGAAAAGACAGAGATTCTAATTATTGGACAAAAAACTTCCACACGTAATAACCCAGAATACTGTCTAACACTTGATGGCTGCTCTGTTAAGTCTTCGTCGTTGGTTAGGAACCTGGGTGTGCTATTTGATACCAACCTTTCTTTTGAAAGCCACGTGTCTAGTATCTGTAAAACTGCATTTTTCCATCTTAAAAATATATCTAAATTACGCAATATGCTCTCATTGGGAAATGCGGAACAATTAGTCCATGCGTTCATGACCTCAAGGCTAGATTATTGTAATGCTCTACTGGGTGGTTGCCCTGCACGCTTAATAAACAAACTACAGCTAGTTCAAAACGCCGCAGCTCGAGTTCTTACCAGAACCAGGAAATATGACCATATTAGCCCGGTTCTGTCAACACTGCATTGGCTCCCTATTAAACATCGTATAAATTTTAAAATATTGTTGATTACCTACAAAGCACTAAATGGTTTAGCTCTGCAGTACTTGAGCGAGCTCTTAACGCATTATAGTCCTTCACGTCTATTGCGATCTCAAAATTCCGGCCAGTTGATAATACCTAGAATATCTAAATCGACTGCTGGTGGTAGATCCTTTTCCTACTTAGCACCAAAACTTTGGAACAGTCTTCCTACCATTGTCCGGGAAGCAGACACACTCTGTCAGTTCAAAGCTATACTAAAAACACATCTCTTTGACCTAGCATACACATAATACATTATAGACTTCTATAAATTCAATGTTAGGCTGCATAGATTAGGTCAGCCGGAACTGGGAACACTTCCCTTAAATCTTGATGTACTCGCTACATCATAAGAAGAATGGCATCTACGCTAATCTTTGTTTATCCCGAGGTTTTCCCGCAGCCTGCCGGATCCAGGCCGTGTCCAGATCTGACGAAGGAGATTCGCCTGGACCCGATGACAATGCAGTGCTGAAGTATCCACTATCCTCTCCCTATGGAGGATCCCTTTCCCACTCTACAGATAAAGCGCTGTGAATTCCGGCTCGCGTACCCCGAAGTGATAAAATAAAACAAAATTCTGTATCAAAATTTATAGGCAAGAAAAGTAGTTTGTTTAGGCTGGGTTGTATGAATTACAAACCTGCGCACATATTTTAAAAAGCACATAACTATAGAATTCTGAATGAGCATGTGAACGCCGTTAGCGTTAATCACAGGTTCGCGTTTAAAGTCTGATCATTTCGACGGAGGTGAATCAATCAAAGTTAACTTTAGCTGGAAGTAACATTATTCAAGAACCGCTATAACGCCAAAACAATCTGTTACCTTAAATGATATTTGTATCTCTGTAAAGCTGCTTTGAAACAATTCATTGTTAAAAGCGCTATATAAATGAAGATGACTTGACTTGACTTGACATTTGCAAAATAGATAAACGCCCCCAGGCAAATGCTGTAAACACACAATATTTTTTAGTCAGATTAAGATTCGTCTTGCGCGGCTATGAGGAATAATCCTGGGACATTTACCACAGAAGGGCTGGTTTATTTTCACTTCGAGGAGGAGCAACAGATTCAGCTGAGAAGTGTAAGTGTTTTGTGCTTTGTTCTAATCGCGATATAGAATAACGTTAGTGTCTGTAAACGGACAAATAGCATATCCTACTGTTTAAATGTGAATTATGTTTCTCTCTGTGTGTGTGTGTGTGTGTGTGTGTGTGTGTGTGTGTGTGTGTGTGTGTGTGTGTGTGTGTGTGTGTGTGTGTGTGTGTGTGTGTGTGTGTGTGTGAATGAATGAATGAACGCACAGATACACACTGTTACAGACGAAATAAAAGAACATTTCTTTGACTAGTTTTGGATAAAGTTTTTCAAATCAAATAAGCATCAAATAAGCTTCAAAATAAAGACATCAAATAAGCTTATGTTTTGTCAATAAACTAATCAACTAAGATGTTTGTTCCAATGCAAGCTATATAAAAATAATGAATCCTCAACTTTGAAATATGTATGATCAAACTAAGACATTTATGGAAAAAGACTATTTTCTTTTCAAGATGTTTCCAACTCTAACTTTGAACTTTGAACTGAAATAAAACCATGTCTATATGGTGAAGGGTGTGTGATAGAAGTGTCCAGACATATGCACCCTGTATTTTCCTTATATAAATCCAAACAATCTAAAAGCCATTCTTTTTAAAATCTCCTCATTCTTTGTGCAAGGCTCCTGTAATGATAGGGCCTGATAGCACCTAATAGAGCCATTATGGGGAGGGTCTTTGTCTTTCTCTGGCGTGTAATGCCACACATATTAATGAGAGAACACGCCTCCTCGCATAAAGCTTTCTCAAACAAAACACGTCATTAAAAATGTAAAAGACTTTATTGACTTATCTGAATGAGCAGTCAGGATGATTCTCACATAGTTTTGGAGCAAACATTCTAGGCTATGTGATACAATTTTCAAAAGTCTTGTGAAGAAATAATCAATATGTGTTTTGTGGTCTTATTTCAGCAACTTTCATTTTTATTTTTTTCAATAACCACGCATAAACATTATTCTATTAAAAATACAAACATGTACATACATGTTGCTCAGATCTCATGGTAGCCAAGTTTGTGCTATATAGAGTGAATTTACACCTTTGCCATTAACATGTTTATAAATAACTGAAAAAAGCACAAATGTCAGTGCATGTCAAAACATCCCAAGGGCCCCAAAAACACTCTGGTCCCCAGAGGGTTAAACATCAAGTAACCCAAAGAAAGGCAGGAAGTGCACACGGGTATGGGTCGATGCAAAGGGTGGAAGAGATGCACGCGATCTACACTATATGGACAAAAGTATTGGGACACATCTCTTAATTAATTTGAGTTTTTCAATCAGATCCATTGCTACTGAGGTCACCTAGCCATTCAGACTGCATTTAAAAACATTTGTGGAAAAAAAAAGGTTGTTCTGAAGAGCTCAGTAAATTCAAGTGTGGAACTGTGATGAGATGCCACCTTAGTAAGTCAGTTTATAAAATTTAACCCCTGCTCGATATTCCATGTTCAACTGTAAGTGGTATTATTGGAAAGTGGAAGCATTTAGCAACTCATCCATGAAGAAGAAGACCACATAAAGTCACAGAGCGGTGTCACAGAATGCTGATGCGTATAATGCGTAAAGTCGCCAACGCTCTTCTGATTCCATAGGTGAAGAGTACAAACTTCCACTGGCATTAATATCAGCACAAAAATTGTGCGGGAGAAGCTTCATGGAATGGGTTGCTATGTCTGGGCATCTGCATGCATTCCTCACATTACCAAGTACAATGCCAAGCTTCGGATAGAGTGACTCACTCAAGTCTAGAGTGTGAAGCATGCCCCCAATGGACTCATCATACCTCCAGCTCTGTTAGGGCTGGATGCCATGGTGCAGACGTGGCCAAGGCTGTGTCTGTACTCCCTTACCTTGACTGCTCCCTCTACAAGGCAGCTTTGTGCACTGAATTGGCATCTCTTGGATCCAGTCGACTTCCTGGTTGGTTCAGTTCTGGAGTTCATACAGAAGCATCTCTCAGCGGGGCTGACGCCTGCTACAATTAAAGTGTACGTGGCCTCAATTTCGGCCTTCCACATTCACATTAATGGAGCTTCGGTGGGGAGGCAGGCCCTGATATTACGTTTCTTGTGTGGTGAGTTCCATTTGGGGATCTTTTTATAGTTCTGGAAGGCTTACCAGGGGCTCCATTTGAACACTTTAAGGCAACCTTAATTTTTTTTTAATTTCTCTGGTAGGTATGAAGACTAAAAATGTTCTTTATTAATTTTCATAATAATTTCATAATGTATTTTATGAGTCAGAGAATGTTGTACATGTGAGATGTACGATGAGAGATATGGAATGAGTTAGACTATAGATTGCATGGACACGTGTTTTTAAGGATCATATTTTAGACACAGGGAGGGGAGCTGGGAGAGTTATATATTTTGCTTAGAGGTATGTGTGCAGTGCAACTTTCACTGAGCAGAAATGTTCCGATGATGACACTTCAAATGTGTACAGTAGGCATGTTCTTTATGCAAATGTACCACAAATGTATACACCGAAGGATAGTTTCTTAAGGCGAGACACTGCAGGCAAAAACATCGATTATTCATGCAGTGATCAGTTTTGAGATTTTGAGCTAGTTTACTCCTTTAATATGTGTTCTTCAAGCTGCTATAAAGAAAATGTTGAAAATATACATTCAAATGTTTATTTTATGACATTTTGTTTACTTGCGGCAGTAAGTTCCGCGTTCCGTCTGGTTTCTGAAGTCTGTCATGACCGGTATCGTTGTAAAGCTCTGAGTCTCCTGCACAACGCTATGTAACCCAAATTTGGGCATTTCCTTTCTATCAGTAACCAATCGGGAATGTCAAAAGGGGGATTTACAGCTAATGACGAAATCTCATTGGCTACTGCTGGTTTCTGCTAACATGATTCGCTCAGACGCATCACATGGTGTACTCTGACACTTTCAGACAAGAAAATGAAAAGGCAACAGCAATGTCAGAGGGACCTACATATGGTGCTGGAATGGATAAATAGACTTTAGAAAGCTGTAACTGTTGGTCTTGTTCTGTGTCCATACAAATATCTAGCGTGGGTTTTGTCGGCAACTTTGTGCATGATACGCCAATGTTAATTAATTGAGTTTCTGCAGTTGTAGGCCTTATATGCCTGCTATGTTATTATAAAATCAGTTTTCGTAAGCTT
Organism: Rhinichthys osculus; assembly: GCA_029959095.1. Classification (NCBI taxonomy): domain Eukaryota; kingdom Metazoa; phylum Chordata; class Actinopteri; order Cypriniformes; family Leuciscidae; genus Rhinichthys; species Rhinichthys osculus. The sequence goes on along the minus strand of JARWKJ010000002.1, from coordinate 11,850,547 downwards.
GAGATATTATATATTATTATTAATAAGGGCCTGAGCATTTATTCTGTTTTTGAGCATTTTTTTTCCAACCGAAATGTATTAAATTCCCCTATTTAAATCTTTAAAGCTCCAGTCGGCAAGTCTGGCAGATTGAGTGGATTTAGGAAAATTTTGAATGTTTACAACTCTCATGCCCCTCCCCCACTATCAACGGATAGATACCCTCCCACCCAGTTCATGCTCGTCAGTGCGTGTGCACCAGATTTTCAGTGAACGCCAGGGCTCTCAAGTGTCACGCATTGAGCGTGACAGTCACTCATTTCTGTCTTTTGTCACGCTCTCCCGCCACACATTGTATTTCTCACACTGAAAAACTATTTGTAATATATTTAATATGCCGCAGCGCCCAAAACTCTGGCCGCGCCGCTCTCACTATGAAACCGGCATGAATCAAGCGCGTTTCCTCTGGTGTTGTTCGTCAAGCAACACAATAGCCAATCAGAAAATAGCACTATTGTATCTGGGTAAGATTTAACGCAACAACCAATGACAAAAATTTATCCAACCCCCCGTCGGCTGGGTGTCACTCTTACCTGTCTTCAAAACTTGAGAGCCCTGGAACGCGCCCGTCTCATCAGCATCCATCAACACCATGGAGTATTTGGAGGTATGCTGTCCTGGCTAATCTACCGATAGATTGCAATTGCTAACGTCATTTATACTCTAAATGAGCGTACTTGATTTTCCGCCATCACTCTTCGTTACTGCGCGAACTTCAGGCGTGTGCATGTGATTGTAACGTGCGCGACTCGCGAGGGGTGGCGTGTGCCCGATCTGTGATTGACAGTCAGATCTCACACCCCCTGCGCTGATTGGACATGATGAACCGGGAGCTGTGGATTTTTGCAAAACAAATAACAAGCTCCAGGTGGAGTTAAAAGCTCGGTTTTTTTTCTAAAACCACTTTATTTATGTTTTTCTGTCAGATTATAGTGTCGATTTCACTGAATATGATAAAAAAAATGTTGCCGACGGCAGCTTTAAATGCCGTTTTCTCAAAATGAGTTGTTTTGTCATTCTCCAGTACAAACATCTCAGCCTATGTAGCACCTATGTACACCAAACTTTCCATTTATACACTTAGCAGTATTCTGAAGATATATTTTCAGTGGGATTTGTTAATAAATCATTCCTGGCCTGATTTATGTAACATTTTAATATAGAAAAATTATTGCGAAAATCGATTTTCGCCATAATCGAAGGCTGTAGACAGTATATTTTGATTTCCTAGGTAATGAAAGCATATATCCTGAAATCCCTCAGAATTTTTTTTTTCCATCTTGTGTGTAAAAAAAAAATGTAAAAAAAAAATGTTTGCACTTGGCTTTATCATATGCTCAGATCCATCTAGCAAAAATATATGCAAAATCGTGCATATTTAATTAGATAATGCCTAATTTGCATAATTAAACACAAATTTCAAAAACGTGTAATATTTTTTTTATATACTTCATGGTGATATCTATTATTTTTAAATTGTACCCTATTCACCTGTAGTGTCTCGCCTTAATATGGAAAATGGATTGCACCATGTGTAAGCACGAGGTATACGTTCCATTTATAAACATAAGGAACATGTTTTTCTACCTTACAAGTAAGTTGAAAGTCACTCAGTGGTATAAGCTCAATCTAACTGTACTACGACTGAGAAATACCGGGAACACATAGACCTGGCACGAATACAACATCTTCTCAAGTTTCTCTCCTATGCTGACGAATAAAGATTTTTCTTGGCAAGATAACTGGTGTCCGGTTCCGTGAATCAAATAGTAATGGGGAAAAGGCTTAATTCCAAGTCTACAAGTTAGTTCTGTTAATTGGCGGTAACTTTGCTCTAGACTTGCAGGCCGTTTCGGTAGCATCCTCTGAGCATCTTGCTTGGATTTTGCCCCTGGACTGGTCCAAGTCATGTTGCAGCCTAGGTCAGACAACATCCCAAAGGTGCCTTCCTCTTCTTTTCATCGTTCTTCAGGCCTTCTTCCCTTTGCCTTTTGACTCAGCAGGAGAGGCTGTACAATTGTGTCCAGTCAGAGCCCTTAGGATTTACACTAGTACCGTAAGTCTGATCAAGTCTGATGCTTTGCGGGCACAACCAAGGTTCACTGTCACCAATCCAATGCTATTGCATTGGGTTTCTGATGGGATTTATTGTTCATATTAGGCACACAGTCTCACTTTGCCCTTAGGCACCAGAGCCCACTCTACCCAGAGTGTGGCATCCTCTTTTTCATAGGGACGCTCTTGCAGGATGTTTGTGCTGTGGTAGGCCGGTCCTCTCAGCACACATTAAAAAGGTTTTATTGTGTGGACATGGATTCAACCCCAGGCGCTCAGGTCCTTTTGGGTTAATCCATTCTGCTAATCCACAAGGTGTGTGCTTGTGTATACTTTCAACCTTGACAACCTTACTTCAAGCATGCCTGCACGGCTTCTTCAGACAATTAGAATCTGGAGATTCTGTGATTCTTTTATGTTTTTGCTGACACACTGTTCTCCTTCACATGACCTCTGTTGGCAAATCAAATTGGCATGATTTCGCTCATGCTTAAAACACCGGTGGTCAACACCATGACACAGAGTCTTGTTTCCTTCTCAGGGAACCGGGTTATACGTAACCCCAGATATTCCTCCAATTCACTAAAAAGAACTGGTATAAAAGAAAGATTCGTTCATTAACCCAACATCATTGATTCATATCATTTGGTTATTAAAAAGAAGAAGAAGAAGAAATGTTTAAGTTCATATTGAGATCTCAGACTTCTGGTATCTTGACAAATCTAAGCTCAGTTTGAGACACTGTTGAGATCTCACCTGAAACTTGGGAAACGTGAGATTTCGATGGACTTCTGAGAAGAAAGAGACTTAAGTCAACACTTCTAAATTACAGTAACCCTATTTACTTAATGCATGTTCTTGTTGTGCATTCATCTTTGCTCATTATTCTATTTATTCCAATTTCTGTTTTCTTATATCTAAATGTTGTATTCAAATGGACACTGTAAGGTCCCACACTGTGTTTTTTTATTGTTTAATATCCCGATTCACTTGAACAAATTAAGAAAACAAAAATAGTTATGAATAGAGTTTCATGTGGTCTTTAAGCAAAAACTCCATTCTCTCTCCATTTCATTGTTGTTTGGAGGTGTCATTTGTGATTTTTCATTCCTGTGAGTTTACGTGAGTTAGTGTTAGACATCTGGTGTTTTCCACTGTGGTGTAGATGTCATACTTGCACGTTTGTTGTAAATGCTGCATTGATGTGATGTTTTGTGTTGTATTTCTGTGTGACAGCTTCAGTGTCTGTCAATTGTCACATTTGCTGAGCTCCAGTGACCTGTAGAAACACAGCTCGCACTTGGCTCACAGTCATTTCTCTTTTTAGAGAGAGAGGCAGCTTTAGTTCACTTGGTTCACAAAGAAAGAATGGAAACCCGTGACAGCTTTAAGTGGGAAAAAATGTATTTTTTAAGCTTCAGAAACACTCCTGCCGGTACATTTTATAAATATTATGCAGACTTTTCAGAAAATAAGGGTGGACATAACTATATCTCAACCCATGCTTAGTGGGAAAATGAGCCAGCATGGTGACATTTCTGCAAAATGATATTACGTTACTATTTGTACTTTTCACAACACTTTAAAAGTGAAAGGTCCAGCGAGTGATGTTAAAATGTCCAGATCTATCCAAAAAAGATGAACGTGAATCTGACAACATTGTATTATGTTGTTGTATGTATCCTGGCATAAAACTGTATGTATATGTATGTTTTTGGCCAAAGAAGTAAATAGAGGCTTGTTTGAGATATCTAGAAACCAGAATATCATAGAGGCTTGAGGTTTACAGTCTGAAGTTATATTTTTCTGTTTTTTTTTTTTTTTCTGTTGCAGAAACAGTGATACACAGTGATATCAATAACCTCCACTCCCATTTGCCGACATAGCATTTTCTGTATCTATAAATACCTGTATATATAGGCACCCTATGATATTTTTCATATCAATTCCCATATAGTTTCCATATGCATTGTATATGTTAAATCCATGTTCATTTATATTAATTAGAAAATAAACAGCACATCTTTTAGCAGATGTGTAAGGTTCAACCTGTAAACAAACTCACACATTGTTATTCTACTGAGCTAATGGTATTTTATATCCCTTAAACATAATTATTTTCATTGTCTAAACAACTAATGATATAAAGAATATGAAACTAGTTGTATTCAGTATACTCCTTTCTGTTTGACAGTCTGTAAGTGAGAGATATTAAAGAGATGCAATGATTGCAGGTGGTGAGTTATACTAAAGCAGATCAGATGAATGATTCAGCCGTAGCTGCTCTCTAATACGAGCAAGAAAACCAATATTGCTTTGGGTGAATAATTGTAAGACTGCTTAAGGACCATCTACATTTGTAAACTTCTAGACTAGAGGCGGCACAGAGCCAAGTTAGAAGCTTATGGTGGCCGAGAGAGCTCAATGCGCTCCAACTTAAGAAAACATCTTCATAAATGTGACAACACGTGCTGCAAATACTCACAAAAGCAATCAAATACAGAAACGTCCTGCAAATACTCATATCTCTCTGGGCCACCGTACAAGCTACTCATACAGCCAATCAACAGAAAATCCGACTCAAGTAACTTCATTAACTTCATGTCCCACTCAACATGTCCCGTACATAATGTCCTGTTTCATTTAGAAATACATCCAACAAATGTTGACCTAAAGTTGTTTAACTACAGTTAATTTACAGTACTTAATATAAAATAATCTACATGAAAATCTTTTTTAAAAAACTACACTGAAGCTATTAATGGGTGCATTGGATTTTATACTTTACATGAAAAATAAGAGCGGTGTTTTGATAAAATGGGAGAAAAATGTAGAAATTCAACAAAGAATAAAGATTGTTAAATAATTGCACTGATAACATTATAACACACATTTTCTTTTCTTTTTTTTAACTTTAATAACATAGTTTTTAATGTTGTGATTCATCTGGAAGCTTGGTTGGTTTGGTTCATGGCTCAAAATTATTGATTGAACTTTTTTGTTTTTGTTTTAATACCTTTAGAGAAAGTGAATGTGAAAAACATTTCCAGATCCAATGCTGTTAAGAAAGTGGGTGGTCACTGTTGTGCTCTCTGTTTCTGCAGTATGATTGTGTGTTCGCCAGCCCCTGCTGTCTGCACTGCCCTTTGTTCTTTTCTATACTGCATCCATCACTGGTTCATGAGGGAAGCAGACATTTTGTGCAAATACAGGCTTTGTTTATCCCCTGGATTAACATGTCAGTGCTAAAGACAGATGTAAATAGGGTCCAACATGGTCAGCAATTGCATGTGATCACATTGTATATGCAGTGTACTGTAAGTGCTAATGTGTCTTGATACTCTGTGCCTCACCCTTGTGGAAAATAAGTGTGCTTATTGTGTTGAATGTGCTCTATAAAAGGACAGTTAAGAGCACTTAAAGAATACAATTTCATGACTATGTTTCTTAAGTAGGCTACTTAAAAAAAACACTGTGGTATTTGATATTACATCAAAGTTAATATGTTTTAAATATACTAAACTGTCACAATGTTTTTAGGCATTTTGACATACAAGTTTCAATATAAGTTACATTATAATTACATTATACTAGTATACCATAAATGCTTGTCAGTACATTCAGCAGTAGACTTTAACCATAGCACATTGACAATAGAATAAAATATGAAAGTACATAAATATGTACTTAAATCCTACTTAAGTGGGTAAAAAAAAACTAAGTTCAACTAATTGCTTTTAAAATTCTCTCATTTAATTGTAAATAACAGTTCCATTCATTTAATAAGTATATAAAAACTACTTTCAGTTTGCACTTTTAAAGGACATTATTTCTTTTATAAGTACTAATTTTGAAAGCATGCTAAAGTATACTTTTTTTCACACACGGGCTAGACAACAGTGAAGGACAGACAGCTCACCTGTGTACTAACATTTGTGCTAGAACAATGTTGTATTATGTGCAGCTTTAAAAGAAAATAGCCATTTGAATGAAAATTACTGGAAAAACCCAAGTTTTAAAAGCACTTCAATGTTTCAATGTTCAGGAAACATCTTCAGTATGTCTGATTTCACACCAGTGATGTGGAACAAACACACTACTATTGTAAACTACACACTATTACATCATGTTACATGTATTTTAGCCCCTAGTTAAACGTGTTGCTTTGGACAAAGTTACCTGGTTTATGCAAGAGACCACCTCACTTAGAGTGGTGAAATTTTTTATTTATTATTCATTTAGCTGACGCTTTTATCCAAATATGCTATATATGTTAGAGGTCGCATGCCTCTGGAGTAACTAGGGGTTAAGTGTCTTGCTCAGGGACACATTGGTGTCTCACAGTGGATTCGAACCCAGGTCTCTCACACCAAAGGCATGTGTCTTATCCACTGCGCCATTACCACCCCCATGTATAGAAGATTTGCAGAACAGGATCTAAAAAAGCTTTACCTATGGCTGAGGATTTGCATAAATGAACTGGGAATTGTTTAAAAAAGGTCTTTCCATTATTGTCTATTAAACCCCGGGTGTTACGGTTAAAGGCAGTCACATTTTGAAATTTCAGATCGAAAATAAGATCAAAAACCTTTGGTATCCGGAAATGAATTTTAACAGAGCCCAACCTGCATACGATTGTGATGCGTTTATTGCTTTTTTCCCATTTTCTGGATGAAAGATGTGGGTGGGTGAAACCATTCCAGAATTCATAATGAAATATCAGAAGCCAGTTTAGCAGCAGGACTGCGGCGTCTTACACATTCTCTGCTGAAGCATCTGCCCAGAAAAACCAGAGGCTTTGGGTTTGGCAGCTCCAGTATCCCTGGAGGACCATCCCAGAGAAACTCTCCCAACTGACAAATGATCTCCAGCAGAGAGAAGGAGGTGCACTTATCACACTCACCTCCTGCACATGTGTGTGAGGTTCAGTTATACCCTAGTTTATGGGCTATGGGGTATATACACTCACCTAAAGGATTATTAGGAAGACCTGTTCAATTTCTCATTAATGCAATTATCTAATCAACCAATCACACACTCAAAAAAATGATATGTTGGCTTTACTTAACCTTTTTATGTAAACAGGTTCCACCGGTTCCACATAACAATGTTTCGTTAAACAAACATAATATGTTCATGTAACTTCAACATCATGGAATTTGGTCATTTTAAGCAACCCAATTAAACTCTGAGCTAATGAGTTAATTAAGTGAATAATTGAGTGATGATTGAGCATTATTGAAGACACCTGATGTTAACAAGCAGAATCTCTGAAGGAGAAAACCGGAATGTTTAAGTCACCATTATGGAGATAAGTATTTGTTTTAGTTGGGCTCTTGACCATTAACTTATTAACTTTAGATTTTGTTTGGTTGCTGTACATGAGTTATAACAGCCAGATGTACAATAAACTAAGGAGATCTGATGGTTATGGTTGTGATTTAACATAATCATTATTTCACAATCATTTGACCTCAATCACTGAACTTATATTGAACCCAATTTCTGAGTTAAGTTTACATTACTGTCATTGTAGAGCATACTATTTTTAGCCTTTTCAATGAAATTCAAATGATCAAATCAGGAAATAAAAAATAAACTTCTTAAAATATGTTGAGTAGGCAAACACAGACATCAAGAATCAGCATATGAATCTCAGCAATGGTGACAAACAGATCATAAGCTCATTATTTATTCATGCAGCAATGCATGATGGGAGCCATGAATGAGTTTTGATTGGTGGCACCCATAATGCACTGCAACATGCTTTATAATTGTCACCATTGTTGAGATTCACATGCTGATTTTTGATGTCTGTGTGTGCCTACTCAAAATATTTTTTAGGAAGTTCCTTTTTTATTTATTGATTTGATCATTTGAATTTCATTGAAAAGTCTAAAAATAGTATGCTCTACAATGACAGTGCTGCTATTATTCGAAAGGTTAACTTAACTCAGAAATTCAGTTTAATATAAGTTCAGTGACTAAGGTCAAATGATTGTGAAATAATGATTACGTTAAAACACAACCAACACCATCAGATGACCTTTGTTTATTGTTCATCCGGCTGTTATAACTCATTTACAGCAACCAAACAAAATCTAAAGTTAATAAGTTAATGGTCAAGAGCCCAACTAAAACACACACTTATCTACATAATGGTGACTTAAACATTCCGGTTTTCTCCTTCAGAGATTCTGCTTGTTAACATCAGGTGTCTTCAATAATGCTCAATCATCACTCAATTATTCACTTAATTAACTCTTTAGCTCAGAGTTTAATTGGGTCGCTTAAAATGACCAAATTCCATGATGTTGTAGTTACATGAACATATTATGTTTGTTTAACGAAACATAGTTATGTGGAACCGGTGGAACCTATTTACATAAAAAAGTTAAGTAAAGCCAACATATCATTTTTTTGAGTGCATGGCAGTTGCTTCAATGCATTTAGGGGTGTGGTCCTGGTAAAGACAATTTCCTGAACTCCAAACTGAATGTCAGAATGGGAATGAAAGGTGATTTAAGCCATTTTGAGCGTGGCATGGTTGTTGGTGCCAGACGGGCTGGTCTGAGTATTTCACAATCTGCTCAGTTACTGGGATTTTCACGCGCAACCATTTCTAGGGTTTACAAAGAATGGTGTGAAAAGGGACAAACATCCAGTATGCGGCAGTCCTGTGGGCGAAAATGCCTTGTTGATGCTAGAGGTCAGAGGAGAATGGGCCGACTGATTCAAGCTGATAGAAAAGCAACTTTGACTGAAATAACCATTTGTTACAACCGAGGTATGAAGCAAAGCATTTGTGAAGCCACAACACGCACAACCTTGAGGCGGATGGGCTACAACAGCAGAAGACCCCACCGGGTACCACTCATCTCCACTACAAATAGGAAAAAGAGGCTACAATTTGCAAGAGCTCACCAAAATTGGACAGTTGAAGACTGGAAAAATGTTGCCTGGTCTGATGAGTCTCGATTTCTGTTGAGATATTCAGATGGTAGAGTCAGAATTTGGCGTAAACAGAATGAGAACATGGATCCATCATGCCTTGTTACCACTGTGCAGGCTGGTGGTGGTGGTGGTATGGTGTGGGGGATGTTTTCTTGGCACACTTTAGGCCCCTTAGTGCCAATTGGGCATCGTTTAAATGCCACTGCCTACCTGAGCATTGTTTCTGACCATGTCCATCCCTTTATGGCCACCATGTACCCATCCTCTGATGGCTACTTCCAGCAGGATATGCAACATGTCACAAAGCTCGAATCATTTCAAATTGGTTTCTTGAACATGACAATGAGATCACTGTACTAAAATGGCCCCCACAGTCACCAGATCTCAACCCAATAGAGCATCTTTGGGATGTGGTGGAACGGGAGCTTCGTGCCCTGGATGTGCATCCAACAAATCTCCATCAACTGCAAGATGCTATCCTATCAATATGGGCCAACATTTCTAAAGAATGCTTTCAGCACCTTGTTGAATCAATGCCACGTAGAATTAAGGCAGTTCTGAAGGCGAAAGGGGGTCAAACACAGTATTAGTATGGTGTTCCTAATAATCCTTTAGGTGAGTGTATACCCTAGGTTATTATCCCAAATCCTTGTCCTTGTGGGGATATTTTTTGGTCCCCATGAGAAAAAACTGTTTATAAATTATACTAAGTGATCTTTTTTGAAAATGTAACAATGCAGACATTTTTTCTGAGATGAATAGGTTTAGGGGTAGGGTTAGTGTAAAGGGATCGAATATACAGTTTGTACAGTATAAAAACCAGTGTCAATGGAATGTCTTATGTCCCATAAATGTCCCATTAAAACTTGGACGTATTATATATTTGAGAATATACTCATGTTTTTGGACACTTAATTGCATGTTATTTACATGTTATTTAGTTTAAAATGCAATTAGCTGATTTTTTTTTCCATATAAGTATGGCATAAGTACATCTTTATATCTCATTTAATTACTTCTGTTGTCTTTTAAATATGGCTAAAGTGTTCCGCTGAATGCACTAACAAGCATTTATAGTTAACTAAAATATATTTTGTCCCACTTTATATTACGTAGGTGTCTTTAACTAGTAGGCTATGCACTAACATTTAAATTAAACACTTTTTCGAGCGCAAGCGGAGGCCCCTTCTCTAACAAGGCCTGTTTCAAGTGAAACGGGTGAAACATATCAAAGTCCGATACTGTATTGGAGCAAGAATGCACAGAATGTAAATGAAATCCACAGATTCACTCAAATATCTATATTGTACCACAGCAAGTAAATGTGAGCTGCGTCATTATGGATGAAATGCAGACTGAAAAGTTACATTAGTGTTAATGAGTGCCGTCAAACTTTTAAATTAAACTTCTTCCACTGCTTCAGTGTGTCAAAACTTGTTCTTTCTTCACTTTCAGGTCACTTGGCGTGCCTCCAGGAAGAGGAAGCTGTCCTCTGATTGGCCCGTTGTCCTTTGACCTTATCTATACAGACTACCATGGCCTGCAGCAGATGAAGCAGCACATGGGCCTTTCCTTTAGACAGCACAGGTCAGTTTGAGCCGCTGTTCCAAAAACTGAGCTGCCTTTCTGTCTTTTGAACGTCTGGCTGAGCAGAGATTATGATGCTGTTCTGTGGTAGCATTTGTTTCACAGGTGTAAAATTATTAACAGAAAAGCTCATTTACTCCTATGGCTGCAAAACAGCTTTTATTATCATGTAGGAATTTCTAAACTTAGATTCTTTTGCATTTTGTAGGAAGTTGGATCTTCCAACGTTCCGTGTTGAATGGAATGCAGAATTCCTGCTACTTGTCCTAACTGATAATTCGTTTTTTTTTTTTTTTTTTGATAAACTAATTTTATATTTTTAATTCTGAAACTTTATTTTGTCAACTTTTAAGTGTATACTACCATATAGACATACAGTGGAGAAAATAATGATTTGATCCTCTGCTGATTTTGTAAGTTTGCCCCCTTACAAAGAAAGGAAGTCAATCATTTTTATGGTAGGTTTATTTTAACTTATAGAGACAGAATATCAACCAAACAATCCAGAAAAAAACATATAGGTTATAAATTGATTTGCATTTCAGTGAGTGAAATAAGTATTTAAGTATAGTTATTCAAGGATTAATAGTAAAACTTTAGTTTAGGGTCCAATTCTTACTATTAACTAGTTGCTTATTGGCATGCATATTACTTGGATATTGGCTGTTTAGTAGTACTTCTTAAGCACATATTAATGCCTTACTCTGCATGACCATTCTTTTTGGCTTATACTTTTATTTACTCTTTATTGACTTGGTCATAACAACAATCTCACTGTGAGTCCACAGTGACTCTGTTCTGTTACATGAAGAGTTGTCCTTCAATGAGTGGGTTCAATAATGAATAGAGATGCATAAAACACTGATGATTACAGCATAATACTCCAGAAATGTACCTCATAAATAATGGATAATATTTGCCTCTCATAGCTCACACCAAGACCACCACATGCATAATGTATTAATATTATTGGAAGATCAATTAGAGGCAATTTCTCATTTGGCAGTTGTAAAATAAAGTATGTCTCTATATTTCACTCTGGGAGAGAAAGAGACTGATTTGTTTTTTGTGGAATAAATCAATGTATCCTGTAGGACTCATCCTCATTGTTTATTGCAATTCAATGTTTAAAGTCAGTCCAAACCTGAAAGCTGGCATTCTTTCCAAATGTCACACAATAAGAAATAATGTAATATACTTCACACAGATCTTTTAGTGCAATGACAGTTCATAGTTTCTACTTCTAAGAAGTGAAACCACACAAATTCATCATAAAAACATTGTAAACTCTTGTGGAAAAGAATTACACATATATTTTAAACTAATATACTTGTGCAAAATGTAATGTTGTCGGACACTTAAATGCATGTTAGTTGCAATTAAACGAAACGTATTATAGTTTAAATTTATATTAAGTGCAATTAACTTGTGTAACTAAGTGATTTTTATATCCACTTAGAACATCTAATTTCATAATTCGAATGTATTTGGTTATGGTTAAAGAATGTGCTGACAAGCATTAATGGTAAACTAAAAGATATTTTAATATAACATATATTTTGTGTCAATGAATTTAAATACATTTGTATTACATAATACATCAAATTACACATTTGTACTGATCAAGCTGTAATTAAGTACATTTAATATATAAATGTATATAATATAATATTGAATAACACACTACAGTTAAAACCATAATTACGTAGTTTACATGTGCTTTAGTATGTTATTCAACACTTTAAAATAAGTGTTCTTTAAAGCACAACAAAAGATTATTAAAACATAATGATTCAAAATGTACTTTAAAGTAAGACTTTTAATTTGCACTTTTTAAACATGTACTTAAGTGTGTTAAGAAACAGTCATGAAAGTGTCTCTCTTTATGTTCACTTAAGTGGTCTTTTATTAAATTAATATGATATTATCTTAAAGTATAGTTTTTGAAAAATATACTTTTAAGATTTGAAATCCACTACAAGTGCAAATTCAATACAATACAATAAAGTGCACTTCTTTTTCACAGAAAAAAAAACTTAAACGTAGTTCATACAATTTGTGTGCGATTTTCCAAATCATTCAAGCTGTAATGTGTATGTTAAGTTTAGTCTAGTTAGCTTTTTTTTTGCACTGTTTGCCTGTGTCCCTAATCTTTAGTTAATGTCATTGTTGTGACATTTTATTTTACAGTGTCCTTGTTACATATGTTACATGTACTTAGCATAATAATAACAGTAAATTATTTACATAATTATTACATATAATTACATGCAACTAACCCTCACCCAAATCCTAATCCTACCCTAACCCTATAGTAAGTACATGTTATTAATTAATATTACTCGTACTTAAATGTAGAATTACACTGTAACAATGACACCTTACAATAAAGAGTAACCTCCATCGTTTAGTAATTAGTCGCATTAAACCAGTTCTGTTTCCATCAATCACCATATCACCATATTTAAACCCTCAAGTTTCCTGTGGTTCTTTGTATGTTATTGCTTATGTTGTTGTGTAGTGTTTGCTCTCTTAATCCTTCGTATACTCTTGGATTATTAAAGAACTTTGTTATCTCTGTTCATCTCGTGCATGTTTTATCTACACATTTTTGTAAGGAATAAACTAAAATGTTGTAATTACACTGTATGTGAAACAAATAAGCATGAAGTCGACTCCTACGAGACATTGCAAATGACTTAATCGAGTCAATCTTCCTACACTCTTACTCAACTTATACATTTTTCTATATCAGAATATGTTGCAATAAACCTCAAATATATTGTTTTTGTTTATTTTATTTTTTCAGTAGTTCATTCTCATATGATGAGCTCATAACACAATTTACACAGTCTATGTTTTTCTATGAGATTGTATTGTGATTCATCTTGGAGCTGGTTGGCTTCTTTATTGAGTAAGTCTTTGAAATTCCTACAGACAGCATGAATGGAAATAAGGCCACTGAAAAAGTGTGTGGCCACTGTTGCACTACATTATCTAATGCTGCCTTTTAGAAAGTGATTTTGTTGTGATCTTAAGCCTTAAACTTGTTTACCTCCCAAAAATCAGAGTAACACTTAGTTGCGATACAGCGGACTCCCTTTACAGAGGCCTGTGTATTCCCACCGCTATGCAGTGAGGGTTTTGATGTGAATTTAGACTGCATAACTTTTTTAACGGCTGTCTGAGAGCAAGTCAAATTAGCTAGCTACACCCCCCATAATTCCACCCTTAAAGCAATAGTTCACTGTTTCAAACCAGCATAATTTTCTTTCTTCTTTGGAATACAAAAAGAGATGAATGTTAGCAGAATATTGAAGCTGCTCTTTACATACAGTGAGAGTTAATGGTGGTCATCAGGGGTTTTCAATCTTTAAAGATTACAAAAAGAACCATGCATTTATAATTAAAGCAGTTTGTGACAGAGTGACCTGTACCAGCAGTTTGTTCGTAGACGTTGGGAGCAGTAACAAAACCTTTTGTCTAGGTTGCAGTTCTCGGGATCTGGCGTCTTGGTTATACCAAGTATTCTCAATTCAAATTCAAATTTATTTGTATAGCGCTTTTCACAATACATATTGTTTCAAAGCAGCTTTACATAAAGTGCATTTAAGAAATGTACATAGAAAAATACAGTTAGTTGATCATCATGTATTAATTTAGGGCATAACATATCGCCGCTGTTGATTCGTCTCTTAACAGGCGTCGAGTCGTCTCATCGCAGGTGTTGGGGCATCTGAAGTCTCCGTGAGAGGCAGGATATTCTGTGCCTTTTGTGGCAGTCGGAGGTTCTCTTGGGCCTTCCCCCTGTTGCTGTCTAGGCAGTCTCTCATCAACTGCGGAAAAGCTGAGAGGCCGCTTTGTCTGACGAGGAGACGAAATCTGACAAGGGCATTGTCTAGTACGTCCTTAAGATGAGAGACCGCCTGAGGTCTGGGTGTACCAACCTGGTACAACACCAAATCCACCTTTTAGATCAGACACCTTCACGACAGTGGCCATATCGTATTCCTGAGAGGCTGGTGGCACCCCTGAAGGTAGAGATTGAGACAATACTGTAGTTGGGAGTTGTTGAACCCTTCAAGAGTGAGTGGAGCAGCCCAATTGTTATCATCCCGAAGAAAGACGATACCTAACGCATCTGCATTGACTTCAGAATGCTGAATGCTCAGTCAAGATTTCATGGATTTCCAATGCCACGGATTGATGATCTTCTGGAGAGGATCGGCCAAGCCAGGTACATTAAAACCTTGGACTTATGTAAAGGGTATTGGCAAGTACCCCTGAAGGAGGCGTCCAGAACCTATACTGCATTCCGGAACCCGCTGGGGCTATATTAGTTTACGGTCCTATCGTTCGGGCTGGATGGAGCACCCGCAACATTCCAACGATTGATGGACCAAGTCCTCCAAGGCTGTGAGGAGTGGTCATCAGCATACCTGGATGATGTTGTCCTATCAGTGCGAACTGGGAGAACCATCTTCTACACCTCAAAAAGACCCTGAGCAAGATCCAAGAGGCTGGCCTGTCTTTAAATGTGGCTAAATGCGAGTGGGCAAAGTCAGAGACCAACTACCTTGTTTACCACCTGGGAAACAGAGAGCTAAAACCTCAAGTTGACAAGGTAGAAGCTGTTCAACTCAGCCCAAGACCGAAGACAAAGAAGGAGGTCCGTTCCTTCTTGGGACTGGTGGGGTGGTATCGACGCTTCGTCCCCAACTTCTCTTCCACCGCCATCCTGTTGACCAACCTGCTCTGCAAGAATGTCAAGAACTCGGTTATCTGGACTGAGGAGTGTGAATCAGCCTTCAACACACTGAATGAGCAGATGTGTTCATCGTTCAGGTAGTACTGGCCCAGGTAAATGCAGACAAAGAGAGGTCCATTGCGTTCCTGAGCAGGAAGTTGCTGCCAAAAGAAACCCGGTACTCCACAGTGGAGAAGGAAGGTCTGGCGATCAAGTGGACCTTGGAGAGTCTCAGATACTACCTTCTGGGGAGAGAGCTTATCCTAGAGGCAGATCACCAAGCCCTGACGTAGATACACATGATGAAAGATACACATAATATAACACATAATTCATATAATACTCGTGTGACCAGACGGTATCTCTCCCTAAAACCTTACCAGTTTAAGGTCAGACATCGACCTGGACCCCAAAACAAAATAGCCAACTACCTGTCTCGGAATCCAGTCAGTTTGCGGCCTGGAGAGGAGGTAGGTGATGTGACAGAGTGACCTCTTTTATTTTGTATTTTGTTTCTTTTGTTTGTTACATTAATACTTACATGTATTCAGTGTTTGTCAGCGTCTGTGATACCGGTCTTTCGTGTTGTGTATTCTCCATCAGCTGGAGCAAGCAACCGGAAGTTGGCTCGTCCATTGTTTGTATTAATGGACATGCGGTTGACAAATCACACAAGGACAATGATAACACCACGCAGCCACAACAACTTCTGCTCACGGACACAATCTCAGCTGAGCCCTGCCCACAGAGTTCACCACAGACAGACATATTGTGGCATATTAGAACTGCTCCAAGATTCAGCACCCAAGGACGACTTTCTGGAAAACAGCCAGGGAAACCAGGACATCATATTACAGCCTCCGATAACACCAGAGCAACAGCCCCTCTCACCAGACACATTATCCCTCTCTCCAGCATCTCCACTTCTGTGCTTCTCAGAAAAAATGGAAGAACTGGTGAATGGTGGAATCAAACTATCCCACTCTTTTGCTGCAAGCCCCCAGATATCAACCAAAAAACGGCAGGCCCTACAACCACCAAAGCCTGTGGGCCCAGCTCGCCCTCCACCTCCTGTGAGAGCTCTTCGGCCTCTGCCACAACGCCAGGGCCCACACCCTCCCCCATCTGCTCGAGGTGAACCAAAATCAACTGATTCCAGCTCTCAGTGATATGTGTCGGGTCCCCGCTATGATCACAGTAACTTTCTCAAATGTTTACAGAACAAGCGTGAGCCCAGTGTGCCTGTATCTTTCTCTATTGCTGTTCGATTACATGATAGAAAGTCTAAAGCCTTCAAAAGCCGTACAGCAAACCATATAATCTGGTGCCTATTACACGCCAAACTAAGATTGCTGTGGGGACAAAAAGTAAGACTGTTAAGTTAGCACTTTTAAACATCCGCTCACTTAAAAAAAAGCAC
This sequence comes from Rhinichthys osculus, assembly GCA_029959095.1. NCBI lineage: Eukaryota > Metazoa > Chordata > Actinopteri > Cypriniformes > Leuciscidae > Rhinichthys > Rhinichthys osculus. Next base: position 11,833,745 of record JARWKJ010000002.1, on the reverse strand, counting down.
TTCTAGTCAACGACTTAACCACATACAACCTGGATTTTATGTTTCTACATGAAACTTGGCTAGAAGACAGCTGCAGTGCAACAGTCCTCAATGAAACAGCCCCTCCTAACTTTACATTTATGAGTGTCTGCAGAGCGGGTAAGAGAGGCGGGGGTTTAGCTGCTCTTTTTAACCCTCTGGGGTTGGCGGTCTCGCCGGCGATACCAGCTCACTTTTTTCCTTATCAGTGCAAAAGAGACTCAAATTACTCTGTTGATTTTGATCTTACATATAAGTGTTGTACATCATTCGATCCTGTTAAGTTTGTATTTTTTTTGTGGAACCTCATAATAAAAACAAAGTGTTGTGCTTTTCGCCTAATAAAGAAAAATAAACATGATGCGCGTTCTGCGTTCTCTCTGTCAGTGAAGTCCATTCTGAAACGCGTCCGAAAAATCAACTGTAACTCTGCAAATACTCAGTCAAACAAGTATACAGTCCCTCAAGGCTCAATTCTTGCGCCACTCCTATTCAACCTGTATATGCTCCCACTGAGCCAAATAATGAGAAAGAACCAAATTGCTTACCACAGCTATGCAGACGACACACAGCTCTACTTAGCCCTATCACCTAACGACTAGAGCCCCATTGACTCCCTGCGCCAATGCATTGATGAAGTAAACAGTTAGATGTGCCAAAACTTTCTTCAGTTAAACAAAGACAAAACTGAAGTCATTGCATTTGGAAACAAAGATGAAGTTCTCAAGGTGAATGCATACCTTGACGGTAGGGGTCTAACAACTAAAAATCAAGTCAGGAATCTTGGTGTGTCTCTAGAGTCAGACCTTAGTTTCAGTAGTCATGTCAAAGCAATAACTAAATCAGCATACTATCAACTGAAAAATATTGCAAGAATTAGATGTTTTGTTTCAAGTCAAAGACTTAGGGAGACTTGTGCATGCTTTCATCACCAGCAGGGTGGATTATTGCAATGGACTCCTCACTGGCCTTCCCAAAAAGTCAATAAGACAGTTGCAGCTCATACAGAACGCTGCTGCCAGGATTCGGAGCAGAACTAGAAAATAGGAACATATCACACCAGTCATCAGGTCTTTACACTGGCTCCCAGCTTTTTTATTTTTATTTTTTATTTATCAGGGACAATGGACAGTAAAGAACTGTCCCAGAATTAGCTACAGAGCTAAATTTCATCTGCATTTCAGTTACATTTAGGATTGATTTCAAAGTATTAGTACTGGTATATAAATCATTCAATGGCCTAGGACCTCAATATTGTCACAGTCACCGTCTGCACCTTCTGTCTTTGTCATTACTACACTTCCCAGGATCCTGCTTGTCTCCTCACCTGAACTCACTTCCTCATTAGCCACCTGTTCTCGTCATGATCATCTGTGTCACCTGTCTTCACTTCGTTAGTGTTCATTTGTGCTTGTATTTAGTTCCTTCCTGTTCAGTCTGTCCTTGTCGCTCGTTAGTCATACCCTACCAGAAGTTCTTTGTCAGTCTTGCCTGTTAGTCGTTCATAGATGTGTTTAGTGTGTGTGTTCCAGCCTGCCTATCTGTACCTGTGATTTATATATTGGAGTAAACTGTTTAAAGTGGAGCTTTTGCCTGTTCGTCATTTCTCAACCACACCAAACCCTGACAGAACGATCGACCGCCCCAAATGGACGACGGGGTGAAAATTATCGTCCTGGCCCAGGAGAGCCAAGATCTCCATTCATTTGTTGCAGGCTTCATCCGCATTGCCGTCATCAGCGAGGAGGACGATGAGCGGTTGTGCACCTCGTTCCGAATCGGGGCCACCTTTCACCACCGGATCGACCGTCCAAACACCACCGATCTGAACTGGAGGGAAACCATTCTCCGGTGTCTGGAGAGTGTCGAGCCCCGATCCGGAACACTACCTCCCCGCCCCAAGCCTTCACCGCTGGTCTCGTCTGACCCCGAACTTCCACTGCTGGTCCCGTCCAGCCCAGAGCTTTCTTCGCCGCTGGTCCCGTCCAGCCCAGAGCTTCACGTCAGCCACGTCCAGCCAGAGCTTCACGTCAGCCACGTCCAGCAAGAGCTTCACGTCAGCCACGTCCAGCCAGAGCTTCACGTCAGCCATGTCCAGCCAGAGACCGTCCAGCCAGAGACCGCCCAGCCAGAGACCGCCCAGCCAGAGACCGCCCAGCCAGAGACCGCCCAGCCAGAGACCGTCCAGCCAGAGACCGTCCAGCCAGCTCTGGAGGACGCAGTGCTCCTTGTGGGATCCATGGCTGTTTTGTGTGTGTGGGCAGCACACACATTCGTCACAGCCCATGAACCTAGCTCAAAGCCCTCTTCACCGCTGGTTCCGCCCAGCTCAAAGCCCTCTTCACCGCTGGTTCCGCCCAGCTCAAAGCCCTCTTCACCGCTGGTTCCCCCCAGCTCAAAGCCCACTTCACCGCTGGTTCCGCCCAGTTCAAAGCCCTCTTCGCCGCTGGTCCTGCCCAGCTCAATGCCTCCTTCGCCACTGGTCCTGCCCAGCTCAAAACCTTCGCCACTGGTCCCGTCTGCCCAGCCAGAGACTGTTCATGTCACATCTGCTCAACCAGAGACTGTTCACGCCATGTATGCGCCGCCTGAGCCCTCATTGACCGCGACACTGGCCATTATGGCCATGTGGTGTGTGTGGGCTGCGCACACACTGGAGCCGGTGTCTGTTCCGGTTCCTGAGCCGTTGTCTGTTCCTGAGCCGGTGTCTGTTCCTGAGCCGGTTCCAAATCCTGTCACTCTGCCCAAGTATTTTTTTTGGGGGGGGCTATAGGCCTCCGCCTGGACCGCCCGAAGGGAGGTCTCCGCTGTGGCCACTCGAAGGGTCTTCACCGCCGTGGCCACCCGAAGGGTCTTCACCGCCATGGCCACCCGAAGGGGCTTCACCACCGTGGCCAACTGAAGGGGCTTCACCGCCGTGGCCACCCGAAGGGGCGTCTCCGCTACGCCCTTGCCGTCTGCTCCACCAGCTCCGCCCTGGCTGCCAGCAAGGCATGCTCAGTCCTGGAGGCTTCCTGCTCCCCCTTGACCTCGCCCATGTCAGCCTTCAGGACGCCCACCCTCCCAGCCCTACTGTTGTTCCTTGGTGCGAGGTCGCGCCTTCCGGAGGGGGGGTGTAATGTCACAGTCACCGTCTGCACCTTCTGTCTTTGTCATCACTACACTTCCCAGGATCCCGCTTGTCTCCTCACCTGAACTCACTTCCTCATTAGCCACCTGTTTCTCGTCATGATCATCTGTGTCACCTGTCTTCACTTCGTTAGTGTTCATTTGTGCTTGTATTTAGTTCCTTCCTGTTCAGTCTGTCCTTGTCGATCGTTAGCCATACCCTACCAGAAGTTCTTTGTTAGTCTTGCCTGTTAGTCGTTCATAGATGTGTTTAGTTTGTGTTCCAGCCTGCCTGTCTGTACCTGTGATTTATATATTGGAGTAAACTGTTTAAAGTGGAGCTTTTGCCTGTTCATCATTCCTCAACCACACCAAACCCTGACAAATATATTGCAGATATGATCACAGATTACTCAGATTATTAGGATCACATCAGCCAGAAATACCAAGGGTTCACTCTAAGCATGGTGAGTCTGCTTTTAGCTACTATGCCAGGCGCAGCTGGAACCAGCTTCCAGAGGAGATCAGATGTGCTCCTACAGTAGTCACATTCAAATCCAGACTCAAAACACATCTGTTTAGCAGTTCGTCCGACTTTTGTTCTGTATTTGATTTGATTTGATTCTAAACTGTTTTAAGTATTCTTATTTCTTTTGATTATTTTAATTTCCTCTATGTAAAGCACTTTGAATTACCATTGTGTATGAAATGTGCTATATAAATAAACTTGCCTTGCCAATTAATAAGGCGGATTATAGAAATGTATTTATTATTATTTGTCTATATTTGTATTTGTTATTTTGTCTGCATGTTGTTTCTGATTTCGTTATTTTATGTGTATACATATATTTATGTGATATTGGAAAAATGTACATACTTAACTTTATACTTACCTCACCAATGTTTACAATGGTTTTAACTAAAGGGGCGGGCATGGACTATAAAAAGGAGTCCCCAAACTAGTGTATGGTGTCAGTTCACCTGGCGAGAGAGCCTGCAACTGTAGTGCCGGGAGCAATTCCTTATCCTTGACAAATTTTGTGTGTATATATATATACACACACACACACACACATATATATATATATATATATACACACACACACATATATATATATATATATATATATGTATCATGCACATGTTTTTCTGGGACAATTTACAAAGTCAGAAAATGTGTAATGGCTAGTATTAGCTATAGTAATATCAGATTTTAGGAGTCATGTAGTCTGATTACGTCTGATAAGTATATCTATATGCAATCATATATCATTGCATTAATGAGATTTGATAGCTAGAATGGAGGGAAAGATTTAATGGCTTCAGTTTCACTGAGCACCTCACACAAAGCTATCATATTGCCTCAGAAGACATACAAATTAAAAGCACCACAGCGGTAGTTCATTTGATTTGTGCATTACAAGTCAAATGATCTACTGCTGGTGCTTTTTATTTTGGAGCTTGTCTGCCTTTGGTTGCTTTCATTGTGTTGCATGGAAAAAACTTTCTCTGCTTTGGGAATGAGGCAATATTATCTTTTATGGGGAAACACATATTGTAATGTGGAAACCTTTCTGCTAATGTGAACAGCGTTTTCTTCGATGGAATGGGATGTGTGAGCTTATTAGCTGGAAAATGAACAGATTTGAGGTTGAAGTGAAAATACTCTTTTGCTTTTTCTGTCTAGGTGCCACATCCGTGTGATCGACACCTTCGGCACGGAGCCGGCGTATAATAATGAGGAGTACGCCACAATGCATGGCTACAGGACCAACTGGGGATACTGGAACCTGAACGGCAAGCAGTACATGACCATGTTCCGTGAGTCTCTGACTGCTTATCATTCACAGTTTCAAAGCATTGAAGTGCAATAAGCAATGAAAGAGAACTAATTTAGCTATATGCTACATTGTCTGATGGTTTCTGAGCACTGTCTGAGAGATGTGCGCGCATAAAGCTGCTTTTCATAAAGCATGTGAGTACTAAACTGAGCTCTTTATGTTGCGTAATTGGGCTTGAATGGTTAAATACACATACTTACATGTCAAAATGGCCATCTTTGCAAGTATCCTTTTAAACACAGTAAGTTATGTCTTAAGTGAACGTAAACAGTGATAAAGAAAATGCATGTGTAACAGTATATTGAATCAGTGCGTTAAGTTTTAAAGTGACGGCAGCCTAATAAACCTGCTATAAGACATTTTTTTGTACATTTTTTATATATACTGTACATTTGATTGCTTTGCAAAATTATTGTAGTATTTCTAGTTCTTGAAGTTTTTCAGGTAGGTCTATTTCATTGTTTGTGTTCTAGTTTGTTTTCCTGTTGCTTGTAATTAGTTCCTTTGTTCTTGTTTTATCAAGGATTGTAAGCTTGAGAGTTTTTTTAAACTTAGGCTAGTATTACTTTTTGTTATATTCAAATCGGTGATGCGAATTATGAAATTCCAATAGTATCAAACATTTTGATCTCATAAAAAACGTATTTAAAGCATAAATAACCGTAAATTGATATTTCCGCTTTTTTGACAGTTCACATTTAATTATTTTTACTTTAAATAACGGTTTCTTATGTTTTATTTTATGTTTTTGTTATAAGTTATGTACATTAAGGTTGTATGCTACAATCACTGATCTATATAATAACCTGTATTATTCATGCCAGGCCAGATGCCACTTTGTAAAGAAACACTAAGTGCCTATAGACTGAACACGTAATACACATGTCACCGGTTTCACTAATTCACATTTTTATAGTTTACACAGAAACAATAACGGTACAATCTTCAAAAACACACACTTTTAAACCCGTTTTGAAAAATGCATTTTCAGTAAACGGACCTTTTAAGGTTCTACATATAGAACCTTTTATTCTAAGAGTATAACACAAATAAGAAAGTAAATGGTGAGTAGCTTCTCTAATGTGTTTATTAGGCTGTATAATAAAAGACGTTTAGTAATTACAGCGCAGAAAACAAGACCAGTGCATGTTTGGGTGAGTGTTTCCTGTCTTGGGTAGCAGATGCTATAGGCGCAGAGCATCTGTAAGCAGGAGAAGAGCAGCAGATGTTCTCAGAGCTGGAGAGGGTTTGGGTCTGCGCAGCATATGCACAAATCTGCATCCAGACAGTCTGAGGCACTGCTCCTCATTTAAATATATTAACAGAACACGGGGTTGGCTGAAATTCAGAGTTTAACAATTTGTTCCCTTTCAGTTTGCGAATGTGAATTTGAATTGAATTGGCCAGATTCCCCACAGGATGATGGATTGGAATGACTGAAAATCAGCACATAACAAAGATGTATTTTCAGTAAATATCTCTTTACTGTAGAGGGTTTTTTTTCTCTCTCGGGGAATTAGGCAGTTTTTCCCTGAACTGAAAGTTCAATGTATCAAACTGATTTTAATGTTGTCATGAAAAACAACATTTCCAGCACTTTGTTTATGTGTATAAAAGATTTATATAAAAACAAAATTAAACTATTGTGAGGAAATGAAATGTTCTTCAACTATAGTCCATTAAATGACATCTATTAAATGTAATAAAAAAATATCAGTAAATTAAATAGTGGCATTTGAATTTGAAATCGTATTATTTATAAACAGTTATTATTTTATTACATTATTTCTTATAATTATTAATATTTATATTTATTAACATATATTTTTAATATCACCTAATGTTTTTGGAAATAGTCACTATGTCGAGTATTCATACTGACAAAGAAAAATTAAATGTATTATTAAGGATATTGGTACCACTTCATGTATTTAACTACTATGTACTTGCATAATAATAAAAAAAGTAGGTCAGGTACAATGTACTTGTGTTTATTGCTGCTATTGAGGTGAGAGACTGGTGGTGATATGGTTGGGGTTTAAAGGTAGTTTCAGTTTTAAGAGAAGGTAAACAGATTTAATTACAGAAATTAATTACAAATGTAGTTACATAAAATAGCATGCGGCTATTTTTAACGTAAGTACAATGTGAAAACATGTAGGTACACAATAACTGCATTGTAGTTAAATACTGATATTTATGTTTTTAATTAAATTTTTTACATGTGAGCATTTTTGTCCTCAAATTAGTGCATTAGTGCCCGCCTACTTTTTCAGCTGCGTTATTTTTTTATCCACTCATTTCTTCCAAAAGGGATTTCAAAAAAGTCTTCGTCAAATTGTTTTAAGCCATGAACCAAACCAACCAGCTACGAAATGCATCTTAATATTTCAAAATCAGACAAAAATATAAACGTACATGTCAATGAAAGAACTACAATCCCATGAAGCATTGCGAGCAGCATGATCAAATTAAAAACTATGGAGAAATATAAAACTACTCAATTACAAATGTTGATTATACATATATCAAATACCAAGATATTTGGTTTATATAAGGTTGTTGCAAAATATGCACATATTCTCAGTGTTCATGGGAGTGGGTGGAGCTAAAGAGATATTTTATTGCATTTTGCTTGTTTCTACTCTCTGATTGGTGGAATTTTCTGTACAGCATCATGGGTAATGTAGTTTTCACCATGAATTCCACAGTTAAACACAATTAATTTAAAACTAAGTTGAAATAAGGCAGGCTGACATCTCCAACAGAAGCAAATACCATCGATTAACAACCTCATAGTTCACAGTAATTGTGTCTTTAAAGGTTTATAAGTTATTGTTAAATACATTTTCTATAGAGAAAATGTATGTATTCTATTCTTCATATTGCCGAACAACTGAAATTGAATGGACATTCTTAAAACATTTCTGTTTGCTGCTTCTCTCTGTAACATTTAAGATTCTATTCAAAATGAATTCATTCTTGTATGGAACTGTAAATGAAATTAGAATTACTGTGTTTTTTTTTCCCCCAGCACACACTCCTGATAACTCCTTCATGGGTTTTGTGACCGAGGAACTAAACCAGACTGAAAGATTCCAAATCCAGAGAGACAAAGTCAACAACATGGCTGTGGTTTATGGCAAAGAAGCCAGTATGTGGAAGGTAAGAATGTGTGCATCCAACAATAGCAGGTCAAAGCAAAGGTTTTCCAGATGGTTAACAGAAACAGCAGAATTAGCAGAATTCTGACACATGTCTACCATCACGCAGTATAGCGTTAGACCTCCAGCCTTGCTCAGCGATTGAAAACACTGCTGTAGACTTGCTTTCAGTCCGTGTAACTGTCAGAACATACGGAGATTGATTGGCTTGCTCCTATCATGGCTTGTTGGGCACAGTGATTGTGCTAAAGTGGTGTTTGGATGTGCTGACAGCAAATAACATCAGCCTGCTTTAACACGCTTCAAAGCAGGATGAAAGCAAACATTCTGCAGCATCGAGAGAGACAGGCTGTGAACGTCGCCAGAGGAAACTGCGCCCACCCGTCCGCCAACTAAATAAATAAAAAAATAAAATAAAAAACTTGACAAGTAGCAGACTTTAATCAGAAAGTGTGTTCGAACCACTGGGCATTCGGGAGCGGAGATTGGTTTTGATGAGAACAAAATGCACCCCAGGAGCCGTGAAAAAGCTCAGAGTCTTTGAGAAATGAAGTCTCCACGTTTAACCTGAATGTTTTTTTTCCTGCCGTTTTTGAATGCTGCGCATTTCAGCGCCGTGTTATTGTGTCTCTATCCCTGCCTCTGTGCGGCTCGAGGTTTGCATTGTCATTTCTGTTTGTTTGACAGGTTGCCATTTTAAAGCTATCTGCGCTGTGGAGTCCCTAAACGCTGACAGTTCCCTCCAGGCCAAATAGCAGCCCACTCGCTCTCATTGTTCATGTGTCACTCAGCCCAGAACCACAACTGTATGCTTAGAGATTGGCAAGACAATCATCTCCTCTTGTCCTCCATCCCCCTGTCCCCCCCCACCTTCCCATTTCTAATTTATTTTTCGGTCTCTTGACGACCGTCTTGGATCACTTACAGCTCTAACTGAGAGTGTGACAATCTTCTCATCAGTTTATGGATGAGCAGGGTTCCCACGGTCATGGATAACCGTTTGGTAAAAAGTAATGAAATTTGGCACACCAATAGAGTACTGTCCAAACATTCACCAAAGCAAATTTGGAGTCTCTAACTCAATCCCTCTAGCGCCACCAACTGTCCAAAGGTTCACTTACATTTATGCTAATAACTTTTGAACCATAAGGGCTAGAAACAATTCCCGATTGCACCCTACGACTAAAATAATTGAAGGACTTCTTTAATTGCTTATTGTTGATAAGCAATTAAACTATGTAAAAATAGTTGCGCTGCTTAAGAATTTTTCACGATTAATGAATATAAATGTTAATATGAATTTTGTTGATACACCAACTTACTGCACTCAATGAAATCAGGATCTGCATTTTGTTTACCATGAAGTTAGTCGCCACCAATGATTTACATAAATCCCAAATGACATATGTGTCCTTTATTTTACTAAAGAGAAAGTGAGTGTCTCCTGTTTTCTTCTGCTGAAGCTGGTAATACTGATGCTGACAAAGAGAGTAAGAGGGTTTGACTGTATTGTTTTCAGAGCTGGGATTCCTTCTTCAACACAAATCTATGGGATTTGTTCACCCAGTTTTTCATACACCAGTGAGAATTGTAAGTCTGATCACTCAAGAGGCAGGATTTGAGGACTCAAGAGTGTGGCATGTGTTACACACTGAAGTTTAATGACTTGAGGTTTTGAATAACTTAGAAAGCACCTCTAATGAGCTGTTTTGTACCTCCGTTTCAATGAATGGATAGATTGTTGTGGAAGTTAACTCAAAAGTAAATTTTGACTTTTCCACTTCCAGAGGTAGTTGAAAACACATTCGACCGGATTGCTTTCGTAGTGTAAACGCTCATGTGGTCGAATATGGTTAAACAGACACAAAGCCGCCTACTGACTTGATGCCTAAACATTATGTGAACTGCACTAGTCATACGGGATTTAAACTGTATAACTTTTGTCCATTAGATCATAGACCTTCCTCTTGAAGAAATCAGGACATAAGCGGTTGAAAGTGGACAAAAGAGACGCATTGAAACACCAGGTGTGAACAGGAATGTGTCTCCCTCGTCTACTTGTGATCCGATCGACCACAACGCATATTAATACCTGGTGTAAACAGGGCTATACATGCATTTTGATATGAGACATGATGCATACTGGGTCACATTAAACAGTGGTTTGATCATGGGGTATACATATAACATACAAGAAAAAATACAATATACAAAACATAGTCTTCATAATCAAATCCATTAAAAAAATGTTTTACAAAAAAGAAGATTCCATTTAGATTCTGAAAACGGCGTTGGAATGAATCACGTACTGTACGTCAACTTGCTGACTCACAAATAAGCTTTCATTTGTTTAATTTAAATTCACTGATTGCTTGTTACAGATTTATATAACAATGATTTATCCTCAGCTCTGTTTAACTAACGTTTTCATACAGAGATCGATGCGGAGATGTCATTAACCTACCAATGCTTTTCCAGAGACAGACAGAAATCTTTAATGTGAATCTTAACGAGGCCCTACATTGATTTTTCCCAACGTCCGTTGTTTGAAATAGCACATCATCTGTTACTCTTATTCCTCAATCGCACATTCATTACTGCTTAGAGGAAAAGCAATTTTGGTTCACACAAGAATCATTCGGTCATAAATGTCCAGAAGGTAAACTTTGAACTTTTGTAGTCACTTTGTTTAAGAACTGTGCTGTTAAAGCATCCATGAGAGTCAAGGTTCTTTTGCTGCGTGAGGAAAATGGCCAAATGTGTTTTTATTCTCAAGAGAAGGCGCTTGCCTCCACAACTCTTAATGGTTTGATATAAGAAATTAGGTGTAACACTTGCCTGAGGAGATGCATGAATTATTAATGGAGTAATGATTTAAATAAGTAAATAATTTATATACCTCTTTAACTGCACATCTAAGAGAACTTTCATTATTGTCCAGAGAACATGGTCCTTCTCTTTGTTCTGATGTGAAAATAGCAACATCAAAAATAGAGATGTCAAATGTACGGTCAAGGGCCAGATTGGGGGAAAAAAAAGCCACCTTGTTCACCATTTCTTATATTTTTCTTTTCTTTTTTAATTTGTCAAACCATATGCACTCACGCAGACAGCATTAAAACGTCAACTCTATGCTGCTTTAATATCTAATTTTGTGTAAAACATATTGTAATCTGACCTTTCATATACCTGTACATAAAAAACTGAGTTAGGCAGTATAAACTAAACAACAATATTCTCAAGAAAAGAGAAACCCAATCACTACTCTTGGGTATAACATGATTTTAATATGCCACCTAAATAAAAATAAATAAAAAAACTTGTAGCCTATGGCTCATTTTAATTACATGTTTCTCAGTCAAACTCTGACAGCCTCAAATCAGTATTAATGTATGAAATGAAATAATCTCTCAGTGGAGATGATGGTGAAATTGACTTTAGTCATCCATAATTAAAGATGTGATCTAATTGTAATATGTTTTATTATATCTTGCCAGCATAATGAATGCATGCTGATGTGTTTTGGCATTATTTATTTTCATATTTTTCTTCAATTATTCTGAGCATGTAGATGCCATTACATATACCATTTAGTTTTTGTTGATTGAGGTCAAATATGCACAAATACAAACTAAAAAAAAAAGTGCATATACAAACACAGAGAAATTAAGTGTTGTGCCCTGATGATGGCTTTATTGGACAACAAAAGGAGAGTGAATCAAATGCTGTTGGGATGCTGGCTACATCAGATTAGGCACTTTGTTTTTGTCAAAGGCAAATGCATTACAGTTTTCATAAGATTTTGTCGTTCTGCTGTGAAGTTGTAATTGTAAGCACCTGTGAGTCAGTTTCACTGCTCCTCTATGTAGCCATGCTTCTGTTGGTGTGCTGTCCATGGTGCTGATCTCAAGTCAGTAGTTGCAAAACATTCACTTTTTAAATGTACAATTTGTAAGTATTTTATGTACTGTTGATGAAGTACAGTTATACAGCATTCTAGAAAACACTACTCAATTAGAGAAAAGGTGACAGATTTGCGCGACTGAACTATGATAAAATACAGATAAAGCAACAATTAAATGCAGTGCACATAATATGAACTTCATTATGTTGCATTAGGCCCAAAATCATTCAGTGTTTTTCAGAAAATTGCCATATGTATTATTTTTATTCCAAAATCACTTTAACTGTATTTATGACATAGTAATTACAGAACTCATAAGTAGTGACTTTCCTGGAGGGCTTGACACACTAGTCTTTTTATCACTGTAAAACCTAACAGTTGTTCTAACCAACCCTTTTTATTTACTTAATGTCTAACAATGTGTTGAACATAATTGTAAAAATCTAGTAATCTGTACTATTCACATACGATGCCTTTGTAACTCAGAAAACCCAAGTAAAGATTACTTGATTGGATTCAGTATCATTTTGTCAAGCAAAAGAGGTGGAGCAACTCTGGATTGACTTTTCACTCATTTCCTCCACTTTTGCAGTTATCTTTCTCCTTACTTGCTTTCGCTTATGTTCTAAGTCAATGTTGAATTGTCAATACAACTGAACATTTCATATTTCAAATAATGTGACTGAATATCACATTATTTGACTTTATAAATTGATGTTGATTTCTAAAACATTATGATCACCATTATGATGATCAGTGTTCCTTTTGGTTTGCCACTTGGAACTTAATTTGAATCACTATAATTATGATGCAGTGATGCAACAAGAAATCACAGTTATTTTTTGTTTCAGAGGAAGAGATGTAATACATATGTTGCTTTTAAAAGATACCAAACTTCTCTCTAAATCACTAACTAATCTACATTTGATGTTGAGTTATGGTCTATTACAATTTTGTCGCTAACACTATCGTGAAACAGTAAAAATTTAAGGGGTTGATCCCCCTCTAGTTGTGCCAATATCTTACAATCAACATTGTTTTAGTGACACAGACATCAACATTCAACAGACAAAACACAACAATGGTAACCATTACATTTTTTTATTTTATTTATAAGACTCTGACCATTACAAAACCATCTGTATTGTGCTAATACTGACACAAGACAGCAAATACAATTGTCAAATAAAGCAAAAAAAAAAAAAAAACTGTAAAAACAAAGCAGTTGCTTAATTTATTCATGCACTCTGTTACTCTGTTAATATTAAGTCAGTAAAACTCAGAAGCCAAGTAATGAAAACTTGAATACACTGATACTCTTTACTAGATTTTCCTGAGGCAAGATTTTTTCCAAGTAAAATTCACAAATTGAAATGTACAGTGTACAGCTTATTCCTATCCATTCTCCCCACTTTCTGTGCTGATGCAGGGTAAGGAGAAGTTGCTGACCATCTTACACCGTTACATGGACATCCATGGGACAGTGTACTATGAGGCACAGCGTCCCCCAGAGGTGCCAGCATTCGTCAGGAACCACGGCTTACTGCCCCAACAGGAGTTACAGCAGCTTCTGAGAAAGGCAAAGGTACTGTTAGCATGATGTACTTTTAAATCTTCGATAAGAAGTGTTGGGGAAAGTTACTTTAAAAAAATAATTTGTTACAATATTTCGTTACTCCTTAAAAAGTAACTAATTGCGGCACTTTTTAGTATCTTGCAGTTACTTTTTACATTGCATTACATTCATTTAGCATTATTTTGTCTCACTGAGAAGTTACATTTAGCAAGTGTTTAATGCAGTAATACACTCAACACCATTGCATATAACATACACCTTCACTTAGAATATTTCCTGGCCCCTAGATCTATGTATGTCATACAAACAATCTCTTAACAATATGGGTTATTTGACCTATTATAACTATTTTTATTGAAAGTTAATAGAATGTTTTTTGTTTTTATGTCTGTTCCCGGCCGCACATGCATGAGTGTGCAAGTGATGTTATGGAGAAGAAATTTGAATTCAGTAATTTCATTTTTGTTTTGTTTTATTAATTGTACATTACTTTTTAGTTTATTACTTAAAAAAAAGTAACTTAAATATTAATGTGTACATTTATAAAGTGATGCATTACTTTACTCATATCAAAAAAGTAATCTAATTGCATAATACACATTATTATTGATTAATGATCATATGTACAAAAAAAAATAATTAAACTTTTAATCTGTTGACAACCCTAGCTTAGAGTTTAAACCAATTTTTACCATTACATTTTCTCCTAGCTCTTCCTGGGATTTGGCTTTCCGTACGAAGGCCCCGCCCCTTTAGAGGCCATAGCCAATGGATGCATATTTCTGCAGCCAAAGTTCGACCCCCCTCGCAGCTCCCTCAATCATGAGTTCTTCAGAGGCAAGCCCACTTCCAGAGAGGTAAGTGCAGTCTGCGCACTATATATACCAGTAACCATATTCTGTGGATTATTTCTCTCTCTCTCTCTCTTTTTTTTTTTTAGTTGACCAGGACTGTACAAAATGTATATTAACACTACAGTAAATTCATGAAATGCATACAGTATATATATATATATATATATGTATGAGTAATTCTACTTCCTTAAATAGAAAATCATCCTATGCATCATATTTGCCAAACTTTAGTCAACCTTATCATGTTTTTATCATTGTCGTCATTTCAGAAATATATTTTTATATTTCATCAGAATTATTCCACTTTCACCTATAAATAGAAATTAAGAGAATGTTAACTCATACACGTGGTTTATTTGACCTAATCTAGCTTCCTGATTCGTTATCACTATTATCATATAGCTTAAATGAACACACTCTATACATTATGAAAAAATGTTAAAACAAGAAACTTCTCTCAAAAAGTAAAACTGTGGAATTCCTTAATCCTTTAATGAATGTTTTTCTATTAAAACAACAGCAAAAAAGACTTTGTATTGCCACACAGAGGAATAAATTAAGTGCATTTATTCAGCAACCACAATCGCAAAACAATAGTCTAAATCCATGTTTGGATTTATTGCATTTCATCACTGAGAAGGTTTCGCTCAACTCCAGCTTGCTTGTTGGTCTGTGTTTTCAGATCATCTGCGGCACTTCCATTGTGTAGAGAGAGCGTAGTGTACTTTATGTCTTTGCTTAGTGTTGTTTTTCTTCTTATTATCTTGACCTCCTAAGTGTTTGTTCGTTTGATTGAATGTTTAATAAAGTTGACTATTGCGTTTAGGTCCTGCCTCAACTCATCTCTTGCAATGTGATATCATGATAGTTAACACTATTTTTTTCATCTTCCCATCAGGTGTCATCTCAGCATCCGTACACTGAACAGTACATCGGCAAACCCCATGTCAGAACAGTAGACTTCAACAACTCTCAAGAGTTTGAGACAGTTGTTGTAGACATACTCAAAGACAAGGTAACTCTAGTTTTCTGTTACAGCTCTGTTATACGCAGTGTAACAGTGGTTGTTGCATGGCTTTATGAAGAAATATAGAAAAGGAATGTCCAAATGTTTTGGTCATACAATTTACATACTCCCATCAAGACATGCCTAGTAATTGGAAGAGGAATATTTGGAGATACTGTCATCTTTTTTATATAAATCTTCCATGGCGCCAATTAAACAGTGGAGTGCAATGTCGTGTTTTTTAGTCATCTTACTCTTTAGTTCTGACTCAGTTGCTTTCTCAAAGCACAAACTTGCTGTTGTTATGGAAACACACTGTCAAAAGTTCAAAATCACTGTTTTTTTTCATCCACAGTGCAAACATAGGGAAAGCAAACAATAGAAATGGCATGATTTTGAGCACAGGGAACAACAGTTTGCAATTGTGTAGATGTACACAAGATCAGTCTTTCCAAACTTGCTTTGAGTTTCACCATCACCCATTGAATGATACGACAGGCAAATTCCAATCTTTGTCAGCGCTACAAAAAAAAAAAAAAGTCAATTATTTTACATATGTTTCAACACTGTAGTGATATTGCCATTTTCAGTAATGATTGCACATCCCTGCTGAAAAGACTTGTGCTGGTTAAGGCTGGTTTGGTGCTGGTTTAGCCAATCTAGCTAGTCTTATGGAAACACAACTTTTTATTAGAAAAAATACAATAATAATAATAAAAAGAAAGTTAGAACTAGGGGCATTGGTGAAACCTTATAAAAGTGGAAATATTGTGATTTTCTAAACGAATGGCAGGTTAAAGTTGTCAATGAATGCACCTACAAACTACAGTTGTTTTTATTTACTCATGCTCATATCACTTTAAGCCTGTAACGTTAATTTGGGGTTTTGTTGTCTTTTATTTTTTGTCTGCAGCTGTGTTCAAAATCGCCCCCTCATTATACCTTCATTCGCTATTCCCTACATTACTAGCCTAATATAGTCCAGTTGAGGGAGTGAATAAAAACGAGTGAGTTAATTGGTACACTGAGTTCGCCGGTAGGGTTGCTGCTTTTTGCATATTTTGAGCTTGGTGTTTAATAATCATTTGAAAATAAGCAAACTGGCAGCTCCAGTAGTAATGAAAAGATTTATCTTGAACTCTGTCATGGAAACTAGCATGTATAAACATCAATTAAACAATTTAATAATCAATTAAAAAGGAATTTATACCTGTATGATATTACGCTGTACCCACATTGGACCAGTGGGTTGGAAAATGGATGGATGTATGATTCAGTTGTTTCATGTGTCACACTTCATCTGTTCTGTTTGTTTCATGTTTCCATTGTGCCTTGTCTAGCTTTGTTCCTTGTAACCTGTTGGCGAGTTTCTTGTTTCTTAGTCAAGTCAAGTCATCAAGCCAAGTCTTTGTGATTTTTAAATACAAATACAAAACAAACAAAGTAAACCTGTGAAACGTGATTTTCCCTAACGTCCTCCATGAAAACTAGTCCCGTCCGAATAGGGCTTAAACCAGTATTGATATGAATATATTTCCCCTAGTCAAAGCTCTTGAAATCTCGATGAGATGCTAAACACAGAAACGTTGACACCCTGGATTTGACGTCATTGATATTCATGTTGTCATAAGCAAAAGTGATGGAGAAGAATATTTGTGAGCTGCATTGGAGAGGATTTTCCCATGTGTAACATTAAGTCAGTTCTTCACACAAAGCTATCATAAGGCTTGGTTCAATCCCTAAACACTTGCCCATCTGCCATTGGTTAGCCAAGAAGAATGTTCACTTATGATTTATTCCAAAATATAACATTGAAAGTATCTTTAAATATGAATCAAGACGCATAGTTTAATCAGGCTTCACAATAATAACATGCATGGACAGGTATTAGATAAGTGAACGACATGTTGTATTCAGGTTTCTGTTTGTGATTTTTAGCATTCGTCTGTTTGCACAGGTGGGACCCTTTATACCATATGAGTACACTTGTGAAGGCATGCTGGAGAGAGTGAACGCTTACATTCAACATCAGGTACGGATGCATTTCAAGTTCAATACTATTAAAGAACAAATATAAATATATATATATATATATATATATTTATATTACAACTGGAGAAAAGTAACCATTAGTATTCCCATTTTTTTTGTTTTCCATTTGGTAAGAACCCCTGGAAATATACACTTTGAATTCAAATACACAACTTGAGTCACCCTTGCTTATAGATTCTCAGTTCTGGTCTATTAGCCAATCACACAAGCCAAAAATGCCACGTGACTAATCACTCTGGATCCAACATGGCATCATGAAAAAATGGCACAACTAGAGCCATTCTGACACTTTGAAATAACATTCCAGTAACTTTTCCTTTTATGATTTGGGACATACTGACAAAAAGTGTACGAATCGTGAGCAGAGCAAGTCTATGATCTGTGTTACGCTTACACATGCACACGTAGACAAAAATGTAAGAGAATAAGCGTAAGCATATTTTTGCCTATGATGTGAACTACGCATATGCTGAGCTTGCTAGTCGGTTGCCTTTGGGATTTGATGTGAGCACATACACTGAAACACACTTTTGAGAACCTAAACTACTCTGAATGCTTTGTTCAGCTCCTTCAGTACTCAGCACCACTTTTTTTTTTTTTTTTTTTTTTTTTAGTATTATTTGTACTGTCATTACGACACTATACATTTTTTTTTTTAATTGTATTTGACCTAACAGACTATTGACACCAAAACATAGAGAATATAATGGGAAAGTTTTCAAAAACATACTCTTTGAAACACTTTTTTTTCAAAAGTTTGCATGTAAACGGCCCCTTTGATTGGCTGTTTTTATCGTTCATCAGCTGAAAATAATTGTTTCGAAAGTGATTCAGACAATATCATCCAATATCGTATGATATCGTCATAGTTGTGGTGTGGATTTCCCTATTCTCATTGAATTAGAACCATTATTAAAACGTCATAGTTATCGTTATTGCTATTGCTGCAGCAGACCTTATGTCTGGTGGTTATTAAAGCCTTAATTTTTCTTTAAAATTATGGTAAAACAGTGTATTTATTTATTATAAAATATAGTTGTCGGTAAATCCTGATTGGATAGATTGGATGAATCACAAAATTGTACTGAAATAGCAGCAGCGCACATCATTTGAATTCTGTATCTGTTCAGGTAAAACTGCTATTTATTTATTTTTATAATGTATCATAAGGCTCTCTTCCAAAGATCTTTCCAATAATTTTTTTTTTTTTTTTAGGATTTTTGTCACCGCAGCGTTCCATTCCCTAAAGTCAATGAATCCAGATCGTGGCCTGGGAATCCACCCAGTCCTTTCCTCCAGCTGCCCAACTCCACAGCTTTGATCTGGGCACCCAACATCACTGCCCCGGCCTGCTGGCCCCCCCTCAGCGCCCTCCGGCTCGTCCTGTCTCCAGAGGCCTCGTCCTGTGTGAAAACCTGCCAGGACGCCGGTCTAATCTGCGAGCCAGCTTTCTTTCCTTTCATCAACAATATGGAGGCCTTCAATGGGTGAGAGACACACACTGTTTCTGGATTGTTTGCAATTCTGCTTATATTTAGGTGTTCAAGCACGAAGTGCTGAAAACCTATTGTATTTGTACTGATTTTTATTATTATTATTATTATTATTATTATTATTCTGCCGTAAAACGCGTCGTGTAGACCAAACCGTAAGGGCTGGAGCTCTGAAACTTTGTCAGATGGTAGTACAAAAATCGAGGAGAGGTTATCAAAGTATGAGCCCGATTGGCCCATAGGGGGCGCTATAGCAACCAAAAGCGCAAAACTGCTCATAACTCCTAGACCGTAAGTCGTAGAGTCAAGTGTCTTATATCATTGGAAAGCTGGTCACCTGACGAAAAAAACGTATATCTCCGATTTCATTTCCGGTATGCAAATTTTCCCGCCATTTTGAATTTCGTCAAAAAACAACTTTTGCGAACTAGTCCCTGGTTTTTCGCCCGATCAAAACCAAACAAATGCATACATGTTCTCTGGAGTCTGAATATCAATAATTATCGAAAAAAAGTTTACATTTCGATTTACGGTCAATAGGGGGAGTAAAATGATCGTTGTGGGAGGAGCCTATTTTACTAAAATGGCTATAACTCGAGAAGTAAATGAGATATCTTCACCAAAATCGACACACATGTGTATGCGGACAGTCTGGGGTCACAGTAAAAAAAACGCGTCGATCTAACACTAGATGGCGCTATAACATAAAGAAAAACATAAATAGGGCTATGACCACCTGACCGTTAGTCCGATTGACTTGAAAATTGGTATGCAGTGTCTTGGTCCAAGGCCCCATGTGTGTGTATGAGGACATTGGCGTATCTCAAAAAACATGGCCGCCATCACCAATGAAGTTTGAGCACCTATTAGACGAGGTTAACGGAGGCCAATCGGAACGAAACTCAATGGGCATGTTCGACTCATGGCCCAAGAGGTCTGTAAGAGTTTTGAAAGAAATCGGCCACTAGTTGGCGCTAACGAGTTTGACAGCTCTGTAATCACGTGGTGTTGCACACATCCCCAAAATATGCATATCAATTGATAGATCTCCTCATGCTGAACAACTTTGCCTCTAGAACCATTGCTGTCAATCAAATCGTTCATTAAATATTCACGAATATATTAAAAACCTACTTTTGCGAACTAGTCCCTGGTTTTTCGCCCGATTGGAACCAGACCAGTCTAGGACAATTCTCTGGACTCTCTAGATCGATAATTATCGAAAAAAAGTTGAACTTTGCCCTTTGGTTCACTGTAACAGGGTCATTTAGAAAATGGGCGTGTCAAAATACACCCAAAAGCCTATAAATCATAAATGAAAACTCAAAACTTGACAAAAATTGATGAGCATATGTGTCATACCATGGTAAAGAAGCATGCAAAGTTTCATGGAGATCGGACCATATGTGGAGCTATAACTGTTAAAAAGCTTTAAAACCATACATTTCCTATGGTAAATTGCCTGTATTGGCTGTAAATGGTCTTTTCCATCTATGATCGTATAATTTTATATAAAACCAGTGCAGTACAATTATCTGGACTCTCTAGATCAATAATTATCAGAAAAGGTATAATTTTTTTATTTGGATGGCTATAACAGCCAATAAGTGGTATTTTACTGCCCCCTGCTGTCATTTCATCATACTACTCCCTAATATTGTTATAGTTCATATTTAGACTTAAAATAAAATCATTATTTCAACATTTACAATCACATTTTGTAAAAAATGCATCTATTGGAGTATTATGGACTGCATTTATTTATTTTATTTATTACTATTTACAATTGTGTCACAGGAAGGCTGAAAACGAAAGTATAACGTTGGGCCACGCCCCCACAAGTACAAATTCACTCATAACTCGAAAACAGAAAGTCGCTGCACGCTCAAATTTTGATGGTAAGGTCCTCTCGGTGCTCTTGATCGAAATCTATCGTCTCGGGGCACGGGAACGCCCCCACGCCCCCCTCCCCCCCGCGGATATCTAATCCGTGAGACTCCCGAATTGAAACGGCTGTAACTCCCGACCTAGACCACCTATATCCTTGTGGGTGAGCTTGTTGGAAAGGGCCCGTCCTCATCTAGCTTCGATCCGAGTATGGTGCGATTTGACCCAGGCATTCCCGAGATATAAGCCCACAAAGATATGCATTTCAACAGACATTACTCCCGACAGCAATCACTCAGCAACACGGGGATGGTCTTGTTCAAGAGGGCTCCTATAACCCTATCTAAGTTCTGAGTTTCAGATTTTTTCACTTTCTCGTTCTCGAGATATAAGTAAAAAAAAAAACGAATTTCCTGTCATTCATTTCAACCGTTTATGTAGGCTGTAAAACCGCTGTTGTCCACTAGAGGGAGCAACAGCATTAGATATTTTTAATATTTTTTAACCAGTTTTCAGCAATGGCTAACAAACAAATGCTTATAATATAATATTAAATAATGATTTATTAGAAAGTTTAATATTTTTACATCACAAATAAATATCTGAAATGCTTAAGGACCACAAAAAGAGATTTTCACAATATCATAACCCACAATTGTGTGTGTGTGTGTGTGTTTGTGTGTGTGTGTAAGCATGCATAATGGTATTCACATTGAAAGAATGGTTTGCTTTAGCGCACAATACTCAGGGTTTCTGCAGGGTTTAGTCAGTCAAATTTAAGACCTTTTAAGACCTTTTTATGACCAATATGATTTAAATTTATGACCTACTCGAATTACGAAAAATAACTTCCTTTCAAAAGTCTTTTTTTTTATTGACTTTCATTAAAAGTAATAAGTTTAATTATTTAAAGGTTCCATTTTCTTAAGAGTAACAAACTGAAGGCTCCCTTTTCCTAAGTATCAATAACACAGGAACAACACAACACTTATCACGATAATATATCAGTCAATATCGATAATTATGACGATAAATGTCAATTCTTTATTTCTTTGAACTTTGAAGGCTTTCTTAGTTTTAACTTTTAGTTTTACGGCTCTGTTATCACGTGGTGTTGCACACAACCCCACAAAATGCATATCATTTGATAGAAACCAGAGCGTTAATTGTGGTTTTAAACTACTCTTTATTGTCAAAACATATCATGACAAACACTTGCCAAACAGGTGAACATTTCACAAATCTGAGGTAGAACATTCAAACATTTGTATTTTTTCCTTAACAAAAATAATATCTTTATTTCAAAATTAATTTCTTAGTTTCTGCATGTGCTAATGGGGGATATTGTTTCAAGTCTTGAAACAGGTTTGTGTTGCCTGACTTTGATGGCACGTATCTTTATGAAATGTATGAAAAACAGTAGGCTATAGCCTAAATACATAAATACTGTAATTATATTCCATTAGTCCTTTAATACATTGTCTACATTAATAATATAATACAATTCAATATGTATCCCACATTTCATGGTGCAGTTAATATTACTAGGCTAACGTTACAGTAAAACCATGGTAAAGGATGTAAATGTGTAGATGGAAAAGCTTTCTGACTGTATAGTTGCGCACAGTGTTTCTCCTGTTCGTCAGCGCTGTTTCATCTGCCTTTAAACTGGTTTAAATCACTGAGACATTTGTGTTCTTCGCTGAATTCAAGTGCTTCTCACTGGATCTCGTGATCGAGACTGATCAAAGTTAACCATAGACAGTAAAAGAACGCGTCTGCTCTAGTGAGCTTGATCGCGCTACGCTGCCGTTTGGACTTTGAGCCGAGCGGATAAACGCTCCGTGAGGCGTGCGCGGTTCAAATGAGTTTCGTTCCGCTTTTGGCGCATAAACATGATCTAACATTTATCGAACTCTTGATATCGTTTTATAGAGAAAACATTATATCGCGATAATGAATGAATGAGCATATCAATTTAAGACGTGGCTAAATGTAATTTATGACCTTGTATGGAAAAACCGGACGTTTTTATGGCCTAAAATTCTTATTATTAAATTTAAGACGTTTTATGACTTTTTATGACCCCGCGGAAACCCTGATACTGATTAAACCAAGTAGTTCAAAATAAAAGTGGTACTATAGCAATAAGTGGTCTTCTACTACCCTCTGCTGGACATTATACTTATTAATAGTCTTTTCACATGTGCTTTTGCATTCATATATTCAGACACTAAAAAATAACCTTATGTGACAATTACTATAATAACACAATCATATTTTGTCTTTCAATTCACTTTACTGTTCTGAAACTTCACATAATTGCTAACAACGTGGTAAATCATAGTAAATCATGCTACAATCCTGCTGAATCATTCTAGAATGTGGTATATCATGATAAATTATTGTGTAGTATTCGGTCACAACAAGGTAACATCAAGGTAAACTAAGACAAACCATGGTAAACTGACTATTGTAGTACATTGAGAAATATGAATCCTGAAGGACAATTGCAGTAAACATTTCTTTTTTCCATCACATAGTTCAAATATCTGTATCTACAACAGAATGTGTGTGTGTAGTCCTAGGTTTCTGAATAAATGCTGAATAATCTGATTAATAGCTTGCAAAGACATTAAATGCTTATAGACCATTAAAATATATTTATATAATGACTTTGTGTGTGTGTGTGTGTGTGTGTGTGTGTGTGTGTGTGTGTGTGATCAAATGTCTACATATGAGTGCAAAAGCACCTGTGAAAACACTTTATTAATAAGTAGAATGGCCAGCAGAGGGCAGTAGAAGACCACTTATTGGCTCACTCTCATTTTGACACACTTGATTTTCAACAGTAAATCAAAGCACTAAAGCAAACCAGTTTTTCCATGTTAACTATTATAACACAATCATTTTTTGTCAGAGTTTATCACTTCATTTTTATTGGCCCTTCACATCAATGCAGCAATGTGGTAAATCATGGTAAATCACGATAGAAACATGGTAAATCATAGTAAAAAATACTATTACATGGTGGATCATGGCAAATCATGCTAGCAATGTGATGAATCATGGTAAATCATGCTACAATCCTGGTAAATCATTCTAGAATGTGGTATATCATGGTTAATCATCCTATAACATGGGAAATCATGGTAAACTGTGGTAAATCATGCTAGATTCATGGTAAATCATACTGGAACATTGTAGATCATGAAAAATCACACTAAATTTGGTATATCATGGTAAATCATGCTAAAACATGGTCTATTCTATCTATGATGTCAATGTTTAAATGCTTGCTACATAAAACTTAATGTCTTTTGATGTTTTTGTGCTTAACGGCCTTAAAGGCCTTAACTGCTTGAACACCGCTAAATGCTGCTAGCAGCTTTAATTTTAAATGTATTTGTTCATTGACAGCCAATTAATATGGAGTTATGATATTCATTTTATCTACTGTATAATAGACTATATATTCGCTTTGTAATTAGTTTTATGTCATTGTAGTTTTGTTTTCATTTACACAGCTCCATGGGATACGCAGTTTCATGTAATATTTTGCTTCAGTCAAAATGTGTAATGTGTTATTCATCTCACAGCTGGACGGTTTGGTTTAAAGCTGACAGATCTTAAATCCCTATGAAGAAAATGAATGCGAAAAGTATTTACGTAACCAAGACCGCTGTAGAAATGAGCAGGCATTGTTCTCTATTCACCGTGCTGTTTTGAATATCCCCCCCTGTCCTTGTCTGTGGTTGTTTGTAACGGATGCATTGTGTGTGAATGTGTGCATTTCAGGCTTAATGCTCAGTGTGAGTCTTTGGAAGCGGAGAAGAACCATGTGTTTCCAGCCGTACAGGTGGACAGGAGAGAGTGTTTCCAGCAAAAGGAGCCGCTGCTGTTCAGTTGCGCTGGAGTCAGTGCCAAACACCAGCGGATTTGTCCTTGCAGAGACTACCTCCACGGCCAGGTGGCGCTGTGCAGGGACTGCCTTTGAGCTTTCACCATAGACCTTTAAAGATGTCTGTGGTAAACTGAGGCCAGTCCAGGGCAGTCGAACATGTCAGAATCCCCAGATCGCTGGTATCAACAGGTTCATGGGAATCGCTGGACTGAGGTCATTGACGTCAAGCTTGAAGATACGTCCGAAGAAGGGTCGTCACTCTCGGTTACTTTGATCCAAAGCAAAACTTTGCCTCCAGATGGGCTATTGATGGTAAGCGAGATGGAAACCCTGATGTTCACCATCTTTGGAGTCGATCTGAAAGAGTTCGGCTGGTGGCGGCTTCAAGGTTGGACAGCGTGAGCCCGAAAATAAATGCAAAATACAGTTTTGAGTTTGTGGCTGCTATGTGATGCAAGCACGACTCTAGTAGCTGAAGTTTTATGAATGCTGAAAGTGCCAGAATTGCACATGAATTTTAAAGTCAACATGAAACATTATAGAGTGCTGCAGGGTTGACATATTTTTGTAGGCCAAAACTGGGAAATGAGTTAGCATTTGATCACTTCTGGCTGGATCGTCATAAACTCAATGGCTTTGTTGAATGGGTTGCTGAAATAAGGTCTGTGATTGACACAAGCTCGAAATATTTTCATGTTTTATTCTGCAACATGAAATATGTAATTAATTCCCCCTTTTTTAAATCTTTGAATTGTCTTGTAAAATGCGGCTGCTAACAAGTGTCTAATGTGACCATAGAGGTGGTTGAAGACATTAAACATCATCAGCCGAACATATAAACTCATCCACTCACTAGTCGCTTTCACAGCTATGTTGTGTTTATAACCACACTCTTACAAACTATTACAACTCCAACTTCCAGGGAAAGGGTTTTAAATAAAGACTGAAAGATTTGTCTAAAGCTTTATGGTGGTGGCATTGAAGTCATGTGACTGTAGTGTAGTGCATGTGTAACCTGCGTTTAGCTTTTTCCTTGTGACGGTTGTATTTAGGCTTCAAAATTTTAAAAAGTTGTTTTCATTTGTGAAGATTATCATGATGAACAATCCATGCAAAAATCATAAAACTTTGCTGGTCACAGAGCTTATTTTCTTCAACAATACAAAAGCCAATGGAAAAATCCTACTTGTCTTTTTGTCGATGAAACCAGTGTGATGATTAACTTACGGCTCGGCCTACAAAAATACATTATCACTGAGGCACACAAACCAAATAGGAGTCAAATAGGAGATTTAAACTAGATTTTTGCGTGGGACTTTTTTTTTCTATTTGGTGCCACTCGCGTCCACTCCTGCTAGGTTTTATTATGCACGCTTAAAGTGCCCTTATTATGGTTTTTCGAATATTCCCTTTCATGCAGTGTGTACTAAAGCTGTCTGTGAATGTAAACTTTCAGCAAAGTTGTAAAGTCCAAAGTGCACAAAAAGTAAAGTTATGGTCTCCCAAAAGAAAGAATCGACTCTGAACCGCCTAAACGAGTCATTTGTAATTTGAATCCCTCTGGATGACGTTTCTACGTCACTAGAAAATACATTTGCATAATGGCCGCCTATGTTGTATGTTGTCCGCCCTCGAACAACTTGTCCCGCCTTCAAACACGTAATTTTTACTGATGACTGCTTCTCAAATCTCAGAGTTCAACGCGGGATTCACAAAATGCTTGCTCTTGAAAGATGGGTCAGTTCTCAGTTTTATTTAGACTAACTTGCTCCTCAGAATCACAACCTGTAAGTCTGAATAATTATTGATGTATATATTTTCTACCGGGTGTTCAAAATACGTAGTTTTGTGTTTTATATTGTGTACGCTTCCGGCTAACCGGCTAACTCACGTTATTACTGTCTCACTGAAATACTTCTGCTAAGCAGCTGTGGGACACTATTGTCTAAAATTGTCTAAAATTGTCTAAAATTGTCTAAATAGTGTCTATTAATGCAAATTGTCTGTCGTTCTTACTACTTTGAGTAAAGATAAAGGATGGAGCAAGATTTGTTTTGCAAACTTTAATGTTAATCAGTCATTCACGTTAGTGCTCAGCTAATGTACGCACAGTTATTGATACAGTTCCCGCATGTGCACCACAATAAATGAGAAATATACACATGGGTTTGTTGATGGACGTACACTTGTTGATGCTGATGGCAATGAATTACAGTTGCAACATCTCATAATGTACCTCAAACTGAGTAGGGTATCACTGAGAAATGTTCTTCCAATTTTTTATCATCATACTCGCGCTCAGAATGATATGGTAAAATCGACGCCACCGTTACTGTCTTAACAGTGTGTACAATCACTGAGCTTTAGGAAGCCTCCGGAGCTGGAGTTTATGTTAATGGACGTTTTGTTTACGATGTGCGCTGTGAGCGGTAGATCAATCACAACAGACTGGCCATCTGACCAATCAGAGCAGAGTAGACCAATCACAACAGACAGGCCATCTGACCAATCAGAGCAGAGTAGACCAATCACAACAGACAGGCCATCTGACCAATCAGAGCAGAGTAGACCAATCACAACAGACTGGGTCATCTGACCAATCAGAGCAGAGTAGACCAATCACAACAGACAGGCCATCTGACCAATCAGAGCAGAGTAGACCAATCACAACAGACAGGCCATCTGACCAATCAGAGCAGAGTAGGCTCGCGGAATCGAGGGATTTAGAGAGACTGAATCATCCATCTGTTTGAGATTCGAGATATTATGAGAAAATGTTTTTTGACCTTTGATGCATGCAAACCTGTTGTAGGAGTCAAAAATCAGGAACCTTTAAAATAGCATAATAGGAGCACTTTAAAATACAAGAATTGTATTTGATATTTTTGTCTTATCATGATACTGTCAACACAGTAATAAATGCCATAGAGAAAAATAGGCTAAATAAAATACGACATCTGTCACTTAAAATTATAAGCCAAAAATACGAATAAAGGAAAACTGTTGGCTTACTAGCTGGACTGCAAAATGAAATCTTTTTTTTTTACCCGACGACCGTTTCAGTAGCCTACATCTCTCCTCCAAAATCCGACCACAAAGGCTGAATGTTCTCCCTGAAGGTGCACACAATCCAAGTACATACTTCATGGATTCAGTTCAGCGTTCAAATAAATCATGGATGGATCCAATCGTGGCAAACCATATGTTCTGCTAACGCTATACCAACGCTTAGATTTTAGATTAGGGCTACACAGCAAAATCCCCAGAGTTAAATTAACTCTGCTCAGAGAACATTTGGTCCCTCTCTACAGAGAGTTAAAATAACTCTGAATCAGAGTTAAAGTTAATGAGATACTTAAGTGATTAATTAAGTGATGATTGGGCATTCATGATGAACACCTGCTGTCAACAAGCAGAATCACTGAAGGAAAGAGAAACAACAAGAACAGAAAAAAAGATAAACAAGAACTACAACTGACTTCTAGCCACAGCCTTAGATGAAATCCAATGTAGACAAAAGACATTAAATCTCTCTAGTTCTCAGCAGAGGAGGATTAAACAACTCCACAAACAGCATTACCAGCTTCACTTATTACTAACCAGACTGACTTTATTTCTGTTAAGTCTACAGAAGGTCTTATTGAGAATTAACAGAAGTTTAGATGTTGATGATTTATTGAAAATGTTTGATCACCATTATGGCGATGAGTGTTTCCTTTAGTTGGTCAGATTTGACTCTTGGCTTTTATTCTGAGTTTGTGGTTTTTGTAACAGATTTTATCAAAACATGTAGTTTGTTACAAAGAAAGCCAAAAACAATGATGATCAGGTGATATAGTTTTCAACAACAAAAAAATAGAATAATGCACTTATCTCATCACTGTCCAAAAGTGGTTATATGATGTTAATACGTTATATTCACTAACAATACTCTCTTGCCACAGATCGGACATTCTGATTTTTGACTTTTAAAATACATTATGGGGATTTTTTTTCTCTAAGACACAGACATCAAGAATCAGCATATGAATCTCAATAATGGTAACACGCTTCATGCCGCAATCCATGCTGGGAGCCATACGTTTTATATTATTGTGGCTCCCAGCATGCATTGCGGTATGAAGCATGTTACCATTGTTGAGATTCATATGCTGATTCTTGATGTCTGTGTCTTGGGAAAAAAAATCCCCATAATGTATTTTAAAAGTAAAAAATCAGAATGTCCGATCTGTGGCAAGAGAGTATTGTTAGTGAATATAATGTATTAACATCATATAACCACTTTTGGACAGTGATGAGATAAGTGCATTATTCTATTTTTTGTTGTTGAAAACTATATCACCTGATCATCATTGTTCTTGGCTTTCTTTGTAACAAACTACATGTTATGGTAAAACCTGTTACAAAAACCACAAACTCAGAACAAAAGCCAAGAGTCAAATCTGACCAACTAAAGGAAACACTCATCGCCATAATGGTGATCAAACATTTTCAATAAATCATCAACATCTAAACTTCTGTTAATTCTCAATAAGACCTTCTGTAGACTTAACAGAAATAAAGTCAGTCTGGTTAGTAATAAGTGAAGCTGGTAATGCTGTTTGTGGAGTTGTTTAATCCTCATCTGCTGAGAACTAGAGAGATTTAATGTCTTTTGTCTACATTTGATTTAATCTAAGGCTGTGGCTAGAAGTCAGTTGTAGTTCTTGTTTATCTTTTTTTCTGTTCTTGTTGTTTCTCTTTCCTTCAGTGATTCTGCTTGTTGACAGCAGGTGTTCATCATTAATGCCCAATCATCACTTAATTAATCACTTAAGTATCTCATTAACTTTAACTCTGATTCAGAGTTATTTTAACTCTCTGTAGAGAGGGACCAAATGTTCTCTGAGCAGAGTTAATTTAACTCTGGGGATTTTGCTGTGTAGGTTTTGTTTTAGTGTTGATACCATGTTAGCTAACAAGTTAGCATGACCAGTGAAATCTGTAGAATCAACTTTGGCCTGGTTTGGAGAAAAGAAATGATGCAGTGGAGTCAGAACTGAACATGATTTTGCAGTGGTTTGTGGAGAACATTTGTCTAACTGAAACACCTCCTTCGTCCTCTTTTTAGGAGGCTTTTTGACAAGGATGTGTTACGTTTACCTGCATTAGCAACAACAGTAGCCTGAAACTGTGCTTAATATCTATTTGGCTATTGGTTAATATTAAACCTTGCTAAGGAACCGTAGTTTTGCATTAGAGATTTAGTTAGAACTTTTCCCTTTTGTGAGCATTTCTTATGTTGTTTGGGAGATCAAAAAGGCACTAGCACATATTAGCTGTGGGTTCTATGCAAATCTGGGTCCACATGTTTGCTGCTGCCTACCACCTCAATCTTTCTTTGCACATTTATGCACACATTTGACATTATATTTTTAGAATATACATTCTGCTTTTGCTCAATTTTGCAATTTTATGAAAATATTACCTGTAAAGACAAAGCAGAACTGTTGTGCGTCTCTGAGCAACACACAGCGTTTTTTCGTTTTTTGAATGACTCCGCGTTTTGTGTCTTAACTCTGGCCTAATCTAAGCCCTCTCTCTGAATCCAGGCTTTAAAGTATAATTTCATAAAATAAAAATAAAAATCATATTTCCATATAAAAACTGATTAATAGGATAGTTCACCCAAAACTGAAAATACTGATTTCATTTACTCACCCTTATGGCCACTGGAGCCTAAACGTTTATCTGTAATAAAATCTATGTTGAATCAAATAAAATAAAATAAAATTCTAAAGCTACTTTGTGTAATGTAGCTTTCCTGTTGCTTAAACAGTAGAGCGTTGGCGCTTGCAACGCCAAGGTCATGGTTCGATTCCCAGGGAAAGCAAGAAATGATATGAATGTAAAAGTGTACCTTGAAATGCAATGTAAGTCGCTTTGAATAAAAGCATCTGCCAAATGCATAAATATAACTATAATGTCTATTTGATGCTTTTCTCATTTAACACAATAATGACTCTATTGAAATGATCTTTTGAGGGCAATTTCTTAGCCAAATTTGATGTGTGATTAATTTGCCTATAATTATATTTATTAATTACCCCATCCTGTGATTAATTAGATAAAAAAATATATGAATATATATATAAATTAAATAATATACTGTATATATATATATATATATATATATACACACACACACACATATATTATATAAACAAAAACTTGTATGTAAGATGCGATTAATCGCGATTAATCGATTTGACAGCATATATATATATATATATATATATATATATGCAGTAATTATTTGAGGCAAAATATGGTTGTTTTGCATGGTAACCACTAAGCATGAATGCAAAATAGATATCCACATGAGTTGGATTTGAAGTTAAACATATGGCAGTGGAACAAAGATCCAGGGTTACACTTTATTGTAAGGTGACGCTATTACTTTTTAACAACACAAATACTTACTGAGTGAAATTAATAAACAACATGCTTACTATAGGGTCAGGGTTTGGTTTAGGGTTAGTTGCTTGTATTTATACATACTATACTGTTCTTACTATAGTAAGTACATGTAAGATGTGTAAGTGTCACCTAAAAAAAACTGTTACTAGATCCAGTGACCTTTCATATCTTTGAATTCTTTGAATTGAGGGGAAAAAAACTGGGTAAGAGTTTATAATAATGGTCCGTCATTAATAGGTAACTATGCAGGAAGTAATACAGTAAGTAATTATTGATTACCAAATAAGGAACTATCTCCTAAATGTGATATTACTTACTGATTAGTTAAGCTTGTTTCTATATTAGTTAATAGTAGCTGAAGTGTTAATGTAGAACTGCATTACTTCCTGCATAGTTACTTAGTAATGACGGACCATTATTATAGTGTTACCAAAAACTGCTGAAGCTGTAGGCCAATAATGTGCTGCAGAAATCACCTAAAAGACTTTGAACCCACACATTGAAAATCTGTCACGGCATTGGTTTTGTTTTGGAACATGTTCATGACAATAAAATTGAAGGCTCAAGAACGTGTGTGTCTGAAGCTGAAAGGTTAACCAGTAGCCTTCGCAGCCTAGGTGACATTGACTGAAATGTCATTTCAGAAGCATGAAAATATTACTATGGTTTGATACATTTCTTACGAATGTACTAAGACCAGCAATGCATATTACATAATTAGGGTCAGTTTTGGTTTCATGTTGACTTTTAAGTTCATATCGAATGAAATTCCCTGCTGTGAAAAAAAAAAAAACAAAAAAAAACCCACTCTGCTTGCAAAGAACAGATGTGAATTATTTATGGAGTTACTCAAAGTCATTATGTAAATATGTGCATTTTACATATTTCATATGCACTACTGTTTGTACAAAATAAAATATACTTTTAAAATGGGAGTATTTACATTTTTAGCTGCTCTAGCGTGGATGGAAATTAATGTGGGATGTTTCATAAGTGTACAACTTCAGAAAGCATTGGGATTATTGACTGTGTTTGTGTGTGTGTGTGTGTGTGTCTTTAAAGCTGTTGACTCATATATGTGTGATATTCATTGTTCGCTCCTGTATCACGCAGAGCTGACGGTCTCAAAGCAGGAGGAATTCTGGGAAATCTGACAGGGATGATGCAGCTTTGCCATCAGAGGCATCATCTGAGAAACCTGCTGAGAATAGAAACTCATGCAGCTCTGAGACACAGACGAGCTGCTCTCTTCTTCAAAGCTTTTCTTTTAAAAAATAAATAAATGATCCTGGCAGTGCAGTACATCCTTGGAGTGTAGCTCAGGTCCTCTGTGTAGGTTCACTTTTGGGATTATACAGGAGAGGGATAATGCTGCGTACATATATTAGGGGTGTGCAGGGGAGATAATATCTGTATCTGTAACAATATCAAAATTATTCTGTTAATATTAAATATTAAAAGTGTTCTGATAAATCTGGAAGTGGGCGTGGCTTTAACACAAAGTTCATGAAATTACACCAGAAGCCAGTTTTAAAATGCAATTATTTTCCCTTTATAGTTTTCATTCAACAAATATGCCTTGCACCTCATCATATAATAATTATAAAATGTATTGAAATGTTTTCTAATTAAAGCACGAATACTAAATTTTAAATAAAAGGGAAAAATCTAAAAGTAAGGGACTGTTCAAATAAAAACGTAAAACTTTGCGTTTTGGCCGTTCGTTTACACGACAACAGCGTTTTGGGTGCCTTAAAGGGTTAGTTCACCCAAAAATGAAAATTCTGTCAGTAATTACTCACCCTCGTGTTGTTCCAACCCTGTAAGATTTGGAACACGAATTAAGATATTTTTTTATGAAATCTGAGAGCTGGATCACTCCTCCATACTAGTCCATAGGCTTCTTCAGGGATTGAACTTGCCGGCCTCGAAAAGTTATTAAAGACATCGTTAAAATAGTCCAAGTGTGGCTCAATCTTAAGTTTATCAAGCGACGAGAATACTTTTTGTGCGCAAAAACAAACAAAAATAACGACTTTATTTCAACTATTCATTTCCTTCTCTGTGCCTCGAGTCAGTTCACTAGTGTAATAGCGTAAGCTTCTGTTTTTGTATGTCACACGCATCACCCACATGACCATCGTCAGCCAATAGTGAGCCTACGTGTGACGTAGCTCTACAGAATCACACTAGTTTAACTGACTAGAGGCCCAAAGAGAAGGAAATGAAAAGTTGAAATAAAGTTGTTATTTTTGTTTGTTTTTGCGCACAAAAAGTATTCTCGTCGCTTGATAAACTTAAGATTGAGCCACTGTAGTCACTTGGACTATTTTAACGATGTCTTTAATAACTTTTCGAGGCCGGCAAGTTCAATCCCTGAAGAAGCCTATGGACTAGTATGGAGGAGTGATCCAGCTCTCAGATTTCATAAAAAAAATATCTTAATTCGTGTTCCAAATCTTACAGGGTTGGAACAACATGAGGGTGAGTAATTACTGACAGAATTTTCATTTTTGGGTGAACTAACCCTTTAAGACGCAAACTTTTGAAAACGGGTTTCAAAGAGCATGTTTTTTAAACCGGTCTCCGTGTAAACAACAAAAACGCCAATCTCTGAAGTTTCGCCATCTAATGGCCTGGCAGCAGAATACACTGTTTTTAGTCATTTTCGCGGATCCGTGTGAATGGGGATCGTTTTGACAATGGTGTCGTCTCTGCACGGAAAACACAAAGGAAAAAATTCTCCGTTTTAAGCCTATCGTTGTTGTGTAAACGTACCCTCAATCTAAAATTGTATTTGTTATGTCAGAACAATCATCCACAAACTCAAATAAGAGGACTGTATAAAATAGCTGATTAGAGAACATAGAAGATGGAATAAAATATTCAGTGGTTGAAAAACTGAATGAAAACAACTTTTAGGCATACAAATGCAAATCTGAAAAAAAAAAAGATAAACAATAGGCTTCTTAATGCTTGCAGTCTCAGGGCGAGAGTGAGACAGAGTAACATATCATACAAGGTTTAAAACCTTTAAATAAACATATCAAGTACTAGAAAATGTGTATGATGTAGTAGTTTAGATGATGTTACTCTTGTCAAAGCTCTGATTTCTGAGAGACGCACAACGTATTTTTTAGTATGCTAGTGAATATGCAGTGTTACTGTGTTTGGTCTTGTTGAACTAGATCAAGTATGAACTACCAACAGACTGTGTGGGAATGGAAGATACGCTGCTGGTACATAAATGGACATACAGATCCCGTATTTTTACCCTCCAGCTCCACCTGCCTAGATCTGAGGTGGAGGGTTTCAAATGAACTCTGATAGTTCCTCTGAATTTGAACTCTGATGCAGGACTAGCTTACAGCGCTGATCCACACTATTTAAAAAATGAGCAAGCTGGTCATTGGCTGGAGGGTCAGCAGAGGCCAATCAGCTTCTGGCATGCGGTAATGATGTGATTATCTACACACACACACACACACACAATAACTATAGGATGATTTTGATTTGATTTTGATTTTTTAAATATAATTAATCTTTTTTTCATATTTATATATTTTTGCAGTATTTATCTAGAACTAAAAACAATGATGATCAGCAGTAAACTTGAACAGATGCAGCAAGACATAATTTTTAATGTAGACTAAATGTGATAATTGCACAACAGAATTGTTAAATTGAATTGACATTGATTCAAGCTACTTCATGATGATTACAAAACCATCAACAGGAAACCATCATCACCAACAAACTCAGGGTTGCAGGATTAGTTTTGAGTTGACAAAACCAAACCAATCCAACCAGGCTTTGTTAGTACCATGATGCTGATCATCAACTTTCTCTGTCAACTCAGGCTATGATCCTGAGTTTAGAAGTGTAGGTGTGACATCAGTAGCAAACAACCAATCACATTCTGAGAAATAGTGAAACTGAAATTCATTTTTATCGCGAGAGAAGCAGCGCAATTCACTTCTCTCTTCTGCAGAATACGAGATTGAAAAATATGAAGAATTTAAACAAATTTACACAGCAAGAAGAAAATAGCTGTCTATGAAAGAGGACAACTAAAATAAAAAGTCTTGCTATATCAGTGCAAGTAAAAGTTGTGAAGTTAGTTTATACATTTGATAAGGGTAGATAAAATGTAACATTTAAGCTCACATGTAGTCATTTTATAGCTTTGATTCTAAAGCATATTTATTTTACCTTTATATATTTATTCAATTAAACTGTGCGTAATAATAATTGATTAACTAAAATGGTACATGTGCGATCAATTAAGTGTACAATATTACATAAATAATATCTCAAGCATACAAAATGTTTATTCTAAATAAACATTACTAAAAGCCAGATGATTTTGTCTTTAAAAATAATTTCCTGTGTAGTGATCTTTAATTTGGAGTGGAAACAGGTGGAGTGACTTTATCGCATCAGACATGTGTCACTTTGCTCACAGCTGATTGGTCCAAGTTCGGTTTGCAACCCCTTACCTGGAACCTAAAACCGGCTTCTTGGTATAGGCCCCTGATCTCATTTCACTTTGGCTTCCTTTGCTATTGCAAATATGCTTGACACACACACTGTCACAGCAGCCAAAAAAGACAAAAGTTCAAATAAGTGTTAAGAGCTCAACTAATGGAAACACTAATCACTGTTATGGTGACTTCAAATGAAACACATTAGAGTTAAACCTCTGTTAATTCTCAATAAGACCTTTTTAGACGTCTGACAGAAATAAAGTAAATCTATTTAGTAATAAGTGAAGCTGGTAATGCTGTTTGTGGAGTTGTTTATTCGTCCTCTGCTGAGATCTTCACAGATTTAATGTCTTCTTTTATCTTCAGTTGATTTCATCTAAGGCTGTGTCTGAAGTCAGTCGTAGTTCTTGTGTTTATGCTCGTCTCTTTTTCAGTTCTCTTCTTTCCTTCAGTGATTCTGCTTATTAAGGCTTAACAGGCTTATTAAGGCTGAGATGACACCATATTTAATATACACAGATTTTGTGTTTTAGATAAAGTCCAGTTCTGGTTTACTTATTTGCTCTTGGCTGACATGTGGCATTGCAATGGCCTGCTTGTGGCCCAGATCTGGCAAACAGGAGTGGGCCACCCAAGGGCCGTCATTCCACGCTGCATGTGGGCCAGATCCGCATCCCACAAGTGGCAAATGTGGGCCGGATCTGGGCCGAAACAATGTTGCTATCTGGGAACAATAGGGCCCTATTTTAACGATCTACGCACATGGTCCAAAGCGGAAGGCGCAAGTTCACTTAAGGCATGTCCGAATCCACTTTTTCTAGTTTAACGACGGGAAAAATGGTCGGCGCGCCCAGCGCATGGTCTAAAATTGTCGTCCCTATTCTCTTAATGAGTAATGGGTGTGTTTTGGGATTTACGTGCTTTAAACCAATCAGAGTCTCATCTCCCATTCCCTTTAAATGCCAGTTGCACCCGCGCCAGGGCGGATTCGCTATTTACATGATGGAATTTGATAGTGGAAAGACCGAACGCGTCTCCAGAGCGCAAACGGATCTGCTCGTGCGCGAGGTTAAAGCGCAAGCAGACCATCTTCGGACAAGCCGGATTCCACCATATCTTTATGTACACAATAACAATCTTTTACATTGTAATCCTTTTATTTTAAATATTTGGCATGCTTTTGTGCTGCTGCGTGTCCCTGTGTGTTTAATAAGAAGAGTGTAGGCGCGTTATTGACCCACCTACAGGCGCACATTACTAACACGCTCTTTAAATGACAAAAAAAAAAAAAAAAATTGCGCCATTGACTTTAGACCAGGTTTCAGTTGGTAAATGGCGCAGTCCATATCTGTTGTCTCAAAATAACAACGCGCCAACAATGTGCCAGAACACACCTCGTTTTCAGACCAGCAGCCCATGGGTGCACAAATGGGCGCAAATGCATTTGCTATTTAAACAACATGAAAATGATAATTGCGTCGGGCTGAAACTAGCAAAAAACACTTGCGTCCCGCTTGGCGCTCCATTGCGCAGGGTTTAAGATAGGGACCATAGTATTTTAATCCAAAGCCATGTTTTTACCATATGTATGCATATTCATTTTTACCAGTAATTGCAACATGACATCGCTAATTGTTTGTAAAAGTAGCACGATACAAGAAATAATGATATTGAAAAGTTCAGCTTGTTTAATGTATGTACAAAAATATTCACCATGAATCATAGGATCTTCTGCAATTTACAGTTTATCGATGAGCTACAGACTAAATTAAGCTCATAAATTGATCAGCCTCCCCCTCAACCCTTCTGTCTCTATCCATCTCTCATTCTTAATTCCTCATGTCAATTTCTGTTCAGTTCAGCTTTAAATAATGTTCTTAACAAGGCTTCATCAGAGGGTGTCAGGCCAAAACCCCAATGAGTGGAAGTCTTTTTTGACAGTAAGAAAGAAACCTTTGAGTGGCTATTTTTCAAAAGGGTAGTTAAATTGTAGCTACTTATTTAAAGCAGTACATAGTGTATCTGGCTGCATTGCATTGGGTTGCCAATCAAATACATTTGTGTAAAAATATGGATTAATTTTGTTTGTTTTTTTTCCTTAAAATTTTTATTTTGTGGCCACAGTATAAAGCAATATGTCATGTCTAGGGCTCCGTACAATCTATTGCCATTATTTTTCAGAAGATTTCATTCAGGAATTCTCAGCAGGTCCAATTTGTCTGTGCGGTTTTGTGCTCAGCTGATACCACAACATCTCTAAAAGAGAAAACGTCTCAGGTTACTACTGTAACCATAGTTCCCTGAGAAAGGGAACGAGACGATGCGTCACTTGACGCTTTGGGAACGCCCCCAGCGTGAATGCGTCTGAGCATCAATGTCAACTAGTCCAATGGAAAGAATGAGCGTCACGGGCGGGTGACGTCATGACCAGGAAGGCATAAGAGCACATCCGGTGAAACGCGGCATTAGCTTCAAAAAGTCGAAGCAAGCCGATCACAGGGATGCAGGAAGTATGGCAGGGTGACGCATCGTCTCGTTCCCTTTCTCAGGGAACTATGGTTACAGTAGTAACCTGAGACGTTCCCTTTCGAGGGAACTCGCGATGCGTCACTTGACGCTTTGGGAACGAGAATACCCAAAACGCCAGAATTCCAAGTGCCTGAGTGTCAGTCTGTTGGAACTAAGCACTAAGCACCTGAGAACCTGGGGCAGCATCCAGGTCCAAACTGTAAAACCTGACGAATGTGAGCGGTGAGGACCAGCCTGCCGCATCACAAACGTCTTGGAGGGAAACCCCAAATAACAAGGCTTTAGAGGCCGCCATACCCCTCGTTGAGTGAGCTCTGACCACCAAGATACACGGATGGTCAGAGAACTCGTCTGCAAGTGAAATAGCCTCGACTATCCACTTGCTAACCGTCTGTTTAGAAGCAGGAAGACCCTTCTTAGGTGATCCAAAGCAAATAAATAACTGGTCGGACTTCCTCATAGAAGATGTCCGATGAACATAAGTATCCAGTGCTCGCACAGGACACAAGAGGTTCAGCCTTTCCTGGTCCGCAGATGTAAAAGGAGGAGGACAGAAAGCCTGCAGCACGATAGGCCTCGGAATCAAGGTCGGCACCTTAGGGACGTATCCCTGTTTTGGATATAAGAATGCCTTGACCACCCCCGGTGCAAACTCAAGGCAAGTGGGGGAAACCGAAAGGGCCTGAAGGTCTCCAACTCTCTTAAGGGACGAAATAGCTAGCAGAAAGATAGTCTTAAGGGTAAGAAATTTCTCTGAAACCGAATCTAAGGGCTCGAATGGAGCCCTAGACAGGCCTTCTAGTACTATTGCCAAATCCCAAGCTGGCACCCTAGTGCGAGTTGCAGGCCTCAGCCTCAATGTGCCACGAAGGAAACGTGTAATCAGGGGGTCTCGACCCAACGATGTACCCCCAACCAGGGCGTGGTAAGCCGCAATGGCCGCCACGTAAACCTTAAGTGTGGAAGGACATAAACCTGACGTAAAGCGCTCCTGCAAGAACTCGAGTACTGTGTTCACAGAACAGTTAACCGGATCCCACTGATGTCGGTGACACCATACAGAAAAAACTTTCCATTTCAGCGCATATAGTTTCCTAGTAGCTGGAGCTCTGGAGCTTAGGATGGTCTCAGCAGCCTCAGC
Source organism: Rhinichthys osculus (assembly GCA_029959095.1). Lineage (NCBI taxonomy): Eukaryota > Metazoa > Chordata > Actinopteri > Cypriniformes > Leuciscidae > Rhinichthys > Rhinichthys osculus. Next base: position 11,794,322 of record JARWKJ010000002.1, on the reverse strand, counting down.
TGAGAGACCACTCTCTATGAGTTGGGCCCCCTCAGAGGCCAAACCCACAGGTTCCAAATCTCTGGTCGAGGGTGAAATATTGTGCCCCCGGCCTGAGACAGAAGGTCTCTCCTGATCGGGATCTCCAAGGGAGGACCGTCTAAGAGATGGATCAGGTCCGCAAACCAGATCCGACTCGGCCAGCGTGGTGCTACAAGCAGTAGGCTTATTCCGTACTGGCGGACTCGTTCCAGAACTCCTGGGAGCAGAGCAACAGGGGGAAATGCGTACAGACGTAGCCTCGGCCACGTCTGCACCATAGCATCCAGCCCCAGGGGGGCTGGGTGAGTAAGGGAGAACCAAAGTGGACAGTGCGTCGTGTGCTGAGACGCAAACAGATCCACCTCTGCTTGGCCGTAAAACTCCCAAATTTTCTCCACCGCCTCGGGGTGGAGTCTCCAGTCCCCTGGCCTCAGCTCCTGCCTCGACAGGATGTCTGCCCCCACATTCTGGTCCCCAGGAATATACACTGCCCTCAGGGAGAGTACCTTCCCCAGAGACCACAGGAGGATCTGGTGCGCCAGTTTGCAGAGCGGACGCGACCGCAGACCCCCCTGACGGTTCAGATAAGAGACCACTGATGTGTTGTCTGTTCGTACAAGCACATGATGGCCCCTCAGGTCTGGGAGAAACTGTCTCAACGCATTGAAGACAGCCATCATCTCCAGCCAATTGTTGTGCCACGAAAGATGATGACTTTTCCACAGACCCTGAACCGAGCGGCCTTCCATTACCGCTCCCCAGCCGGTGAGGGAAGCATCTGTCGAGATCGTAACACGATGGCAAAGAGCTCCCAATAACGGACCCTGGGTTAAGAACCAATGTTTCCTCCATATAATTAAGGCACGAAGGCACCGCCGCGTGACCTTGATCATACAAAGTGGGTTTCCCCTCGGGGAGAACCCTCTGGTCCTTAGCCACCACTGTAAAGGTCTCATGTACAGCAGGCCAAAAGGAATCACGTTGGACGCTGCCGCCAAGAGACCCCACAGTCTCTCGAACTGTTTCACAGTGCGTGACTGGCCTAGCTTTAGCTCTTTGGTGGCTGTCAGGATAGCAGCTACACGAACGGGCGATAGAGTGGCCCGCATCGTCACTGAATCCCATACCACACCAAGGAAAGTGGTTCTCTGTACTGGAGAAAGAACACTCTTCTTGGCGTTGAGCCTCAACCCCAACATCTGCATATGAGCGAGAACGACACCTCGGTGCCGAAACGCCAACTGCTCTGATTCCGCCAGAATCAGCCAGTCGTCGATGTAGTTCAGAATACGTATGCCCTGAAGCCTGAGAGGGGCTAGAGCTGCATCCACGCATTTCGTGAACGTGCGGGGTGATAAAGCTAGACCGAAAGGAAGAACCCGATATTGGTATTCTTTGCCCCCGAAAGAAAACCTTAGGAACTTCCTGTGCTGAGGGAGGATGGAGATATGGAAGTAGGCGTCCTTCAGATCTATCGTGACAAACCAGTCCTCGGATCTGATTTGAGTCACGATCTGTTTGAGTGTCAGCATCTTGAACTTGAGTTTCTGTACTGAACGATTCAACAGACGAAGATCTAAAATGGGACGCAACCCCCCATCCTTTTTTGGAACAATGAAATAACGGCTGTAAAAACCCGACTCTCTGTCGGGTGAGTACACCTGTTCTATAGCTTCCTTTGCTAACAGGGCCTTTACCTCTTGCTCCATTACCAGAGCCTGCTCGGGATGCACCACTGTGGGCAGCACCCCGTTGTAACGAGGAGGACGAGAACCAAACTGGATTCTGTATCCTTTCTCTACAATCTGCAGGACCCAATGAGAAATATTCGGCAGAAGCTTCCACGCTGCCAGAAAATTTACTAAGGGAACCAGCCTCTCGAGGCTGGTCTCTGGTGTTATCGAGACAGCCAATTCCGGAGCCTGAAACATAATGGCAGGAACTACCTGAACTGGCCGCTCTAAAACCCCCCTCAGAGGGCGCGAAACCGATGCTGTGCCGCAGCATAGCATCAGTGACTCGCTGGAGACCGCTGCGCCCTGAAGCACCGAGGGTGGCAGGGTTGGCAGAACGGGCTCGTGAGGACCCCGAAATGGAACGGGCACCGTATGATGAGGTGTACACCGCTCTATTTCGGTCGGGGCTGTCCTCACAGGCCTGATGCATGAACATCAGGACCTTTTTTTTCTGAGCCGAAGTCTTCTTCGCCTGAAGAACGGTCCTCAGATCCGGCTTCGACTTAGAAGACTTTGGCTGAGAGGGCTGCGTCTGTCTCCAGTTTCAACGTGGAGGTGCACGAGACGCAACACTCTCTTTCTGATGCACACGATATGATGAGCTAGACGGCTGGGGCTGCTCACGCCCAGCAGCCCCAGGGGGCTGGACACGGCGAGGGATAAACTTTTTGAAAGCGTCCGCTTGCTTTTTTGATTCCTGAAATCTCTCGACGACCACATGGACTGCGTCACCAAAGAGACCAGAAGGTTCAAGCGGAGCATCTAACAGAAAAGCACGATCTTTTTCTTTAATCTCCGAAAGATTCAACCATAAATGTCTCTCAGTAGCTACCAAAGCTGCCATAGACCGCCCAATTGCTCTGGCGGTCTCTTTAGTAGCCCTGAGAAAAAAGATCGGTAGCCCGACAAAGTTCTCGAATATCATCATGACTAACTCCCTCGCTATTATCCAGATCCCCCAGCAGGTCAGCTTGATAAGCCTGAAGCACTGCCATGGTATGCAGACATGCTCCAGCTTGACCTGCTGCCGTATAAGCTTTGCCCACTAACACCGACGTGGCTTTGAGCGGTCTAGTGGGCAAAGCCGAGGCTTTCAGAGACGATGCGGGCCCAGGGGAAAGATAGCTTGCTAAATTCGGTTCCGCCTGGGGCATCGCCTCATAACCATACTCTTTCAGCCCTCTAATTTTTGAATAAATATTAACTTGAGGGCTGAAAAGACGTGAAGAGTATGGCTTATTCCATGATTTAGAAATCTCATTATGAAGATCAGGAAAAAATGGAAGCCCTCGTGGTGGAGATGAAGCAGTAAAAGATAAAAAGCGCTCATCTAATTTACTCTTAGGGCGAGCGCCCCTCTTATCAGATGGCCATTCAATCTTTAATTTATCTACAGCCCGCGACATAACATCCACCAGCTCATCATATGCTGGGGAAATAAATTGTGAATCTCTCTCCTCGGAGGAAGAGCAATAAAGTAATGGAGGGCTGTCTCCCCGGGCGGAAGAAACCGCAGAGCGTGCTTCCGACACCGGGGGGAGAGCGCTGGATCTCTCGGGTAAGGAAGGAGAAAGAGCCCTCGGACCCGTCTCCAACCCGTCCGAAAGATCCTTTTGCGATCCCCAGGAATGCATTCTCCGCGCTGCCTCAGCAGACGCGGGTCCTGATCCCTGCGGATCGAGAGCCTGCCCACTCTCTTTATCAAAGAGTGACAGGCGAGAGCGGAGCATGCGAAGCGGTAACATCTCACAATGCTGGCACTCAGCCCCCTCGAAGGCTGAGACCGCATGCTCCACTCCCAAACAAATGACACAAAGCTCGTGTGTGTTAAATAACGCGGGCAGGGAGAAGCACACTGTTTGTACACTTGTTTAGTTTCCATCCTTTTCCGCAACAGACAACAGTAAATAGACAGAGACAAAATGACACAGATCGCTTGCTGAGACACAGAAGCTAATGCCACGTTTCACCGGATGTGCTCTTATGCCTTCCTGGTCATGACGTCACCCGCCCGTGACGCTCATTCTTTCCATTGGACTAGTTGACATTGATGCTCAGACGCATTCACGCTGGGGGCGTTCCCAAAGCGTCAAGTGACGCATCGCGAGTTCCCTCGAAAGGGAACAGGCATATATGCGAAGGAGAACGAGAAGCTCATGGCCGCAGAGAACAGAGAGCAATTCCAGCCTTGGACTCGAAACTTCAAAAGATTCCAGAAAAGCTTAGAGAGCCTTCAGAGACAAAACCCTGCAGCAGGTTCAAATGTCTCACTCTGGACTGCGTTTAAAAGTAAATATGCCCTTTTGCACAATAGTTTTACAGGCAGTCGTAGTAAACTTCTACTTTAAAGTTCTCTGGTTTGTAAAAAAAAAAAAAAAAAGAAAGGAAAAAAAAGCGATGCCTCTCCTCTACTCTTCCACGGTCAGTCCTCTCTTACACAATATTCTATCTCTTCAACCTTACTAGTTTAACTAATATCACTGAAATATGATAAATTCGGGCCAGTGTCTGGCGGACCAACTAAGACCTTCACTACTGACCTGTGAATTTAAGCGTAGATATTTCATCAATGCTCGCGTCATTCTGCTCTTCATAGCAAAATAACAAAGCTTTCTTAGTTTTAGGCTATGATTTTCTCAAATGATCAGCATATTCTGTGATGAAAATCGTTTAAATCATGACAGTGTGTAAAATCATTTGCACAGTCCATTTACCAAACAATCTGAGCTTTCTGGAATCATTAAATTCTCGTGAATGCATTATTTTGCTTTTATAGTGATGCTAGAAGAGATATCAGAGTTGGGCAATATACTGTAGATAAAACATTATCTTTATATTTGTTTAATGACATTTAATATGTATATATATAAGTGATTTTTTGCTCTGAAAAGGTGTTTTTCTATTCCAAGTAGATTCAGAATGTTTTATGCACTTCTTTAATCAAGATGTTTTCCACACTGTTCGATATAGGCTATAAGAATGATATTTTTCATTGAAGAATTGTTGTTTATTTGCACTTATTTTTTGCAATATAACGATGCATCAAAATGAAGAGGAATATTGTATATATTTTATAGAAATATTTTAATATATACAAAAAAAAAGCCACGCTGAGACTTTCGTGAACATTTTTGAGTGATAACACTTCTGAATGGTTGTATTTTGAATAGAATTTATTGAAATGCAGAGATGTCCACTCTTGCATTAGGAGGTGCCTCCACATTTACATTTATATTTATTTTCTACATAAATGGTTTTCTTATCAGAGCAGCAGGCAAGAATATGCATAATGTGCATAATTACCCTGCACAAGATAACAAAAGATGCAAATCAAGCAGCGAGCTGAAGCGCAGCAGTGTTTTGACTGAGGACGCCGGGTCGAAAGGTTGAATCGGTTGCGTATGGAAAACGCTCCGCTGCATGCTGGTTTATTCCCCAAAATTTGTCAAGATTTTTTGTGAGACACCAGGTCATGGTCATTTATAATGCAAAAACTTCCCAGCACAGTGGTAGGGCTGGATTTATGGGGTATTTTGGTGGATATTGATATTTGAGTGCTTTAAAATACATACGGCAATGAAAACACACGACTTCAAACATGTCTGATGTCACAATCCCAACTGGATGATTTTTGCAGAGGCATTCCTGGGTCAACATTTTGTTGATCCCGGAACAACATTATTTTCCGAAAATGTAATCATAACCATATCCCTAAACCTAACCCAACCCATAAGTTATCCCTAAAATCCGAGGGAAATGATGGGTGAATAACACTGATGTAGAAGCACATAACCCTGGCTGTAAGCCTAAATTTGACATAAACTCTAAACTTGTCCCTCAAATCTGATTGGTTGATTGAAATGTTGATCCATGATTTTCCAAAGTTACTTATAGTTGATAGAATGTCTAAAGTGGACTGTCGAAATAAAGTGTTACCATCCTGACAAATGAAACCTTATTGTAAAGTGTTTCCTGTCCTTCTTTCTTTTGATTTTGGGATCAAATCTGAGCCTGTTCTTGAGGCGTGTGTTTTCGCTCATGTGCTGGTGAGCGGCTGTCTTGATCAATAGGAGGAGTGATCTCTCAGACAGACACGTGTAACACTGAATAATGCTGTCTCCTGCTTCCTCAGCATGTGTCATTACACAGACAAACTCTCCAGGCTGCTGAAACACTCAAAGACCCAAACCATTAATAGTATTGAGAAGTTACCTGGAACAGTTGAATTGAACAGTTGGTCAGGGCTGGTTAGAGTTTATATTGTGCTGGTCTAGCTGGTGGACAGGATAGTTATAAAGTCCTCTAGCAAAACTGAGCTGGTGTAACTGGTCCAGCAGCACTCCTGCTTCCCAGACTGGGAATCAGCAAACCAGCAACCATACCTTATGCTGGTGAGCAGCAATGCAGGATCTTTCATCGAGACCAGCTTACTTTATTAAAACTATAAGCTTCTTTAAAAGAGGTAAACTCGTTCACCCTGAAATCCAGTTAAATTACTTTATTAGTTTTGACCCAGTTGACCACTTCACAAACAATATAGTAGCTTAATTGTTTCTAGGACGGGGTGGAGGGAGCCTGGGACTGTAAATAGCTGAGACGGACCACTGGTGTTACATTATGGCAGAACTGGAACATACAAAATGGCAGCTCTAGTAAAGAAAGTCTTTCTAAATAAAAAAGCAAATTTGACAGCCTGGTCTTTATGTGAAACTTTAAGAAAATGTTAAGGGCCTGTTCAAGTCTGTCGCAGGTCTGAAAAATGCCAAAGCTCAGTGCCCTTAACATTAATCCACACTATCTTTAATAACGCATCAGACTGGTATTTGATGCTAAGAGTATCCCATAATTCATCATGTTTAGGAACTCCCATCCCCCAAAATCGCACATTGTCGAGGAACATTTCCAGTGTAATTCAAATTATTTCGATATTACACATCATTTTTTTGGAAAACGTGAACAGCAACTTGCACTGACATATCTTAAAATATACCAGTGCTATTGTTTTGTCTCAAGATGCAGTAACAACCGGAGACAAACCACTAAAACTGTTCTGTAAGGTCATGCTAGTAAATGTGGCGATCATAATGATGTATTTAGAGTAGCACAAGTGTTGAGTTCTGAATGTTACAGTATGTTTTCATAGTACATGAAGCTCTTTTATCTCAAAAGATCAAGGACAATATGTCTCCGATGTGATCCCTTTAAAACCTGAAGGACAAATAAGCATTATACACACATGGAACCAACTTCAAAATGATTATTACTGCACACTTTATGATCTTCGTCCTCACAGACAACTAGATTTCAAAGCACTTTGTTGAGGGTTTTTAGACAGACAAATACTCAGAAGACCATAAAAAAAACATACACCTCTGTCAAATAGTTACTAATGCCTATTAAAAGCACATATTTCGCAGACTTCAGAAAAGAGAGCTCAGTTTTCAATTTTTAATATGATGTTATGAGAGGCAAAGAATCAAAGAGCAAAATTCCCAGTCTCTCTTTTTTTTTATGATTTCAAGATTATGAATATTACATATCTTTTGAATATACATTCATTTAAAATTCAAAACTGAAATACAATGTTTACTTTTAAGCACATAAACGACTATTGTTTCCTCTGTTTTCCATACAATTGAATCAAACTCCAGTTGGCATCATTCCAAGAGCAGGGAATTCATTTAGTAAATGGCACACAAACCAATAGAGAGGCATTCATTGAATCCCAAATCAAATACACTGAGCTCAAGATTGAGCGACTGCACACAGGCCATCCCAGAATATAAACTATATAGACAGCAGTCGCAATAGAGGCGTAAGGTCCCATCTGGAGGATATGGGCTGAGCCTCTCAATAATTTGGAGGCTTTGATGTTGTGATGCGACACTGGTCCTAATATGGTCTGACATAACCTTAAAAGCCACCTCGACAGGCCATTGACTGACACATGGGAACTCATTTATAAAATGTTGCGTTGAAACATTTGATCTCAAGATCCAATGTGTGTACGTGTGATTCAGTATGGAAGCTTGTTTCCGCCACAGAATAAAAAATTAAAAAGGATTTTGCGACTTTTTATCTCAGAATTGCGTGATATTTAAGTGTTATATTCAATTGCGTGTTATAAAGTCAGAATTATGAGATATAAACTCGCAATTCTGTGGTCCAAAAAAAGTTGGGTTTTTTTACCTTAGAATCGGACTTTATAACAATTGTGAATTTATATCATGCAAGTCTGCGCAGTAAAGCCACGATATCATGGTCCAACCCTCACTCCTGCAGAAACGGTTAGTACAAAGATTACTGTGTGAAATAAACAGTTATGGACATGTATAAATTAAAGTTGAAGCTCCAATCTCCTCCCGAAAATCCCCCCCCCCCCCCCCCCCCCCCCCCAAAAAAAAAGCCTTTAGTGACAGGAATTCGTTCCCCACAAGTATTTCAACTTGAACACGAGATTCCCCACATTGATCATAAGCTGCCTGATTTGGAAGTGACCTCAGTCTGCATTGCTGCTCGCATTGCTGCATTATTGACACAGGACTCGATGTGATTCACTCTTCATTCATCTCTGAAAGTCTTCACGAAGCTAAGCTAAGTTCCTTTTTAATGCTCATTGCTAAAAGCTATCAAGGTATTGGCAACATGCTTGTTGCTAATGCTATCCTGTTGCTTGGGCTTATCTAGTCGTTTTCATTAAAATGCTCTTGGCTTATACGATCATATTGGTGCGTTACGTATCTGTTTTTATTGGTAACTGTTCACGTTACACACGCTGTGCTTTTAGCACTATGCAGCACAGATTCAAGCAGCTTGCGGTGATAGTTAGGAAATAACAATTCATGGTGCAAACGGAATCATTTCTGCTGTGGCATAGCTCTAAAAAGACATAAAGAGTCACTATTCAGTTGAGTCAGTTCAGGGTTGATTCTGTCGGGTTTTGGACAAGCTTGGTCTTATCTTTCTTGGAAACTGCGTTCTTAAAGCTATAGTGTATTGGAAATATGCTTGCTCTAAAGGCTATCTAGTTGTTATTGAAACATGCGCTTAAGGCTATCTGGTTGCTATTGAAACATGCTTATGCTTAAAGGGATAGTTCGGCCAAAAATGATATTTAACACATGCATTACTCACCCTCAAGCCGTTCGAGATGCATATGTCAATCTTGTTTCAGACGAACACATTTTCAGTTATTTTAGAAAATGTCTTAGACCCTTCTGTGGATATAATGTGAAGCAATAGGGTCCACCTCTGAAAACGACGGTTCCTACGTTACGTCCTACCTCGTACGCCAACTTCCATCACCCGTGAACGCGCGTCGATCGTTGCCGGAAGTCAGATATTTTCATTTATAAAGTTTTAAATATGTATATTTTTACGACAAAACCGCACGGATTACCCTCAGAAGGCCTTCGTTTATCCCCCTGGAGCCGGTGGATTACTTTTGTGAAGGATGTATGCACATTTTGGGACTTGAAGGAGGTGGACCCCATTGCTTCACATTATATCCACTGAAGGGTCTAAGACATTTTCTAAAATAACTGAAAATGTGTTCGTCTGAAACAAGATTGACATATGCATCTCGAACGGCTTGAGGGTGAGTAATGCATGTGTTAAATATCATTTTTGGCCGAACTATCCCTTTAAGGCTATCTGGTTGCTATTGGAAACATGCTTGTTTTAAAGGGGTCATGAACTGGCTTTTTAATTTTTTTTATATTGTTGTCTGAGGTCAACTTATGACGTTCGCTTGGTTTTTACATTCAAAAACATCAAAATGAATAAGTAATAGGCTATTTTCTACCCTAGTTTTGAGCCTAGCTCAAAAACGCTCAGTTTTTATGGGCGTCTCGCATTGAAGACTTGGAAGTAAACGCCCACTGCTGTGAGTGGATAACAGTTTTGCATATTATAATGAGTTTCGTGTAATGCGCGAATCGGTGGGCGGGGCTAAACCGGCCGTGTTGAAGTAGGCGTTGATCTTCTTCTGCGGGGGTGGTGTTTTATCCTCTTTGTCGTCATAGTTCCCCACTTTTGAAAAACGAGTCGTTTGCTGAGCCTGGTGTGAATAAAAGCTTTTATTGGACTAACAAGGACGTTTTCAGTTCTGAAACTTACAGGATATTCTTATAATATGATTACCTCTTAGATGTCAAAAGCTCAAGGAAAATTAGATTTCTCAGTTCATCACCCCTTTAAAAGCTATCTAACCTATATGTTATTGAAACACTGCTTGTTGTAAAGGCTATCTAGTTGCTAATAAAAAATGTTTGCTCTAAACGCTATTAGTTACTTTTGGAAACATGGTTGTTTTAAGGTTATTTAGCCCAGTCGTTATTTGGAACAAGGCTGTGTTTTAGGCTTATATTTCTGGTGTCATTGTCACATGCTGTGCTTAGCTTATCAGGTATCAGCAATATGCTGTCGTTTCAACAACATTGCTATCAGTACTGTACTGGTGGTTGCTAGTGCAAATGTTATTGAGTAAATGCTTGTTACGTAGGCTTCTAGTAGTGCCTACTGTCCTAAGCAACGTGCTGTAGTAATCAAGCGTTGTTTTAGGCATATCTGGTTGCATTGGAAAAATCCTCGTTCTTTATTCTATCCGATCATTGAAACATGCTGTGTTAAAGTTAGCACATGCTTGTGGCTAAGATTATCTAGATTATCGGTATCATACTTATGCAAAATACACAGTAGGTAAGTTTACCGCAGAGGTATGTTATTCAACACTAACAACATCGTAGCTTGATGGTCCCGTGAAGGAGTGTGGAATCACGTGAGTCGTCATATTCATCTCCACAGCCGATGGAATCAGTACGAAGGGAGCAGAAATCATGTTCATGAATGAGGAAGCACACTGTATTCATAGCTTAGCTGAGTACTGCATCTGACTCAGAGCTACAGGGTGTATGCTTCCCCTGCCAAACTACACTCGTTTTAGTATTAGTTCTGTGATTATACAACATGTTTGTTGTATCAGTTTTGTTGCTGCTAGTCCAGACTATTTCTGCTTGGCGTGTGCTTCCCCGATCGGACAAAAAAATAGTTTTAATACAAGTCTGTGATTATACGATGCCGCCAACATCAGGATGTATTGACCCTTCTATCAGCATGAGTCGTGTTGGGGGTATAGAAAAAAAAAAGGCATCCAGAGGTTCTCTGTTAGTTGTGTTTGGGGGATATTGGCATATGGTTTTGTTTGGGGGGGTTATTGCTGCTCTTATCCATGCTAGGCTGCATGGATGCGCAGGGAGTTCTCGCCCAGAACATAACCATACCGCCAATCTAAACTGTATGCTAACTGTCAATCATATTTGACAATAGTGGTCCTGACAGAAATCGAGCGTAGCATCATTCTGGCAGGACTCTCAGCTGATCCACATCAACCTATAGGAATACGACACCTATCACTGTATACATACGCTCCTTCAGTATTATCAACAGCTATCACGTTTCTCATGAGCTAATCACCCTCCTCCATCCCCAGCTCTTCCTCTCATCAGTCAGGATTTGGCATTCTGATTCCCCTTGAATCAGACTAAAATTCTCTAATTATGTTATACATTGTCTTGCTAGGCATTCTAGAAATCTCCAGGCAGGTGTCTTGAGGCATGTTTGAGCTAAACTCTGCAGGGCAGATTCTGGACTCCCCAGACATAGACGAAGTGGTATCTGCACTCAGAGAAAGGCTGGAACTTGTGTGACTCTTTCACGTCCACATTTCCAACCCAGCACCGCTGTGAATGGTATAAGCGCAGCAGATATCCAAGGGACTGGAGCTTTAAAAGGGGGAGGGAATCTACAAACTATTATAGAAGACATAGAGCAGTGTCTCCCAACCCTGTTCCTGCACCCCATATATGAATGATCAATATATTAAGTGGTTTAACCGTATATTTGAAAATATACAGAATAATATATTGTGTTCATATATTACAATATATTGAATAACACATAAGGAATTGCCGCTTTTCATATATTGAAAAATATGTGACAATATATTTACTAATATATCATAATGTATGTAATGTTATATTCAGTCATAGACTTCATAATATATAGATGTATATGTGATTAGATATGGTACTGCATGTGTAATATATTGCAGACATATTTACTAATGCGAAATAAACACGTGTAATACATTTCTTATATGTATTAGTTATTTACATTATAAATGTTTCATATTTTCAAGCTAGTTATAATGCACCTGCATGTGCTAAAGTATTTAACCAAGAGACAATCACCATATACAGTAGTAATAACTGGCCCACTCCGTTTTGGAGATATCCGACCTGAAGCTATATCTATTTGGCACCATTGCGTTACTGATTTTGAATGATTTTCATTCCAAAATTGGTCTCAACTCATCATTTGGGTTGATAAATAACTCAGCATTATTTCAGAGTGTAGCTGTGAGTGGTTGAGTGTGTGATGTATTAGACTAGAAACATAACTGACACGAATACACAAACACTGATGTGAATGCATGGTCAATATGTTCCAAACGTTCATTCGCAAACAGACTAAACCTGTTCTTGTGTTGTGGTAACAAACCTCAGAACTCAAGGGGGCGATAGAGTTCTTATTTCATTAAACATGATGTGTTTTGAATTAGGTCACAAGCTATAAACAATTTGACTTTATATAATTTGTTTAGCAAGATTCTCTTCATTCTTCTTTTACTCTGCCATGACAAGCGACCTTGAAGGGAAAACTTGCCGTAGAAGAAGACAGTTTATGCTAATGCCAGCTATCGCAGCCGTTTTTGGCAATAGCAAGAATTGACTTGCTTTTTCCAGAGAAATGTTACTGCAGTTGTGATAACTGCATCATTAATTCTAGGTTCCATTCAACTCGGAAGAGTTAAATTTTCTTTCTAATAGGAAAAATGCTATAAAACGCCACTCGAAATAGGACAATTCTGATTGTGCTACGATGTGTGATGCCGCGTGAACATTCAGTCAAGGCAAATACGTCACTTAATCAAAGTTCCTACGTTCAATGATAATTAAACCTGCAATTTGGTTGCTGGAAGACAATTGAACACCTGAAAACCAAACGATAGCTTTGCCATTGTGTTTCCTAATGCAACATCTTCCTAGCTTTGGGAACTGAATGCTATCTTTATCATCTAGCAAACTTGTGTTCTAGGCTGTAGCTGTCTAGATAATTATACTGGCTTTAAAAATATTTGGATCTATTAGCAAAACTTTACATGCACAGAATGCCACTTTTGACTGGTCCTACTCGCATCGAGAGGGATTTGAAAGTATAGATATACTGTCAGCTTACTAGCTCTATAGGCTACTTCAATCCAAGTTGTTTAGTTTATTACAGTAAACTAGTACTACCAATTTAATAGTCTATACTACAAGTATATTTGCAAGTAGAACATTCAAGTAAACTTAACTTTAAGTGTACTACTAGGCTCCCAATTGGCTACTAACTTATATCCTTTATATATAACGCTTTAACTGTGCTTCAAGTAGACTTGAAGTTAAAGGGATAGTTCACTTTGAAATTAATTTTTGGTATGTTTTAGCTTACCTCAAGGGCATCCAAGATGTCGGTGTCTTTGTTTCCGCAGTAGTTTCAATTTTGATATTTTTAGGTCAAACCGTTCTTGTCTGTCAGTCATATAATGCAGGTCTATGGTCACCACCTCAAAGAGCATGCACAGAGAAGTCCAAATTAAACATGATAAACAAATTAAACGTAAAAACTATATAAATACTGTTCGTTTTCTCACACAAACCGCTCGTTTCGTGTCTTAGGCCATCAATGTGTACTTACATTTACGAGTCATTAAATGAAGTTCCTAAACGTAAGTTAGGGAGGAGCGAGCCCATCCAATCTTTCAATCAACAAACAGAGTATATAAGCAGCCGCTTACCTCTCCCTAGTATCAGCTGTTCCAGTATCCCTCCACCTCCCCAAACTCCACCTTCATCTTAGGTACCTTGCCCTTTAATTAACAGGTCCTACATTTAGCCACTGGGGGGTATATCAGAGCTCGAGTTGAAGCTGCTTCATCGAGCCCCTCTCCAGCGGACAGCAAGCCAAATAAGTTTAACCTGTATGGGCAAACGAACTCGTTAAATCATGTTTAATTTGGACTTCTCTGTGCATGTTCTTTGAGGTGGTGACCATAGACCTGCATTATATGACTGACAGACAAGAATGGTTTGACCTAAAAATATCAAAATGGAAACTACTGCGGAAACAAAGAACCTACATCTTGGATGCCCTTGAGGTAAGCTAAAACATACCTAAAATTAATTTCAAAGTGAACTATTCCTTTAACCACTATGTGCACTGCCAGTGGATTTGTGCCATTGATTGTTCCATTTTCTTGCTCCTTTTACTATTTATCTTGATATTTTGTGATCCATCCATCCATTTTTCCGAGCCGCTTGTCTCATGCAGGGTGACGCTTTGTAATCACATTTAAAATGATTTATTCGGTGGGAGTATACTTGAAGCCAGTATTAATGAAGTCTGAAATATTTATATGCTTTCATCTCATTTCAGCTGACAGCAGACAAATATAATATCCTATAATTAGGCATATTAGTGTATTGGTTTATTTACTGTATTGTTAATCTCATCAAAAATAATTTAGCTCATTTCACCTTTTCTTGAGGACATTAAGCAAATGTGGCACAGCTTTCCCAACTCTCCCCTGCACAACAGTGGCATCCATCAAAAGAAAATCACTTTGGTTCGAGTTTTCCATTTCCTCAGAGAAATGTCATGCCACAGAAAACTAGGATGACCAGAAAACCCCACCAGCCAAGTCTGTGATTTGCTTTCATCTTGTGCCACTATCTCGGCTGGGTGACGGTAAATCTGCTCAAGCTGGATGACCTCAAGGTAACATTATGCTCAGGTCCTGCACAGATTCCATACGGCATAAGGCAACAGATGAAGGTCCTCCTGTCATTGGTAGCATAAGATGAATATTAAATTCATGAGGCAGGAGAGGTACAGAAGGTGAGTTGAAAGCATAAAAAATTCACTAGTAATGTAACATGATCTATTTGTAATCTTAACTGGCCAAATACTCCCATTGACTCATGAATGTGCCGACTGAAACTCTGCAAACAAGCTGATAAATGTTTATCGATGTAATAAAGCATGTTGGGCTGCATCATATTTTGTCTGCAGTATGAGCATTTAAGGAGACAATGCAATATTTAATAATTTTATTTTTATTCAAAAACCTAGAGAAATATTATCAGATGTTGGTGTGTGTCTGTTTTTTATGAAATATCTTCATTTTACCGCCTCTTACAAAAGACGAGGTGTTGGCAAAACAACCTGCATGAACAAACCGTGCTCTCGTTTGACTGTCTCTATTTTCCATTTATCTTGTTCTCTCTCTGGCATTCTCTCCCCTGTGTGACAGTGAATGTGTGTTTTCACCCCTAATTGGTTAAGGGTCTGAAGTGAAATTGGCTCGTTCACTGTCCTCTCTCAGTGGAGGGTGACTGGGCGACTCCCGGCAGAGTAAATTGTGCATGGAGGGAGTGTAATTGGGCTGTTAGTGGAGCTTTCTAGAATAGCACACAACTCCGACACTCACACTGTGTACAAACATGGCCGGATAAATTATTCTTTTCAATCTCACTGAGACGTCACAGTGAATTATTTCAGCCACCCTTCAGGAGCGTGTGGTGAAGAATTTTACTTTCAATAGCTGGACTATTCTGCAGGAAAAGATCATACTTTCTGGCTGGGTAAAAAATTGGTAGCAGTCAATGTGTTTACATTAGTCTGAAATTGTCACAGTCACCGTCTGCACCTTCTGTCTTTGTCATCACTACACTTCCCAGGATCCCGCTTGTCTCCTCACCTGAACTCACTTCCTCATTAGCCACCTGTTTCTCGTCATGATCATCTGTGTCACCTGTATTCACTTTGTTAGTGTTCATTTGTGCTTGTATTTAGTTCCTTCCTGTTCAGTCTGTCCTTGTCGATCGTTAGTCATACCCTACCAGAAGTTCTTTGTCAGTCTTTCCTGTTAGTCGTTCATAGATGTGTTTAGTGTGTGTTCCAGCCTGCCTGTCTGTACCTGTGATTTATATATTGGAGTAAACTGTTTAAAGTGGAGCTTTTGCCTGTTCGTCATTCCTCAACCACACCAAACCCTGACAGAACGATCGACCGCCCCAAATGGACGACGGGGTGAAAATTATCGTCCTGGCCCAGGAGAGCCAAGATCTCCGTTCATTTGTTGCAGGCTTCATCCGCATTGCCGTCATCAGCGAGGAGGACGATGAGCGGTTGTGCACCTTGTTCCGAATCGGGGCCACCTTTTACCACCGGATCGACCTCCCAGACACCACCGGTCTGAACTGGAGGGAAACCGTTCTCCGGTGTCTGGAGAGTGTCGAGCCCCGATCCGGAACACTACCTCCCTGCCCCAAGCCTTCACCGCTGGTCTCGTCCGACCCCGAACTTCCACTGCTGGTCCCGTCCAGCCCAGAGCTTTCTTCGCCGCTGGTCCCGTCCAGCCCAGAGCTTTCTTCGCCGCTGGTCCCGTCCAGCACAGAGCCTTCGCCGCTGGTCCCGTCCAGCCCAGAGCTTTCTTCGCCGCTGGTTCCGTCCAGCTCAGAGCCCGCTGATCCTGCGCCAGAGCCCGCTGATCCTGCGCCAGAGCCCGCTGATCCTGCGCCAGAGCCCTCTTCACAGCTGGTCCTGCCCAGCTCAAAGCCCTCTTCACAGCTGGTCCTGCCCAGCTCAAAGCCCTCTTCACAGCTGGTCCTGCCCAGCTCAAAGCCCTCTTCATAGCTGGTCCTGCCCAGCTAAAAGCCCTTTTTGCCGCTGGTCCTGCCCAGCTCAAAGCCCTCTTTACAGCTGGTCCTGCCCAGCTCAAAGCCCTCTTTACAGCTGGTCCTGCCCAGCTCAAAGCCCTTTTCGCCGCTGGTTCCGTCCAGTTCAGAGCTTCCATCGTCGCTGGTCCCGTCCAGCCCAGAGCTGTCACAGTCACCGTCTGCACCTTCTGTCTTTGTCATCACTACACTTCCCAGGATCCCGCTTGTCTCCTCACCTGAACTCACTTCCTCATTAGCCACCTGTTTCTCGTCATGATCATCTGTCACCTGTCTTCACTTCGTTAGTGTTCATTTGTGCTTGTATTTAGTTCCTTCCTGTTCAGTCTGTCCTTGTCGATCGTTAGTCATACCCTACCAGAAGTTCTTTGTTAGTCTTTCCTGTTAGTCGTTCATAGATGTGTTTAGTGTGTGTGTTCCAGCCTGGCTGTCTGTACCTGTGATTTATATATTTGAGTAAACTGTTTAAAGTGGAGCTTTTGCCTGTTCGTCATTCCTCAACCACACCAAACCCTGACAGACATAGACCGACCTTTGAGTATCAGCCTTAAGTCTGAACCCATTTTTAGCTTATTCTGGCCACAAAAAGACCGCCTACTCTTCGCCTACATTATTGCACTATATTGTATTAAAATTCAAAGTTTACCCTGCATCATCTTGCTTGGAGCGCAAGTATAAATCATTGGAAATAAAACTCAATCTATTTTTTGACCCGAAACTCATTTTTTATTTTTTATTTTTTAAATTAAGTGTTCATCATAGAGGTCCAAGATCTTAGGACTTTTGTCGCACTTGAACCACAAATACACCAAACAAATTGAATGGATTCGAAGAGTTTTGTTGTTGAAATTAAAAAAAAGTAACAGATCCTTCCTTCGCGGGTCAATTTGACCCCCATAGGGATGAATGGAGTGCGAGGAATGCTTCAGTACATATAGAAAAACCTTAATAAATGCTCAAAATTTTGACTAAAAATGCAAAAAAAATACCCAAAAATGATTTTATAATGTCTACATGTGTATCTGAATGCATACTGAAGGAAAACTGACTTTAGGACACAGCGGAACTGCTCCATATAGAGATATAAGGCCATATAGTGGCAAGAGTCATGAAAAATCATTTAATATATATATATATATATTTACAAGAGTTCTTCAAAGACACCCAATGCAAGAGATTTTAAACTGAATTAAAAGGGATGAAATTGTGAGTTATTTAGAATTTGCTTACATTCATATTTAAGCAAAACATATTAAAAAGTATGCTTAAATTACTATTTATTTATTATGTATTGATCAAATTGAATGATTTAAAGGTAAATAAAATACAAAATAAGAAAAAATTTCCAAAGAAATTAATTTAAAAATAGAAAAAAAAATATGATCAAATTGAAATAAAATAGGCTTTCTGGACACAACAAAATAATTAAGTATAATTTTAAGGCTTCAGGTCATTTTGACCTGCGAGGGAAAGATGAGGGATAAATCCGTACGCAGTCAGTGTGATTTAAACAGTTGAGAAAGAAAACGCATGTGTATCAGTATACTGGACCCGGGCATTCTCTCTTAAAGTGACGGCAGCCTAATAAACCTGCTGCTGTCTGTGTCATTAATGTTAATCAAACAACAAAACACAGCAAGAAGAATTATTCTGCATCTAATTGATACAACGAAACATTCAATTTATTCAATTTCTGTTGTATTCCGGTACATGAATACTGTTAGACCTACCTGAAAGCACTCTTTCTCTCATTTGTTCATTATGTTTTTGACAACATTGTCATCTGTACATGTGAAAATCAAAGAGAAACCTTTTCTGTTTTTAGTTCATTGTAATCGTGTAAACGTGCCCTCGGACCCTGAACTCATTTTATTTCAACAAATGCTGTGCAGTGTCAACCAGTGACCAATTGTACTCTACGCAGACATTTTTAATAAAATATTTTAACTCTAACTTCCTTGAAGAGGTAACAATAAAATTATGCCCTATGCCCTACGACTTTGTATGACCACTTAGACTCATCAAATGTATTAAAAAAAATTTTCTTTGTTCAGATTGCATATAGTCATAAAGTTTTGAACCACATGATTAAGGTAATCATTTTTATTAAAGAAGCACTGCTTGTAATGGTTTAACTTCACACCCTCGTGTTTTCCTTTGAAAAAAAAAATGCATTCATAAAAATATCAATAGCCTATTTAGAAGAATTAAGAAAAACAAAGATTTGTGCTGAGCTTAGTGACCAATTTGCAAATAGATTTGAGTAACTAACACACACACACACACACACACAAATAATTTTACATTCAGAAAAACAAGACACATCCTGCTGTTTTGAAAACCACCACAAAGGTTGCAGGGACACACAGATACAGGTCTGATAAACAGCAACATTTTGCTTTGCACTTTCTTTCCTTCTTAAAAGCACATCCTTATCTGGTGGGATGCATGACTCTAATAAGAACCAAATTTAACAAGTAGAAACAAAATGTTGCCACTCTTGGATGCAGCTGAAACCCCACAGAATAATCTCTCTTCAGCTCAGTGTCAGTATCCACAGCGCCACCCTACGCATTTAGTTGTAACTGCAAGATTTAGATAAGGGATTTATTGGGAAAGTACACTGTGTGGTCGAAAGTGAATGCCAAAACAGCACAGTGCTTTTTTTCCCACACCAAACCATACCATCTAACTGTATGTTAGAACCATACACTGTATGTTATGACTTTATCCAGCTAGTGGGTGTGATAGCCAATTACATTTTACATTTGAATTAATTAGAAGTGATTGTCACACACCTTTGACAATCAGATGTCAGTTTGCAATGCCACCAGCCAATCAGATTAGAACCGGTGAAGGCAACGTGGATCAGACAGCCAGTGAACTGACTCTGGGCGTCACCTGTCCATGTGTTAAATTAATATGAATATACATACTTTATTAGGACCAAAGAACAGATGGAGTGCGAGCCCAAAATTAAATATATAAAAATTACTTTGGCTTAGTTGCGGACCATTTACACTCTCTAAAGGTTTGAGATTTGGTTGGTCTCTGATCGGCAGGGCAAGAGAGAATGCATGGATAATTATTCATTTATTTTTTATTTATTTTTTAGTTTGTTTGTTTTACAAGAAAATACTACTTCAGTCTTTCTACATCAAAAATCTTTGATACTCAAAATTGCATATATTTAAAAAAAATTCCTGTTAAAATAATATCTTCATCCCTTAAAATAGCTTGAATGTAACTTTAAACCCTTGCTTCATTTAGTCTGCGTGGGCCATGAATATGCTAATTAGTCTGCGCCTCCACTCGATCACACCAGCTCGGATTACCTGATCGATTCGGTCAACTGTAGTAAACGCTACACAGTGGAAAGTAGAAATGTGTTTAATTAAGCTATACGTTTGAACTTGAAGAAGAAAGAAGAGGAAGAGCTCCCTCAGTTGATACTGTAAAAACGGATTTGGTAAACACTCCAGTGCGTAGGTGGTTTGCGCTCTGGAGAACGTCAAATGTTTCTTACAACGTGTTTTTGCAGCAGTGAGAAATGTAGCCAATCACAGTCATGTTTGTTGATTTCTTGAACGCAGTGGCCAATACATTTTGGTTCACTGTGGTTTACTGTAACAGTGGTTTACTGTAATTTAGTCAGAATCCACTCACTGCTCAAAATGTCAATATTTTGTTCAGCGCTGAGTTCTGCACGCTCGCGAATCCTCTCATTAACAAGTGAAGTATTTTATAATCATCTGAAAAGGGAGTATAATGGCTGGATATTTACACAGATGGATCTAAGGATCCTCAATCTGGACAAACTGGGACTGCGTTCGGAGTAACAAAGATGGGGATCAAGGTGCAGAAGAGACTGTCTGATCATTTTCTGTATTTACAGTGGAGATGTTGGGTATTTGGTTGGCAGTACAGTGGATAGAAGAAGTTAGGCTAGATAAAGTTTTAATTTGCAACTTTTGTAATTTTCTAGATAAAGAGTTTGCAATCATTCAAGTCACAATCAAGGCAGGACATGGTATATGAGGTACTTTATATACCATGAAAATTATGGAAAAGTGGCAGAGATGTTGGGATGAAGAGGAGAAAGGGAGACATTTATATAGTATACAACAAAAGGTTGGGACAAGGAGGATCACTGGAAGGAAACGAAGGGAAGAAATAATTTTTTACTAGACTAAGGGTTGGACTATATAATAAAGGGTTGGACTATATAATAAAGGGTTATATATATATATATAATAGGTAAGCATATATCAGGAAAGTGTGAATTTTGCAATAGTATTGAATCCACACTCCAGTACAGTAGGTGGCGGTAATGCACCATTGAAGTTGGATGCCAAGCGCCGTTAAACATCAAGGAAGAAGACACTTAAGACTATAACAGAGAAAGTCTAATATGGGAAGTCTAACTCCCACTCACATTAAACTTCCGGGTTCTGAACTGTTGCAGTTCCACTCTGGGTCCATATGAGGGCGCTCACAGGCGGAGTGCAGAATGAATGGAGGTCTATGGAGCAATAACCCTAAAAATCCACTTTTCTCAGGATATAATTTTTTGTCTAGTAATTCGAATGTTGTATTCGAAAGAAGATGCAAAGAAATTACACATTGCTGGGTGTTAGATTTTTTAGAGTCACTTATTTGCTTTAAAAAGTCTTTTAAAATGTCAATGACGTCATACACATCGTACGACCAGAGAGAGACCTGCTTTACGGCAATCCTTCATTCACTGGTGCTTTCGCGCATAGACAGACGAGAGAAGCCGTGAAATTTAAAAATACTACTGTTATTGTGTCACGAAATGTAGTTTTAATAGTTTTTCAGTCCACAATGTAGTTGTTGAAAGCTCAAATCTGTGGTTTATTTATAAAGATAGCGCTTATTTAAAAATTTGATCTGACGTTTTCGGAGTTGTGATATCCAAGCCTTTACCGGGGTCTAAGCGCTCTGCACCCCGCCTGGAACAACCTTTCCTCGGTGCTTCTGACGTTTGTGGTTAAACATGACATATAACTCGTCTTGTGTATATCTAACGGTCGATCTTTGGTCTCATTAATCTTGTTCCCTGGCAAATCGTTTTGGCTGACGGCAAAGTGAAGTTTCATAACTTTATATTGTGGCTATTTTAACGTTGTATCCTGCTGTGTCTGAATCGTTTACTTTATTTATTGTCTTGTATAACTCTTCTTATACCTTTTAGGCTACTTATACTGTTATAATGTCTCTTACTGATCAATAAAACTGAAAATAGACAGGGTTGTGTCATTTTATTTTATATAGCCTATATTTTATATAGCCTTTTCATTACTACCGTAATTCCTCAAATAAAGGCCGGGGCCTTTATTTACCTGAACTGCAGATGGTAGCCGGCTTTTATTTGAAGCAGGCTTTTATTAGAGGCAGGCCTTTATTTCTAATTCGCGATCCCCGCCCGCCCGCCAGCCAAGTTTCCTTGGTGACGCGTCATGCTTGGCACGTGTTCACCACAGCCAAAATAGCGCTGTATGACAGATGTAGCGCTTTTATTTCTAAATATTAACAAACTTGCTTACCATGTCATCAACTATCTTCTATTCTGACTCTCAAATCCGTGTAAGTGAGTTTGTTTTGTCGTTTAAAACCCTTTATAAATGATCTTGATCTGTAACGTGAGATGGGCACCGCAGTTCGGAGATTCCAGTTGTATTTGTTAAGTTACAGCGCGTGAATTCTTCAGCTTCTCCCGAAATACATGAAAGTAAGTGGCCGGTGAACTGGGAGAAGAATAGAGTAAACTTTATAGTTACTTACACTGTGTATCTGATATGAATAAAACACGTCGCCAAATATATTTGAATGGATTGTTATTGATGCTTCCATAGACACCATTGTGTATTTTACAAACTATAAATTTATTGTTTTGCTATAAATCATATCTATTTAAATGTCTGAAACCTAAAATAAACATGTGGTTAAAAACACCGAATAGTTGTGATATATGACAAGCGCTGAGCGCGTCCGTCTTTGAGTGTACACTCATTTAAAGTGTACCTACCTATTCACACTATTTTTTCCCCGGCCTTAATTTGAGACCGGCCTTTATTTTTCCGCGTTGACCACGCCCCCGGCCACTATCAGAGGCCCGGCGTTTATTTGAATACCGGTCTTTATTTGAGGAATTACGGTATTTTATTTGCTGTACTGTTTGTTTGTTTATTTTATTGACTAAACTATTTACTATTACTTCTCACTTTATCTTATATTTACTATTTGCACTGCACTGTAGTTGTACCATATCGTATTACCATAGATAAAGGATCCATCAGTTATCTTTGTTATTGCTAAAATCGGGTCAATCACAGAAAATGCTTTTTCCACAATAAGAAAACTATCGCAGCAACGTTATTATGTCTATGCTTTTGCGTTCTGCACTTTCTTTTCTCTCGAGGCATCTACTACACAACTGACACAGGTAAATACATGTGTGGTCCCGCTTCGGATGCCACGATGCCATCAAGCGGTATCTCTGGTCGTAATCAGTCCTTCACTGACCAATCAGCGTCCATTAGCAGAATGCTGGTGTGTTATGGGCAACAAAAACTCAACCTGTAAGAAATCAAAAGGACATAAGTACTCGTTCATTCAACTTTCGATCTACAACCCATGTTGGACTTGCAAAACCTACATTCAAATCTTAAATTTCTCAATGACAATCGGGTGAAAAAGACCAATTTAGCCGTTTAGCCCCATAGACTCCCATTCATTTTGCACTCGGACTATTGCCCCCAGTGGAACTCTGGTGGAACTACAACCAAAAAGTCGGTACAATAGGACTTAATAGGGAGTGGTCAGGCTTTCCGTAGACGGGCTTTGACTATAATTAATATATTTTAGAATAAATGACTGTGCACTCCTCAGCACAGTGATAGTCTCTTGGCTAAATACTTTAGTACATGCTAGTATATAAAATAAAAAAGCGAATAAAAAAAACTGTAATATATTGATCATTCATATATTGGGAAATATATTTTCTTTTCATAAGGGAGGGACCATCCTGGTGGAGGGAATTGTTTGTGTCAGCATCTGCGAACTCAGATATGTGTAAGTACCGATCTTTTATACTGCAAGTATTAGAACATGATTGGTTAGATGTGAAGGTAATAAGTGACGTAACGATTGAGTCTTCCTGGCAGACCTTACGCTAAAGCTCTCATGTGTTAGTAGAATAAGTTGAAATACTTGTAAAGTTACTTATAGTCAGTAGAATGTCTGTTGGCAGACTAAAGTGGACCATCAATATAAAGTGTTACCGCTATTTCTGAGTGAAAATGGTTTCTACACCAATTTTTGGTAACGCTTCCTTTTACAGTCCTGTTACCCATGTACTTACTATGTACTTATTATAGTAATTATAATTACTGGGTAATAACTAGGTACTAACCCTGAACCTACCCCTAAACCTACCCCTAACCCATGTACTTACATTATATAAGCCAGTACTTTCTAGGTAAGTACACTGTAAGTACACGTAAGTACTGTACTGTAAAAGGAAGTGTTACCCAATTTTTTTCCCCCGATGTGAGTAATCACAACATACACAATCTCTCTACTAAGGTTTAAACCAAACTGTCCTGAAATGTATCTGCAAAAGCCACATTTGAATAGGGACCTTGGTCGAGGTCATCCAGGATCGTATTACAATGTGTTTGTTATCAGATGGTTCATTGCTATCAATAAACTCTGTGCATGGGTCTTTTTCCGTTTTATGTATTCAGCCAGCGTATCCACATAATGACTCTCTGTCATTCAACCCATCATCACGAAATGAGGGGAATGGATCCTTTTTCATTTTATATGAGCTAATCAATTTCTCCACTACACTTTCCACCGTGCTTGGCTGTGTCCAGGATCGTGGCCAATGACCTTGACCTTGCAGCTGCTGGATATTTAATAAGTCTTGAATGGCTCTCAACCACCGCTCTGATGGGTGTCAAACTACCATTAAACAACGTTTATGATAGTCTGGATTTGATTCAGAGCCATGAAGGCCAAGGCTCGTGATTAATAAGTCATGTTCTGGCCACATTACGCTTATTTTGTTAAATTGTCAAACAGTGACAAAACCTTTCGTTTTTAATTATTTTATGTGTGTACAGTACTTGCGATTGATGCTGTAAATGTGTAAGTAGGATTTTGTTGCAATTACAGTCAACACTCACTTGTGGAAAAAGAAGTGTGCTTAATGGTACTTGTAGTGTACTTCAAATTAGTAAGCATTTTTTTAAAACTGTACTTGCTGATTCTATGATATAATGAAATAAAAAGCCACTGTTAAGTGCACTTAAAAGAGAGCACACACTTAACTATGGTTCATAACACAGTTAAGTACACTTTTAAAAAGTGTGTTTTGTGATAATGTCAAACTAAAAGTTAATTTTTGTAGATTTCAAATCATTATACATTCATTATAGATAATTAAATTCACTTATTTTAAAGTGTTTACCAACTTACTAAAGCACATGTAATGTTTTAACTGTAGTGTATTTTATAATATTACATTTAAGTTAATACATGTTTGATTAGAAATAGTTTTTTAATGCATGAAATACAAGTTTGAATAAAAATGACATTAAATTATATGTTAGTTTAATATTTGATTGTCATTCTTTAATTAATATTTTTTAAGACAGTATTAGTAATTATGAAATTTTAAAGATGTACCTTATGTAAAAAAAAATCACTCAAGTTCAGATAATTTCATTTGAATTTACTTGTAAATAATATGCAATAAGATAGGAATAACATTACATTCACTTCAAACATTATTTTAACATGATATTTGAGTTATAAATGAGCTAAAGTGTTTTTTTATTATTTCAGAAGGGCCATACAAGTGAAACTTCACAATTCAGAATTTTTTTTATTAACACATGCAGCAAAACTTTAAATTAAAGCATGCTTTTATTCAAAAAGTTACATAATCAAAATACATATAAAATTGTTTTATTAAAACATTTATAAAAACACTAGCATTTAACATTTAAAAAATTCGGAAACAAAATATGCTTCTCAAGTAATTATTCGACTGGTCGGTAATAAAAGAAAGAACAAAGAAGCATATTATAGGAAATGGACGACATAAACATAAAGGTACAAATTAAGCAGGTTTATTTGACAGCAACATCAAATGTTATGGGTAAAAATATTTGGGTAAACATTCGTAAACTGGAAATTAAACAAAGTTACAGTAGTTGTCAAAATAGACTGAGAATCAGTCATTGGAATAGTTTCTTTCTTGTTTGATTGCTGAATTTGGTCATGTGTGTTTACATTCGCTTAAGACATAAAATCTTAAGATGAATATCTCACAAAGATAAGCATTTTGACTTCCCTAGTTGGAGATGGTGGAGATAACTGTGTCTGTGAATAAAACAAAGCAAGAACGCAATGCAGAGAAGACATGTTATTATCCGCAGACTGTCACTCGGCCTGACACTGCAGTCTAGCTGATGGCCATTCATTCTGACAACAATATGGGTAACAAAAGAGCAAGAAAGTGAAAAAGGAGATGGACAGGCTTAAAGTAACTGCCTGGATTGACAGAATACAATTTAGTTAGGAAGAATAATGAGATTAGTTATACCTAAATCTATGTGTCTCACAATCAGGGTCTAAAATTACCATCAGTTCATGCCAAAAGGGAGTAAAAATTGGCTTTGGACAGTAAATAACCTTGAACAGAAAATGTACTGACGTAAAGCCTAAGACTCCACAAATGTGGAATATTCTTTGCATACAGTCAGCAGAAACAAGCAAGGAAAGTAAGGAACAAGATTAGATGAGTTTTCGCAAAGCAGGTATGAATGGAAGCGCGCTTGAATCGCACATTCATGTTTTCCGCTGAGGAGCCGAGACGGTGTGTCCCGACCATTCAGTGGTGGTACAGCAATTGTGGTGACGGGACGTAACGTGTCCGTTCCCTTCTTCAGGGAATGAGGGTTACATACTTAACCGAGACGTTCCCTTTCAGTCAGTCATGTTCAACGTTATGTCAGAACTGGACTGAAGAATTGGGATCCCTACCAAAGCGCCACTATTGCTGCCCTTTCCAGCGCTCCGTGTCAGCCACCTGATCCCCCCGCACCCACTGGGGGGGAAGATGGTACAGGGCTTTACACCGATCACTGCTGTTCCTTCTGACCCATACCGTGAGACTATTAGATAGCACTGGGAAAGTGGGCTCTGACACAGGCTGGGAAAGACACAGTCTCAACGACTGGGAAGATGCACCGTGAAAAAATACATGTATGGGATTGCCATATGGGGTGCTGGAGGAACTCCCGCAGGTTTCGCCAGCTGGTGAATTCACCTTTGGAGCAAGGTAAGCACACGTATCCAGTCTTTAGGAGGGGTATGGCACAGTAAGTGAGACACCTAGCGGGTCCCCTGTGTTTACTTGCTCTTTGTGGCAAGTACATGGTAAAACACTGGCTCTACATGAAGATTATAAAATCTTGCAAACGTGTTGGGTCTCACCCAGTCCGTAGCTCTACAGATGTATGTCAGCGAGGCACCGTGTGCCAGTGCCCAATGGTCCAACCTTTGCTCTATAGACAGCCTTTCCTTTCTGCTAGCCTTCATAACAGACAAAGAGCTGGTCTGAGGTCCTAAAGCTCTGCATTCGGTCCACGTAGAGGCGCATAGCGCAGGTGAGACAGAGCAAAGCAAGGGCTGGGTCTGCCTCTTCCAGGGGCAGTGCTTGCAGGTTCACCACCTGGCCCCTGAAAGGAGTGGTGGGAACCTTGGGCACGTATCCGGGCCAGGGTCTCAGAATAACATGAGAGTTGGCCTATCCGAATTCCTGGCACATTTCGTTGACCGAGAAAACCGTCAGTAAAGTCAGAATAATATTGTCAAAAGTCCCCAACAAAGCAAACCAGAGGCGACGGTGGCAAGAAACCAAAACTCCATCAGGAGAAAAAAAAACGTGGGAGAACCCAGGCTTAGTCGGGGGGCCAGTTCTCCTCTGGCCAATGAAGGTTCTTCCTCAGAGGAACCCGCCAGGGAGGGGCTGCCTCGAGGAGCATTAGTTCTGGGAACCAGGTCCGGTTGTGGCGGTACGGGTCAACTAGCAAGACCTGCTCCTCATAGTCCCTGACCTTGCACTCAAGGTAGTCTCACTGAGGGAAATGCATATTTGCGTAAGCCCCGGGGCCAGCTTTGTGTCAGCGCATCCATGCCGAGGGTCCACTTGGTCAGGGACTAAAACAACTAGTGGGACGTGTCCAGAGAGGCAAACAGGTCTACCTGTACTGCTCCGAAGAGGTCCCATATCAGCTGGACCGCCTGGGGATGGAGTCTCCATTCTCCCGGCAGCATAGGCTGTCGTAAGAGCTGTCACTGTCTTTTCAGATCCATGCATTGCTTTGTGTTCGATGTCTTTGCTAATGTGACATATCTCCCCATAGCCCAATCCCTTTAAAAACACTAGAAGTTTTTGACTTGAGCTTGAACAAAAGAGCAAAGTTCTGTGTTAAACTGTGCCAGATGGCCTAGAGCAAAACACACACTGAAACGTATACTACAAAATCTGTGACATGATTCCTGGGGGGGGAACGCTTCTGGTGAGAATCAAAGTATGTCGCACAGCTCTTTCTGTTTGCCCCCTCATTCTTGTGATTTACTGAGCATGTCTGGGGAAAAACACATTTTGGTGGAGAGTGCTGAGAGACATTGCCAACTTCAGCAGAGGGAAAAATTCTCGGTTTCTTTTTAGGAAATTAAGGTACACTCTCCATTTCTTCAATCCCACTCCACACTGTATGTAATTTGAGACATCAATACTTTATTGGTTGGTGACAACTGACCACATTGTGAATAAAATAGTGTGATAGAGTAATAGTGTGTGCCTGCAGTTTTAGGCCTACAGTATGTACATTAGAAAGATAGTCACTCAATGCTCGACTGCATTAAGTGCTCAGATGATTTTGTGATTTAATTTTAGCTCACTGTTCTATGACTTCTTTGTCAGTGTTGTAAAAAATAAATGAATTTTAATGTCATAATAAAATGTCACACACCATTACCCACACACGTCACTTTAGGTTCTACCATTTTAGGCATTTTAATTAATAGACCAGCAAATCCAGTGGGGGGAAAATGCACCAATAAATGAAAAAAGGATAACATAAAAAAGACTACCTGGATAACCTTTATCGTCCTTAAATTGTTGTTAATCTTCTATAGATTGCACAAATTAGACGCATTTAATCGACAATTGTGTTTTGAACATTTAAGTTACATAAACAATATATAGATGTGTGCAAAATGGCTGTAGATAATGGCTGAATGTGGACAAAAAGATTTCAGAATTGTTGCAGACTGTGGTCATTAGGTGCATTTATGTTTCATAGCAATTCAAAAGCTGACTGTCTGAAGGGTTTTGAAAACACTGGGAAAAGCCAAATACTTCAATGACTAATGAGGGGAATATGCCAATGTGCACCTTTACAAACTGAGGGAAAAAATGATTTATCATTAACAATATACCACAAATGTTGTCAATGGAGCTCAGTCTGCATTGAACACATTCCTTTGAGGTTACCATGATTCACTCAAACTTACTGATTATTAGCATTGACTATGACACCACACTACCCTAATACAAACGATCATTCTTCACACATCCATAATATTAATACACATACATACATACATACATGCACGTGCACTAGAGACAAAGTCAGAGATCCTTCCCTAGTGAAATTGTTAAATGGGTCAGCAAAGGGTGTAGCAAGTCTGATTAGCATGAATTTGCATCAATGAGTGATGAGTGACGTTGCTCTTGCTCTTTTTAAAGGGGTTTTAGTGCCATGCATTAAGCCAAGTTTTGTTGTTCCTTTTGGTGACTGCATAAAAACATGTATAATACTTTATCTGCAGTATGCAGACTGTTAACCATATAATTTATGAGAATTGCTTTTTGCATGGTTACATCTTAACGCTCATGTTATGATGGGATTGATGTTACTTTCTTTATTTTGTGGGTTCCAGAGACCTCAATGACTTTAGTCTAAAAATAATAGTAATCATTTTTCCCTTCAAATTGTTTTAATATATCTGCTCTAGACAAATTATAGCTGCCAGATATTATTGAAGCTTTAACCATCTGTTCTATCCATTACAAAGTTGGCATCCACTTTTTAGAAAACGTCTCGGTTACGGATGTAACCCTCGTTCCCTGAGTAGGGAACGGAGACGTTCCGTCGGATGACGACGAATGGGGTTTCGCCTAGAAAGCCAATCGACTTCGAGTACTTCAAAACGAGCCAATGGCAAAGAAATGCCATGGGTCTGCGGAATTTGCATAGCGTAGCACCGCCCCACCTCGTGGGTATAAAAGGAGCACGCTGACAGCAAACCGGCATGTTTTCTTCGCTGAGGAGCCAAGACTGAGGTCAGGCGATCCTCGCGGTACAGCGGAAGTGGCAGACAGACGGAACGTCTCCGTTCCCTACTCAGGGAACGAGGGTTACATCCGTAACCGAGACGTTCCCTTTCGTTGTCACTCCGAGTTCCGTCGGATGACGACGAATGGGGATACCAGTCTAATCACGCCACCTTCCCAGCTGTCTTCCAGTGCCCTGCGTAAATCTGAGATCCCTGTCGTGAGACTAGCACGGACGAAGGACTCCTATTTAACACAGGAATACCAAGGTACACTGGGGAGCATATCCCAGGTCTTAGGGAAGTATGCAATTACTGCCAACCCAGAGGGGGGGACTTAGAAATACACATATGACCCGAGGGATGCATATGGGGAATCACTGGGGTGTCCAGCCGCAGGTGGAATATTTCAACCCCAGGGGTGGCAAGGTGGCTTGCCGAGGGAAAGACACATGCTCAGAGAGGCTTACAGTGGGAATACACATGTGGGGGTAGCTCCGGGAGGTACCATGCACACGGGAGGCACCTAGCCGACGCGCAGGCAAGAGACACTGGCGCCGACGTCAGGAGTGCTGGAGGAACTCAGGGCTTTCGGAGAAGCTCACCTGAGGAGAATATCGCACGTATCCAGTCCGTAGAGTGGAATGGCGAGCAAGCGAAGACACCTGCGCGGGTCCGGTACTAGCTGGTTGAAGCGAGTACATGAGAGGACACAGGCTCCACTCGGAGATTGTAGAATCTGGCGAATGTGTTAGGTGTCGCCCAGCCTGCAGCTCTGCAGATGTCTGTTAGCGAGGCGCCATGCGCTAGAGCCCAAGAGGATGCCACACTCCGGGTGGAGTGGGCAGTCACACCAAGGGGGCACGGTCGACCTTGCTGCTGGTATGCCAAAGCAATGGCGTCCACTATCCAGTGAGACAACCTTTGCTTGGAGAGAGCCTTTCCCTTCAGCTTCCCACCATAACAGACAAAGAGCTGGTCTGAGGTCCTGAAACACTGCGTTCTGTCTACATAGATGCGAAGAGCACGTACTGGACAGAGCAGTGCCAAGGCTGGGTCTGCCTCCTCCGGGGGCAGCGCTTGCAGGTTCACCACCTGGTCCCGGAAGGGAGTGGTAGGAACCTTGGGCACATATCCAGGCCGGGGTCTCAGGATCACGTGAGAGTACGCCGGCCCGAATTCCAGGCACGCTTCGTCAACGGAGAATGCGTGCAGGTCCCCTACCCTCTTGATGGAGGCCAATGCAGTCAGAAGCGCCGTCTTCATTGACAGGAAGTTAAGCTCGACTGACTGTAAAGGCTCAAAGGGAGCACTACGCAGGGCAGTTAAGACCACTGCGAGGTCCCAAGAGGGTACGAGAGGAGGGCGAGGAGGATTCAGTCTCCTCGCTCCTCTCAGGAACCTGACGATCAGGTCATGCTTCCCCACCGACTTACCTTCTATAAGATCATGCTGTGCGGCAATAGCGGCGACATAGACCTTGAGGGTGGAGGGAGACAGCCTTCGCTCCAACCCCTCTTGAAGGAAGGAAAGCACGACGTTGATCGAACATCTCCGGGGGTCTTCTCGGTGAGAAGAGCACCAGTTGACGAAGAGGTTCCACTTCAACGCGTAGAGGTGTCTCGTGGACGACGCTCTAGCGGAAGTGATGGTAGCCGCCACCGCTGGTGGCAGGGTACTCAAACCTGCCTCGTCCCGTCCAGGAGCCACACGTGGAGGTTCCAAAGATCGGGACGAGGGTGCCATAGGGTGCCCCGTCCCTGAGAAAGTAGGTCCTTCCTCAGAGGTATGGGCCAAGGAGGTGCTGTCGCGAGGAGTACAAGTTCGGAGAACCAGGTCCGGGTGGGCCAGTACGGCGCGACCAGAGTGACCTGCTCCTCGTCCTCCCTGACCTTGCGCAGGAGTTGCGCAAGAAGGCTCACTGGGGGAAACGCATATTTGCGGCCCCGCGGCCAGCTGTGCGCCAGAGCATCCGTGCCGAGCGTGCCCTCGGTCAGGGAATAATACTGGGCGCAATGGGTCGAGTCGTGAGAGGCAAACAGATCTATCTGTGCGTCCCCGAACTGGTCCCAAATCAGCTGAACCGTCTGGGGATGGAGTCGCCAATCTCCGGGGAGGGGCTGAAGCCGCGACAGCTCGTCGGCTGCGCAGTTCAGGGCTCCAGGGATGAAAATGGCTCGAAGCGACCTCAGATGCTTCTGACTCCATAAGAGGAGGTGGCGGGCGAGTTGCGACATACGGCGGGAGCGCAGACCACCTTGACGGTTGATGTACGCTACAGTCGCGGTATTGTCTGATCGGACTAGTACATGCTGGCCCGAGAGCACGGCTCGGAAGCGGCGCAGGGCGAGCTGTACAGCCAGCAACTCGAGGCAATTGATGTGCCATAAGCGGTGGGGTCCTGTCCAGGAGCCCGCGGCAGCACGTCCATTGCACATGGCACCCCAGCCCGTGGCAGAGGCATCTGTTGATACAACAACATGCCGGGAAGCTCGTTCCAGAGGCACTCCTGCCCGTAGAAAGCTGAGGTTCCCCCACGGGGTGAAGGTCTGACGGCAGGTCGGAGTAACTGGTACTCGGAGCGTGCCGTGTTGCCATGCCCACCTCGGGACTCGGTCGCGAAGCCAAAGCTGAAGCGGTCTCATATGAAGCAATCCGAGCGGCGTTGCCGCGGCTGCAGATGCCATATGCCCCAGGAGCCTCTGAAAAAGTTTCAGTGGAACCGCACTCTTGCCCTCGAACTGTCTCAGGCAAGTCAGCAGTGACTGCGCGCGCTCGCTCGTAAGCTGCGCGGACATGGCGACCGAGTCGATCTCCATACCGAGAAAAGAGATCCTCTGCACGGGGCAAAGTTTGCTCTTCTCCCAGTTGACCCGAAGGCCCAAACGGGCTACATGGCGGAGTACCAAATCCCTGTGTTCGCAAAGCTGATCTCGAGAGTGAGCTAGAATCAGCCAGTCGTCGAGATAGTTCAGAATGCGAACCCCGTGTTCCCGGAGGGGAACAAGGGCTGCCTCGACGACCTTCGTAAAGACGCGAGGGGACAGGGCTAGCCCGAATGGGAGAACTGCGTACTGATATGCCTGCCCCTCGAAAGCAAACCGTAGGAACGGTCTGTGTCGAGGGAGAATGGAGACATGAAAGTAGGCGTCCTTCAGGTCGATCGCTGCAAACCAATCCTGGTGCCGCACACATTCGAAAACGCGTTTGGCGGTGAGCATCTTGAACGGCAGCCTGTGAAGGGAGCGGTTCAATACGCGCAGGTCCAGGATTGGCCGTAACCCACCGGTTTTCTTCGGGACAATGAAGTAGGGGCTGTAAAACCCGGACCTCATTTCGGCTGGAGGGACAGTCTCGATCGCACCCTTCGCCAGCAGGGTAGCAACCTCCGCTCTCATGATAGGGGCATTGCCACCGACCATAGTGGAGCGGACTCCCCTGAAGCGGGGAGGAGACCGCGCGAACTGAATCGCGTAGCCGAGCCTGATCGTTCGTGCGACCCAGCGGGACAGGTTGGGAAGCTCTAACCAAGCTCCCAAGGACTGAACCAGCGGGGTCATGCGAACCACAGACTTCCCGTCGGTGGGGCAGCGAGGCGGTATGACTGACCCAGACGTGGACGGCATAGCGGCCCGGTGTGGGGGTACAGTCATAGACCGCGTCCTGACAGAGCAGACCAGGGAAGGACGAACGTTCCACGGGGGTCTGCTCTGCCAGGGGTCTGGCGACAGAGGGGGATGAGAGTGGTACGGTCCGGGGACGGCGCGCACTGTCATCCGACTCTGGGACAGAGGAGGACGAGGGGTGCACGGCCCGGGGGCGGCGCACCGTGTCGTCCGAGAACTCTGTGTGCTCAGGGATGAATGTGTTGTTTCTTTCTTTAACCACATTAGGGTGCTGCCCACCCGTGGGTGAGCAGCGGGGAGTGGAGAACAAAAGATTCTCCCCCGGCCCTCCACCGGGGGAAGGAGTGGTCCTGCTACCAGCTCCTGAGAAACACACATCATCCCTGAGCAGCCCGTCTCAGGAGCGCCGCTTGGCCCGGCGTTTAGCGGGGGGCGGGGCTGGAGAGGGCTGGGGCGCCTTCCTGCGACTTCCTCCACGACCGGGCCCGGGTGGAGGCTGCTGCTTGGGCCGGGCGGGAGGGGCGGGAGTCGCAGGAGGGCGCCCTCGGCGGCGAACAGACTGAGTATTCTGCCCGGTCGGCTGGGTGGAGGCAGCAGCGGGCCGTCGGGGCAGAATGTGCTTAATAGCCTCAGTCTGTTTCTGGGCAGTCGAGAACTGTTGGGCAAAATCCTCGACTGCACCGCCGAAAAGGCCATCTTGCGATATGGGGGTGTCGAGCAGCCGGGACCGCTCGGCATCCTTCATATCGGCAAGATTAAGCCAGAGATGTCTCTCCTGGACCACGGCTGTGGACATCACCAAACCCAGGGAGCGTGCGGTCACCTTCGTCGCTCGGAGAGCAAGGTCGGTGGCGGCGCGCAGCTCATTGAAGAGCCCTGGGTCCGTCCTACCCTCGTGCATGTCCCTGAGCATCTGGGCCTGGTAGACCTGCAGAATGGCCATGGCATGCAAAGAGGTCGCCGCCTGTCCCGCAGCTCTGTAGGACTTCGCCACTAACGTAGACGAGTACCTACAGGCTTTGGATGGGTGCTTTGGCTCACCACGAGACGAAGCGCTCTGAGGACACAATTGCATCGCAACAGAGCGCTCGACCGGGGAAAGCCCAGTGTACCCACGGGCAGCGGCCTCATCGAGGGGAGGAAAGGCGGATGAGATCATCGAGCGGTCACGGGAAGACATGGGAGTCTTCCAGGACTTCGAGATCTCATCATGCACGTCCGGGAAGAAAGGTATCGGAGCCTGACGCGGACGGGGGTCCGCAGCCTGACCCAGATACCAGTCATCCAGCCGCGAGCGCTCGGGGCAGGGCGGAGGGTTCCACTCTAACCCGATGCTCGCGGCGGCTCGAGACAGCATGGCCGTCATCTCTGGATCTGACTCTGGCACAACTGTAGTCACGCCCGAAGGCGGCAGCCGTGATGAGTCTTCACTTCCAGAAGACTCCGACCCACCTTGTGATGCTGCAATAGACATGGCATCTTCCTCTGGAGCGCCAAAGGAAACCCGCGGGACACCCGAAGATGATCTCGCCGGAATCCCCTGAGCACTCACGGGTTGCAGCATTGGAGAGGGTGCGGCTGGACACGGACTGATAGTCGGCGCTTGGGACCAGACCGTCACCCTCAGATCACCCTGGCCACCAGCCGAAGTACTAGCTCTATTTCTAGAGTCAGTAGATCGGGGTGTGGATGAGGGGACCCTCACTCTTGCGAGATCACCGAGTCTTGATCGTAATACTGCGATGGTCATGTCCCCACAGAGAGGACATGAGTCATCCACGAGTGCTGCTCTAGCGTGATCCATGCCCAAACACACTATGCACCACTCGTGCCCATCAGAGTCGTCAACCAGCCTACCGCAACCAGAAGTGCACGGGCGAGGCATCTTTAAAAAGACGTGCCGCGTGCAAGCTCTTTTGTGAGAAAAGAAACCTGATTGTGTTGAAGCGCTCGGGGAGAAACACACTCGCCGTCAAACCACAGACAGATAAGCAGGAAGTGCGTCCTCGCCGAAGATCGCCGTCACACCAACACCAGAGAATCTTGCTCGTTGAAGAACTGACGAATTCAGGAATGGCTTGTGGAACGAAGGATCACCTTGGCTCCGAAGCGAAAACATGCCGGTTTGCTGTCAGCGTGCTCCTTTTATACCCACGAGGTGGGGCGGTGCTACGCTATGCAAATTCCGCAGACCCATGGCATTTCTTTGCCATTGGCTCGTTTTGAAGTACTCGAAGTCGATTGGCTTTCTAGGCGAAACCCCATTCGTCGTCATCCGACGGAACTCGGAGTGACAACGAAAGGGAACTGACTGGTATCCGATTTAGTATACCAGAAAAAGAAAAAAGAAAACATTGTAGTAAAAAACACACACACCTCTTTAATTCTCTAACGATCTAACAATCAAGTAGTGACATTTATAAAAACATTAGACAAACATAAAAAAACTTCCATGAACTATGTTTTTTTATTTTTTTTTATATTAGCTTCATCTTGGGTCTGACAGAGAGTAACAATAACATGTAATATAGTGTAAGTAATATAGATACATACACTCGTGATGGAACATACATTAATTCAGATTATGAAAATTAAAAAGACAAATATAATTATAAAAGACAAACATATTTATATATGACCAATGTTTTTGAGCTAACATTTTGAGAACATCATTAAAGAGCAGCTGAATTAGAATGAAAATTCTGTTAAATTTACTGAAAAAAAGCATTTGTTTAACTTTCATAGAACCTTGCCAAAATATTAGCTAAAGTTCTGAGAACATCTCCTGTCAGTTTGGTTCATTTTAAACATGTTTTTGAATCTATTAAAATGACCCTCAATCTATTGAAATACCCCAAATAGAACATGAGGGCCAATCCTTGACACTCTCAATTATGCCGAGTTCACACTGGACGATTTTCAAAGTAGTCGGGTCACTGTTCTTTTCACACTGCAGGTCTATCCGGGGTAACACTCAGTTGCTGGTGTGTTCACACTGCACGATGGATTGGCGACAGCGGGTTTTACACTGCATGACTTCACAAAAGAAAGAATCGCCGACATCTTCTTTCTGGTCCGCAAACTACGTTTCACAACCAAACACACGCGAGAAGTGATAATGAAATAACGCAAGATCATGCGTGCATAAGACCGAAATTGTTATTAAAAATGATAGCCTGCAAGAAGCTTGCGAACCAAATTGTCGGTGCACTGATTTGCGGTGAAAAGGAGAAAAATAAACAGATTAGGATGGAGGAAATGGTTGGGAGGACACGGGGACAAGGATTGTGTTCTGCAAAGAGAGTTGGGGGAACATAAATAATTTTGCAATGTGCTGCTGTTGCTGCTGGTCAAGCAAATGTGTGTGCTTTGTTTCTGTTTGATATAATTGTAAATATATCTATTAAAATACTGATATTCTGGTCTATAACTC
This sequence comes from Rhinichthys osculus, assembly GCA_029959095.1. NCBI lineage: Eukaryota > Metazoa > Chordata > Actinopteri > Cypriniformes > Leuciscidae > Rhinichthys > Rhinichthys osculus. The sequence continues at coordinate 11,757,226 of JARWKJ010000002.1, read as the reverse complement.
CCCCCTGAACTCCCCGCTGTCCTGTATCCAGTTCTCTCTTTGGCTCTGGGTCATTACCGGTATAATTTTCAGTCAGAACACACTCACACAGCAGGATTTTGAATCTCGTCTGCGATTCTCAATCAATCAATCAATGAGAAACAATCTGGGTGAGAAAAACAGAGATGATGTTGCATTTCCAACACGTTCTGATGTTTTCCACAGAGACAAACCCCACATTTCTGAAGAAAGCCTATTTATGTTTGATGTATTTGGCACTTACAGTGCGTCTTATCACTGCTTATGTGTGACTGAATTCTCCATGCACCAATTACGATTGCTCAGATACACTCCCAGCTGGTTAAAGGCAAAGAGCCAGCTAAACTGGCACTATAAGACTGTGTGTATGTGAAACATCCTCCACCAGTTTCATATAATGAACATGTTCTGGGTGATGCTTCATGATGCTTCTTTTTGGCTCAAACAGCATGAAGTTGGGTGCCTTCCAAACCTCAACTGCCTAATGCTCCAGCATGGCTCAAAGACACAACAACATGACCTCATTTCAGGATTCTCACCTAGTTTTAGTACTATACTTCTTCTCAAGGGAGCAAATATTCATCACAACCTCAAACCCATTTGTGAGGAATAAAGGGCTATAGCAAAGGTCAGCCAGTGTGTGTGCTCTGTGCTGCATGCTAAAGCTACTGTGCACTTTAAATTTTTCCACTCACACAATTTGTCAATTTTCATGCTTGGCAGAAATCTGACATATTTACAAGTGATATTGTCAACAACCTAACAAATGTGATCTGGATATCACAGATGCCATAGATATATATACACCATTTGGCATCCATGATGAATCTGTAACCAATTTGTATGTCATTATTTTGCAGTAATACTCCACCTTCACTTTTGTTCTTTCATCAAAGCAGAGCTCTAGCTCTACATGTAATACAGGCCTCCAGTTGTGAAAGTTTTTTTTTTTTTTTTTTTTTTTTTGCAAATGATTCACCAGTAGCAATGGCAGTCTAAGCTCTTTGCAAAATCCCCAGTTTTAAATGAACGCCCCTCAGTATACATATGTGTCAACACTACATGGTGTTAAAAGTAAAACTAAACCAGTGTTGAAGATAATTAAGTGATTAATTAAGCTATGATTGACCATTAGTGGTGACACCTGATGATAATAAGCAGATTCAATGAAGGAAAGATAAACTAGTAGAACAGAAAAAGAGACTGAACAACTGCAACTAACTTCCAGCCATTATACATTATTACACGTATTACTAACCAGTTTGACTTTATTTCTGTTATACATCTGCAAAAGTTGTTATTGAGAATTAATGTAAGTTTATATGATAATGTGTCAATGAAAATTTCATTTCAGGTCACCATTATGATGATCGGTGTTCATCAGTTGGGCTCTTGACCCTTTACTTTTTAACGTTGGTTTTTCTCTGGCTGCTCCAAATTTGTGCTTTAGCACATCTGTTATGGCAAGATAAACTATGACCTGGGATGCGTTTCCCAAAAGCATCGTAAGCCTGAAGCCGGGTTTCCACTGTATAATTTTGGCTATGATTTGGTCGGCTAAGATAAGTTTTGCAAATCCTAAAAGATTCCACTGATCCTAGGCTATAATCTGAAGTCTTTGATCGCTATTTTGACATGTTCACAGACAGCCGATTAATGACCGTTGTGATCAAAAAAGTTAAAAAGTAAAGGGTCATAATCATATGATCATAATAATGGTGACTTCAAACAAAACGTTCCTTTAATTCCTTTAACTTCTATTAATTGTAAATAAGAACTTTTGTAGATGTATGACAGAAATAAAGTCAAATTCGTTAGTAATAAGTGCAATTATGTGTAATGGCTAGAAGTCAGTTGTAGTTGTTGTGTCTCTCTTTTTTTATGTTCTTGTTGTTCCTCAATGATTCTGCTTATTAAAATCAGGTGCCACCACTTATGGTCAATCATCACAAGTATCTCATTAACTTCAACACTGGTTCAGTGTTACTTTAACACCCTGTAGTGTGGACACATAAACACTGAGGGGTGTTAATTTAACACTGGGGATTTTGCTGTGTACTTTTTTCCCCCAAACTGCAAAATTGTACCAATAGCCTGATTTAGTATGAAATTACATCACACCAGATTGTTCTTCCATTTAGCTTGTAGTCATCAGGGCCACTCACATTTAATTTCCAAACTGCCATGATTCTGCAACCAACAAAATAATTTTTTTATCATATTCATGTTCATCTGTTTTGGATAAACTCTCTGGGCTTTTCACTTTGAACGTGTCACAAACTTGCAAAAAGAAACATAATATGTTGCAGAATTTTCGCCACAGGCACATTTCTCCAAAGAGCCTGGGTTGAGCGATGGTGTCGAAATTAATGAATAAGAAAAGAATTTAGGTCAACAAGCCTTTTTTTTTCTCTTCCGTTTAAAATAAAACAGTTTAATGGCCATTCAAAGCAACTGAAAAGACTTTAACAGATCTTAAATCAGCATGAGAAGAAAATTGACCAGCAGCAGCTCTGCATTACAATGGACTCTTCTCACCTGTCATTCAGACTCTCTCTCTCTCTCTCTCTCTCTCTCTCTCTCTCTCTCTCTATCTCTCTCTCAGCGTGTGTTTGCTTGTTCATACTGATAAGGCACATCGCTGTTTCTCTGGTGTCACTCTGTTCGTTCTATCCCTCCATCCAAGATGAGGCTGAGAAATCAGAGTGACAGGGTTAATTTACAGCAGGATAGATTAAAAGTTTGAGAGTGGATTACAATTATTGATTCCGTCTCTCTGAAATCCCATTGCTGCATGGTTTTCCTCTGGTTTAATAGTTTCAAGCAAACAAGCACTGAAATTTGTCACTTGAGTTCAAATAGAGCATGTGCTTCTGAAAGCTATTTCTAGGATGGCTCTGAAGACATTGAAGGCTATTTATTTATTGATCTTATTTCTGAGAAAGTCTTACTCATAAAATGCCTCTAATACTTCCTGCTCATAAAAGCTACCACTGCAGTAAAACCCCCAGAGATAGATCTTTCCTTGGCACATCTGAGATAAGAAGACTATATAGTGAAGAGACATCAGAAAACAGGGCCTTATGTGTCTCTCTGACTTCACATTTACATTTACATACATGCATTTGGCAGACACTTTTATCAAAAGCGACTTACATTGCATTTCAACTTACTGCTGATTGCCTTATAATACTAACTTACTTACTCATGTCATTTGATAGATTTAACTTTCTTGCTCACTAACATTTAGATGTAAATGCTCATACGTTTACTTATACAATAAATAAATAAATATGAAACATGTTTGCTTATGATTTCTTGTGTAACTTCTGAGCCGCTAGCATGACCAAACAGAAGTGCAAAAATAATGACGGAAGTGCGTCACAATTACGTATATACTGTATACGACAGCGTGTTCCAAGTCCTGCCCATATTCAGCAACTTCGCACAGCCATTGAAGAGGACCAACATTCCACAGGCCACAATCAACAACCTGAACAACTCTATGCGAAGGAGATGTGTAACAGTCAAACCTGTTAACATGTTTTTATTTTGGTTGTTGTAATTATACTACACACCTTGAGGGAGCAACAAGGAGTAATACTCTTCAGGTATAAAATGGGTGTAGAGAGTAGAAGTAGTAGATTTGTAATGGAGAAGTAAGCATGGCTTATGACTGTGAGTTTGATGCTCAATAGGAAGTAAGCATGGTTTATTTTCTTAGATTGACTAAATGTTTACTGGTTGATGTATGTATAGTTATTTTCCTAATGTGATTATTTTTGTAGAAGGACTCCACATTCTGTGGGATTTATCTTTCTGTTTCACATGCCTGTCTGGACCTTTGTCTGAAAGATGTCTATGAAGTGAGTTTAGAGGCCGTGTGGCTCATTGCTGTGAATCCTGAAACTGGATTATGCCACATATGTAATTTGGTAAAGACTTTCTGGTTTGCTGTGATTTGGTATCAACACTAAGGTTTGCACTGGGAAGATTTGGGATTTGCATTATTGGACCTGAGCTTTCATGGACATTGATTTCTATAGTGTGGTCAATGAACATTCAACGTCATTATCCTTGTCATCGTCGTCTTCATCGTTATCATCAATCAAAAACAGATAAGACTTTCATTTATGTTGCTGGTTCTTGAGTGGTAAAACATCTAAGATCTTTTGTGTCTAAAGGCTTTTGAAAGACAAAAAGATGCAATGAATTATAAGTATTTATTTATTGTTTTCTGCATGTCACAGACTTGTTAAGGTTGTTAATAAACACTTCCAGAGTACCTTAAACAACATATAGTTAGTGATTCCCACCCTATAAAAACAGATTAATAGCTAATTCTTTTGTGAGATTAAGGAAGCAGTTGTACTGCGTGAGGCTAATGGTGGTCACACTAGATACTGACTGGTTTAGTAGTCATACTGATTATAATTGTTCGTAATTACCAGTGATGTTGCACAATGAGGACTCTGTCATGTCGCCGGAAATATAGTCATCAGTGTCCCAATGTGTATTGAGCCAGCGTCCTTTACTGTCCTTACCAGTGCCCGAATTCATGTACACGATAGTACACTGATTCACGACCCAGGAAGCTAAGGAGCTGATTCAAACACACTCATTGACTAAGCTAAGGAAATAAAGCTAACATCTCATTGAAAACAGTGACATTACCAGAAACAATTTGCAATAGGAAATGTGTCCATTTGAGGAAGCCTCTATTGAGGAATATAATAAGTAAACCCCACAAAATGTGCGTTTTGTACTATATTTAACTTTCTCTTCTTTGACACCTCCTGTTGCCGACTAGCAATAGCAAGTAACACATAATGGTTTTGTCTAGATGTGATTTAAGCTAAAAGGAGACAGACCACTTGTAGAACAATGAATTGGAGAAATCACAATGCTAAATTATGATAGTTATACAAAAGGAATTGCAGACTTTCAGCTAAAAGAATACATCACCTAATTGTTAAAGGCATTATCTTGTTATATTGCTTAAGGGTACGTTTACACAATGATGATGCACTAACAATGGAAAAGACGAGAATGTTGTCAAAATGATCACCGTTCACACGGATCTGTGAAAACAACTAAAATGCTGTATTATTCACGCCAGGCCTGTAGTTAGCGATGAAAGATATGTGCCTATAAACTGAACACAATACACAATGCGCATGACGTCACAGTTCCCTTTCGAGGGAACTCTACACTGCGTCGAGAATCGACATTTTGGGGACGCTCCCTTAGCGTGCGCCTCTGAAGTATGAATGAAACTATTCCAATCCTGATTGGTGTTGCGTCATGACGTAACATGTGACGGCATAACCGGATGCATAAAAGCTACGCCGGAACAAACACAAACTAGCTTTCGCTCTTCAGCAAGCGCTCTGTGTTGAAAACTGTCTGTTTTATTTGGTGTTGTTTGTCAGAAAATATTGTATATTATGGCCAGCGAACAATTCAAAGCTTGTGTGCCTCCCTGCCCTCGTTTCATCACGGGTGGGGACACACATGCTTTGTGTGTGAGTTGTTTGGGAGCGCAGCATGCACGGGCAGCTCTCGAGGGAGCTGCTTGTGTAGACTGTGAAGCACTTCCCATTAGAGTGCTGCGCTCCCGGCTGGCGTGCTTTGATGAGCACGGTCAGGCTCGCGTTCCCCATGGTTCTGGTCCCGCGTCCGTTGAGGCGGCGCGGCGATTGAGATCGTGGGGTTCGCAGCGGGATCTTGTGGATGAGATTGAGACTGCTGAGGCACCTTCTCACTCTTCATCCGAGGATCTCGTAGCCTCTGAGAGTGGTGCAGGAGCCCGCATCGCGGCTTCTCCTGCCCATGATCAGGTCCCGATGCTTGAGCTCTCTGCTTCCGAGGAAGTAGATGTGCTCAGCATCGATGCGGATGACCGTGATCTAGGCGCGCCAGTTCACGGCCAAGGTTATGAGGAGCTGGTGGAGGTTGTGACTCGTGCTGTGGCCAGACTTAACATCAGCTGGCCACATGATGAGCAGGGAACGCAAGTGAGAAGCAAGCTTGATGAGCGTTTCCTGCAGCACAGGTCGCAACCTCAGCGCCGGGGTTTGCCGTTTTTCCCCGATCTCCACAAAGAGATTTCGAGATCGTGGGATAAACCGCACTCATCCCGTGTCTCCAATCCCAGTATGGTGGATTACAGCAATGTTATGGGGGCACGGGATATGGGTTATGGGAAGATGCCTAAAGTGGAAGAGGCTTTAGCTGGTTATCTTTCTCCTGAGTCGGCATCTTCCCTAAAAACCCCGGCGTTGCCTAGTAAGCCCTGCAGAGATACATCTGCATTAATAGGCAGGGCTTACATGGCGGCAGGTCGGGCTGGTTCATGTCTGCACTCTATGGCACTCTTGCAGGCATACCAGGCCGACCTCCTGAAAGATTTGGATGAGGGGGAGGGGCCAACTCCTGAAGATATTGCGGAGTTAAGGAGAGCCACAGATCTGTCTCTTCGGGCCACAAAAGAGACGGCCCGCGCTATTGGCCGCTCTATGGCAGCTATGGTGGCCACGGAGAGACATCTGTGGCTAAATCTATCTGGCATGAAGGAAAAGGATAGATCCTTTCTGCTGGATGCGCCGCTTTCGCCTTCTGGCCTGTTCGGCGACGCCGTTACATCGGTCGTCGACAGGTTTCAGGAGGCGAAGAAACAATCTGCGGCGTTCCAGCAGTACCTCCCCCGTAAGGCAAAATCCAAATCGAGTAGGGTGGGGCCAAAAGATCAGCCCCAGCCATCAGCCGGCTCCTCACACCGAGCAGAGCAGAGAGAGAGCGTTTCCTCTAGAGCCCCTCCTCCTGGAGCTTGGCAACAGAGGAAACACTCTCAAAAGTCGAAGTCCTCCAACCAGAAGGGCGACCTGAGGGACGTCATTCAGGCTAGGAGGGCTTCGGGGAAGAGGTCCTAACCGAAGTGGTAGGACCTCTGAGGGCTGTCCCCTCCGCTGTAGGGCAACCGAGGTTGTTCTCGCAGCGGAGCCCTCTAGGAAACGATGTATGTTGCCCGCCGTCCACGACGCTTCGGGCCGCATCTCTTTCCAGCGAAAACATTCTAATAAAGAAAAAGCATCAATTATGGTCACAAAAGCCGTATCGACTATACCCTGCCGGTATTCCGCTTCAGGGAGTCGAGAAAGATGCTCGAAGAACACCAGAGGCCAGTCTCGAGAGGCTGGTACCCCTAGTAGATTTTGTAGAGGCATGGTATCATCTTCCCAACATATCTGCATGGGTCCTGCATATAATAAAATCAGGGTACAGACTGCAGTTCGCGCGCTGCCCCCCCAGGTTTTCAGGGGTAGTGCAGACTACAGTGGTTCCAGAGCAGGCTCAGGTGATGGAACAGGAGGTACAGACTCTGCTGCTAAAGGAAGCCATAGAACGTGTTCTTCCTTTGGACAGGGAGTCCGGGTTTTACAGCCGGTACTTTATAGTTCCAAAGAAGGATGGGGGGTTAAGGCCAATTTTAGATCTCAGGGTTTTGAACCGGTCTCTGAGGAGGTTCAGGTTCAAAATGCTAACCATTCCTGCAATCGTGAATCAGATCAGGTCCGAGGACTGGTTTGTCACGATAGATCTAAAAGACGCTTATTTTCACATCTCCATCCTTCCAGGTCACAGGAGATACCTGAGGTTCGCTTTCGGGGGCGAAGCTTACCAATATCGGGTTCTTCCGTTCGGTCTAGCTCTCTCTCCCCGCACATTCACCAAATGTATGGATGTAGCCCTTGCTCCACTGAGACTTCAAGGCATTCGTATATTGAATTATCTCGACGACTGGCTCATTCTGGCTCAGTCTCGGGAGATGGCAGTTCGGCATCGAGATGTCGTCCTTGGCCACATTCAGAAATTGGGGTTGAGACTCAATACAAAGAAGAGTGTGCTAGAACCATCCCAGTGCACGATGTTTTTGGGAGTCGTGTGGAACTCGGTTACGATGCAGGCACGAATGTCTCCCGCACGTATCGAGTCAATTCTGGGGATGGTATCCAGGTTAAAGCTAGGCCAAGCCATCACTGTAAAGCAATTTCAAAGAATGCTGGGCCTCATGGCAGCGGCATCCAACATCATTCCTTTGGGCCTTCTACACATGAGGCCCCTTCAGTGGTGGTTAAAAACCAAGGGGTTTTCTCCCAAGGGAAATCCGTTTCGTATGATCAGAGTAACGCGCAGATGCCTTCGTTCTCTACAAATATGGAAGAAACCTTGGTTCCTGTCCCAAGGGCCAGTGTTGGGAGTGTCTTGTCGCCGGAAAACCGTTTCGACAGACGCCTCCCTCACTGGCTGGGGCGCGGTCATGGACGGCCGCTTTGCCAGGGGTCTGTGGCAGGACCATCATCATTCTTGGCATATAAATTGCCTGGAGATGTTGGCTGTGTTCAGGGCTCTGAGGAGCTTCCTCCCAGACATCAGAGGTCACCATGTATTAGTACGATCAGACAATACGTCAGTGGTAGCCTATCTGAACCGACAAGGGGGACTCAGATCGCGCCCTCTGTGCAGACTGGCGCATCAGATTATTCTTTGGTCCCAGGGGAAAATACTGTCTATCAGAGCAATGTATATTCCGGGGGTTCAGAATCAGGGAGCAGACATCCTGTCGAGGCAGGGGCTGAGGCCCGGGGAATGGAGACTTCACCCAGAGGTGGTGAAGTTAATATGGGAGAGGTTTGGACCGATGGAAGTGGACCTGTTTGCGTCTCGAGAGACGTCCCACTGTCCACTTTGGTTCTCCCTCTCACATCCAGCCCCACTGGGGTTGGATGCCATGGTACAGGCCTGGCCGAGGCTTCGCCTGTACGCTTTTCCCCCGATCGCTCTGCTTCCGGGAGTCCTGGAGAGGGTCCGTCAGGAGGGCATCAGTTTACTTCTGGTTGCCCCAAGGTGGCCGACCCGAGTATGGTTTTCAGACATAATTTCACTCCTGATAGCTCCGCCATGGCAGATTCCTCTGAGGAGGGATCTGTTGTCTCAAGCGGAGGGCACAGTCTTCCACCCTCACCCAGAGCTGTGGAAGCTGTGGGTCTGGCCTCTGAGGGGGTTCAGTACCTAGATGCTGGTCTATCGGCCGGAGTGGTTGAAACCATACTTAGTTCTAGGGCTCCATCTACTAGGAGATTATATGGCCTCAAGTGGAATGTTTTTTCCACTTGGTGTAGAGAACAGGAGTTAGATCCAGTTAACTGCCCAGTGGCTTCAGTTCTGGAGTTTCTTCAAAATCGTTTCTCTGCGGGTCTCTCCCCTTCCACACTTAAGGTGTACGTGGCTGCCATTGCGGCTTTCCATGCACCATTGAGTGAGGGGCCTCTGGGGAGGCACCAGTTGGTCATTCGCTTTCTCCGTGGTACTCGGAGGATGAGACCGACAACCAGGTCCAGGGTTCCTACCTGGGACCTGGCAATAGTTCTTGAAGGGTTATCCCTGGCCCCCTTCGAACCTTTGCAGTCGGCTTCGCCTAAGGATTTGACGCTAAAAGTGGTATTTCTCTTGGCTATTACCTCACTTAAGAGGGTGGGAGATCTCCAAGCCCTGGCAGTAACACCAGCTTGCTTGGAGTTTGCCCCTGGCAGAGTAAAAGCTTTTTTGCACCCGAGTCCGGGCTATGTGTCTAAAGTTCCATCTAGTACGGCTCGGTCTACAGTCCTTCAGGTATTCCATCCTCCACCTCATGTGTCGGCAGAAGAAGAGAAGCTTCATTTGCTCTGCCCCGTCAGAGCTTTGAGCGTGTACCTTGAGAGGTCCTCTTCTTGGAGAAGGTCGGACCAATTATTAGTATGTTTTGGGTCACCTAAGAAGGGACTCCCGGCATCCAAGCAAACTATTAGTAATTGGATTGTTCAAGCTATTACTGAGGCTTACAAGGTGCGCAACTTGCCTTCACCTTTAGCCGTGAGGGCTCATTCAACTAGAGGCATGGCTTCCTCTAGGGCCCTTCTTTCGGGAGTACCCCTACAGGAGATCTGTGAGGCAGCCGGTTGGGCTACTCCACATACTTTTATTAGGTTCTACAGTCTTCACCTTCCTAGTACGCCTGGTGCACACGTGCTTAGTCCTCGCTGAGTGCCTAGACAGTTTCACTCCGGGACAGGCCTATTCGGTGCGTGGCCTAGTGGGCACTCGTTCCCCAAAGTGTCGATTCTCGACGCAGTGTAGAGTTCCCTCGAAAGGGAACGTCTCGGGTTATGACTATAACCCTTGTTCCCTGAGAAGGGAACGAGACACTGCGTCGTTCTGCCACGCCCCTTGAGGCCTGAGAGCGGCTTGCTTCATCGCTAGGCTAGTTTGTGTTTGTTCCGGCGTAGCTTTTATGCATCCGGTTATGCCGTCACATGTTACGTCATGACGCAACACCAATCAGGATTGGAATAGTTTCATTCATACTTCAGAGGCGCACGCTAAGGGAGCGTCCCCAAAGTGTCGATTCTCGACGCAGTGTCTCGTTCCCTTCTCAGGGAACAAGGGTTATAGTCATAACCCGAGACGTTTTCAAATTAAGGTTTTTGTTGATAACACGGTTTAGTTTAGTATCAATGATTACTATTATAGTGTTTATTAACATTTTGAATTTTAATTTTAGTTAAGGTTTAAGTATTAGTAAGGTTTTATGTTTTTGTCATTTTTATTAGTTTTTTTTAAATGCCTATTTAGTTTTCATAAACATTTATTTCAATTTTAGTTTAATAAAAAAAAGTTCTACATTTTATTTCAACTTCAACTTTTATTTATTTATATAGCACATTTAGTAGCAACTTTGTTGCCCAAAGTGCAACAAAGTTAACTAAAAACAGTAAGACATTCATGTATAAAGACATATATGAAGGTAAGGACCTCCCCCCCCCCCCCCACCCCCCCCCCCCCCCCCCCCCCCCAGTTTGGAACAGTTTGTCAAAACTAAGCGATGAGTCAACTATTACGCCAAGATTTCTCACACTAAAACCCGTACCCTAAAACGTTGGATGTTGACGTATGGTCAAAAGCGTCAGACATATGACGTCTTGGGATGAGACTGGGCTGAAATGTCATAGCGACGACAAATAGATCCCAGAGGGCACATGTACAGAGCAAACAATGTAGGACTCAAAATAGAGCCTTGAGGGAGGCCATATTTTAAGGTGACTGCAGAGGATGAAACATTTGCAAAATGAACAGAGAATGTTCTGTCCTGTAAATATGAATGGAACCATGTTAGTGCTCTTCCACGAATGCCAACCTCACACTCCAATCGGTCTAAAAGAATCGAATGATCAACAGTGTCAAATGCGGCACTGAGATCCAATGTAATTAAAACAGCTGCCAGCCCAGAATCAGTTGCTATTAGGAGGTCATTTAGCACTTTTACCAGAGCAGTCTCTGTACTGTGCCTAGCTCTAAATCCAGATTGGAAATTTTCCAAGATATCATTCTCACTTAAAACTGACGTAATTTGAAGTAACACAACCTTCTCTAATATTTTAGATATAAATGGTAGTTTTTAAATTGGGCGAAAATTATTCAGATCAGTCTAATCAAGGCCATGTTTTTTAATTTGGGGAGTAACCACTGCTTGTTTGAGACAGGGTGGAACAACACCATTTGATAATGAGCTATTCACAATAGATAGCATACCAGGGCCTATGGTTGCAAAAACTTATTGTTACGTTCCACGTGGGGGTTTGTTTTGTTTTCACTAGTCTGTGCACGCTGGTATACTTCGCACGTGTTGATAGTATATGCTCATTATCTGTTTCTGTTTCTAGCTCACTCTTGGCTGGCAGGCTGCTGTGATTGGCCTAGCGGGACGTCACTCATCGTTGGGGCGGCGCCCGGGAGCCAATCAGAGTTGACCAGCTGGGTTCAAAACGATGGCGTTTTCATTCATTCGATCTCTCGGAAGCGGCCATGAGCGTAGCGTTGTGAGGTTACTAAACCTGTGACTGGAGATTCATATAGTGATGACTGGCTCTTTGTAGTGGAATGAGTTGGGTGCTGTATGCTTTGTTTAGATGTACCTTAATATTCAGTATGTTTTAGTTGTAGAGATCATAGTTTCAATGTGTATCCTAGTTTGACGCTGTGGGGTCCTGTAATTCGACTCTCTCTCTGGGAAAGAGAACGACAGGTCAGTATGCCGCGGTATACATAATGCCCGTAGTGTTTTTTTGTTAGATACACTAGGTTAGGAGTGAGCGCCACTCTGTGTATGTTTGTTAATAGTTAGCTTATTTAGGTGCCGAATGCACTGAAGATTTCGGTTTTCTTTTCACCTTTTTCTTTGGTTAGGTTTAGGTTTAGTATAAGGCTTGTTTTGTTATATTCTGTTATTTTCTTTGGCGCCACTTTTGTTCTCTTTCCTATTATTTGATTATTGTAATATTTGTAAACATTGTAAATAGCACACTCATTTTTCATCCAAACTGGAACTAGTGGCTTCGGCTTTGTGACAATAAAATCCAGTTTGTTTCTCTTCAAGTTGAGTCTGTCATGGTTTTCTCTCCACCGTATTCCTCCATCAGCAGTACTAATAAAACAAATGTTGCGTAACATCTCCTAGACTTTAAAAGATTGTAACATTTAATGGGGGCTCGTCCGGGATCACTTTATATTTTTATTGTTTCCCGAGTTATTATCTACTGCTGATGTGAGTGGTGGAATGACCATGTTCAGTACTTTCCTTGTAGAGTGTTAATATTCGCGAGGCAGTGATTAGTGGATGGGCTGGTTGATTGTATGGTTAGTGATTCTGATAAGAGTAATGGCTGATTTTGATTTAGACACCTTTTTGAGTGCACCTACGGTTGAGCAGTTAAATAAATGTAGGAAAGATGATTTACTGCGGATCGCTGCTCATTTTCAGGTTACTGTTTCGAGGCAGCGGCTTAAAAAAGAGATTAAGTTTGCTGTATCCCAAAGGTTGGTTGAACTTGGTGTTTTAGTGTTGCCTGCAGGTGGTGGGGAAGTTTTTCCTGGTGCTGATAGTCGCCCTGAGGAGGAGGAGCAGAGCGAGACGGCTGAGGTAGAGGGTTCTGAAGCCAAAGCTGTTTTGCCGCCCTTCGAACCTTTTTCGCCGGGCTCAGATGAGTCTATAGGAGGTGATGCGCGACTGAAGGTTCGTATAGCGCGACTCCAGATGGAGACACGGGAACGGGCAGAAGTCCGTCGAGCGGATTTGGATTTTCGACTGGAAGTCCGCAGACTTGAAATCGAGGCGGAGACGCAGATTAAGCTGCGTGAACTTGAATTGAATGCAGCCAAAGTGACACCTGTTCCATTTGTGCAACCTTTACCGCCCGCTGATGCTTCGGCAGGGGCTGGGCCGGTGAGAACCACCTTTGAGGTCAGTAAGCATATTTCCCTTGTGCCGCAGTTTCGAGAAACAGAAGTTGACTCATATTTTAGTGTGTTTGAGAGGATTGCTTCCACACTCCATTGGCCTAAAGAGGTTTGGCCTTTGCTGTTGCAGTGCAAGCTGACCGGTAAAGCTCAAGATGTTTATGCTACGTTGTCCTTAGCGGATAGCGTGAATTATGAAGTAGTGAAAGCTGCGATTTTGCGTGCATATGAGCTGGTGCCTGAAGCTTATAGACAGCGTTTTAGGGGTCATAAGAAAAATTCTAGTCAGACTTTTGTTGAATTTGCAAGGGAGAAAGGCACTTTGTTTGACAAGTGATGTACATCTAGTAAAGTGAATGATTTAAAAGACGTGCGGGAGTTAATTCTTCTGGAGGAATTTAAGAATTGTATTCCTGAACGTGTTGTCGTTTACTTGAATGAACAAGAAGTGACGTCTTTGTCTCAAGCCTCCGTTCTGGCAGATGAGTTTTCATTGACGCATAAAAATGTGTTTGCTGCTGCGCGTTTTGAGAAAGCTGCTGTTCAAGTGAGCTCGAGTAGTCCATCTCGACCAAAATCAGGTACTCCAAAATCAAAGGAAGATCGAGAATGTTTTTATTGTCACAAACCTGGCCATTTAATTGCCGATTGTTTTGTACTGAAACGAAAACAGTCAAGTTCTGTACCTAAGAGTGCTGGTTTTGTGAAACGGATTGATTCTAAAAAAATTGAGTGTAATGACAAGCCTGATTCCAGTTACGTACCTTTTCTGTTGGAAGGGTTAATTTCCGTTGCGGGAAATTCTGAGGAACGGGTAAGAGTTCAGATGCTCCGTGATACTGGGGCCATGCAGTCCTTTATTAGTGCTGATGTACTGCCGTTCTCGGAGCAAACTTTTTGTGGCAGTCATGTTCTAGTACAGGGCATAGAGATGGGTCTCGTTCAAGTTCCGTTGCATCAGATTCACTTAGAATCAGAACTATGTACGGGTTTTGTGAAATTAGCTGTTCGTGAACGTTTACCGGTGAGTGGGGTACAAATTATTTTGGGCAATGATTTAGCCGGTGGAAAAATTATGCCTTTGCTGGAAGTCTTCGACAAACCAGTGGCGCTCGAACAGCCTGATGAGTTATCCCAGTCATATCCAGAAACATTTTCAACTTGTGTAGTGACGCGGGCTCAAGCTCGTAAAGCGGATGCTGATGATTTGGCTACATCTTTTATCGCACCTATTTTTATCAATGATGTTGTATCTGATGACGTTAAAGCTGTTGAGAATGCGCATGTTCCAGATACTATGAGTGTAAAGCTGCGCGTGACGCGCGAGAGACTTATTGTTGCTCAAAAACAGGATAAAAGTCTCCAGAAGTGCTTTGCTGCTGCTGTTTCCACAGAGAAAGCTCAAGAGAGAAAAGCTGCATATTTCGTTGAGGACGATTTATTGATGCGTAAATGGTGTTCGGAGATTGGAGAGGCTGAATCGAGTAGTGTGTATCAGATCGTGATTCCCTCATGTTACCGACAGCAAGTTCTATCTTTAGCTCATGATCACGACCTGTCGGGACATCTAGGAATTAAAAAAACTTATCACCGAATTTTGAGACATTTCTTTTGGCCTAGATTGAAAACTGATGTCACACAATTTTGTCGCACTTGCCGCACTTGTCAGATCGCTGGCAAATCGAATCAAGTCATTCTGTGTGCTCCACTTGTTCCTATTCCAGTGTTGGGAGCACCGTTTGAGCACGTTATCGTCGATTGTGTGGGCCCTTTGCCTAGATCTAAGACCGGTAATCAGTTTTTATTGACCGTAATGTGCACTGCCACTAGATTTCCTGAGGCAATCCCATTGAGAAAGATCACGGCACCTGTCGTAACTAGAGCACTTGTTAAGTTTTTTTTCTACGTTTGGTTTACCAAAAATTGTGCAGACAGATCAAGGCACCAATTTTCTTTCAAAAATCTTTTCTCAAGTGTTGTCGAGTTTAAATATTTCCCATAGGGCAGCAAGTGCATATCACCCGGAGAGTCAGGGGGCACTCGAACGTTTCCATCAAACGTTAAAGTCAATGCTTAGAAAGTACTGTATGGAAACAGGGAAAGAGTGGGATGAGGGGGTACCATTGCTTTTATTCGCGATCAGAGAAGCAGTTTAAGAAAGCCTTGGATTCAGTCCTGCTGAACTAGTATTCGGACACACTGTCAGAGGACCTTTGAAAATGCTCAAAGAGAATCTATTATCTGTTGAGTCTAGCCCGAAAATGAACGTGCTGGATTACGTGAGTAAGTTCCGTGAGCGCTTGCATCAAGCTTGTTCCGTGGCAAGAGAGTCACTTGAAGTGGCTCAGGGTAAGATGAAGAGTCTCTATGATCGTAAATCTGTACAGCGTACCTATAATAAGGCCGATCAAGTGTTGGTGTTGCTGCCTATGGTAGGGTCTGCTTTATCAGCGCGGTTTTCTGGACCATACGAGGTGGTAAGAAAACTTAGTACTACAGATTATGTAATTGGAACTCCAGATAGGAAAAGGAAGACTCGAGTGTGTCACGTGAATATGTTAAAGACTTTTTACAGTAGGGAAGCTGTTCAGAATGTGTCACTTGCAGAAGAAATCATTGCTCCTGTGTTATCTCCTGTGTCATCTCCTGTGTTCACTTGTGCTGCTGTCGAGATCACTGATCCGGAGGATGATGGAGTCGTTCTTCGTCACACACATCAACAATGTGCTCGACTTAAGAATTCTGAGGTATTATCTGATCTTACATCTCATGTATCTCATTTATCTGAACAACAAGGATGTGATATTATGCAGTTGATTGATGATTTTCCTGCTTTGTTTAATGATGTACCTTCTCGCACTACAGTTTTGGAGCACGACATTAATGTGGGTGATGCTGCCCTGATTAAACAGCATGCATACCGCGTAAATGCAGCGAAAAGAGATGTGATGCGAAATGAGGTTGAGTATCTAGTAGAGCATGGACTTGCTCGGTTCAGCTGTAGTCCCTGGAGTTCTCCATGCTTATTAGTGCAAACACCAGTTGAATTATTCAACGATCGAGGAGGCATTAGCACTTTTAATGTCACTTCAATATTTCGATGTGTATGTCGGATCGAGTAGCATTCCGGTCACCGTATTTACCGACCATAACCCTTTAGTTTTTTTATCACGCATGTATAATCAGAATCAGCGTTTGATGCGCTGGTCTCTGATTGTACAGGGTTACAACTTGGTGATTAAGCATAAAAAAGGTGTCGAGAATATAATAGCCGACGCACTGTCTAGAGCTGCCTATGGGGGCATTTGAGCGAATGCATTTGATCAACTATTTTTTGAGTTAATCCATATAGTTGATTCTTAGGGGGGGAAGTGTTACGTTCCACGTGGGGGTTTGTTTTGTTTTCACTAGTCTGTGCACGCTGGTATACTTCGCACGTGTTGATAGTATATGCTCATTATCTGTTTCTGTTTCTAGCTCACTCTTGGCTGGCAGGCTGCTGTGATTGGCCTAGCGGGACGTCACTCATCGTTGGGGCGGCGCCCGGGAGCCAATCGGAGTTGACCAGCTGGGTTCAAAAGGATGGCGTTTTCATTCATTCGATCTCTCGGAAGCGGCCATGAGCTCGTGTAGCGTTGTGAGGTTACTAAACCTGTGACTGGAGATTCATATCGTGATGACTGGCTCTTTGTAGTGGAATGAGTTGGGTGCTGTATGCTTTGTTTAGATGTACCTTAATATTCAGTATGTTTTAGTTGTAGAGATCATAGTTTCAATGTGTATCCTAGTTTGACGCTGTGGGGTCCTGTAATTCGACTCTCTCTCTGGGAAAGAGAACGACAGGTCAGTATGCCGCGGTATACATAATGCCCGTAGTGTTTATTTGTTAGATACACTAGGTTAGGAGTGAGCGCCACTCTGTGTATGTTTGTTAATAGTTAGCTTATTTAGGTGCCTAATGCACTGAAGATTTCGGTTTTCTTTTCACCTTTTTCTTTGGTTAGGTTTAGGTTTAGTATAAGGCTTGTTTTGTTATATTCTGTTCTTTTCTTTGGCGCCACTTTTGTTCTCTTTCCTATTATTTGATTATTGTAATATTTGTAAACATTGTAAATAGCACACTCATTTTTCATCCAAACTGGAACTAGTGGCTTCGGCTTTGTGACAATAAAATCCAGTTTGTTTCTCTTCAAGTTGAGTCTGTCATGGTTTTCTCTCCACCGTATTCCTCCATCAGCAGTACTAATAAAAAAAATGTTGCGTAACATCTCCTAGACTTTAAAAGATCGTAACACTTATCTTTAAAGAGCCGGGGTGGAATAGGATCCAGAAGAGTAGATGACAGTTTCAAATGCTTGTCTATTTCTGCTAGTGCTGGAAGAGAGACAGCATCAAAGTGATCCAGTAAAGAACATGGCATGGGGGTTTCTAGAACATTGTTAGAAGGTACAAGTCTTTATCTTATTAGTTCAATCTTTGTAACAAAAAAGTTCAGGAAATCCTCACAGGTATAAAGTGTATTTCTTCCATATCTAATCAGGGTCCTGAAGCCTCAATGATAGAAGAGATAGGGCTAGACGCATATGCTTCAGCAAAATGATTTGTTGTCACCTCATTTACAGGTCTAAAATAATAATCTTTTATTTAAAAGTCTTATTTTATTATTCTAAAAGTCTTTTGGTGTGGCAACAGGCAGATCAAAAGTAAAAAATACAGATCTATGGTCAATTGTCTTCTATAGTCACACCAGAGACACACCCAGAGATAAAATTAAATCCAGAGTTTGACCATGCCTGTGTGTGGCATCACGAACGGACTGTCCCCCTTCAGTCGCTCACGTTCGACGTGACGACGTTAGGGGATCACTTCAGGGAGCCCTATTAACTTTGAGTATCTAATAGAACAAGCCAATGAACGTTGGCGTGTATGAACGCGCCCCCGCCCCTCAGCGCGGGTATAAAACAGGAAGCGGGCGCGTGCGCACACACTGTCTTTCACTTCGGAGCCGAGTTTCTGTGAGACTTCTGTCTAAAAGAATTCAGCGCTTTGAAGACTTCAAAGGAGATCTCTCTGCCTGCAGTGTTGGTGTGATGGCGCGATCAGCGGTGGCCGCGAGCAGTGCAGCTCTCAACTGCTGTTTTCAAAGCACTATTGTTTGTGTGTGTGTGTGTGTGTGTGTGTGTGTGTGTCCACACAGTGGCTACCCCTGGGCGCCTCAGCACTGTGAGAGCATTTCCAACCTGCGTCTTTTTCAAGATGTCATTCCGCTTGTGCGTTTCTGGATGTCGTCGTTCCCTCGCGCCAGCAGATGGCCAAAATAGCTGCATCTCGTGTTTGGGCATTCAACACGCTGAGGCAGCTTTTGTGGATAGTTCATGTTCCCATTGCGGGAATATGACTATCACAGCACTTAGATCGAGACTCGCTTACCTCAAGGGAGGTACAGTCCCCTCGCCTATGCCCCGATCTAGTGCTTATTCTGCCCCGCAGAATAGGCCTACTTCGTCGCATGGCCAGGGTGATCTGAGGATCTGTCATCTACTCTTCTGAGGATCACCGTGAGGGCTTCCCCGCCGAGGCAATCTCCGCGGGCCCCTCACGCCTCTCATGTGCTGTTGCCATCGGCACCCCTTTGTGAACGGCTCGGTCCTTCTCCGGAACGACCAATCGTTTCCTTTGGGGTGCCAGCTGACGATCAGATGTTGATCGCAGCTTCGGAGGGGGAGCGGTCCTCTGGAGATGACGACTCGGCTGCATTGCCCCCTTCGGGGTGTGTAGCGTTGTCCAAGCCTGATCCAGAATGGGCGGCTATGCTTTCCCGTGCGTTTTTTGCTCCAGTCGAGTTCCCCACTCAGGCGAACCCTGTGAGTTCCTCCACACCCTTTCGGCAGTCGGACGTTGCGGAGCGTCTGACGCCAGGCCTAGTGCTCGTATGCTTGTGTAACTTGTGCTAGGCTGGGTTCCATATGTGGTGATCCCTGGGGCGAATTCTTCCACGACCAGCTCTCTGCGGTGAGCCAATGTCTTTCCCTTGGCTGCGCTCGCTCTGCCGTCACTGTCTGGTATTCCATATGTTGCACTGCCCCTACCGGCCAGTCCATATGTGTATTCTCCACATGTTACCTCCCTTCGGGCAGGATGTGGCTTCAGCAGCGTCCCCTTCCCCCGGGAAGGCACGCTTCCCAGTGTTATCCAAGAGTTCACTGTATGGGTATGTGGAACAGCAGTTGACTCCCTCTATGCAGATCTTCCGACCCAGCAGTTAGGGGTCTGAGAGTCTTGCGTAGGGCGCTGGATGTGGCAGCAACCGATGCCGTTTTCCATGGGATCCCCTAACGTCGTCACGTCGAACGTGAGCGCCTGAAGGGGAACGTCTCGGTTACTGATGTAACCCTCGTTCCCAGAAGGAGGGAACGGGAGACGTGACGTCCCGCCGCCACAGTTGCTGACCATCGCTGTACGGCCGTCACTATCTCGGCTCCTCAGCGGAAAACAGTGTGTGCGCGCGCCCGCTTCCTGTTTTATACCCGCGCTGCGGGGCGGGGGTGCGTGACGCGTTCACGCACGCCAACGTTCATTGGCTTGTTCTATTACATACTTGAAGTTGATAGGGCTCCCTGACGTGATCCCCTTACGTCGTCACGTCACGTCGATGTCATGTCTCCCGTTCCCTCCTTCGGGGAACGAGGGTTGCATCAGTAACCAAGATGTTTTAAATTAAAAGAGTCAACAAGTTCAGAGAACTGCTTTGCAAGTGAGTTAGATGGGCAACATACATGAATATTAAAATCCCCAATGATTAGAATATTGTCAGTGGTCGGAACAATAAGAGAAAGAAAATCTGAGAAGTCCGCAATAAAATCCTTATTGTATTTAGGAGGACGGTAGATAAGTGCACAGTAAATGGGACAAGTCAGTTCCAGCTTAATTGTTTGCAGTTCAAAGCTTGGACATTTCTCTACTTGTAGTAAGGTACATTTAAAACTGTCTTTGAAGAGTGTCTCCACGCCCCCTCCTCGACCGGTGGATCTTGGCGTATTTAAAATATTGTACTTCGGAGGCAGCAACTCGGACAGAGGATACGTATCCTCCGGGTCAAACCAAGTCTCAGTTAAAATTTCAGTTAAATTGTATTTTATTTCAAGCAATTTTTTTATGGTTTTAATTTTAGTTTTAGTTAACAATAATAACCCTGATTCCAAGTGTTTCAAGAACTGAATGTATTTCAGGGTTCACTCTTTTTATGACCAGTGAATTTACATGATGTTTATTGTGTGATAATGTGTAACATTTGTGTTTGTTTCTGTTTATGAGTGGGTTTTGTCTATGTTTAGTTTTATTTTTTTCTAGTGTTTTTCTCTGAGTTTCTTTGCTTTGCTTTGTTCATTGTTTGATTATTAGTCATAATTGTTGCTTGTTCCCCTGATTGGGTTGAGTTTGTATTTAAGCCCTGTTTTGTTCAGTTCTTTGTTCATGTCTGTGTATTTGAAAGTTTTTCTGTTCATAAGATATTTGTGAGGAATCCTGAGTTTTTCCATGTTTGGAAATCACAATTTCCCTAACAGTAACAAAGGTTTTCAAGGATTTTATATAAAACGTCAGTCCTTGAGAGAACAAATTAAAAAAAATATATCATGCTTTTTATGTTTTTTTTATATTTGGGGCCCCCTTGGAAGTGTGTTGAGAAGCACTGCTACAGAACAAGTATTATGTAGGACTAAAATTAAAAGTAGACATTGTTTTAGCCTGATTTATGATAGAATACTACTTTTGTAATGTTTTGTAAGCAATTTGAAATATGCTTTTGGAATGTGCTTAACCAACCATTTTGGTCTTACATATTCAAGCAGATTGGACCTCTATTTGCATGTCTACCTGAAAACAGCTGCCTGAAGGTGTTGCTAGGATGGGAGTATGAATAATTACACATGGGCTTTCAGTTCTTTCTAATTCATTTAAAGCTCCAGTCAGTAACTTTTTTGGGGTGAAAAATGATCCAAAATAAAAAATTTCAGCAAGTACATAACCAGCCAGTGTTCAAAACTATCTGCTTGCCTTAGCTCGATTCAAAACGGTAAGCTTGTAATAATGTTTTTAACTCCAGTGATACTGGTTGATTTACGCAGGAAGGTGGAGGTGGAGGTGGAGATTTATAGCCTTTTCCTACAGCATTTGATATAATTAAACTTATCAATTTGATGGCGGATCCAGAAAAGATCAAACGACAATCACCAGTGACAACTAGAGATTCACCCGTTGTAAAATGCGACTTCAGACTTCGGAGTGGCTACAGAAAAAAGAGACTGCAACCGGCCCATGCGAAAACAAGGATAATGTCGGAAGGGCTTTTGAAAGGTGGCGTGAACTCTGTGTTTTGAAGCGGGGTTCAAAGTGGACGCAGAGACAGCTTTTTTTCTGCTGGACAGGTAAGACATAAGCGATTGTTAGATTTAATCAGTGCGATTTACTGCAATGCTTTTTTCCCCTTTGTTGGTCAGAACAAAAGTGGATGTTTCTTACTTGTTCAGATGACATTTTCCGGTGAAAATTCTTATGTTGGTCATACTTCCAAAAAGTAGAATCTGTGATTGTGAATGCCAGTATCCACAATCCACGGTGACTGACAGCTGCACATTCTATTCAAAACATCGGATTCATCCGCGCTGTGCCGTGCCGAGGTACAACTCACGTAAAGTTGATAATTCTGCGAATAACTGCAATTGCAGATTTCGAACAGAGATGGCGACAAAGAGGAAAATCTACGGACTGCAGCTTTAACTAAGCTGCAAATGCCATGTGACTAATAACTCTGAACATGCAAAATTATGCAATGATCACTACGAAAACCTCCACATTCTCAAAACCTTCAGTGCTGACTATCCTGAACTTTAATGTTATAGGCAGCACAGCCTTAAGAGCCTTCCAGATAATGTTTCTGCAATGCACATTTTGGAAGTCTTCCTTACCCAACACATTTCTTCTAATGAGTTTATGACCCAGGTGTCCAGTCCTTTTCCTGGAGGGCCAACGTCCTAGAGATTTTATCTCTAACTCACCTCAACACACCTGCCTGGAAGTCTCTACTCAAGACTAGACTGAAGACTTATGCCTGCTACAGACTGTGTGATTTCGACAATCCTATAAGATCATTACAAATCACACTGTACGACATGTATGTAGACTGTACAATGATGACACCTATTGAATCGTAGGCTAAGACGCAAGTTAGTATAGAAGAATAAAATATCATCAGCATGCGCTAGTGGTTAACAAATAGAGCAAGATGAATCGCACTTTGGCAATTGTGGTTTTTGTGTGCGCTGAAAAATAGAGGAAGCGAAAGAGGATAATATGGATGCAATCATGGCTAGGGAAAAGAGGGAAATGGAGCTCAAGGTTATTGTTTTTAAGTTTTTGCGGTATGTCGCGTTGATCAATACGGCATATTATGTTCCATATTTATTGGCTGGTCAGTAAAGTTAGATATTAGCAACAAACACACTGTGAGATGATCAGGATAGATTTCTGACACTGACTATGTTTGGTCGCAAGACCGTGACAATGGCCGTCTTTGAACCTCTCTCACTGTACGAAATAGGACTACCGTTTAGGAGCCACAACCACAGGAATCACCCAAAATCGTACAATGTGTACGGACAGTTGCCAAAAGCACAGCCTTGATCAGCTGCTTCAGGTGTGTTTAATTGGGGTTGGTGGTAAACTCTGCAGGACACTGGCCCTTCAAGAGCTGATGAGTTCAATTGGGTGTTTGATTAGGACAGGGTTTCTCAAATCTGGCCCTTAAGCTCCTGCCGAGTTTTGCTCCAATTCCAATTACCTCCTATTCAAACACACAAGAACAAGCTACTTAAGGACTTCAGAATTACTATAGAGTTACAGGTTTGATTACTGTTGGAGCTAAACCTTTTTTTAGGGCTTCTGAATGTTGTTTAATGGTACAAGATTATTTTGGGAAACATAGTGTGCAGTTTCAGCATCAACCTACAGGGTCCATGAGACTAGTCCAACCAATGGAAAATAGTTGTCTTTTACAGAGATATTATTATTCATTTTGCAAGCTGCCTCAGGCCTTTAGGGAATGAACATTCTTGGTTTGACTGTAGATGAGGAAAACTACTGATTCAAACCTGTAGACCACGCAAAAGGTCAAAGCTAATTTCTTTTCCTAGCACCCTGTGATCATTCATTCTCAGTTATTATGTCATAATGAAACCTAGCTTCCGTTCGGACCTCATTTTTACTCTGGTAGATTCACACTACGGGTCAATACAAACCCCATCCTTGTTTCATTAGAATTTGAAATCAGTAACATATTCATCATGATGATTGATGTGTTCAATATGGCAGGAAGGAATTAGCTATTTTTTTCGTTCTTATTACTACTCATCAATATGCCTCACACACAGGACCAGGCCATAAAATAATGACTAAATGACAATATGAGTTGACATTTAAATCTGTTTTCTTGAATCGGTAGCGCTCATATATTCTCAGATATAATTATGCTTGTATGTGCCAATGTTGTGTTTAGTGTGAATATAGAGCCATTAGTTTCGCTGTAAGATTTTGTTTAAATCATATTAAAGAGATAGTTCACCCAAAATTAAAATTCTGTCATCAATCCTGTCACACAAAAGAAGAAATTTTGAAAACTGTGCTGGTCGCTCTTTTCCATGCAATTACAACTAATGCGGACTGAAGCTTTCAAACTTTAAAAAGAGTGAAAAAGCACCATAAAAGTGTTATAAGAGGTATCTACAAAACTTCTGAATCTATCCCATCCGGCAAAATATACAGTATGTTAAATATATGTTGTAAAAAGTTTGGCTTGCTGTTAAGATTTATCTTTTCTTATTTAAAATACGTATTATTTAAACTTTTGAAATGGCAAAATACTTCAAGGGTCAAGAAATTTCATTTTAAATCTTAAAATACTATTTAGGTGACTTCAAAATGTTGCTTTTAAAATATATTTTGGACAATAAAAACATGTTTACATTAAAAATGGCCAAAAACTTCCGGTGAGATTCAGAAGTGTACAGTGCAAAGAGGATGACAACAGCCTTTTTTCTTTAGTCAGGCAGCACTGATTTAAAACTTTTTTTTATCCTTTCTACTGTATAGGCAGCCAAGTTTTATTGGAAAGTCCATTTATTTCCAAATATATCTGAAAATGCAGATTTGCTTTACTCTATGGGATACAATAGCTTTGTGAGAGAAAGAGTGAACAAATCAAAGTGATAGTAGTGAACAAATCAGTCATTTGAGTTGTTTGAATCGGTTGATCTGTTCTGAATGGGTAAGTCGTGAACTGGAATTCTTGTTTCTTTGAAATGTATCATTGCATTACACTAAGCTATCATATGGCCGCAGAAGACTTGGAATATTGTGCACTACTTTTAAGTTCCTTTTTTGAAGCTTGAAAGCTTCAGTCCATGTTCATTATTTTTGTGTCCAATAGAGCAACCGGCACAGTCTTCAGATATTCTCCTTTTGTGTTCCACAGAAGAAAGAAAGCCATATGGGTTTGGAACGACATGAGGGTGAGCAATTGATGACAGAACTATTCCTTTCATTTGTGCCACTATCCTATGAATGCATAATCGCATTAACTCAATAATTCTGTCTTTCTGTCCTCCTACACTGTCGTAATTCTGAGAGCAGGGCTAATGTTTTCAGCCTTCTCAGAATAAAGATCTGTCTACGTGTTAGTGCTAAAACATCAATAAAGCAAATGGGTCTGTCGCTCTGAATGCAAAGATAGCGGCAATAGGCCACATCAAGGTTTATGTGAGATTTATTAGATTGTTGTCTGAACTGTGTGTGTTCCTCTCAGAGAGAAAGCGATGCCAGAGAACGACTCTTTAATAGATAAATAAAGCTGAGCCCATGGGCGTCCTTCAGCGACTCTAATAAAAGTGCAATGTATAATTGAATTCATCAGGATTGCTCTCAGAGCAATAAGAGAAAATGTTATTTAAAATGATGCTGATAGGGAGCGTTTGGCAGTGGCAGTGCTGTGACGGATCACTCTGCATGTTCTGTTCATGTGAAGGGTCTAAAATTAGCACTTGTAAAAGACACTTTAATTTCCAGTTGAAGCAAAAAATTAGGGTCGGGACATATTGAAGGGCTCGTTTTTAAAAAAAAAAGAAAGAAAAAACTCAGTAGACTTTAGTGTGTTATCCTGTTAAAAAAAAAAAAAAGTCCAGTTTCATTCAGTAATCTAGTATTTTGGAATAAAATATGTACTTTTCGGGAAGGTCAAAAATGTTCAAGCAATTTACTTTTTGCCCCTCTTGTGAAAGTGAAATTGCATGGACCATGTTGTAACTAATTGGATTTCATCTGAATAAAAGCTTGTAATGAGGAAGACTGTAATGTGTGCTGGAATCCGTGGACAGTGATTCCACAGAGAAAAACTGTAATCCAGTATGACAGCAATCGTGGAATACAGTCCAGTGAACAATCCAAAAAATCAACTGAACAGTTCTTAAAAGAAACTGAATTTTCTTAGTTTTAAGAACATTTTAAAATCTAAAGAACCTTTATCCACTGTAAATAACTTTTTGTGGAATGGAAAGGAGCCATGTATGTTAAAGGTTCTTCATGGAACCATAAATGCCAATGAGTGTATGTAATGTAAATGATAAAACAACTTGCAGTGTTTTGACATCATGACATACTGTATTACAGAGTTCAATAACGTTTAGATTACAAAATGGCAATCATTATTTTCTAAAGTCATAACAGCAGTAATCTTTGGCTAGACATAAATGCAAAATAGCAAAAGTAAATGTTGCTGAACCAAATGAACATCCTGGAGACATCAGCTTTGAGACACTCTTCAGAACCTCTAACAGTGTCCAATAATCCACTTATATGTTTCTGAAAAGACTTCAGTTATTCACTTCCCATTAGAAGCTCTTTATTGAAATGCATTTAAGAACTGATCTGGGTCTGTAAGGCTTATGGCATGTTGCGTTGATGCCACAGAGAGCTGCGTATTCCTAGAGAATGTGCTTTCAAGCTCATCGTGCTGAATGCAATGTGCATTGGTGATAACCTAGAGATGAAAGGAGCTGTTACTGCAGCCAACCAGCGTGAAAACAAACCAAGCGAGCCACTAAATGGATTGATATGGAGAGACAGTGGTGTTCTAATGGGGCCAACACTGCAGTTTAACCATATGCAGACAGTAACAGCCACACTGAACTTTCCCTGCAGTCTTTCTGTCATTTAAATGCTCTTTTAGTACTCTTACCAGGAAAAGAATGCATGAAATTCTCCATCAGTTTAAAATCGCTTCTAGCGGTGCACAGCAAAATCCCCAGTGTTAAATTAACACTCTGAGTGTGGACTCATATAAACACTGAAGCAGTGTTAAAGTTAACACTGAAGCAGTGTTAAAGTTAATGAGATAATTAAGTGAATAATTGAGGGATGATTGAGCATCATTGAAGACACCTGATGATAACAAGCAGAATCACTGAAGGAGAAAACCGTAATTTTAAGTCACCATTATGGTGATCAGTATTTGCTTTAGTTGGGCTCTCGACCCTTTAATCATTAACTTCAGATTTTGTTTGGCTGCTGTACGTGAGTTATAACAGCCAGATGAACATATAGAAAAGGTGATCTGATTGTGTTGGTTGTGTTTTAACATAATAATTATTTCACAAGCATTTGACCTGAATTACTGAACACATATAGAGCCCAAATTAGGTTTACTTTATCAATTATAGCAGCACTATTCTTGCACAGCATAGTGTTTTAAACTTTTACAAAGTAATCCACAGAAATTCATTTTATACACGTCTCATATACAAAAAAAAAATTCATTTATTTGATACAGTTTTTAGACATCAAGAATCAGCCTGTGAATCTCAACAATGGTGACAATTATTAAAGCATGTTGCAGTGCATTCTGGGTGCCACCAATAAAAACTCATTCATGGCTCCAATCATGCATTGCTGCATGAATAAATAATGAGCTTATGTTCAGAAGTGATCTGTTTGTCACCATTGCTGAGATTCATATGCTAATTATTGATGTCTGTGTGTGCCAACATAGATAATTTTTGACGTTTTTTTTTTTTTGTTGATCATTTGGTTTCATTGAAAAGGCTAAAGATATGATGCCATACAAGGACAGTGCTGCTATAATTAATAAAGTAAACCTAATTCAGAAATTGGCCTATATATGAGTTCAGTGATTCAGGTCACATGATTGTGAAAAAATGATTATGTTAAAACACAACCAACACCATCAGATCACCTTTTCTATATGTTCATCTGGCTGTTATAATTCACGTACAGCAGCCAAACAAAATCTGAAGTTAACGATTAAAGGGTCAAGAGCCCAACTAAAGCAAATACTGATCACCATAATGGTGACTTAAAATTACGGTTTTCTCCTTCAGTGATTCTGCTTGTTATCATCAGGTGTCTTCAATGATGCTCAATCATCCCTCAATTAATCACTTAATTATCTCATTAACTTTAACACTGCTTCAGTGTTAACTTTAACCCTGCTTCAGTGTTTATATGAGTCCACACTCAGAGTGTTAATTTAACACTGGGGATTTTGCTGTGTGACCTTATTCACTAGGGGTAGCTTTTTTTCTCTGATTGCAAAGTTCCTTAATAATTTCATTAACAATTATTTTAATTATTAAAGAAGAACATCCGCTCCAACTAATTCAGTGATTGTGTGAGTTGATTGGTTCAAACTGATAATTACAGACCTATGGCTAATTTCTGATTATGCTGACTGACTGAGACATAAATACTGCACATACATGCATACAATGGACATCCACACAAACATTTGGTTCAAGTACTGTACAGTATTTTTTTACACAATGGAAAAGGTCTTTGTTCCCAACTATATTATTCACTATGCTGCTTAAATCACCAAACATAGCAACAAGGCAGTGGATGTACTGCCTGAGGCAGGAATCTTTTAAGACCAAGACTGAGTTCAAATGAATTGGTCTAAAGACTGTCACTGGCCTTGAGAAGCAAAAACCTGCTTAGTGGTGGTTGTAATTTTGAAGTCCTTTTCATATGTATACCCATACTGGGCAAATGTTAATGAAAGCAAAGGTCTGCATCTCAGTGTACTAGCAGCAGAGTATCAGTATGTGTGGAAAACCTCTCATTAGAAGAAGCGGTTTCTATGGCTCTAGAAGGAACAGCTGGTGCTGGAAATGCAGCACCATCTGGCCTCCTGAACATGGGTCACAAAGTTTGCACAACTAGTTCTGTAACATCATTTGTACACAACTTTGTGTAAAGTATTTTATAAAAGATCCTGAAAAACATCTTGAATATGTTCATCACTGTTAGAAGAAGCTGTTTTCAGACAGTGAAGGTCGGCTTAAGCCTGTACTTTAGACTTATAGAGCGTAGGTCATTTAAGAATTATAAACTAGAATAGGAAGGCTTGTCGACCATTTTTGTTTGTTTTAGTATGAATTATGTAGGTTATATGACTAATTTAAATACTCATGTTGAAGATAGATTTAAGTCTGAACAAACCCGATCTCATGGGATGAGGTATTTTACCAGGTGGCGATTTTGAATGAATTTGTGTGATGTGAATATGAAAATATATCACTTATAGAAAATATTTTGCAAGTTCAGTCGTCACTTGAGCGTTAGCAGATCGCAAAAACACTTTTTTTTATTATTAGGTGTTCAAGCACGAAGTGCTGAAAACCTATTGTATTTGTACTGATTTTTATTAGGTGTTCAAGCACGAAGTGCTGAAAACCTATTGTAATTGTACTGATTTTTATTAGGTGTTCAAGCACGAAGTGCTGAAAACCTATTGTAATTGTGCTGATTTTTAGGTGTTCAAGCACGAAGTGCTGAAAACCTATTGTATTTGTACTGATTTTTATTAGGTGTTCAAGCACGAAGTGCTGAAAACCTATTGTATTTGTACTGATTTTTATTATTATTATTATTAGGTGTTCAAGCACGAAGTGCTGAAAACCTATTGTATTTGTACTGATTTTTATTATTATTATTATTATTATTCTTCTGCCGTAAAACGCATCGTGCAGAACAAACCGTAAGGGCTGGAGCTCTGAAACTTTGTCAGATGGTAGTACAAAAATCGAGGAGAGCCTCAGAAAGTATGACCCCGATTGGCCTATAGGTGGCGCTACAGCAATAAATTGCGCGAAACTGCTCATAACTCCTAAACCGTATGTCGTAGACTCAAGTGTCTTATATCATTGGAAAGCTGGAGGCCTGACGTAAAAAACGTATATCTCCGATTTCATTTCCGGTATGCAAATTTTTCCGCCATTTTGAATTTTGTCAAAAACCTACTTTTGCGAACTAGTCCCTGGTTTTTCGCCCGATCAAAACCAAACAAATGCATACATGTTGTCTGAAGTCTGAATATCAATAATCATTGAAAAAAAGTTGAATTTTTGATTCACGGTCGCTAGGGGGAGTAAAATGATCGTTGTGGGAGGAGCCTATTTTACTAAAATGGCTATAACTCGAGAAGTAAATGAGATATCTTCACCAATCTCAAGAGACATGTGTATGAGGACAGTCTGAGGTCACAGTAAAAAAACCGCGTCGATCTAACACTAGGTGGCGCTATAACATTAAATAAACATAAAAAGGGCTATGACCACCTGACCGTTAGTCCGATTGACTTGAAAATTGGTATGCAGTGTCTTGGTCCAAGGTGCCATGAATGTGTATGAGGAAATTGGCATAACTCAAAAAACATGGCCGCCATCGGCCAATGAATTTGAGCACCTATTAGACAAGGTTAACGGAGGCCAATCGGAACGAAACTCGATGGGCATGTTTGACTCATGGCCCAAGAGGCCTGTAAGAGTTTTGAAAGAAATTGGCCACTAGTTGGCGCTAACAAGTTTTATGGCTCTGTAATCACGTGGTGTTGCACACATCCCCAAAATATGCATATCATTTGATAGATCTCCTCAGGCTGAACAACTTTGCCTCTAGAACCATTGCTGTCAATCAAATCATTCATTAAATATTCACGAATATGTTAAAAACCTACTTTTGCGAACTAGTCCCTGGATTTTCGCCCGATCAGAACCAGACCAGTCTAGGGCAATTCTCTGGACTCTCTAGACCAATAATCATTGAAAAAAAGTTGAACTTTTGCATTTTTCGTATGGCTATAACAGGGTCATTTAGAAAAGGGGCGTGTCAAATAAACACAAAAGCCTATAAATCATAAATAAAAACTCAGAACTTGACAAAAAATGATGAGCATATGTGTCATACCATGGTGAAGAAGCATGCAAAGTTTCATGGAGATCGGACAATAGGTTGCGCTATAACTGTTGAAAAGCTTTAAAACCATGCATTTCCTATGGTAAATTGCCTGTATTGGCTGTAAATGGCCTTTTCCATCTATGATAATAAAATCTTAATGTTTAAAACCGGTGCAGTACAATTCTCTGGACTCTCTACATCAATAATTATCAGAAAAGGTTGAACTTCTTCATTTGAATGGCTATAATAGTGTAAATTGGATGGCTGTAACATTTTGGATGGCTATAACAGCCAATAAGTGGTATTTTACTGCCCCCTGCTGTCATTTCATCATACTACTCCCTAATATTGTTATATATAATTGAAATGTAGACTTTATTAAATCATTATTTTAACATTTACAATCACATTTTGTCCAAATTCATCTATTGGAGTATTATGGACTGCATTTATTTATTTTATTTATTACTATTTACAATTGTGTCACAGGAAGGCTAAAATACGAAAGTATAACGTTGGGCCACGCCCCCCAAGTACAAATTCACTCATAACTCGAAAACAGAAAGTCTCTGCACGCCAGGTAAGGTTCTCTCGGGGTTCTTGATCCAAATCTATCGTCGCGGGGCTTGGGAACGCCCCCCGCGACGAATTCTTAGTTAATGTTAACTAATGTAGTTAACATTAACTAAGAATGAACAATACTCCTTCAGCATTTGTTAATCTTTGTTAATGTTAATTTCAACATTTACAAATACTTTATTAAAATCTTGTTAACATTAGTTAATGCACTGTGAACTAACATGAACTAACAATGAACAGCTGGATTTGTATTAACTAATGTTAACAAAGATGAACAAAAACAGTAACAAATGTATTGCTCATGGTTCATGTTAATTAATACATTAACTACTGTTTAATAAATGAACCTTATTGTAAAGTGTTACCGACATTTTTAATCTTTTTTATCAGCTTTCAGCATTGGCTAACAAACAAACGTTTAAAGCTATTTTTTTTATTAGTTTTAATATAGTTTTATATTATTACATCACAAAGAAATATGTTAAATGCATGCTTATACACCATTAAAAGAGATTTTCACAATAACATATCCCGTGTGTGTGTGTGTAAGCATATGTCTACATATGATTGCAAAAGCACTTGTGTGACCAGCAGAGGGCGGTAGAAGACCACTTATTGGCTCACTTTCATTTTGACACACTTGATTAGGGATGGGAATTGATAAGAATTTAACAATTCCGATTCCATTATCGATATTGCTTATCGATTCGATTCCTTATCGATTCTCTTATCGATTCTTATTGGGTGAGGGAATAAGTACAAATTTGTTTGTTTGTATTAACTTATTGAACTTATAACTTATTTTGTTTGTTAATTATTATTAACTCGCTGACACAGCACAGAGTATTAGGGGTGTGAACCTACAATGGTCTCACGGTTCGGTTCGATTACGATTATCATGTTATCGATTCAGTTCAATTTGATATCTCGATGCATCTACATGCACTGCATCCTCAATTTTACTTCAAAAGTGATGTGTGTGTGCGTGTGCGTGTTCACCCGTTCGTGAAGTCGCAGTGACAGAAACAGTGACATTCCAGTTTAAGTTGTCTGTGCGCGCGCGCGTCTCAGATGAGTATGTGCCTGGAGAGTTTCGCGCATCTCGTGTGTAGAGTTTGCATGTATGCGTGAGCGACTTTAGGTGTGTCGTTGTGCATTTCATATGTATTTGTTTGAGCATTCAGCAGTATACATGTATGTTTGACTACTTAGTATACGTGTATATGCAAGTGTTTCATATTTGTGTGCGTGAATGAAGTTTGATTTAAGCCCTAGACGGCACCTCATATATTGTCGTCTTTTCGCGTGAAATATAACCAAACGAGCGCTTCTGCCTCGATGTTATGTTTGATGCGTTCTGAATCAAAATAACGCAGCTCGTGTGTGACGTCATGACACATTTGCAACGAGCGGAACCGATAAGCGGAATCGTTAAGCAGGCATACTAACGATTCCAGGGAATTGGTTAACTGGGCACCGGTTCTGAAGAAGAAACATGGTAAATCATTGTAAACAATACTATTACATGGTGTATCATGGCAAATCATGCTATAATCCTGCGGTAAATCATTCTACAGGGTATCCGCGGGTCCTTAAAAAATCTTAAATTAGATTTTAAAAATTTATGGCCTTAAAAAGTCTTATTTTGACTTATGAAAGGTCTTAAATTTTCAATGGCAATTTGAGTTAGACATATCTAAATGTTTTCCAAATTAAAACTATCTAATTAGCGTACTTTTTTATTTACTATTCGTTCTTTGTGGATTTGCTCGTTCACGTGGCGTCACATTCGCGCCAGCATTATGTCTGCACACGAAACAGCAGGAGAGGAGAAGAAAGCTGGTTAATTTCAGTTCAATTGTAAGTTCATTCTGTATGTGCGTAGTGGTGTGCGATGTGTATTGTCTATTATGATATTGTAATCATTGTTTTACTTTAACGTTAACTATGTACGAGGGCGCACTGCGAGCTGACATCGCATTTGTCTCTCATGCTTGCTTTCACTGCGTGATGTGTCAGTGCAGTTATAGGTATGTTCCCTAAGACGTATAAAGTTTTTGTATTTTATATATCATATGTTGTTATCATACAATATTACATCAGCAAGAGGGCTGTTTTCCCGTGCACAATAGCAAATATGATATTTATTTTATAACAGTGAAATTAACATTGTTACATTTTATAAACAATATTGTCAATATTGTTTGTTTTCCCTTTATTTCGCTGACGAGAATTTCAAAATGAAACCGTAGCAGAGACTCAATGCAAAAGACAGCGATGATTTCTTGACTGAAATCCGCGTTTTGAACGAATCATTTTAACGATTCAATGAACAATCACTTGCAGTTCCTGAATGAATCAGCCGTTTGAACAAATCGTTTGTATGAATGACTCCCTGAGACAGTGACTTGCCGCCACCTACTGGCGGGTTTAGTTTCACATTTAAAGTACCCTGTAATTAAAATGTTACAATTAGAAATCAGTTCATATTTAAATATTGAATTAATAATTGAAAGAATTGAATATATCATAGCTTTATTTATGCAATTGTAAATGGAGTATAAATATATTAATGCCAGTTCTGATGCTGCTTCTGTGTCTCCTCTGCACTGCAAAGATGGATTTTGATTTAATGATTTAATATAACTGGTAACAGTGGTATTGTGTTATTATTCTAATATAATTTAATTTGAATGTTAGAATTTGACATAAAAGGTGATGCATACCTCTAAGTAAAAAAAAAAAAAGAAAGTCCATATATGGGTGAAAATGCCCCTGGAACTCAATTTAAGGTTGCAAATATTGCCCTTTAATAAAAAAATGTTAATTCCTTTCACTGCTGTGAACTGACCACTGCATAGAATATGAAAAATATGAATATCTTCGTGAGTCAGCTGTCAACAACAGGCCTAAACCAGCCATGGTACCAGTACACAAACACAATCAGTAAAATATCATCTAATTATCATCAACAAAACTTTGAAAATATTGAGACATTTGTTTTAAAATATTGCGCACCCCTAATGTAAGGTATTAATTTTGATTTCTTCAGGTCTTAAAAAGGTCTTAAAAAGCCTTAAATTTGACTTTAAAGGTGAACTAAGTAACTTTTTTACCTTAACCGAACAGCTTTGGAGTCATTGTAATGTTTATATTACTGATTTCGTGTTGAATGGTGGTCGTCTCCCACCCCCCTGGTGCCTGTGAGCCGCAAAACCACCCTTGCAACTTTTAGGGGTGCGCAATATTTTAAAACAAATGTCTCAATATTTTCAAAGTTTTGTTGATGATAATTAGATGATATTTTACTGATTGAGTGTTAGGAAGTATCGTGTGATATCAGGTCTCGCGAGGTAACAAATTGCTTTACGGCAAAAAAACAGATCTGATAAAATTCTGATAAAATGAGCATCAAACAGAAATAACCCGGCGCCGTATACATGTGGTGTTGGGCGCGCGCAGCTCTTAAAGGGGCCATACCTTATTTCCACTCGTTACAGCGTCCATCCCACTGAACAGGTACCGGTGTACAGGGGGAGGGGATCCGGCCGTGAGTGCGAGCCATCTCTGCGTGAGTGCTATTCACGACAGTACAAGTGCTCCACAGCGACTCTAGGGGTCGCTGTTTGACAAAAACGGAATTCTTACTGAGCGCTGCTTTAAGAAGTGTGCTGATACCCTGTTCTAGAATGTGGTATATCATGGTAAATCATCCTATAACATGGTAAATCATGCTAGAATCATATTAAATCATACTAGAATATGTTCAATTGTGGTAAATCATGAACCTTTGCATTTTTCGTATGGCTATAACAGAGTCATTTAGAAAAGGGGTGTGTCAAATACACACAAAAGCCTATAAATCATAAATAAAAACTCAGAACTTCACAAAAATTGGTGAGCATATGTGTCATAACATGGTGAAGAAGCATGCAAAGTTTCATGGAGATCGGACCATAGCTGGCGCTATAACTATCAAAAAGCTTTAAAACCATACATTTCCTATGGTAAATTGCCTGTATTGGCTGTAAATGCTGATCTCTTAAATGAATGCTCAGATCTTCTTTTAAAAAGGTCAAGAACATGTGTAATATCACTCTGAACGGCATTGAAAAATTTCAGACAAATCAGACAAAATTTGCCTCTATAATTAATTGTCACAGGAAGCCTCAAAACGA
Organism: Rhinichthys osculus; assembly: GCA_029959095.1. Classification (NCBI taxonomy): domain Eukaryota; kingdom Metazoa; phylum Chordata; class Actinopteri; order Cypriniformes; family Leuciscidae; genus Rhinichthys; species Rhinichthys osculus. The sequence continues at coordinate 11,721,818 of JARWKJ010000002.1, read as the reverse complement.
AAGTAAAACATTGGGCCACGCCCCCCAAGTACAAATACACTCATAACTCGAAAACGGAAAGTCTCTGCGCGCTCAAATTTTGATGGTAAGGTCCTCTCGGGGATCTTGATCCAAATCTATCGTCGCGGGGCTTGGGAGCGCCCCCCCCCCCCCCCCCCCCCCCCCGCGGATCGCTAATCTGTGAGAACCCCAACTTGAAACGGCTGTAACTCTTGATCCAGACCATCTAGATCCTTGTTGGAAAGGGCCCGTCCTCATCCAGCTTCGATTCGAGTTTGGTGCGATTTGGCCTGGGCATTCCCGAGATATAAGCCCACAAAGATATGCATTTAAACGGACATTACTCCCGCCCCCAATCACCTAGCAACACCGGGATGGTCTTGATCAACAGAGCTCCTCTAACACTATCTAAGTTCTGAGTTTCAGATTTTTTCACTTTCTCCTTCCCGAGATATAAGTAAAAAAAAAAACGAATTTCCCGTCATTCACTTCAACCGTTTATGTAGGCTGTAAAACCGCTGTTGTCCACTAGAGGGAGCAACAGCATTAGACATTTTTAATCTTTTTAACCAGTTTTCAGCAATGGCTAACAAACAAATGCTTAAAGATATTTATTATGTTGGAAATAATATTTATAATAAATAATATAATATTAAATAATGATTTATTAGAAAGTTTAATATTTTTACATCACAAATAAATATCTGAAATGCTTAAGGACCACAAAAATAGATTTTCACAACATCATAACCCAAAATTGTGTGTGTGTGTGTGTGTGTGTGTGTGTGTGTGTGTGTGTGTGTGTGTGTGTGTGTGTGTGTGTGTGTGTGTGTGTGTAAGCATGCACAATGGAATTCACATTGAAAGACTGGTTTGCTTTAGTGCACAATACTGATTAAACCAAGTTGTTCAAAATAAAAGTGGTACTATAGCAATAAGTGGTCTTCTACTACCCTCTGCTGGACATTATACTTATTAATAGTCTTTTCAAATGTGCTTTTGCATTCATATATTTAGACACTAAAAAATAACCTTATGTGACAATTACTATAATAACACAATCATATTTTGTCTTTCAATTCACTTTACTGTTCTGAAGCTTCACATAATTGCTAGCAACGTGGTAAATCATGGTAAATCACGATAGAAACATGGTAAATCACAGTAAATAATATTATTACATGGTGTATCATGGTGAATCATGCTAGCAATGTGATTAATCATGGTGAAGCATGTTACAATCCTGGTAAATCATCCTATAACATGGTAAATCAAGGTAAACTAAGACAAATCAAGGTAAACTATGATAAAGCATGCTAGAATCATATTACATCATAGGCTACTAGAATGTGTTCAATTGTGGTAAATCATGCAAGAACAGGGTAAACCATGGTGAATCATACTAGAACTCGGTATATCATAGTAAACTATGGTAAATCATACTGTAACATAGTAAATCATTAACAATCACACTGAAAAGTTGTATATCATGGTAAATCATGCTAAAACATGGTCTATTCCATCTATGATGTCAGTGGTTAAATGCTTGCTACATAAACCTTAATGTCTTTTGATGCTTTTGAGCTTAACTGTCTTAACTGTCTTAAATGCTTGAACACCGCTAAATGCTGCTAGCAGCTTTAATTATTATTAGGTGTTCAAGCACGAAGTGCTGAAAACCTATTGTATTTGTACTGATTTTTATTATTATTATTATTATTATTATTATTATTCTCCTGTAAAACGCATCGTGCAGCCCAAACCGTAAGTGCTGGAGAGTTGAAACTTTGTCAGATGGTAGTACAAAAATCGAGGAGAGGTTATCAAATTATGAGCCCGATTGGCCCATAGGTGGCGCTATAGCGATCAATTGCGCAAAACTGCTCATAACTCCTAAACCGTAAGTCGTAGACTCAAGTGTCTTATATCATTGGAAAGCTGGAGGCCTGAAGTAAAAAACGTATATCTCCGATTTCATTTCCGGTATGCAAATTTTTCCGCCATTTTGAATTTTGTCAAAAACCTAATTTTGCGAACTAGTCCCTGGTTTTTCGCCCGATCAAAACCAAACAAATGCATACATGTTCTCTGGAGTCTGATTATCAATCGTTATCGAAAAAAAGTTGAATTTTCAATTTCCGGTCGCTAGGGGGAGTAAAATGATCGTTGTGGGAGGAGCCTATTTTACTAAAATGGCTATAACTCGAAAAGTAAATGAGATATCTTCACCAAACTCAAGAGACATGTGTATGAGGACAGTTTGAGGTCACAGTAAAAAGATCGCGACGATCGAACACTAGGTGGCGCTATAACATAAAAAAAACATAAAAAGGGCTATGACCACCTGACCGTTAGTCCGATTGACTTGAAAATTGTTATGCAGTGTCTTGCTCCAAGGCCCCATTTATGTGTATGAGGAAATTGGCGTAACTCAAAAAACATGGCCGCCATTGGCCAATGAATTTGAGCACCTATTAGACGAGGTTAACGAAGGCCGATCGGAACGAAACTCGATGGGCATGTTCAACTCATGGCCCAAGAGGTCTGTAAGAGTTTTGAAAGAAATCGGCCACTAGTTGGCGCTAACGAGTTTTACGGCTCTGTAATCACGTGGTGTTGCACACATCCCCACAATATGCATATCATTTGATAGATCTCCTCATGCTAAACAACTTTGCCTCTAGAACCATTGCTGTCAATTGAATCGTTCATTAAATATTCACGAATATGTTAAAAACCTACTTTTGCGAACTAGTCCCTGGTTTTTCGCCCGATCGGAACCAGACCAGTCTAGGTCAATTCTCTGGTCTCTCTAGATCAATAATTATCGAAAAAAAGTTGAACTTTTGCATTTTTCGTATGGCTATAATAGGGTCATTTAGAAAAGGGGCGTGTCCAAATACACTCAAAAGCCTATAAATCATAAATAAAAACTCAGAACTTGACAAAAATTGATGAGCATATGTGTCATACCATGGTGAAGAAGCATGCAAAGTTTCATGGAGATCGGACAATAGGTGGCGCTATAACTGTTGAAAAGCTTTAAAACCATGCATTTCCTATGGTAAATTGCCTGTATTGGCTGTAAATGGCCTTTTCCATCTATGATTGTAAAATTTTCACATCTTAATGTTTAAAAGCAGTGCAGTACAATTATCTGGACTCTCTAGATCAATAATTATCAGAAAAGGTATAATTTTTTCATTTGAATGGCTATAATAGTGTAAATTGGATGGCTATAAGATTTTGGATGGCTATAACAGCCAATAAGTGGTATTTTACTGCCCCCTGCTGTCATTTCATCATACTACTCCCTAATATTGTTATATATAATTGAAATGTAGACTTTATTAAATCATTATTTTCACATTTACAATCACATTTTGTCCAAATTCATCTATTGGAGTATTATGGACTGCATTTATTTATTTTATTTATTACTATTTACAATTGTGTCACAGGAAGGCTGAAAACGAAAGTATAACGTTGGGCCACGCCCCCCAAGTACAAATTCACTCATAACTCGAAAACAGAAAGTCTCTGCACGCTCAAATTTTGATGGTAAGGTCTCTCGGGGTTCTTGATCCAAATCTATCGTCGCGGGGCTCGGGAACGCCCCCCGCGACGAATTCTTAGTTAATGTTAACTAATGTAGTTAACATTAACTAAGAAAGAACAATACTCCTTCAGCATTTGTTAATCTTTGTTAATGTTAATTTCAACATTTACAAATACTTTATTAAAATCTTGTTAACATTAGTTAATGCACTGTGAACTAACAATGAACAGCTGGATTTGTATTAACTAATGTTAACAAAGATGAACAAAAACAGTAACAAATGTATTGCTCATGGTTCATGTTAATTAATACATTAACTACTGTTTAATAAATGAACCTTATTGTAAAGTGTTACCGACATTTTTAATCTTTTTTATCTGCTTTCAGCATTGGCTAACAAACAAACGCTTAAAGCTATTTTTTTATTAGTTTTAATATAGTTTTATATTATTACATCACAAAGAAATATGTTAAATGCATGCTTATACACCATTAAAAGAGATTTTCACAATAACATATCCCGTGTGTGTGTGTGTGTGTAAGCATATGTCTACATATGAATGCAAAAGCTTGTGTGACCAGCAGAGGGCAGTAGAAGACCACTTATTGGCTCACTTTCATTTTGACACACTTGATTAGGGATGGGAATTGATAAGAATTTAACGATTCCGATTCCATTATCGATATTGCTTATCGATTCTGATTGGGTGAGGGAATAAGTACAAATTTGTTTGTTTGTATAAACTTATTGAACTTATAACTTATTTTGTTTGTTAATTATTATTAACTCGCTGACACAGCACAGAGTATTAGGGGTGTGAACCTACAATGCTCTCACGGTTCGGTTCGATTCCGATTATCATGTCATCGATTCAGTTCAATTTGATATCTCGATGCATTACATGCACTGCATCCTCAATTTTACTTTACTGACGCGCGTCTCATATGAGTATGTGCCTGGAGAGTTTCGCGCATCTCGTGTGTGTAGAGTTTGCATGTATGCGTGAGCGACTTTAGGTGTGTCGTTGTGCATTTCATATGTATTTGTTTGAGCATTCAGCAGTATACATGTATGTTTGACTACTTAGTATACGTGTATATGCAAGTGTTTCATAATCGTGTGCGTGAATGAAGTTTGATTTAAGCCCTAGACGGCACCTCATATATTGTCGTCTTTTCACGTGAAATATAACCAAACGAGCGCTTCTGCCTCGATGTTATGTTTGATGCGTTCTGAATCAAAATAACGCAGCGCGTGTGTGACGTCATGACACATTTGCAACGAGCGGAACCGATAAGCGGAATCGTTAAGCAGGCATACTAACGGTGCCAGGGAATTGGTTAACTGGGCACCGGTTCTGAAGAAGAAAATTAATATAAAATAGTACTGCAAAAAAACAGTTTACTGTAGTGTAAAGTTATTCTATTGCTGTTATATATTTATTGTCCAACATTTACATTTTAGTACAATTACATTTATTTGCTGAATTCGTTTATTTCATTGAACTTATTTTTGTATGTAAGGTTATGTGTACCTCCTGGGAAACGGTCTAACGTTATAACTTTATGAACTTACATCACTTTATTCTTCTTACCTGTCACACTTAATGTAGAGATTAATATAATTAATTAAATCCTTGAACTTCCCTGTCTCAAGTTATGTGGGGGAAAAGCCTAGCAGCAACTTCTTTTTAACGGATATAACGTTAACTGTTGTGAATTAAAATAATCACCTAATTATTTCAACCTAAAAATGACCTCTGCACTGGACTAAATATATGTACAATATATGACTGCCGAGTCGCTTTCACCCCAAAATGGAGGACGCGTAGGGCTGCTGCTGGGCGCTGGTGTTGCAATGGAACGTTCTATTGGCTTTCACTTCTTGTCAATATACGTTCTTTGCCTGAACTAACAATGAACAGCTGGATTTGTATTAACTAACGTTAACACTAGAAGTGCCAGAATTCCATAACTACTAGAACTGCCACAAGCGGTCATTTTGACCGTTAGATTGCAAACTCTATATCTTTAATGATAAATACCCAATTGAGAGATTAATGCATTTGTTGTATTAGGATATCTTTTAAAAACAAAACAACACCAAACTGTACATTTTAAAAAGTTTAATGATACATTTATAAATAATTATATCAGTAGCCCGTAATTATCGCATAGGGCCTATTCACAACAGAGCTATATTTCCATATCCCTTCAACATAACTCAGAACAAGATAATAACAACTAAAAGTATCTTATTTAGATATTCTTTTGACAGTGAGAGAGTCAATGTCACGGTTTATGAATTCGCTGTCTCCTTTCTCGTCTTGTTGTGTGTGTGTGTGCGTGGTCGCTGATCAATGTAGCTGATCAGCACGTGCGCTCTGATCAACGCGCCAGCTGCAACTGATCAGCGATTCGACCCTTTTCAGTGTTACTGTTCTCGCCTAGTCTTTGGTTGTTTCTCAAAACCAAGAATGCAAAGAACGGACTTGTGTTCTTGGGGAGAACGCTCTTGCTAGTTGTTCTTGGAAGAATGAACTCACAAGGTGACGAGCACACAGAACGCTGCTGACAGTTTGAGACGATGTGTTCTTGCTGGTATTGCGCAATAATACCCCCGCACAGACACCGTCTGCAGTACCCAAACATAACGAGAATTATTAACGATAACAGCCAGGCTGCAATGGTCTCTTGGCTGTGGGGAAAAACGAGTCTGTGAGCAAACTGGCCGGTTGGCTCGATAGCTAACATTACACCCGCAGGCGCTTATGGAGATTCTCACTTCCGAAAACGTTTGAGCACATTTTCGATTAGCCATACATTTTCGTAAAATGCCAATATTTGAAATCTACAGTTGATTTCTCGCATCAAATGTTCTCAGAAGTGAATTTAGTGATGAAATAGTGTACGTAATTGTAGAAAAACGAAATACTGTATTGACCTGCCTCTCCTTCCTCGAATGCCGAATTGAATGCTGGGATATTTCTGCCGTCAAGTTCACACAAGTTACCAGCCGATGCATCCTCGGTAAAATGGCCGTGTCAAGAACACATCCGGGATTTTTAACTGTTCTTGCCAAAATGCAAACTTGTGTATTGGGACAGTACTTGGGCCACAAAAGATGACGTTTCACAAGAACACAAGGACACAAGTACAGACAAGAACACAGACTGAGAAAGGCCCTTTGTCAGATCGTTGTGGATTTTTCCTGCGTGTTTGTTCCCTGCCTGTATCCGTTTTCCGTGTGTCATCCCGTGTTCAGCACTCCTGGTTCAGCACTCACTCCAGCGTCCCTGTGCTGCCAAGGGCTTCATACCGGACATTTGCACACCTTCACTCTCCCAGCATCTGACCAGCTCTCAATAAACATATCTGTCATTTTGCAATTGAATCTTCTGATTATTTCCTAATAGACAAAGGTCAACCGCGAGAAATGTAACAAAAGAATACCGCAAAATTCATTACGGTCAATATGACCGTCTATGGCCGAAATAGGTAAATATGTTCATTTGTTTGTTTGCCTTTTGTGTAATTTATATTAAAAACATTTTAAATGAAAATACAGACACTTTTAGGAAAAGTCAGGTACCAGCAGGATTTTTTTTTTTTTTTAACAAAGTTATTGCAGATATAAAATTCAAAACGGTCAAAATGACCGTCGTGGCCGTTCTAGTGTTAACAAAGATGAACAAAAACAGTAACAAATGTATTCCTCATGGTTAGTTCATGTTAATTAATACATTAACTAATGTTGAATAAATGAACCTTATTGTAAAGTGTTACCGACATTTTTAATCTTTTTTATCAGCTTTCAGCATTGGCTAACAAACAAACGCTTAAAGCTATTTTTTTATTAGTTTTAATATAGTTTTATATTATTACATCACAAAGAAATATGTGAAATGCATGCTTATACACCATTAAAAGAGATTTTCACAATAACATATCCCATGTGTGTGTGTGTGTGTGTGTGTGTGTAAGCATATGTCTGCATATGAATGCAAAAGCACTTGTGAAAACACTTTATTAATAAGTAGAGTGACCAGCAGAGGGCAGTAGAAGACCACTTATTGGCTCACTTTCATTTTGACTCACTTGATTTTCACCAGTTTTCTGCACTAAAGCAAACCAGTTTTTCCATGTTAACTATTATAACACAATCATATTTTGTCAAAGTTTATCACTTCATTTTTATTGACACTTCACATTAATGCTTGCAATATGGTGCATCATGGTAAATCACAATAGAAACATGGTAAATCATTGTAAACAATACTATTACATGGTGTATCATGGCAAATCATGCTACAATCCTGCGGTAAATCATTCTAGAATGTGGTATATCATGGTAAATCATCCTATAACATGGTAAATCATGCTAGAATCATATTAAATCATACTAGAATATGTTCAATTGTGGTAAATCATGCTAGAACAGGATAAATCATGGCGAATCATACTAGAACTTGGTATATCATGGTAAACTATGGTAAATTATGCTAGATTCATGGTAAATCATACTGGAACATTGTAAATAAGGAAAAATCACACTGAAATGTGGTATATCATGGTAAATCATGCTAAAACATGGTCTATGATCTCAGTGGTTAAATGCTTGCTATATACAACTTAATGTCTTTTGATGCTTTTGTGCTTAACGGCCTTAAAGGCCTTAAATGCTTGAACACCGCTAAATGCTGCTTGCAGCTTTAATTATTATTATTATTATTATTATTCTGCCGTAAAACGCGTCGTGCAGACCAAACCTTAAGGGCTGGAGCTCTGAAACTTTGTCAGATGGTAGTACAAAAATCGAGGAGAGGTTATCAAAGTATGAGCCCGATTGGCCCATAGGGGGCGCTATAGCAACCAAAAGCGCAAAACTGGTCATAACTCCTAGACCGTAAGTCGTAGAGTCAAGTGTCTTATATCATTGGAAAGCTGGTCACCTGACGAAAAAAAGGTATATCTCCGATTTCATTTCCGGTATGCAAATTTTCCCGCCATTTTGAATTTCGTCAAAAAACAACTTTTGCGAACTAGTCCCTGGTTTTTCGCCCGATCAAAACCAAACAAATGCATACATGTTCTCTGGAGTCTGAATATCAATAATTATCGAAAAAAAGTTTACATTTCGATTTACGGTCAATAGGGGGAGTAAAATGATCGTTGTGGGAGGAGCCTATTTTACTAAAATGGCTATAACTCGAGAAGTAAATGAGATATCTTCACCAAAATCGACACACATGTGTATGAGGACAGTCTGGGGTCACAGTAAAAAAAACCGCGTCGATCTAACACTAGATGGCGCTATAACATAAAGAAAAACATAAATAGGGCTATGACCACCTGACCGTTAGTCCGATTGACTTGAAAATTGGTATGCAGTGTCTTGGTCCAAGGCCCCATGTGTGTGTATGAGGACATTGGCGTATCTCAAAAAACATGGCCGCCATCACCAATGAAGTTTGAGCACCTGTGAGACGAGGTTAACGGAGGCCAATCGGAACGAAACTCAATGGGCATGTTCGACTCATGGCCCAAGAGGTCTGTAAGAGTTTTGAAAGAAATCGGCCACTAGTTGGCGCTAACGAGTTTGACAGCTCTGTAATCACGTGGTGTTGCACACATCCCCAAAATATGCATATCAATTGATAGATCTCCTCATGCTGAACAACTTTGCCTCTAGAACCATTGCTGTCAATCAAATTGTTCATTAAATATTCACGAATATATTAAAAACCTACTTTTGCGAACTAGTCCCTGGTTTTTCGCCCGATTGGAACCAGACCAGTCTAGGACAATTCTCTGGACTCTCTAGATCAATAATTATCGAAAAAAAGTTGAACTTTGCCCTTTGGTTCACTGTAACAGGGTCATTTAGAAAATGGGCGTGTCAAAATACACCCAAAAGCCTATAAATCATAAATGAAAACTCAAAACTTGACAAAAATTGATGAGCATATGTGTCATACCATGGTAAAGAAGCATGCAAAGTTTCATGGAGATCGGACCATATGTGGCGCTATAACTGTTAAAAAGCTTTAAAACCATACATTTCCTATGGTAAATTGCCTGTATTGGCTGTAAATGGTCTTTTCCATCTATGATCGTATAATTTTATATAAAACCAGTGCAGTACAATTATCTGGACTCTCTAGATCAATAATTATCAGAAAAGGTATAATTTTTTTATTTGGATGGCTATAACAGCCAATAAGTGGTATTTTACTGCCCCCTGCTGTCATTTCATCATACTACTCCCTAATATTGTTATAGTTCATATTTAGACTTAAAATAAAATCATTATTTCAACATTTACAATCACATTTTGTAAAAAATGCATCTATTGGAGTATTATGGCCTGCATTTATTTATTTTATTTATTACTCTTTACAATTGTGTCACAGGAAGGCTGAAAACGAAAGTAAAACATTAGGCCACGCCCCCCAAGTACAAATTCACTCATAACTCGAAAACAGAAAGTCGCTGCACGCTCAAATTTTGATGGTAAGGTCCTCTCGGTGCTCTTGATCGAAATCTATCGTCTCGGGGCACGGGAACGCCCCCCGCCCCCCTCCCCCCCGCGGATAGCTAATCCGTGAGACTCCCGAATTGAAACGGCTGTAACTCCCGAACTAGACCACCTATATCCTTGTGGGTGAGCTTGTTGGAAAGGGCCCGTCCTCATCTAGCTTCGATCTGAGTATGGTGCGATTTGACCCAGGCATTCCCGAGATATAAGCCCACAAAGATATGCATTTCAACAGACATTACTCCCGACAGCAATCACTCAGCAACACGGGGATGGTCTTGTTCAAGAGGGCTCCTCTAACCCTATCTAAGTTCTGAGTTTCAGATTTTTTCACTTTCTCGTTCCCGAGATATAAGTAAAAAAAAAAAAACGAATTTCCTGTCATTCATTTCAACCGTTTATGTAGGCTGTAAAACCGCTGTTGTCCACTAGAGGGAGCAACAGCATTAGATATTTTTAATCTTTTTTAACCAGTTTTCAGCAATGGCTAACAAACACATGCTTATAATATAATATTAAATAATGATTTATTAGAAAGTTTAATATTTTTACATCACAAATAAATATCTGAAATGCTTAAGGACCACAAAAAGAGATTTTCACAATATCATCACCCACAATTGTGTGTGTGTGTGTGTGTGTTTGTGTGTGTGTGTAAGCATGCATAATGGTATTCACATTGAAAGAATGGTTTGCTTTAGCGCACAATACTCAGGGTTTTTGCAGGGTTTAGTCAGTCAAATTTAAGACCTTTTAAGACCTTTTTATGACCAATATGATTTAAATTTATGACCTACTCGAATTACGAAAAATAACTTCCTTTCAAAAGTCTTTTTTTATTGACTTTCATTAAAAGTAATAAGTTTAATTATTTAAAGGTTCCATTTTCTTAAGAGTAACAAACTGAAGGCTCCCTTTTCCTAAGTATCAATAACACAGGAACAACACAACACTTATCACGATAATATATCAGTCAATATCGATAATTATGACGATAAATGTCAAATTCTTTATTTCTTTGAACTTTGAAGGCTTTCTTAGTTTCTTAGTTTTACGGCTCTGTTATCACGTGGTGTTGCACACAACCCCACAAAATGCATATCATTTGATAGAAACCAGAGCGTTAATTGTGGTTTTAAACTACTCTTTATTGTCAAAACATATCATGACAAACACTTGCCAAACAGGTGAACATTTCACAAATCTGAGGTAGAACATTCAAACATTTGTATTTTTTCCTTAACAAAAATAATATCTTTATTTCAAAATTAATTTCTTAGTTTCTGCATGTGCTAATGGGGGATATTGTTTCAAGTCTTGAAACAGGTTTGTGTTGCCTGACTTTGATGGCACGTATCTTTATGAAATGTATGAAAAACAGTAGGCTATAGCCTAAATACATAAATACTGTAATTATATTCCATTAGTCCTTTAATACATTGTCTACATTAATAATATAATACAATTCAATATGTATCCCACATTTCATGGTGCAGTTAATATTACTAGGCTAACGTTACAGTAAAACCATGGTAAAGGATGTAAATGTGTAGATGGAAAAGCTTTCTGACTGTATAGTTGCGCACAGTGTTTCTCCTGTTCGTCAGCGCTGTTTCATCTGCCTTTAAACTGGTTTAAATCACTGAGACATTTGTGTTCTTCGCTGAATTCAAGTGCTTCTCACTGGATCTCGTGATCGAGACTGATCAAAGTTAACCATAGACAGTAAAAGAACGCATCTGCTCTAGTGAGCTTGATCGCGCTACGCTGCCGTTTGGACTTTGAGCCGAGCGGATAAACGCTCCGTGAGGCGCGCGCGGTTCAAATGAGTTTCGTTCCGCTTTTGGCGCATAAACATGATCTAACATTTATCGAACTCTTGATATCGTTTTATAGAGAAAACATTATATCGCGATAATGAATGAATGAGCATATCAATTTAAGACGTGGCTAAATGTAATTTATGACCTTGTATGGGAAAACCGGACGTTTTTATGGCCTAAAATTCTTATTATTAAATTTAAGACGTTTTATGACTTTTTATGACCCCGCGGAAACCCTGATACTGATTAAACCAAGTAGTTCAAAATAAAAGTGGTACTATAGCAATAAGTGGTCTTCTACTACCCTCTGCTGGACATTATACTTATTAATAGTCTTTTCACATGTGCTTTTGCATTCATATATTCAGACACTAAAAAATAACCTTATGTGACAATTACTATAATAACACAATCATATTTTGTCTTTCAATTCACTTTACTGTTCTGAAACTTCACATAATTGCTAACAACGTGGTAAATCATAGTAAATCAAGCTACAATCCTGCTGAATCATTCTAGAATGTGGTATATCATGATAAATTATTGTGTAGTATTCGGTCACAACAAGGTAACATCAAGGTAAACTAAGACAAACCATGGTAAACTGACTATTGTAGTACATTGAGAAATATGAATCCTGAAGGACAATTGCAGTAAACATTTCTTTTTTCCATCACATAGTTCAAATATCTGTATCTACAACAGAATGTGTGTGTGTAGTCCTAGGTTTCTGAATAAATGCTGAATAATCTGATTAATAGCTTGCAAAGACATTAAATGCTTATAGACCATTAAAATATATTTATATAATGACTTTGTGTGTGTGTGTGTGTGTGTGTGTGTGTGTGTGTGTGTGTGTGTGTGTGTGTGTGTGTGTGTGTGTGTGTGATCAAATGTCTACATATGAGTGCAAAAGCACCTGTGAAAACACTTTATTAATAAGTAGAATGGCCAGCAGAGGGCAGTAGAAGACCACTTATTGGCTCACTCTCATTTTGACACACTTGATTTTCAACAGTAAATCAAAGCACTAAAGCAAACCAGTTTTTCCATGTTAACTATTATAACACAATCATTTTTTGTCAGAGTTTATCACTTCATTTTTATTGGCCCTTCACATCAATGCAGCAATGTGGTAAATCATGGTAAATCACGATAGAAACATGGTAAATCATAGTAAAAAATACTATTACATGGTGGATCATGGCAAATCATGCTAGCAATGTGATGAATCATGGTAAATCATGCTACAATCCTGGTAAATCATTCTAGAATGTGGTATATCATGGTAAATCATCCTATAACATGGGAAATCGTGGTAAACTGTGGTAAATCATGCTAGATTCATGGTAAATCATACTGGAACATTGTAGATCATGAAAAATCACACTAAATTTGGTATATCATGGTAAATCATGCTAAAACATGGTCTATTCCATCTATGATGTCAATGTTTAAATGCTTGCTACATAAAACTTAATGTCTTTTGATGTTTTTGTGCTTAACGGCCTTAAAGGCCTTAACTGCTTGAACACCGCTAAATGCTGCTAGCAGCTTTAATTAGGGGTTCAAGCACGAAGTGCTGAAACCCTATTGTAATTGTAAGGATTTTTATTAGGTGTTCAAGCACGAAGTGCTGAAAACCTATTGTAATTGTGCTGATTTTTAGGTGTTCAAGCACGAAGTGCTGAAAACCTATTGTATTTGTACTGATTTTTATTAGGGGTTCAAGCACTTCAGTGCTGAAACCCTATTGTTATTGTTAATTTTCCCATCATGCAACATTCTCCACGTAAAACTGATCGGGCAGGACGAACCGTAAGTCGTAGAGACTTGAAACTTTGGGGGCTGGTAGTACTCTCACCGCCTACAGCCTCACCAAGGCACGCCCCGATTGGCCCATAGGTGGCGCTACAGCGGGCAAAAGTACGAAATGGCTCATAACTCCTCAACCGTCGGGCGTAGGCTCAAGTGTCTTACATCGTTGGAATCCTTGGCTCGAGCCGGACAATATGCATGCCTCGGATTGGCTCGTCACCCTGGGTGCATTTTCGGGTATTTTGGGTTTTCCGTAAAACCTACTTTTGCGAACTAGTCCTAGGTTTTTGGGCCGGCCGGAACCAAACCAGTGCGGCAAGATTCTATGGAGTCCGAATGTCAATAATTATCAAAAAAAAGTGGAAATTTGGGTTCACGGTCCCTAAGGGCCGCCGAAACGTTCCGAGTGGGAGGGGCCCCTTTTACTAAATTGCCTATAACTCGTCAACGGAACGAGATATTTGCACCAAACTCAACGCGCCTGTGTGAGAGCTCATTCTGTGGTCGCGTGAAAAAGGACAGGGCGACCGGCCACTTGGTGGCGCTCTAACTGTTAAACAGGTGCCAAAATGATGTATTTCTATATGGCAAATCCCATGAAATGGCTGAAAGCGGCCCTCTTCCTGCCTGATTTGCATACAACCTCACAAAACCGGCCGTGCGCATGCGTCACCTGGCCCTAAAGAGGCCTGGAAGCTTTTATGGACGTCGGGCCACCGGTGGCCCTTTAACTGTTATAAAGGTGTAAAATGCTCTATAATATCCTATGCAAAATGACATTTAAATGACTGAAAAAGGGTCTGCTCTGCTCAAAACTTCACCAAATTAGCTGAGCATGTGCGCCATATTATTCCGAGGAAGCGTGCAAAGTTTGACGGAGATCGGGCCATCGGTGGAGGTGTCGCAGTTTAAAAGGTAAAACAAAAATCACCACATTTCCATGAAAAATGAGCCAAAAAGGCAAAAAAGCGACTTTCTCCTCTCCGAGGCACATGTTAAAAGGCTTGATAAAGTTTTTGGAAAGCAGCAGCACAAGCGTCAAGTGCGTGGACCCTAAGGTTTTTTTTTTATAGGCCTTTTTAGTCCCTTTTTATTAGGGGTTCAAGCACTTCAGTGCTGAAACCCTATTGTTATTGTTAATTTTCCCATCATGCAACATTCTCCACGTAAAACTGATCGGGCAGGACGAACCGTAAGTCGTAGAGACTTGAAACTTTGGGGGCTGGTAGTACTCTCACCGCCTACAGCCTCACCAAGGCACGCCCCGATTGGCCCATAGGTGGCGCTACAGCGGGCAAAAGTACGAAATGGCTCATAACTCCTCAACCGTCGGGCGTAGGCTCAAGTGTCTTACATCGTTGGAATCCTTGGCTCGAGCCGGACAAGATGCATGCCTCGGATTGGCTTGCCCTTCAGGCTCCAATTTCGAGTAAATTGCGTTTTTGTGTAAAACCTACTTTTGCGAACTACTCCTAGGTTTTTGGCCTGATTGGAACCAAACCACTGCAGAAATATTCTCTGGAGTCTGATTGTCAATAATCATAAAAAAAAAAATTAAATTTCAATTGTCGGTTGCTAAGGGGAACCAAAACGTTTGATGGCACCAGAGCCACTTTTACTAAAATGGTTATAACTTGTGAACGGAAAGAGATATTTTCGCTAAATTTGGGACACATGTTCATGAGCACAATCTGAGGTGGCATTAAAAAAAAATTGCGACGATTGGCCACTTGGTGGCGCTATAACATGGAAAAAAATCATGACAATGGTAATAACCACATCCAAACGTTAGTCTAATGAAAGATGGCATGCAGTGTCTTTGTC
The DNA here is from genome assembly GCA_029959095.1 of Rhinichthys osculus. Classification (NCBI taxonomy): domain Eukaryota; kingdom Metazoa; phylum Chordata; class Actinopteri; order Cypriniformes; family Leuciscidae; genus Rhinichthys; species Rhinichthys osculus. Next base: position 11,706,256 of record JARWKJ010000002.1, on the reverse strand, counting down.
CAGGGTACCTTGATAGTCTATGAGAACATTGGTGTAGCTAAAAAAAACTCAGTATACGTCATCAGCAAAATGCCCTGAAGGAGCCTGAGACTTTTCAAGCCAGCGTTTTTTCACAGGAGTGACCTCCTTATACTCCTGAATCCTTGCCGAGTCCAACAATACCAAACATGCCAGGTTTTGCCTTTTGGTTTTGTAACGTGTCATTTAGAGCTTAAAAAGAATTACTGTTATCTTCAAAGACCATTAGTCCGATCGAGACAAAAAAAAAAACAAAAAAACACAGGCAATTTGAAAACATAAGTAAATAGCTAAACAATAATGCCCAAATGTCAAAATTATGATAGAAACTGAAAAAAAAAAAAAATCCAATCAATATCATCGATGCATAATTTTTATGCTCTCATAAATATAAGTGTCTCAACTTCAAAACAAAATGAGATATTTACAACAAATTTGAGACATGTATATGGGCACACTTTTAGGACTAGTAATAAAACTACATTTAATCAAAAAAATAAAAAGTTAAGTCAATTAACCTAACATTCATTCCAAATATCAAAATCAACAATTTACTATATATAGTGCTATTAAATGTTCCTTAAAATATTTTTTAAAACTCATTTTTCTTGTGTAGAGTGTCTCTTGTCAAAATGTGTAATATCAATGGTAAATCCTTCAATAGTTTCATTCTTCTTTACATTTTACAGTCCGATGTTTTGCAGTGGTTTTCGAAATAAAATAAAAATCCCTTTTATGCATGCCTGCTGTTAAAATCATGACTAGCACTACTATACAAAAATTGAGATTAAAGGAAATTAGGAATTCTAGACACAGAAATATTTATTATAAAACAAAGCAGAGACAATCTTTCACCTGTACATTTTTTGTCTATATGCACTCGACCAAACAACTGGGCCATAATCTAAGCTAGAACCATTGTTTTAGAAATACATTTGTAACCCGGGTAACCCAGGCCACCAGTAAATGACTTGAGAGTTGGAAAAAGTTAAGAAATATAAAGAATTAAAGTGTTCTACAAAGAAACGCGATTCATCCAATCACTGATTGTGCTGCATTGACTGACAGCCCTAAGAACCAACAGTAGCGGCATGTTCATTAGGCCCGCCCACAGTTCGCGCCGGTGCCGTCGTCAGCATTCAACAGACGAAATCAGATGAGAACAGGTCAGACCAGGCGGTAATGCAACCAGACGTTATTTGCCAACCGCCATAAAAACAAGAAGAAGAAGAAGAAGAACAGGTCAGACAGGCAGCAGCACACGGAGCATTTCTCCACAAACTTCTTTCACACAATCATAATCGAACGGGAACTGTGATTGAGTGCACTTGGAAACTTTGGATACGTCAGGCTGGTGTGTTGTCATAGAGAGAAAAGTGGAGTGGAAATCTGTATTGAATTTGGTTTTGGTGAGTGATTTTTAAAAATATTAAATCTGAATATAAAAAGACATATGAAAGATATAGCTAGGTATGTCAATTTCAGAAATGATTTGATATGAGTAGGCCGCACTCACAGCACGAGCTGAGCTAGTTAGCTAACGCTAAAGCTACCACATGTAACGATGCTTATTGTATCATCATGAGTTGAGACAATGAGTGTTTTATGAGTGTTGATCTGTTCTATAAATGTCGATAAGTTAGATTAATGTGTCATTTGAGATGCGCATACTTAACATTAATTATTTTACGTTTGTCTTGTCTTTTGCAAGGCTGTGTTTCCTTATTCTCAGTTTATTCCTATGTGAACGTGATCAGCAAGTATCCTGTTTTGAAACTATCAACTGGTAAGATGTCTTCAATCAATCACTAAATCCCATGAATCAAAGTCCTTTGAGTCCGAAAAACAAAAGAAAATTGATTTATTTTTTCTTCTGAAATGGACAGACTTTGTTTTTTTGTACTTGAACTGATCGGAGAAATTTGAACAACTCTTTAAACTGAATCCTTTGATTCACGATATTTGTTCAACTGAGTCGTTTTATTCATGAACTTTGTTCAACTGAATCTTTTCATCTTTCCAGCATTTCCAATTCATATTGTGGAATATACTGTTTACTATTGACAGTAAATGTGTTTATTGGAAGGAATTCTGAATCATTGTGTTTTGACTCGAATCCAATATCTGATTACATTTCTTTATTTACATTTCATCATTCATTCATCCCAAAAGAAATGACTAGTCGTTAAGGCTGTAAGGTTAGTCAACCAGAGAAATCCTTAGTCAACCAAAGTCCTGTCCTGCACAACGATCAGTCAACAAAATAAAAATAAAAAAAGATGCGATGTTTTGTATTTTTATTGAACATTTATTAAACAATTGTCATAGAGCATTTATAAAACAACAACAAAAAATCAATACTACATAAAACTATAATAATAAAATTAGTTGAAAAGTGAATTTAGTAGTGATTTTTTTTAACTGCAAAGTGAGAAGTTCTGTCCTAGATCTATAGTGACCGTCACGATCGCGCACCTGAAACATCATAACAAAAGCTCTAGTTTATACTGGTGTATATTCTTCTTTACTTTAAAAGCTTTGGGTTAACTTTTGTTCAGCCGATCTAGGCATTTTAAAACACACAAACCCAAATAGCCTAAAAAACAATCCTAATAATTATAGGCTGTACAGTAGGAAGGCATATAGGTTTATTTTCATTTTGTTACATTATTTAGGCTATTTTCAAACGCGTCAAGTGTACAAATAAAAACATAAAACACAATCTATTGAGTCAGTCTAATAAAGCCGTTAAAGCTACTTACAGATTTGCAGGCCTAGTCCACCTTTTTTATGTTGTGGACCAAAAACACTAACATTTCCACATTCTTGGGTAAAAGACAGCTCCTCGACTTAACAATAAATCCTGCTTTGGAAAATATGTGCTCTGGAGGAGTGGAGGTTGAAGGGATGCAGAGCAGGCGTCTTTTGCGCGCTCAAGTTCGTTATTTCAAATGTAGGCGCGCGGCATGTGCGCTGATAATGGAAGCGACGCAGTCGCGGTGCGACACGCTCATTTTTTCCAAGCGCGTTCGTGCCGCATCGAGATAAAAACATCTTAACTTTTCAGAATGCTGCAAGCGCACCGTAGGTCACGTGACAAGAACCTTAACAACAACAACAACAAGCTTAGAAACAACAGACGCCTCCGGAGCGCAACCGCCCTAGCGCTTTGGAAAAAGGAGAATACGGCGCGCCTAGCGTTTTCTACGCCTATATGTGAATGGCGCAGCAGCATAGCTTGCACTCCACAGTCTTGTCTTTTTTTGTAAAATGCAGCCAGAGAAAAGATTTAGATTTCTTGGAGATTTTGTTGACTAAAGCCAAAACAAATAGCATTCTAACTGAATGAATACAGCAAAACTACCTATATTCCTTACTGAGCGCGAAGCAGCAGTGCAGCCAGCCGCAGGTGCGGTTCTCGAGTGTTCTACGTGCTGCGCTAAACTGGCGCAGAATAGCCTAAATTAAAACATTTAAATTTGGGGATAAATTTCTTTCTGCGCATGAGCACTTTCAGTTGTAATATATGTGATGAGTTACGGTTTCAGCCGTTCCTTTGAAAATGGCTGAGGGTCGAAAGAGAAAAAATGTATACGAAGTGTATGATAAGAAGAGAAAGGCCGCAGAATATAGAAACAAGACCAGAGTGATTTTGGGTGAATATTTCACACCCTGGCGTGCGCTAAAAGCTCAGGTTGGGCTTCCCACTGATGCCGTAGTCGCGAAAATTCTACTAGACGGGTAAAGTTTGTAGGGATGCACCGATCAGGATTTTTGCAGCCGATACCGATTGCCGATTTCTTGTCATGGTGATCGGCCGATACCGATCCCGATTCCCGATACCGATGCTTAATATAAGACAAAGATAAATACAAACAAAATGGAGCACTCTGATGCAGCCCACAAGGTTTAATTAAACATTGTCCAATAGTAAACTTTGGAGGACAAAATAAACATTTAAATACCTAAAATAGAGAGTCTGATGTAACTTTAACCTGGTCTAATACAAGTCTAAGCAGGACAAAATTAATTTAATTAGATTAATTATTAATTTAATTAGAACAAATTGGAGTAGTTTGATGCTACTCATTAGAAGGGATGGGCATTTCAAGCAAAAATAATATTCGAAGATCTGGGTATTATTCGCTTATTCGAAAATCGCACCCCTCCCCCATATGCACGCACACATGCATAGGCCACACACATGAGAAAAGCGGAGTGGTGTGACGTTTAAATATAACTTAAAAACATAAATATACGTTTCATATTTATGTTTTATAGTAGGCTAATATAGTGTTCTTTTTAAAAAAAAAAGTCATATGTTGATTATATTAAAAGGGAACCGCATGAGATGAGTAAGATAGGATCATAAGATGCCCAATATATCGGAAAACATTTGGAATGGGTCAGGCATGATTTTGACCACTTAATTAAGTTTTGTTTTGTAGAAAGCCATTCTTTAAAGTGAATTTCGTTTTGTAAAAATTGTATCTTAATTTCAAACTTTAGTTTCATCATCCATTTGCCTGAATTTAATAAATAATAAGCGAAATATAGCAGACAATATAATCAGGACACGGACACGCCGGCGCGTGAACTGGAGCGCGTCTCATAAGTGAACCGAACCTCAACTTGCCTCACATACCTGAGAATGTATAGTTCAGGCTTGAAATGTCTACTTAAAAAAAACAACAACTATTTAAATCGATAATAAATGGGCTACTCTCTGCTTAGGCTAATCCGTATGAAGTGTGCATTTCTCTCTATAAGCGCGTTCACTATGCGAAGATGGCGTCAACATCGCCAACTGTATCGTTGCAGTTTATTAATAAACAATTAAAATGTATCATGCTGCATAAACATTACTTTTGCCGGTTCTTTGTGGCAAGCTTTATGCATGCGCTTGATATGCGAAATATAGGCAATATAGCCTATTATGATGACGCTCATTATGGTTTAATATTTTCTCCCATATATATATTTAATTAAATTAATATAGATATGCGATTTGACTAATGGCTTAAATGAACTACTACTAGTCGACTAGAAAAAAACTTTAGTCGTGCACAGGCAGCCCAACTTATTTAACATATTTTCTAACCAGCATGTCACTGCGGGCGTTCTGAGCGAGTGGCGCTGTGGACTGAGCGAGCGAAGCATACTCTTCAAAAAGGCGCTCTCTCTGGAGGACAATGATCCTCCATGTGAGATTCCTTTGAAACATACACGGCAAATAGCAAATTTTTTTCATTGTTTCTCGACACATCATAGCAGCCTAATTCCACACCGGCGATGACATGACTGCCAAAACATTTAAGTCCCCACGCATCATATAGGCTACCTCCTCACGTTTTGACGTCATCAAATTGTGATCGGTTTGTGAGATCGGCCAAGTTGAGTGAGTACCGATCGAGTCATAAAATGTGATGATCGCCCGATACCGATCTCCGGCCGATCGATCGGAGCATCCCTAAAAAATCCATTTAAAATCACTGCTAGTAAAAGTTAAGATATGATTAGCGATGCTAGCCCTGGCACAAGTCATGCACGGCGTAGACACGGTAAACATCTCAATTTGTCTAAAGTAGCCTTATGACCAAATGCTAAATGATATTACGCTGAAATATTCTAAAACCTTGTGTGTTCATTTTCGATAATTCCAATGTATTCACCATAGTATTTATTACACAAATGCAACAAGCTACTTCTCCATTGCATATCATGTCTCGAGTCCTCGGTCACTCAATCGATCAGTATAATAAGTAAATAAAACACAGAAGGGCATTTGACATTTTGTCTTGCATGAATGCTTTTGAGTTAGTTTATAATTTGCTACATAATTGTGCCACCAAACGTGACTACCCAAATATGGATGCCCTTCCAAACAATCTACTTTGCATATCTGTGCGCCCTCTCGGGAGCAAATAGTGTTGCGCATGTGCATTTTAAAAAAAATTGGAGAGGGCGGGTCTTCTCTAAAATTCGGAAAGATCCTCCGCTATACCTTTAACATTGTGTCGAATAACATGTATTCATTGATTGTAATGACATTAGGGATGCACGATGATATCGGGACAACATCGGTATCGGCCGATAAAAGCTTAAAATGACCATCATCGGCATCAGCCGATATGAATATTTCTGCCGATGAGCCTTGCCGATAGGGTGGCGTGTTTCCTATGCGCACGTGACGCGAACGAAGCATGAGCGCCAGCAGAACTTCCAACTAGGGGTGTGCGTCTCACGGTTTTTGATCGTGGACGATTAAAATGTCTCCACGATCTGCTTTTGAAAAAAAAACATAGTATCGTGCATTCTATCAGTTCAATTCTGGCGCCTTCATCTCAACATACTGTACAACGCGACGTACATTCACATCACATCACATGTAAACGCAGAGGTAGAGTTACACTCACGGTCACGAGACACCGCAATTCACAAAAGTTTATTATTTGCATGTGCGTCAAAGTCTTGCTAGTTAAACATGTCATTCACGTGCTGATGCGCTGTTCTAACATCCGCTTTTCTGAGCACGTTACACCCGACACTCACAGGAACTAAAAGCCTGTCACAGAGTCTGCATACTGGACTAATCTTTCGAGTCTTATTGCGGTAATACTGTCAAATACACACACGGTTTACATAAACAAAGTTGGTTATGTCTAAAGTGAAAGCAAACAGAGAAAATCTGCTTGTCAAATGCGTGTATATTAGACGCGTCGCGTGCAGTTCTTAAAGAGACAGTATAATATGCTGCCGCTTGTCCTTAAAGAGATACTGCACCCAGAAATAAAAATTCTGTCATTATTTATTTATGACAGAATTTACATTATTATTTACTCACTTCTACTTCATTTCTATCTTGTGCTTAAATATACAATGGAAGTCACTGAAGTACAGCAACTGTTTGGTTAGCCACATTCTTCCAAATAACTTTTATAATTTCAACAGAAGAAAGAAACTTGAGAGAGTAAATGATGACAATTTAAATTTTCAGGAGAACTATCTCGTTAATGTTAATAAAACAACAAAACACAAAGAGGAAATCACTCACTGCTCTTGACTGAGAACTTTAATAGAAGCTTTAATAAGCTTTTTTTGCACTTAAAAAAAAACACACAAATATATCGGTATCGGCATCGGGCAAAATTAGTCTGAAAATATCGGCATATCGAATATCGGCCAAAATCCTATATCGTGCATCCCTAAATGACATGGATTGTGTCTAATGACATTGTGTCTTACATGGATTCATGGTTTTCTAAACAAACCTTATCAAAACATGGAGCAAATCCGACCTTTCGCGAGTTGGGGCGCGCAATGTTCCATGACGCATAATAACATTCCATTCGTAGGGTATTGACTGTAACCCCTTATTTACACTCTTAGTGCGTTAGAGCTGTGATGCTCGGCTACCGGAGCTGATTGCGCCCAATCTAATGAATGCTTGTGTTTACACCAGCCACGACGCAGCATTTCAGAAGCGTCTCTCCACGCCACTTCCCTAAAGATAGGCGCCTAGTTTATATTCGACGGACACCATGTCCAAGCCACACCACACCGTATACAAAATAAGAGTAAAAGTCAATTTCAAATATTTTGCGAACTAGTCCCTGGTTTTTTGCCCAAACGGGACTAGACCAGTCTAGGACAATTCTCTGGACTCTCTAGGTCAATAATTATCGAAAAAGTTGAACTTTTGCATTTTTCATATTGTTATAACAGGATGATTTAGAAAAGGGGCATGGCAATAAAACTCAAAGGCCTATAAATCATAAATAAAAACTCAGAACTTCACAAATTGGTGAGCATGTGACAACATAGTTAACAAACATGCTAAATTTTATGGAGATCGGACCATAGGTGGCGCTATAACTGTTAAAAAGCTTTAAAACCATATATTTCCTATGGTAAATTGCCTGTATTGGCTGTAAATTGTTGTTTCCATCTATTATGTCACTGGTTAGGGTTAAGAGGCGCAAAATGAACATCTGGTACACATGTGAATGAGTTCAATCTGAGCTCACAGTTAAAAAATTGCAACGATTGAACAGTAGGTGGCGCTATAACATGGAAAAAACATAAAAAGGGCTATGACCACGTGACCGTTAGTCCGATTGACCTGAAATTTGGTGTGCAGTGTCTTGGTACCATGTATGTGTAAAAGGATAATGGCGTATCTAAAAAAACATGGCCGCCATCGACCAATGAAGTTTGAGCACCTATTAAACTAGGTTAACGGAGGCCGATCAGAACGAAACTCGATGGGCATATTCAACTCGTGGCCCTAAAGGTCTGTAAGAATTTGGAAAAAAATCGGCCACTTGTTGGCGCTAACGAGTTTTACAGCTCTGTAATCACGTGGTGTAGCACACATCCACACAATATGCATGTCGTTTCATACATCTAGTTATTAACGAAAATGTTAAAAACCTTCTTTTGCAACTAGTCCTAGCTTTTTCGCTCAATTGGAACCAAACCAATCTAGGACAATTCTCTGGACTCTGTTGAATTTCCTATGGTAAAATGCCTGTATTGGCTGTAAATGGTCTTTTCCATTTATTATGTCAGTGGTTAAATGTATGCTAAATACAACTTAATGTCTTAAATGCTTATGTGCTTAAAGGCCTTAACTGCTTGAACCCCGATAAATGCTGCTTGCAGCTTTAATTAGGGGTTCAAGCACGAAGTGCTGAAACCCTATTGTAATTGTAAGGATTTTTATTAGGGGTTCAAGCACGAAGTGCTGAAACCCTATTGTAATTGTAAGGATTTTTATTAGGTGTTCAAGCACGAAGTGCTGAAAACCTATTGTAATTGTGCTGATTTTTATTATTATTATTATTATTCCGCCCTAAAACGCATCGTGCAGACCAAACCGTAAGAGCTAGAGACTTGATATTTGGGATTAAGGTAGCACAGAAATCGAGGAGAGGTTATCAAAATATGAGCCCGATTGGCCCATAGGTGGCGCTATAGCGCAAAAAACAAAAAAATGGCACTATTTTCCTTAAATCTCAATAACCCTGTGTCCCAACATCAAGTGTCTTATATCATTGGAATCCTTGGCTCAAGCAGAACAAAAATGGCCTCAAGGATTTCATTTCCGGTATGCAAATTTTTCCGCTATTTCCGGTTTTGTCTAAAACCTACTTTTGCGAACTAGTCCCTGGTTTTTTGCCCGATCGGAACCAAACCAGTGCAGAAAGATTCTCTGGACACTGAATATCAATAATTATCGAAAAAAAGTAGAAATTTCGATTCACGGTCGCTAGGGAGTGCCCAAACGTTCGAAGGAGGCGGAGCTAATTTTACTAAAATGGGTATAACTCGTGAACGAAATGAAATATTTTCACCAAACTTGGTACACATATTTATGAGTTCAATCTGAGGTCACAGTAAAAAAACCGCGTCGATCTAACACTAGGTGGCGCTATAACATTAAAAAAACATAAAAGGGGGTGTGGCCACCTGACCGTGAGTCCGATTGACTTGAAATTTGGTATGCAGTGTCTTGGACCTAGGCCCCATGTATGTGTAAAAGGATACTGGCGTATCTCAAAAAACATGGCCGCCATTGGCCAATGAACTTTGAGCACCTATGAGACGAGGTTAACGGAGGCCGATCGGAACGAAACTCGATGGGCATGTTCATCTCATGGCCCAAGAGGTCTTTAAGAGTTTTGAAAGAAATCGGCCACTAGTTGGCGCTAACGAGTTTTACGGCTCTGTAATCACGTGGTGTTGCACACATTCCCCCAAAATGCATATCATTTGATAGATCTCCTCATGGTGAACAACTTTGCCTCTAGAACCATTGCTGTCAATCAAATCGTTCATTAAATATTCACGAATATGTTAAAAACCTACTTTTGCAAACTAGTCCCTGGTTTTTCACCCGATCGGAACCAGACCAGTCTAGGACAATTCTCTGGACTCTCTAGATCAATAATTATTGAAAAAAAGTCGAAATTTGCCATTTGGTTTATTATAACAGGATCATTTATAAAAAGGGGCGTGTCAAAACACACTCAAAAGCCTATAAATCATAAATAAAAACTCAGAACTTCACAAAAATTGGTGAGCATATGTGTCATACCATGGTGAAGAAGCATGCGAAGTTTCATGGAGATCGGAACATAGGTGGCGCTATAACTGTTAAAAAGCTTTAAAACCATACATTTCCTATGGTAAATTGCCTGTATTGGCTGTAAATGGTCTTTTCCATCTATGATCGTATAATTTTCATATCATAATGTTTAAAACCAGTGCAGTAAAATTCTGTGGACTCTCTAGATCAATTATTATCAGAAAAGGTTGAACTTCTGCATTTTGATGGCTATAATAGGGTCACTTCAATGTGTAGCATTGCCCGAAAGCCTATATCTCTTCAATGAATGCTCAGATCTTGTTAAAAACAAGTCTGAACACGTGGGCCGTGACTCTAAATAATCATGAAAATTTTCGGACAGATTGGACAAAATATGCCTGTATAACAGTTAAAAAGGTGAAAATTATGTGCACATAATGGCCTATTAAGCCAATAAGTGGTATTTTACTGCTTCTTGCTGTTTAAAAAAAGTAATTTTGTCACACTACTCAACTATAATTAATATTTAGACTTTATAAATTCACTATTTTAACATTTACAAAAACATTTAGTCAACAATCATCTATTGAAGTGACAATTGAGTCACATTGCCTCCTGAGGTTCCAAATGTCTCTGTCTACAACAGAATGAGAGTGTGTAGATTAAATGATATGAAAAACTTGGCATATTGTATAAGTAGGCTGTAATAGCACTGTTGTCCACTACATGGAGCAGCAGCATTAGACATTTTAATTTTTTTTTTTTAAAGCTTTCAGCATTGGCTAACAAACAAATGCTTAAAGCATTTTCTTTAATTACTTTTATATTATTACATTGCAAAGAAATATGTGAAATGCTCATATACCATTCAAACACATTTTCACAATAACATATCCCAAAAGTGTGTGTGTGTGTGTGTGTGTGTGTGTGTGTGTGTGTGTGTGTGTGTGTGTGTGTGTGTGTGTGTGTGTATGTGTGTGTGTGTGTGTGTGTGCGCGCGTGCGTGCGTGTAAGCATGCATTATGGAGTTAACATGAAAAAAATGGTTTGCTTTAGCAGGTATAGCATTTTGGTTTACAAAAACATTTTTTTATTTATGACATTTAAGAGTCATAAACGTGGCAATAAAGTTTTCTTAGTAATGTAAATCAAACCAGTAGATATCCTGTAGACACTTTTTTTGTAGATATAAATATAATAATTGATATAAATGATAGAGAGATGTAACCTTCCCCAGCCGGGTACTCTTGTATAATGCTGGTAAAAAGGAGACGTGATATTCCATAAGTAAAGGGTAATGTCTGTTCCTTCCCTTGAAGATGATAGTAACAAGAATATTTTGTTCTATAGCGAGGTGCCTCCAATTAATAACCATGTTTTAGAATACAAAAAAAAGGTGACCAAAAGAGGTTGTGATATACCCTGAGGTTTATTTAATAAATTAAAACTCACAATACAATATAATACAATATAGTGTGATAGTGCAAATAGTGCAACACTTTAAGTGACCCAAAACCTAAAAAAACAGTTATTAAAAATAGTCAGACCCAAAAGAGAATTTCAGTTACCTCAATTGCAAGTGAATTACTCATTAAAATCAATAAATACTTTTTTTTTAACATATGACTCCTTTGGATTCATTAATTCTAATGCTCTTCTCTTTTATTTGGTATCTATTTATAAAAAATATATACAATTGGTCCTATTGTTAGTTTAACTACTTCTATTGCTCTTTTAATTTGTAAGTCGTTTTGGATTAAAAAGTGTCTGCTAAATGATTAAATGTAAATGACTCTTAAATTGACTCGTAATCAGATGACTCTGAAATTCACTTGTTCGAAACAAAATAACCCTTAAACTGACTCATTTAAAACAAAATAACTTATACAAAGACTTGTTTGTAACCAAAAGACTGAAATATCCTTGTATGTAATCAAATGACTCTTAAATTGACTCGTTCGAAACAAAATAATTGTTAAAATGGCTCGAAAGTGACTCGTTGTATCCAAAAGACTCAAATGTTCTTGTATGGATTCAAATTACTCTTAAATTCAGTCGTTCGAGAAAAAAAAAGACTCTTAAATTGAGTCATTTGAAACTGATTCACTTGTAACTCCTTGTTTGGAATCAAATGACTGCGTGCTGTGTTGTCTTTCCGTTTTGACAGGAAGTGAAGCCATTTTGTCTACTTTCGGCAAAGGTAAGACATGCGGTAGTGATTCTCTTTGTGTAATCTTAATCATCTGTGTATTAATCTTTATCATCTTTACCATTTTTAGCCTTGTTTAAATTGGGTTTTATCTGTTTGAATGTTTTGTGGTTGTATTTTGTGAATAATTGTATGAAGACACCGTTTTGTTACAGTATTCAATTCATGTAATTCATCTGACCAGCGTTTCATTTAGAAGACCAAATAAGTTATTTAAAACATTTTTGATGTTATGATTGTTCTCATTAGCTTAATAGTAAATGCATACTATAGTATTGAATGGTTTATTGATACACATATTTTTCCTTAATTTGTAAATATCTTAACCTTTACATTTTAAACTACAGTTCACAAAACTATGCAGAATAACATTTCTGCCATTTATTTACTCTTTTTTTATTATGATAATGCAAATTCTATAGATTTCGAGGTTAATGTGTCTGTATAGCGCATGGCTGCTAACGTTTTTAATAGGAGTGATGAAAAATGCATTAATGATGCGGGATGTGCTTGGTGTTAAAGTGAGTTATTAACCTGGGGAAAAGAAGTCATATGTGCTCGTTATGATTATAATGTGGTTCTGATTTAGTTGTATTTTGCAACCTATCGAAGTTGAATCATTGTTGGTGACAAAAATGTGTTGCTAGTATTCTTTTAAATGCGGTCGCTCATGTTTGTGAAGTGAACACGTGCATCATTAAATCCGTGCACGAGGTCTTAAGTGACGTTAATTAAAAGAATGAAACAAAGTTGAAATAAAAAACGTGTTTAAATCATATTTCCAGTTTTATTGTTATTATTATTGCTTTGTTAAATTAACTTAAACTGAAAGTAGGGTCTTTTTTGTTGTATAAAATTGACTTTAGTGTGTGTGTGTGTGTGTGTATATATATATATATATATATATATATATATATATATATATATATATATATATACATACATACACAAATAAAATATATATTTATATTATTAGTGTAAAATAAAATCTCTCGTATTGTGAAAGATTTATTTTGGCCATATTGACCAGTGTTATTCAGGATACAAATGAATATATATATATATATATATATATATATATATAATGTAATAGTACACTGTGCGTTTTGTTTGGGTGTGCACTGAATGAAGATGCACATTTATAGTTTAAAATCGAGGAATTTATTATTTTGCATGAAATAAAACGATTTGCACTAAGTTTATTTTTTTTTTACACGCTGCCTGCATGAGTGTGAAATCTACATATTTACTAAATGTAATTGCTTTTGTTTTATAAACACGTTTTTTTACTCTTATGTTGTAGAAGACGGTGTAACCTGATTTGAGGTAAGATGTTACTTTTTTCTTAATATATAGTGATAATATAGGCAATAGTGTACAGCAGGGATATGCAACTTTGGTCCTGGAGGGCCACTGTCCTGCAGTAGAGATGGGATTTATGGCTCTTTGAGGAGATCCGGATCTTTGCGATCCGTTCCTTTCAAAGAGCCGTTCAAAAGAACGGCTCTTTTGGCTCTTTTTAAATATTTAGTCAGTTTTAAGAAGCCAGCTTGGGGGCATCTCAGTTTATCCTGGAAACAATCACTGGGAGGAATGATGAGGTGAGATTTGTAGTCAATTAATTAAAACTCAGATATCACACACCAATATCTGAGTTTGAATTATTCTGAAATATTGATTATTACCTCATTTGTCATGTGTGGACTATATTCCATAGGGTTGCACAACATCCCTCTGCTTAGAAAGTGATATCACTATTTTGGATTTACCTTTAGTACAAAGTATGTGTATGTGTAAAGCTATGTTGACTTATGTTATTCATACAATACCACAAGAACATTTTGATAAAAAACAAAAACTATTTAAAGTTGTAAATATATACTGTAGATACAATAACATGAACACAAAATGCAATGTAAATAAATACAAAGCAGTTCCTTTGTATTTATTTACAAAGGAACTTAGTGTTACTTTAGTGTTTTTTTGTTTGTTTGTTTTTTAACTGGAGTAACCATGTGACGGCATAAGTCATTGGCTCTGCTCCTACCCAATGACAGCACGTAGGGTTTTTTTTATCCCACTGGAGTACTCACGTAAAGGATGCGCGCGCGTGCACAACTATCATCATGCTGTTAGGCAGTAGCACCCCTGCGCTGGGTGCGCCCCTTCCCCTATAACTGAGGAGCTAATTTGTGTGCATCTGTGTGAAACACGCATGAAAAAAGAACGACAGAAAGAACGGCTCCCCTCCAGCCGCGACTCGGCTCCCATCGTTCATGTTTATGAGCCGTTCAAAAGAATCGGTTCGTTTGCGAACGTCACAACTCTATCCTGCAGAGTTTAACTTCAGCCCTGATAAAAACACATCTGCCTGTGTCTATCTAGTAATCCTGAAAACAGTGATTTCCTTGTTCAGGTGTGTTTAATTAGGCTTGTAGCTAAACTGTGCAGGACAGTTGCCCTCCAGGACCAAAGTTGCATATCCTTGGTGTACAGTATGAGAAAACATTTGGCAAAGTGTGAGAGGGGGTATTAACATTAAGTGGCATGGCATCTGATGCACAGAGGCCAATGTCATGGCACTATGCTTATTGGCACATCCAGTCTTCATTGGCATGTGCCAGTGGATAGTACTAGGTCACTGACATTATCGCTAAACATGTATACCTCCAGTAGTGATTGACATATTAACTGAACAGCTATACTGACATAATTGTCATAATCCTAAATAGTCCAATTTTGTGATATTTTAAATATCAATTAAACGCATTAATGTCAGTAATATTTTTTCCAAACATGTTACTTGTCACGTCTGTATTTGATTGGCATGCCACTGCATGTTTAATAATACTAGTGTTTCTTTATATTGTTTATCTCAAGTCATACATTGCCCATTCTAAGAAAATATATCATGGGTCTATTAATAATGAATTAACAGTCACGTTTGTTTACTGTAAACTGTAAGCCTATTTTTGCATGATGCTGCACAGACACACACCAGTAGGTGTCAGTATAAGTGATTGTAACACTGGATAGCGCAAGATTTTTGTTTGTGGCTTTAATATATCAAGTCCTTTCAAAAAGTGTAAAAAAAATAATTTGTTAGGCCATGTATCTGAAAAGGATTACATACGGAGCTAGCAGTCTTTATTTATACAAGTGCAAAAAAGTGATGAGTGCATTTAAAAAAATTAGCTTTAGTAGCTTTAATGTTTTAAATTATTTATTCAATTATTTCAATAAATAAAATAATTTTGTTGTACAAATTAATTATGTGCATATGTTACATAATCTATGTTATACTCAGGCAAACTGCTGCAAGTGTCACTACTGGAGATGCCACAACATAAAGACTAGGCCTGTTGTAACGAATTCCGATATTTGAATATTTAAAAAAATCAATACTATTCGAATGCTGAAATTACACTAACGGCCTGATCCCCTCCCCTGTATACCGGCACCTGTTCAGTGGTATGAAAGCTGTAACGAGTGGAAATAAGTTGTGGTCCCTTTAAGAGCTGCGCGCACCCTTTTGAACTGCCGGCAGTCTGTATTGTATGTGCGCCTCGAACACCACATGTATACGGCGCCGGGTTATTTCTGTTTGATGCTCATTTTAGCAGATATTTTCTGCTGTAAAGCAATTTTTTACATTGCGAGACTTGATATCACGTGACACTTCCTGATGCTGCGGTCCGCAAACTCAAATTTGCAAGTGTGTTTTTTTCTGGTCATATGTGATGAGGGGTGTGAAACGACCACCATTCAACCCAAAAAAGGTAATATAACCATTCTAATGACTCCGAAGCTGTTTGGTTAAGGTAAAAATCCTGCATAGGTCACCTTTAATGTGTTATTCGTAGTGACCCATCATCGATTTATTTTGTGTCTTTCCTAGAGAATAGGCAGTTTGTAACTTTGTGAGATAAATAACAGAGTAGCACTGGTATTACAAAACATTCAGTGCCAATCAAATACGTGACAAGTAACTTGTTTGGACTTTAATGCGTTTAATTGATACTTAAAATATCACAAAATTAGGCTATTTATTTAGGATTTTGTCACAATTATCAATCGAATCATTTGTCAATCACTACTGGAGTCACAACAAACGGTGACATGTTCTGCATTAATGTCAGTGACACATGTCACTATCCACATGGCACAACCTGTGGTTTTAGATGGCTTGCTCTGTTAGATATTTCGCATGTGGTGTTTAATGTGTGAAATGGGTTTCCTCAGCGCTAAATTTTCATTTTATAGTTAGATCCTTGATGTAAATGTTACAAATTTCACAAAGTTTTCCCATTTTGTATTAATGTGTGTCTGCCAGAGTTTCTGCTAGAAAAAAATGGTGCCGGTCAAAGTGACCGGCAGAGGTTTCGTTAAACGGACATTTTGATGATATGCCGGTCAAATATCGCCTCTTAATTAGTCAAGTTGAGGAAAACTGGAGGCAGGCTATATAACTTAAAAAATGACATAATCAGGCCTTATAGAATGCTAGCTACATGTTATTATATTAGCCTAACTTTCAAATAGACGGAAAAAACCATGAACGTCCGATTGGCGTCAATCAACACCAATTGTTTTTTACTATGGTTTCACACACATTCACTCTTTGAAACATTGAGGCACGGATGTACCTAACACAAATAAATAAAAAATATCCAGTTAACTAGTAGATCATTCATTTAGTTCGCTATTAAATAAGAGATCTAGCGCTAAAATCAGTTGTTTTTTAAATCAAGCTGAGCGCTCGTGTCCGCTGCTATCAGTTGCATGGACGACGCGCTGCGCGAATTGCGCAATCTTCACTCGGACGCGCGTTTCAATCTATCGCCGTTGCGGAGACTCTACACAGGCGAAGCACTGCTACTTGGGCGCAGAGATATCACGCAACACCTGAAATAAAGCTTGCCACAAAGAACCGGCGAAAGTAATGATTATGCATGAAACATTTAAATTGCTGATAAATTGATAAAGTTGACGATGCAGACTCGCCATCTTCGCAGTAGTGAACGCGCCTAGAGAGAGAAATGCACACTTCATATGAATAAATTCTTATTTATTAATCCAGGCAAATTTGTTGATGAAACATTGATTAAAATGAAGATACAATTTATACAAAACAAAATAAACTTTAAAGAAAGGCTTTCTACAAAACGAAACTAAATAACTGGTCAAAATCATGTCTGACCAATTCCAAATGTTTTCCGATAGGCCTATTGGTCATCGTATGATCCTTACTCATCTCATGCGGTTCCCTTTTCATATAGCCTAATCAACATAGATGAAATACAAAAAATAATAACATTATATTTTTTATAAATATGAAACTTATATTTAATTTTTTTTACTTATAATAAGCGTCACACCGCTCTGCTTTGCTCACATGCTCTGGTGTGTAGTCTAATGCATGTGTGTGTGCATGTGGTGGAGGGATGCGATTTTCGAATAATAATCAACCCAGCGATCTTCGAATATTATTTTTGCTTGAAAATTTCGTTTTGTATAAATTGTATATTAATTTTAATAATTATTATTATTATTATTCCGCCCTAAAACGCATCGTGCAGACCAAACCGTAAGAGCTAGAGACTTGATATTTGGGATTAAGGTAGCACAGAAATCGAGGAGAGGTTATCAAAATATGAGCCCGTTTGGCCCATAGGTGGCGCTATAGCGCAAAAATACAAAAAAATGGCACTAGACCAGTCTAGGACAATTCTATGGACTCTCTAGATCAATAATTATCGAAAAAAAGTTGAACTTTGCCCTTTGCTTCGCTATAACAGGGTCATTTATAAAAGGGGTGTGTCAAAACACACTCAAAAGCCTATAAATCATAAATAAAAACTCAGAACTTCACAAAAGTTGATGAGCATATGTGACATACCATGGTGAAGAAGCATGCGAAGTTTCATGGAGATCGGACAATAGGTGGCGCTATAACTGTTGAAAAGCTTTAAAACCATACATTTCCTATGGTAAATTGCCTGTATTGGCTGTAAATGGTCTTTTCCATCTATGATCGTATAATTTTCAAATCTTAATGTTTAAAACCAGTGCAGTACAATTATCTGGACTCTCTAGATCAATAATTATCAGAAAAGGTGTAATTACTTAATTTGGATGGCTATAATAGAGTGTAAATTGGATGCCTATAACAGCTATAACAGCTTGGATGGCTATAACAGCCAATAAGTGGTATTTTACTGCCCCCTGCTGTCATTTCATCATACTACTCTCTAATATTTTTATATATAATTGATATTTAGACTTTATTAAATCATTATTTTAACATTTACAATCACATTTTGTCAAAATTAATCTATTGCTCTGTACTCTCTAGAACAATAATTATAGGAAAATGTATAACTTCTTCATTTGGATGACTATAATAGGGTCACTTCAATATGTAGCCTTGACCGAAAGCCAATATCTTTTCAATAAAAAAGTCATTTTGTCACACTACTCAACTATAATTAATATTTAGACTTTATAAATTCACTATTTTAACATTTACAATAACATTTAGTCAAAAATCGTCTATTGAAGTGACAATTGAGTCACATTGGCTCCTGAAGTTCCAAATGTCTCTATCTACATCAGAATGAGCGTGTGTAGATTAAATGATATGAAAAACATGGCCTATTGTATAAGTAGGCTGTAATAGCACTGTTGTCCACTAGATGGAGCAGCAGCATTAGACATTTTTAATCTTTTTTTGCTATCAACGTGGTAAATCATGGTAAATAACGCCAGAAACATGGTAAATCATAGTAAAAAAGGTAAATCATGCTAGAATCCTGGTAAATTATTCTAGAATGTGCTATATCATGGTAAATCATCATATAACATGGTATATCAAGGTAAACTATGGAAAATCATGTTACATTCATGGTAAATCATACTGGAACATGGTAAATCATGAAAAATCACACTGAAATGTAGTATATCATGGTAAATCATGATTGCTACATAAAACAATGTCTTTTCATGCTTTTGTGTCTAACGGCCTGAAAGGCCTTAACTGCTTGAACACCGCTAAAATGCTGCTTGCAGCTTTAATTATTAGGGGTTCAAGCACGAAGTGCTGAAACCCTATTGTAATTGTAAGGATTTTTATTATTATTATTATTATTATTATTCTCCCCTAAAACGCATCGTGCAGCCCAAACCGTAAATGCTGGAGCTCTGAAACTTTGTCAGATGGTAGTACAAAAATCGAGGAGAGGTTATCAAATTATGAGCCCGATTGGCCCATAGGTGGCGCTATAACAATCAATTGCGCGAAATGGCTCATAACTCCTAGACCGTATGTCGTAGATTCAAGTGTCTTATATCATTGGAAAGCTGGACTCCTGACTTAAAAAACGTATATCTCCGATTTCATTTCCGTCATGATAGATTTTCCGCCATTTTGAATTTTGTCAAAAAACGACTTTTGCGAACTAGTCCCTGGTTTTTTGCCCGATCGGAACCAAACCAGTGCAGAAATGTTCTCTGGAGTCTGAATATTAATAATTATCAAAAAAAAGTTGACATTTCGATTTCCGGTTGCTAGGGGGCGCAAAATGATCGTTGTGGGAGGAGCCTATTTTACTAAAATGGCTATAACTCGACAAGTAAATGAGATATCTTCACCAAACTTGACACACATGTGTATGAGGACAGTCTGGGGTTACAGTAAAAAAATCGCGTCGATCTAACACTAGGTGGCGCTATAGCATTAAAAAAACATAAAAGGGGGTGTGGCCACCTGACCGTTAGTCCGATTGACTTGAAATTTGGTATGCAGTGTCTTGGACCAAGGCCCCATGTACGTGTATGAGGACATTGCCGTATCTCAAAAAACATGGCCGCCATCGGCCAATGAAGTTTGAGCACCTATGAGATGAGGTTAACGAAGGCTGATCGGAACGAAACTCGATGGGCATGTTCGACTCATGGCCCAAGAGGTCTGTAAGAGTTTTGAAAAAAATCGGCCACTAGTTGGCGCTAACGAGTTCTACGGCTCTGTAATCACGTGGTGTTGCACACATCCCCAAAATATGCATATCAATTGATAGATCTCCTCATGTTGAACAACTTTGCCTCTAGAACCATTGCTGTCAATCAAATCGTTCATTAAATATTCACGAAAATGTTAAAAACCTACTTTTGCGAACTAGTCCTAGGTTTTTCGCCCGATCGGAACCAGACCAGTCTAGGACAATTCTCTGGACTCTCTAGATTAATAATTATCAAAAAAAAGTTGAACTTTGCCCTTTGGTTCACTATAACAGGGTCATTTAGAAAATGGGCGTGGCAAAATACACTCAAAAGCCTATAAATCATAAATAAAAACTCAGAACTTTACAAAAATTGGTGAGCATATGTGACATAACATCATTAACAAGCATGCAAAGTTTCATGGAGATCGGACAATAGCTGGCGCTATAACTGTTAAAAATCTTAAAAAAAATGTATTCCCTATGGTAAATTGCCAGTATTTAGTGCTGCCGCGATTAGTCGACTTAGTCGACGTAATCGACCATGCAAATTAGTCGACGCCAATTTTTTTAGTCGACGTGTCGTTTTACTATTGACCACATAGCCTATTTATTTTTGGTCTCCCATCTCAAACGGCTCACTGTAATTCACCTCCACACACCGGTCTGTGCGATGTGCGCGCCCTTCTGGTTAATCTGCCATCCTCTTCCTTCCCCCTCCCCCGCCTTCACTGCTTTGATATTAAAAATTGCGGAGGCAGGTGACGGTGCTTTCACACTGGGCTCGTTTGCTGCGGTCCGAGCCCGTGCGCGATTGTTCCCGGCGCCCCCGCAGCGTTGGTCTGGTTTCACACTCAACTTAATTCTACCGAACCCTGGTGTGTTTGCGTGCATCTTACGCAATCTCAAACGTACACGGTGCATGATAGAAAACAGAACGCGGGTCAATATATATATATTTTAATTCTGTGCTATTATGCGCAGCTGAGTGAACAACACAGGTGCGTGTGTCGCATAAGGTGGCCTTCTGCTGCTTGCAAATGGGCTTTTTTGAGGAGACACTTTTCCAAATGTGTTGCCCTGATTCCACGGGCTAAGCGCGAATACACTGCAGACTCGCTCTCGCTCGTATCCAAGGTAAATCATCAACACTATCATCCCTTACAAGTATTTTATTTAACTAAATACATAATCAGCTAAAACGCGCACCCGAGTCCGTGTTGCTTTCACATTCACGCGAACCGCGGCACGGGCCCGGCATGCACGCAAGTGTAAACGAGAGCTGCATATCTGCGTGCCTTCCTGCTTTCAGCGCGATTTATTATAAGGCAGAGCTAAGCGTAGTAGGCTAGTCCAGACTCTTTCAATTCAATTCCAATTTATTTGTATAGCGCTTTTCACAATACATATTGTTTCAAAGCAGCTTTACCTAAAATGCATGAGTGCATCTACTTTAGCCTACAAGTCACAGTGATGTTTTCAGTTATGCATTTCAGAAATGTACATATGTACAGTAAGCTAATGTATTAATTTAAGGCAGAAAAAAGAGCTAATTTAAGTAATGAATACATGCATGTTTGTTAATAGAGGATTAGATTAGGACTCTGACTGGTATGGAAATGCAGATACTTATGCTTAGATAGTTAAGTACATAATGTTTTTCAACAGGTGACATTTTATATATTGGCCCTTCAGTTCAAAATAAAATGGACACAACGAAATGACAAACAATGTTTTTTTTTAAGTAGTCGTTTAGATTAGTCGACTAATCGAAAAATTAGTCGAAAGATTAGTCGTTAGAAAATTAGTCGTTAGTGGCTTCACTACCAGTATTGACTGTAAATGGTTTGTTCCATCTAAGATCATATAAATTTCATATAATAACATTCAAAACTAGTGCAGTACAATTCTCTGGACTCTCTAAAGCAACAATTATCAGAAAAGGTTGAACTTCTGCATTTTGATGGCTATAATAGGGTCACTTCAATGTGTAGCCTTGACTGAGCGTCCCCGAAAGCCTATATCTCTTCAATGAATGCTCAGATGTTATTAAAAACAAGTCTGAACATGTGGGCCATGACTCTAAATAATCATGAAAATTTTCGGACAGATTGGACAAAATATGCCTGTATAACAGTTAAAAAGGTGAACATTATATGAACATAATGGCCTATTAAGCCAATAAGTGGTATTTTACTGCCCCCTGCTGTTAAAAAAAAGTCATTTTGTCACACTACTCAACTATAATTAATATTTAGACTTTATAAATTCACTATTTTAACATTTACAAAAAAATTTGGTCAAAAATCATCTATTGAAGTGACAATTGAGTCACATTGGATCCTGAAGTTCCAAATGTCTCTATCTACAACAGAATGAGTGTGTGTAGATTAAATGATATGAAAAACATGGCCTATTGTATAAGTAGGCTGTAATAGCACTGTTGTCCACTAGATGGAGCAGCAGCATTATACATTTCTAATCTTTTTATCAGCTTTCAGCATTGGCTAGAAACATGGTAAATCATAGTAAAAAAGGTAAATCATGCTAGAATCCTGGTAAATTATTCTAGAATGTGCTATATCATGGTAAATCATCCTATAACATGGTATATCAAGGTAAACTATGGAAAATCATACTGGAACATGGTAAATCATACTGGAACATGGTAAATCATACTGGAACATGGTAAATCATGAAAAATCACACTGAAATGTAGTATATCATGGTAAATCATGCTTACTACATAAAACTTAATGTCTTTTGATGCTTTTGTGCTTAACGGCCTTAAAAGGCCTTAACTGCTTGAACCCCGATAAATGCTGCTTGCAGCTTTAATTATTATTATTATTATTATTATTCTCCCCTAAAACGCATCGTGCAGCCCAAACCGTAAATGCTGGAGCTCTGAAACTTTGTCAGATGGTAGTACAAAAATCGAGGAGAGGTTATCAAATTATGAGCCCGATTGGCCCATAGGTGGCGCTATAACAATCAATTGCGTGAAATGGCTCATAACTCCTATACCGTATGTCGTAGACTCAAGTGTCTTATATCATTGGAAAGCTGGACTCCTGACTTAAAAAACGTATATCTCCGATTTCATTTCCGTCATGATAGATTTTCCGCCATTTTGAATTTTGTCAAAAAACGACTTTTGCGAACTAGTCCCTGGTTTTTTGCCCGATCGGAACCAAACCAGTGCAGAAATGTTCTCTGGAGTCTGAATATTAATAATTATCAAAAAAAAGTTGACATTTCGATTTCCGGTTGCTAGGGGGCGCAAAATGATCGTTGTGGGAGGAGCCTATTTTACTAAAATGGCTATAACTCGAGAAGTAAATGAGATATCTTCACCAAACTTGACACACATGTGTATGAGGACAGTCTGGGGTTACAGTAAAAAAACCGCGTCGATCTAACACTAGGTGGCGCTATAACATTAAAAAAACATAAAAGGGGGTGTGGCCACCTGACCGTTAGTCCGATTGACTTGAAATTTGGTATGCAGTGTCTTGGACCAAGGCCCCATGTACGTGTATGAGGACATTGCCGTATCTCAAAAAACATGGCCGCCATCGGCCAATGAAGTTTGAGCACCTATGAGATGAGGTTAACGAAGGCTGATCGGAACGAAACTCGATGGGCATGTTCGACTCATGGCCCAAGAGGTCTGTAAGAGTTTTGAAAAAAATCGGCCACTAGTTGGCGCTAACGAGTTCTACGGCTCTGTAATCACGTGGTGTTGCACACATCCCCAAAATATGCATATCAATTGATAGATCTCCTCATGTTGAACAACTTTGCCTCTAGAACCATTGCTGTCAATCAAATCGTTCATTAAATATTCACGAAAATGTTAAAAACCTACTTTTGCGAACTAGTCCTAGGTTTTTCGCCCGATCGGAACCAGACCAGTCTAGGACAATTCTCTGGACTCTCTAGATTAATAATTATCAAAAAAAAGTTGAACTTTGCCCTTTTGTTCACTATAACAGGGTCATTTAGAAAATGGGCGTGGCAAAATACACTCAAAAGCCTATAAATCATAAATAAAAACTCAGAACTTTACAAAAATTGGTGAGCATATGTGACATAACATCATTAACAAGCATGCAAAGTTTCATGGAGATCGGACAATAGCTGGCGCTATAACTGTTAAAAATCTTAAAAACCATGTATTCCCTATGGTAAATTGCCAGTATTGACTGTAAATGGTTTGTTCCATCTAAGATCATATAAATTTAATATAATAACGTTCAAAACTAGTGCAGTACAATTCTCTGGACTCTCTAGAGCAACAATTATCAGAAAAGGTTGAACTTCTGCATTTTGATGGCTATAATAGGGTCACTTCAATGTGTAGCCTTGACTGAGCGTCCCCGAAAGCCTATATCTCTTCAATGAATGCTCAGATGTTATTAAAAACAAGTCTGAACATGTGGGCCATGACTCTAAATAATCATGAAAATTTTCGGACAGATTGGACAAAATATGCCTGTATAACAGTTAAAAAGGTGAACATTATATGAACATAATGGCCTATTAAGCCAATAAGTGGTATTTTACTGCCCCCTGCTGTTTAAAAAAAGTCATTTTGTCACACTACTCAACTATAATTAATATTTAGACTTTATAAATTCACTATTTTAACATTTACAAAAACATTTAGTCAAAAATCATCTATTGAAGTGACAATTGAGTCAAATTGGCTCCTGAAGTTCCAAATGTCTCTATCTACAACAGAATGAGTGTGTGTAGATTAAATGATATGAAAAACATGGCATATTGTATAAGTAGGCTGTAATAGCACTGTTGTCCACTAGATGGAGCAGCAGCATTACACATTTCTAATCTTTTTATCAGCTTTCAGCATTGGCTAGAAACATGGTAAATCATAGTAAAAAAGGTAAATCATCCTAGAATCCTGGTAAATAATTCTAGAATGTGCTATATCATGGTAAATCATCCTATAACATGGTATATCAAGGTAAACTATGGAAAATCATACTGGAACATGGTAAATCATACTTGAACATGGTAAATCATGAAAAATCACACTGAAATGTAGTATATCATGGTAAATCATGCTTACTACATAAAACTTAATGTCTTTTGATGCTTTTGTGCTTAACGGCCTTAAAAGGCCTTAACTGCTTGAACCCCGATAAATGCTGCTTGTTATTAGGTGTTCAAGCACGAAGTGCTGAAAACCTATTGTAATTGTACTGATTTTTATTATTATTATTAGGTGTTCAAGCACGAAGTGCTGAAAACCTATTGTATTTGTACTGATTTTTAGGTGTTCAAGCACGAAGTGCTGAAAACCTATTGTAATTGTACTGATTTTTATTATTATTATTATTATTATTATTATTATTCTTCTGCCGTAAAACGCATCGTGCAGACCAAACCGTAAGAGCTAGAGACTTGAAACTTTGTCAGATGGTAGTACAAAAATCGAGGAGAGCTTATCAAATTATGAGCCCGATTGGCCCATAGGTGGCGCTATAGCAACCAATTGCGCAAAACTGCTCATAACTCCTAGACCGTAAGTCGTAGACTCAAGTGTCTTATATCATTGGAAAGCTGGACTCCTGACTTAAAAAACGTATATCTCCGATTTTATTTCCGTCATGATAGATTTTCCGCCATTTTGAATTTTGTCAAAAAACGACTTTTGCGAACTAGTCCCTGGTTTTTCGCCCGATCGGAACCAAACCAGTGCACAAATGTTCTGTGGAGTCTGAATATAAATTATAATCGAAAAAAAGTTGAAATTTCGATTTTCGGTCGCTAGGGGGCGCAAAAAGAACGTTGTGGGAGGAGCCTATTTTACTAAAATGGCTATAACTCCAGAAGTAAATTAGGTAGGTTCACCAAACTTGGTACAGGTGTGCATGACTTCAATCTGAGGTCACAGTAAAAAAATTGCGACGATCGAACACTAGGTGGCGCTATAACATGAAAAAAAACATATAAAGGACTGACCGTTAGTCCGATTGACTTGAAAATTGGTATGCAGTGTCTTGGCCCAAGGCCCCATGTATGTCTATGAGGACATTAGCGTATCTCAAAAAACATGGCCGCCATCGACCAATGAAGTTTGAGCCCCTATGAGACGAGGTTAACGGAGGCCAATCGGAACGAAACTCGATGGGCATGTTCGACTCATGGCCTAAGAGGTCTGTAAGAGTTTTGAAAGAAATCGGCCACTAGTTGGCGCTAACGAGTTTTACGGCTCTGTAATCACGTGGTGTTGCACACATCCCCCCAAAATGCATATCATTTGATAGATCTCTTCATGGTGAACAACTTTGCCTCTAGAACCATTGCTGTCAATCAAATCGTTCATTAAATATTCACGAATATGTTAAAAACCTACTTTTGCGAACTAGTCCCTGGTTTTTTGCCCGATCAAAACCAGACCAGTCTAGGACAATTCTCTGGACTCTCTAGATCAATAATTATCAAAAAAAAGTTGAACTTTGCCCTTTGGTTCACTGTAACAGGGTCATTTAGAAAAGGGGTGTGTCAAAATACACTCAAAAGCCTATAAATCATAAATGAAAACTCAGAACTTGACAAAAATTGATGAGCATATGTGTCATACCATGGTGAGGAAGCATGCAAAGTTTCATGGAGATCGGACCATAGGTGGCGCTATAACTGTTAAAAAGCTTTAAAACCATGTATTTCCTATGGTAAATTGCCTGTATTGGCTGTAAATGGGGTTTTCCATCTATGATCATATAATGTTCATATAATAATGTTAAAACCAGTGCAGTACAATTCTCTGGACTCTCTAGAGCAATAATTATCAGAAAAGGTATAACTTCTTCATTTGGATAGCTATAATAGGGTCACTTCAATATGTAGCCTTGACCAAGTGTCCCCAAACGCCTATATCTCTTCAATGAATGCTCAGATCTTCTTCAAATCAAGTCAGAACATGTGACACATGACTCTAAACAAGCGTGAAAAATTTCAGACAGATCGGACAAAATATGCCTCTATAACAATTAAAAAGGTGAAAATGATATGAAGAATGGCATGTTAAGCCAATAAGTGGTATTCTACTGCCCCCTGCTGTTTAAAATAGTCATTTTGTCATGCTACTAACTAATATTATTCTATAATTCTTATTTAGACTTTATAAAATCACTATTTTAACATTGACACTCACATTTAGTCAAAATTCATTGTCACATTGACAAATGTGAACCCTGAATGAGACAGTTTAATCTACAATAGAATGTGTGTGTGTGTAGTCCCATGTTTCTGAATAAATTCTGAATAATCTGATTACTAGCTTGCAAAGACATGAAATGCTTATAGACCATTAAAATATCTTTTCATAATGACTTTGTGTGTGTGTGTGTGTGTGTGTGTGTGTGTGTGTGTGTGTGTGTGTGTGTGTGTGTGTGAGCAAATGTCTACATATGATTGCAAAAGCACCTGTAAAAACACTTTATTAATAAGTAGAATGGCCAGCAGAGGGCAGTAGAAGACCACTTATTGGCTCACTCTCATTTTGACACACTTGATTTTCAACAGTAAATCAAAGCACTAAAGCAAACCAGTTTTTCCATGTTAACTATTATAACACAATCATTTTTTGTCAGAGTTTATCACTTCATTTTTATTGGCACTTCACATCAATGCAGCAATGTGGTAAATCATGGTAAATCACGATATAAACATGGTAAATCATAGTAAAAAATACTATTACATGGTGTATCATGGCAAATCATGCTAGCAATGTGATGAATCATGGTAAATCATGCTACAATCCTGGTAAATTATTCTAGAATGTGGTATATCATGGCAAATCATCCTATAACATGGTAAATCATGGTAAACTATGTTAAATCATGCTAGATTCATGGTAAATCATACTGGAACATGGTAGATCATGAAAAATCACACTAAATTTGGTATATTATGGTAAATCATGCTAAAACATGGTCTATTCCATCTATGATGTCAATGGTTAAATGCTTGCTACATAAAACTTAATGTCTTTTGATGCTTTTGTGCTTAACGGCCTTAAAGGCCTTAACTGCTTGAACACCGCTAAATGCTGCTTGCAGCTTTAATTATTATTATTATTATTATTATTATTATTCTCCTGTAAAACGCATCGTGCAGCCCAAACCGTAAGTGCTGGAGAGTTGAAACTTTGTCAGATGGTAGTACAAAAATCGAGGAGAGGTTATCAAATTATGACCCCGATTGGCCCATAGGTGGCGCTATAGCGATCAATTGCGCGAAACTGCTCATAACTCCTAAACCGTAAGTCGTAGACTCAAGTGTCTTATATCATTGGAAAGCTGGAGGCCTGACGTAAAAAACGTATATCTCCGATTTCATTTCCGGTATGCAAATTTTTCCGCCATTTTGAATTTTGTCAAAAACCTAATTTTGCGAACTAGTCCCTGGTTTTTCGCCCGATCAAAACCAAACAAATGCATACATGTTCTCTGGAGTCTGATTATCAATCGTTATCGAAAAAAAGTTGAATTTTTGATTTCCGGTCGCTAGGGGGAGTAAAATGATCGTTGTGGGAGGAGCCTATTTTACTAAAATGGCTATAACTCGAAAAGTAAATGAGATATCTTCACCAAACTCAAGAGACATGTGTATGAGGACAGTTTGAGGTCACAGTAAAAAGATCGCGACGATCAAACTCTAGGTGGCGCTATAACATTAAAAAAAACATAAAAAGGGCTATGACCACCTGACCGTTAGTCCGATTGACTTGAAAATTGGTATGCAGTGTCTTGGTCCAAGGCCCCATGTATGTGTATGAGGAAATTGGCGTAACTCAAAAAACATGGCCGCCATTGGCCAATGAATTTGAGCACCTATTAGACGAGGTTAACGAAGGCCGATCGGAACGAAACTCGATGGGCATGTTCAACTCATGGCCCAAGAGGTCTGTAAGAGTTTTGAAAGAAATCGGCCACTAGTTGGCGCTAACGAGTTTTCCGGCTCTGTAATCACGTGGTGTTGCACACATCCCCACAATATGCATATCATTTGATAGATCTCCTCATGCTAAACAACTTTGCCTCTAGAACCATTGCTGTCAATTAAATTGTTCATTAAATATTCACGAATATGTTAAAAACCTACTTTTGCGAACTAGTCCCTGGTTTTTCGCCCGATCGGAACCAGACCAGTCTAGGTCAATTCTCTGGACTCTCTAGATAAAAAATTATCGAAAAAAAGTTGAACTTTTGCATTTTTCGTATGGCTATAATAGGGTCATTTAGAAAAGGGGCGTGTCCAAATACACTCAAAAGCCTATAAATCATAAATAAAAACTCAGAACTTGACAAAAATTGATGAGCATATGTGTCATACCATGGTGAAGAAGCATGCAAAGTTTCATGGAGATCGGACAATAGGTGGCGCTATAACTGTTGAAAAGCTTTAAAACCATGCATTTCCTATGGTAAATTGCCTGTATTGGCTGTAAATGGCCTTTTCCATCTATGATAGTAAAATTTTCATATCTTAATGTTTAAAACCAGTGCAGTACAATTATCTGGACTCTCTAGATCAATAATTATCATAAAAGGTATAATTTCTTCATTTGGATAGCTATAATAGGGTCACTTCAATATGTAGCCTTGACCAAGTGTCCCCAAACGCCTATATCTCTTCAATGAATGCTCAGATCTTCTTCAAATCAAGTCAGAACATGTGACACATGACTCTAAACAAGCGTGAAAAATTTCAGACAGATCGGACAAAATATGCCTCTATAACAATTAAAAAGGTGAAAATGATATTAAGAATGGCATGTTAAGCCAATAAGTGGTATTCTACTGCCCCCTGCTGTTTAAAATAGTCATTTTGTCATGCTACTAACTAATATTATTCTATAATTCTTATTTAGACTTTATAAAATCACTATTTTAACATTGACACTCACATTTAGTCAAAATTCATTGTCACATTGACAAATGTGAACCCTGAATGAGACAGTTTAATCTACAATAGAATGTGTGTGTGTGTAGTCCCATGTTTCTGAATAAATTCTGAATAATCTGATTACTAGCTTGCAAAGACATGAAATGCTTATAGACCATTAAAATATCTTTTCATAATGACTTTGTGTGTGTGTGTGTGTGTGTGTGTGTGAGCAAATGTCTACATATGATTGCAAAAGCACCTGTAAAAACACTTTATTAATAAGTAGAAGGCCAGCAGAGGGCAGTAGAAGACCACTTATTGGCTCACTCTCATTTTGACACACTTGATTTTCAACAGTAAATCAAAGCACTAAAGCAAACCAGTTTTTCCATGTTAACTATTATAACACAATCATTTTTTGTCAGAGTTTATCACTTCATTTTTATTGGCCCTTCACATCAATGCAGCAATGTGGTAAATCATGGTAAATCACGATAGAAACATGGTAAATCATAGTAAAAAATACTATTACATGGTGTATCATGGCAAATCATGCTAGCAATGTGATGAATCTTGGTAAATCATGCTACAATCCTGGTAAATCATTCTAGAATGTGGTATATCATGGTAAATCATCCTATAACATGGTAAATCATGGTAAACTGTGGTAAATCATGCTAGATTCATGGTAAATCATACTGGAACATGGTAGATCATGAAAAATCACACTAAATTTGGTATATCATGGTAAATCATGCTAAAACATGGTCTATTCCATCTATGATGTCAATGGTTAAATGCTTGCTAAATACAACTTAATGTCTTTTGATGCTTTTGTGCTTAACGGCCTTAAAGGCCTTAACTGCTTGAACACCGCTAAATGCTGCTTGCAGCTTTAATTAGGTGTTCAAGCACGAAGTGCTGAAAACCTATTGTAATTGCTATTTGAAAAAAAAAAAAAAAACTAAAACGCATCGTGCAGCCCAAACCGTAAGGCCTAGAGACTTGAAACCTGGCCAGGTGCTAGGGCCTCAGTTTGGGGAGAACCTATCAGAGTATGACCCTGATTGGCCCATAGGTGGCGCTAGAGCAACCAAAAGTACTAAATTGCCCATAACCCATCGACCGTTTGACCTAGAATCTAGATTTGTACACCACTGTGTTCCTTGGCCCAAGACGGACAAGATGTATATCTCGGATTGTCGATTTGAGCAAAAAAAAAATTGTTATGGCCAATTTTGTCCAAAACCTACTTTTGCGAACTAGTCCCTGGTTTTTTCCCTGATCGGAACCAGACCAGTCTAGGACAATTCTGTGGACTCTCTAGATCAATAATTATCAAAAAAAAGTTGAACTTTGCCCTTTGGTTCACTGTAACAGGGTCATTTAGAAAAGGGGGCGTGTCAAAATACACTCAAAAGCCTATAAATCATAAATAAAAACTCAGAACTTCACAAAAATTGATAAGCACATGTGTCCTAACATGGTGAAGAAGCATGCAGAGTTTAATGGAGATCGGACCATAGGTGGCACTATAACTGTCAAAAAGGTCCCCGATTATTAGGTGTTCAAGCACGAAGTGCTGAAAACCTATTGTAATTGCTATTTGAAAAAAAAAAAAAACTAAAACGCATCGTGCAGCCCAAACCGTAAGGCCTAGAGACTTGAAACCTGGCCAGGTGCTAGGGCCTCAGTTTGGGGAGAACCTATCAGAGTATGACCCTGATTGGCCCATAGGTGGCGCTACAGCAACCAAAAGTACTAAATTGCCCATAACCCATCGACCGTTTGACCTAGAATCTAGATTTGTACACCACTGTGTTCCTTGGCCCAAGACGGACAAGATGTATATCTCGGATTGTCGATTTGAGCAAAAAAAAATATGTTATGGCCAATTTTGTCCAAAACCTACTTTTGCGAACTAGTCCCTGGTTTTTTCCCTGATCGGAACCAGACCAGTCTAGGACAATTCTGTGGACTCTCTAGATCAATAATTATCAAAAAAAAAAGTTGAACTTTGCCCTTTGGTTCACTGTAACAGGGTCATTTAGAAAAGGGGGCGTGTCAAAATACACTCAAAAGCCTATAAATCATAAATAAAAACTCAGAACTTCACAAAAATTGATGAGCACATGTGTCCTAACATGGTGAAGAAGCATGCAGAGTTTCATGGAGATCGGACCATAGGTGGCGCTATAACTGTCAAAAAGGTCCCCCATTATTAGGTGTTCAAGCACGAAGTGCTGAAAACCTATTGTAATTGCTATTTGAAAAAAAAAAAAAACCTAAAACGCATCGTGCAGCCCAAACCGTAAGGCCTAGAGACTTGAAACCTGGCCAGGTGCTAGGGCCTCAGTTTGGGGAGAACCTATCAGAGTATGACCCTGATTGGCCCATAGGTGGCGCTACAGCAACCAAAAGTACTAAATTGCCCATAACCCATCGACCGTTTGACCTAGAATCTAGATTTGTACACCACTGTGTTCCTTGGCCCAAGACGGACAAGATGTATATCTCGGATTGTCGATTTGAGCAAAAAAAAAAATTGTTATGGCCAATTTTGTCCAAAACCTACTTTTGCGAACTAGTCCCTGGTTTTTTCCCTGATCGGAACCAGACCAGTCTAGGACAATTCTGTGGACTCTCTAGATCAATAATTATCAAAAAAAAGTTGAACTTTGCCCTTTGGTTCACTGTAACAGGGTCATTTAGAAAAGGGGGCGTGTCAAAATACACTCAAAAGCCTATAAATCATAAATAAAAACTCAGAACTTCACAAAAATTGATGAGCACATGTGTCCTAACATGGTGAAGAAGCATGCAGAGTTTCATGGAGATCGGACCATAGGTGGCACTATAACTGTCAAAAAGGTCCCCGATTATTAGGTGTTCAAGCACGAAGTGCTGAAAACCTATTGTAATTGCTATTTGAAAAAAAAAAAAAAACTAAAACGCATCGTGCAGCCCAAACCGTAAGGCCTAGAGACTTGAAACCTGGCCAGGTGCTAGGGCCTCAGTTTGGGGAGAACCTATCAGAGTATGACCCTGATTGGCCCATAGGTGGCGCTACAGCAACCAAAAGTACTAAATTGCCCATAACCCATCGACCGTTTGACCTAGAATCTAGATTTGTACACCACTGTGTTCCTTGGCCCAAGACGGACAAGATGTATATCTCGGATTGTCGATTTGAGCAAAAAAAAATATGTTATGGCCAATTTTGTCCAAAACCTACTTTTGCGAACTAGTCCCTGGTTTTTTCCCTGATCGGAACCAGACCAGTCTAGGACAATTCTGTGGACTCTCTAGATCAATAATTATCAAAAAAAAAAGTTGAACTTTGCCCTTTGGTTCACTGTAACAGGGTCATTTAGAAAAGGGGGCGTGTCAAAATACACTCAAAAGCCTATAAATCATAAATAAAAACTCAGAACTTCACAAAAATTGATGAGCACATGTGTCCTAACATGGTGAAGAAGCATGCAGAGTTTCATGGAGATCGGACCATAGGTGGCGCTATAACTGTCAAAAAGGTCCCCCATTATTAGGTGTTCAAGCACGAAGTGCTGAAAACCTATTGTAATTGCTATTTGAAAAAAAAAAAAAAACCTAAAACGCATCGTGCAGCCCAAACCGTAAGGCCTAGAGACTTGAAACCTGGCCAGGTGCTAGGGCCTCAGTTTGGGGAGAACCTATCAGAGTATGACCCTGATTGGCCCATAGGTGGCGCTACAGCAACCAAAAGTACTAAATTGCCCATAACCCATCGACCGTTTGACCTAGAATCTAGATTTGTACACCACTGTGTTCCTTGGCCCAAGACGGACAAGATGTATATCTCGGATTGTCGATTTGAGCAAAAAAAAATATGTTATGGCCAATTTTGTCCAAAACCTACTTTTGCGAACTAGTCCCTGGTTTTTTCCCTGATCGGAACCAGACCAGTCTAGGACAATTCTGTGGACTCTCTAGATCAATAATTATCAAAAAAAAGTTGAACTTTGCCCTTTGGTTCACTGTAACAGGGTCATTTAGAAAAGGGGGCGTGTCAAAATACACTCAAAAGCCTATAAATCATAAATAAAAACTCAGAACTTCACAAAAATTGATGAGCACATGTGTCCTAACATGGTGAAGAAGCATGCAGAGTTTCATGGAGATCGGACCATAGGTGGCGCTATAACTGTCAAAAAGGTCCCCCATTATTAGGTGTTCAAGCACGAAGTGCTGAAAACCTATTGTAATTGCTATTTGAAAAAAAAAAAAAACCTAAAACGCATCGTGCAGCCCAAACCGTAAGGCCTAGAGACTTGAAACCTGGCCAGGTGCTAGGGCCTCAGTTTGGGGAGAACCTATCAGAGTATGACCCTGATTGGCCCATAGGTGGCGCTACAGCAACCAAAAGTACTAAATTGCCCATAACCCATCGACCGTTTGACCTAGAATCTAGATTTGTACACCACTGTGTTCCTTGGCCCAAGACGGACAAGATGTATATCTCGGATTGTCGATTTGAGCAAAAAAAAAATTGTTATGGCCAATTTTGTCCAAAACCTACTTTTGCGAACTAGTCCCTGGTTTTTTCCCTGATCGGAACCAGACCAGTCTAGGACAATTCTGTGGACTCTCTAGATCAATAATTATCAAAAAAAAGTTGAACTTTGCCCTTTGGTTCACTGTAACAGGGTCATTTAGAAAAGGGGGCGTGTCAAAATACACTCAAAAGCCTATAAATCATAAATAAAAACTCAGAACTTCACAAAAATTGATGAGCACATGTGTCCTAACATGGTGAAGAAGCATGCAGAGTTTCATGGAGATCGGACCATAGGTGGCACTATAACTGTCAAAAAGGTCCCCGATTATTAGGTGTTCAAGCACGAAGTGCTGAAAACCTATTGTAATTGCTATTTGAAAAAAAAAAAAAAAACTAAAACGCATCGTGCAGCCCAAACCGTAAGGCCTAGAGACTTGAAACCTGGCCAGGTGCTAGGGCCTCAGTTTGGGGAGAACCTATCAGAGTATGACCCTGATTGGCCCATAGGTGGCGCTAGAGCAACCAAAAGTACTAAATTGCCCATAACCCATCGACCGTTTGACCTAGAATCTAGATTTGTACACCACTGTGTTCCTTGGCCCAAGACGGACAAGATGTATATCTCGGATTGTCGATTTGAGCAAAAAAAAAATTGTTATGGCCAATTTTGTCCAAAACCTACTTTTGCGAACTAGTCCCTGGTTTTTTCCCTGATCGGAACCAGACCAGTCTAGGACAATTCTGTGGACTCTCTAGATCAATAATTATCAAAAAAAAGTTGAACTTTGCCCTTTGGTTCACTGTAACAGGGTCATTTAGAAAAGGGGGCGTGTCAAAATACACTCAAAAGCCTATAAATCATAAATAAAAACTCAGAACTTCACAAAAATTGATGAGCACATGTGTCCTAACATGGTGAAGAAGCATGCAGAGTTTCATGGAGATCGGACCATAGGTGGCACTATAACTGTCAAAAAGGTCCCCGATTATTAGGTGTTCAAGCACGAAGTGCTGAAAACCTATTGTAATTGCTATTTGAAAAAAAAAAAAAAAACTAAAACGCATCGTGCAGCCCAAACCGTAAGGCCTAGAGACTTGAAACCTGGCCAGGTGCTAGGGCCTCAGTTTGGGGAGAACCTATCAGAGTATGACCCTGATTGGCCCATAGGTGGCGCTAGAGCAACCAAAAGTACTAAATTGCCCATAACCCATCGACCGTTTGACCTAGAATCTAGATTTGTACACCACTGTGTTCCTTGGCCCAAGACGGACAAGATGTATATCTCGGATTGTCGATTTGAGCAAAAAAAAAATTGTTATGGCCAATTTTGTCCAAAACCTACTTTTGCGAACTAGTCCCTGGTTTTTTCCCTGATCGGAACCAGACCAGTCTAGGACAATTCTGTGGACTCTCTAGATCAATAATTATCAAAAAAAAGTTGAACTTTGCCCTTTGGTTCACTGTAACAGGGTCATTTAGAAAAGGGGGCGTGTCAAAATACACTCAAAAGCCTATAAATCATAAATAAAAACTCAGAACTTCACAAAAATTGATGAGCACATGTGTCCTAACATGGTGAAGAAGCATGCAGAGTTTCATGGAGATCGGACCATAGGTGGCACTATAACTGTCAAAAAGGTCCCCGATTATTAGGTGTTCAAGCACGAAGTGCTGAAAACCTATTGTAATTGCTATTTGAAAAAAAAAAAAAAACTAAAACGCATCGTGCAGCCCAAACCGTAAGGCCTAGAGACTTGAAACCTGGCCAGGTGCTAGGGCCTCAGTTTGGGGAGAACCTATCAGAGTATGACCCTGATTGGCCCATAGGTGGCGCTACAGCAACCAAAAGTACTAAATTGCCCATAACCCATCGACCGTTTGACCTAGAATCTAGATTTGTACACCACTGTGTTCCTTGGCCCAAGACGGACAAGATGTATATCTCGGATTGTCGATTTGAGCAAAAAAAAATATGTTATGGCCAATTTTGTCCAAAACCTACTTTTGCGAACTAGTCCCTGGTTTTTTCCCTGATCGGAACCAGACCAGTCTAGGACAATTCTGTGGACTCTCTAGATCAATAATTATCAAAAAAAAAAGTTGAACTTTGCCCTTTGGTTCACTGTAACAGGGTCATTTAGAAAAGGGGGCGTGTCAAAATACACTCAAAAGCCTATAAATCATAAATAAAAACTCAGAACTTCACAAAAATTGATGAGCACATGTGTCCTAACATGGTGAAGAAGCATGCAGAGTTTCATGGAGATCGGACCATAGGTGGCGCTATAACTGTCAAAAAGGTCCCCCATTATTAGGTGTTCAAGCACGAAGTGCTGAAAACCTATTGTAATTGCTATTTGAAAAAAAAAAAAAAACCTAAAACGCATCGTGCAGCCCAAACCGTAAGGCCTAGAGACTTGAAACCTGGCCAGGTGCTAGGGCCTCAGTTTGGGGAGAACCTATCAGAGTATGACCCTGATTGGCCCATAGGTGGCGCTACAGCAACCAAAAGTACTAAATTGCCCATAACCCATCGACCGTTTGACCTAGAATCTAGATTTGTACACCACTGTGTTCCTTGGCCCAAGACCACCGGACCATAGGTGGCGCCATAACTGTCAAAAAGGTCCCCCATTATTAGGTGTTCAAGCACCTGCTTATATACCATTAAAAGAGATTTTTACAATAACATATCCCGTGTGTGTGTGTGTGTGTGTGTGTGTGTATGTAAGTTTGTTTTAGTGCAGAATACTGGTGAAACCAAGTGTGTTCAAAATGAAAGTGAGTCAGTAAGTGGTCTTCTACTGCCCTCTCTACTTATTAATAGTATTTTCACATATGCTTTTGCATTCATATATATAGACAATAATAAATCACTTATATAACAATTACTATTATAACACAATCATATTTTGTCAGAGTTTATCAATTCAATTGTTCTGATGCTTCACATAATGTCTATCAACGTGGTAAATCATGGTAAATAACGCCAGAAACATGGTAAATCATAGTAAATAAGGTAAATCAGGCTAGAATCCTGGTAAATCATTCTAGAATGTGCTATATCATGGTAAATCATCCGATAACATGGTAAATCAAGGTAAACTAAGATAAATCATGGTAAACTATGGTAAACCATGTTAGAATCATATTAAATCATACTAGAATGTGTTCAATTCTGGTAAACCATGTTAGAACATGGTAAATCATGGTCAATCATTCTAGAACTTGGTATATCATGGTAAACTATGGTAAATCATACTGGAACATGGTAAATCATACTGGAACATGGTAAATCAAGAAAAATCAAACTGAAATGTGGTATATCATGGTAAAACATGGTCTATTCCATCTATGATGTCAGTGGTTAAATGCTTGCTACATAAAACTTAATGTCTTTTGATGCTTTTGCGCTTAACGGCCTTAAAGGCCTTAACTGCTTGAACACCGCTAAATGCTGCTTGCAGCTTTAATTAGGGGTTCAAGCACGAAGTGCTGAAACCCTATTGTAATTGTAAGGATTTTTATTATTATTATTATTATTATTATTCTCCCCTAAAACGCATCGTGCAGCCCAAACCGTAAATGCTGGAGCTCTGAAACTTTGTCAGATGGTAGTACAAAAATCGAGGAGAGGTTATCAAATTATGAGCCCGATTGGCCCATAGGTGGCGCTATAACAATCAATTGCGCGAAATGGCTCATAACTCCTAGACCGTATGTCGTAGACTCAAGTGTCTTATATCATTGGAAAGCTGGACTCCTGACTTAAAAAACGTATATCTCCGATTTCATTTCCGTCATGATAGATTTTCCGCCATTTTGAATTTTGTCAAAAAACGACTTTTGCGAACTAGTCCCTGGTTTTTTGCCCGATCGGAACCAAACCAGTGCAGAAATGTTCTCTGGAGTCTGAATATTAATAATTATCAAAAAAAAGTTGACATTTCGATTTCCGGTTGCTAGGGGGCGCAAAATGATCGTTGTGGGAGGAGCCTATTTTACTAAAATGGCTATAACTCGAGAAGTAAATGAGATATCTTCACCAAACTTGACACACATGTGTATGAGGACAGTCTGGGGTTACAGTAAAAAAACCGCGTCGATCTAACACTAGGTGGCGCTATAACATTAAAAAAACATAAAAGGGGGTGTGGCCACCTGACCGTTAGTCCGATTGACTTGAAATTTGGTATGCAGTGTCTTGGACCAAGGCCCCATGTACGTGTATGAGGACATTGCCGTATCTCAAAAAACATGGCCGCCATCGGCCAATGAAGTTTGAGCACCTATGAGATGAGGTTAACGAAGGCTGATCGGAACGAAACTCGATGGGCATGTTCGACTCATGGCCCAAGAGGTCTGTAAGAGTTTTGAAAAAAATCGGCCACTAGTTGGCGCTAACGAGTTCTACGGCTCTGTAATCACGTGGTGTTGCACACATCCCCAAAATATGCATATCAATTGATAGATCTACTCATGTTGAACAACTTTGCCTCTAGAACCATTGCTGTCAATCAAATCGTTCATTAAATATTCACCAAAATGTTAAAAACCTACTTTTGCGAACTAGTCCTAGGTTTTTCGCCCGATCGGAACCAGACCAGTCTAGGACAATTCTCTGGACTCTCTAGATTAATAATTATCAAAAAAAAGTTGAACTTTGCCCTTTGGTTCACTATAACAGGGTCATTTAGAAAATGGGCGTGGCAAAATACACTCAAAAGCCTATAAATCATAAATAAAAACTCAGGACTTTACAAAAATTGGTGAGCATATGTGACATAACATCATTAACAAGCATGCAAAGTTTCATGGAGATCGGACAATAGCTGGCGCTATAACTGTTAAAAATCTTAAAAACCATGTATTCCCTATGGTAAATTGCCAGTATTGACTGTAAATGGTTTGTTCCATCTAAGATCATATAAATTTCATATAATAACGTTCAAAACTAGTGCAGTACAATTCTCTGGACTCTCTAGAGCAACAATTATCAGAAAAGGTTGAACTTCTGCATTTTGATGGCTATAATAGGGTCACTTCAATGTGTAGCCTTGACTGAGCGTCCCCGAAAGCCTATATCTCTTCAATGAATGCTCAGATGTTATTAAAAACAAGTCTGAACATGTGGGCCATGACTCTAAATAATCATGAAAATTTTCGGACAGATTGGACAAAATATGCCTGTATAACAGTTAAAAAGGTGAACATTATATGAACATAATGGCCTATTAAGCCAATAAGTGGTATTTTACTGCCCCCTGCTGTTTAAAAAAAGTCATTTTGTCACACTACTCAACTATAATTAATATTTAGACTTTATAAATTCACTATTTTAACATTTACAAAAACATTTAGTCAAAAATCATCTATTGAAGTGACAATTGAGTCAAATTGGCTCCTGAAGTTCCAAATGTCTCTATCTACAACAGAATGAGTGTGTGTAGATTAAATGATATGAAAAACATGGCATATTGTATAAGTAGGCTGTAATAGCACTGTTGTCCACTAGATGGAGCAGCAGCATTACACATTTCTAATCTTTTTATCAGCTTTCAGCATTGGCTAGAAACATGGTAAATCATAGTAAAAAAGGTAAATCATGCTAGAATCCTGGTAAATAATTCTAGAATGTGCTATATCATGGTAAATCATCCTATAACATGGTATATCAAGGTAAACTATGGAAAATCATACTGGAACATGGTAAATCATACTGGAACATGGTAAATCATGAAAAATCACACTGAAATGTAGTATATCATGGTAAATCATGCTTACTACATAAAACTTAATGTCTTTTGATGCTTTTGTGCTTAACGGCCTTAAAAGGCCTTAACTGCTTGAACCCCGATAAATGCTGCTTGCAGCTTTAATTATTATTATTATTATTATTATTCTCCCCTAAAACGCATCGTGCAGCCCAAACCGTAAATGCTGGAGCTCTGAAACTTTGTCAGATGGTAGTACAAAAATCGAGGAGAGGTTATCAAATTATGAGCCCGATTGGCCCATAGGTGGCGCTATAACAATCAATTGCGCAAAATGGCTCATAACTCCTAGACCGTATATCGTAGACTCAAGTGTCTTATATCATTGGAAAGCTGGACTCCTGACTTAAAAAACGTATATCTCCGATTTCATTTCCGTCATGATAGATTTTCCGCCATTTTGAATTTTGTCAAAAAACGACTTTTGCGAACTAGTCCCTGGTTTTTTGCCCGATCGGAACCAAACCAGTGCAG
The DNA here is from genome assembly GCA_029959095.1 of Rhinichthys osculus. Classification (NCBI taxonomy): domain Eukaryota; kingdom Metazoa; phylum Chordata; class Actinopteri; order Cypriniformes; family Leuciscidae; genus Rhinichthys; species Rhinichthys osculus. Next base: position 11,665,232 of record JARWKJ010000002.1, on the reverse strand, counting down.
AAATGTTCTCTGGAGTCTGAATATCAATAATTATCAAAAAAAAGTTGACATTTCGATTTCCGGTGGCTAGGGGGCGCAAAATGATCGTTGTGGGAGGAGCCTATTTTACTAAAATGGCTATAACTCGAGAAGTAAATGAGATATCTTCACCAAACTTGACACACATGTGTATGAGGACAGTTTGGGGTCACAGTAAAAAAACCGCGTCGATCTAACACTAGGTGGCGCTATAACATTAAAAAAACATAAAAGGGGGTGTGGCCACCTGACCGTTAGTCCGATTGACTTGAAATTTGGTATGCAGTGTCTTGGACCAAGGCCCCATGTACGTGTATGAGGACATTGGCGTATCTCAAAAAACATGGCCGCCATCGGCCAATGAAGTTTGAGCACCTATGAGATGAGGTTAACGAAGGCTGATCGGAACGAAACTCGATGGGCATGTTCGACTCATGGCCCAAGAGGTCTGTAAGAGTTTTGAAAAAAATCGGCCACTAGTTGGCGCTAACGAGTTCTACGGCTCTGTAATCACGTGGTGTTGCACACATCCCCAAAATATGCATATCAATTGATAGATCTACTCATGTTGAACAACTTTGCCTCTAGAACCATTGCTGTCAATCAAATCGTTCATTAAATATTCACCAAAATGTTAAAAACCTACTTTTGCGAACTAGTCACTGGTTTTTCGCCCGATCGGAACCAGACCAGTCTAGGACAATTCTCTGGACTCTCTAGATTAATAATTATCAAAAAAAAGTTGAACTTTGCCCTTTGGTTCACTATAACAGGGTCATTTAGAAAATAGGCGTGGCAAAATACACTCAAAAGCCTATAAATCATAAATAAAAACTCAGAACTTTACAAAAATTGGTGAGCATATGTGACATAACATCATTAACAAGCATGCAAAGTTTCATGGAGATCGGACAATAGCTGGCACTATAAGTGTTAAAAATCTTAAAAACCATGTATTCCCTATGGTAAATTGCCAGTATTGACTGTAAATGGTTTGTTCCATTTAAGATCATATAAATTTCATATAATAACGTTCAAAACTAGTGCAGTACAATTCTCTGGACTCTCTAGAGCAATAATTATCAGAAAAGGTTGAACTTCTGCATTTTGATGGCTATAATAGGGTCACTTCAATGTGTAGCCTTGACTGAGCGTCCCCGAAAGCCTATATCTCTTCAATGAATGCTCAGATGTTATTAAAAACAAGTCTGAACATGTGGGCCATGACTCTAAATAATCATGAAAATTTTCGGACAGATTGGACAAAATATGCCTGTATAACAGTTAAAAAGGTGAACATTATATGAACATAATGGCCTATTAAGCCAATAAGTGGTATTTTACTGCCCCCTGCTGTTTAAAAAAAGTCATTTTGTCACACTACTCAACTATAATTAATATTTAGACTTTATAAATTCACTATTTTAACATTTACAAAAACATTTAGTCAAAAATCATCTATTGAAGTGACAATTGAGTCAAATTGGCTCCTGAAGTTCCAAATGTCTCTATCTACAACAGAATGAGTGTGTGTAGATTAAATGATATGAAAAACATGGCATATTGTATAAGTAGGCTGTAATAGCACTGTTGTCCACTAGATGGAGCAGCAGCATTAGACATTTTTAATCTTTTTATCAGCTTTCAGCATTGGCTAGAAACATGGTAAATCATAGTAAAAAAGGTAAATCATGCTAGAATCCTGGTAAATTATTCTAGAATGTGCTATATCATGGTAAATCATCCTATAACATGGTATATCAAGGTAAACTATGGAAAATCATACTGGAACATGGTAAATCATACTGGAACATGGTAAATCATGAAAAATCACACTGAAATGTAGTATATCATGGTAAATCATGCTTACTACAAAAAAACTTAATGTCTTTTGATGCTTTTGTGCTTAACGGCCTTAAAAGGCCTTAACTGCTTGAACCCCGATAAATGCTGCTTGCAGCTTTAATTATTATTATTATTATTATTATTCTCCCCTAAAACGCATCGTGCAGCCCAAACCGTAAATGCTGGAGCTCTGAAACTTTGTCAGATGGTAGTACAAAAATCGAGGAGAGGTTATCAAATTATGAGCCCGATTGGCCCATAGGTGGCGCTATAACAATCAATTGCGCGAAATGGCTCATAACTCCTAGACCGTATTTCGTAGACTCAAGTGTCTTATATCATTGGAAAGCTGAATGGATAATGAAAAAAATGTATATTTCCGATTTCATTTCCGGTATGAAAATTTTTCCGCCATTTTGAATTTTGTCAAAAAACGACTTTTGCGAACTAGTCCCTGGTTTTTTGCCCGATCGGAACCAAACCAGTGCAGAAATGTTCTCTGGAGTCTGAATATTAATAATTATCAAAAAAAAGTTGACATTTCGATTTCCTGTTGCTAGGGGGCGCAAAATGATCGTTGTGGGAGGAGCCTATTTTAGTAAAATGGCTATAACTCGAGAAGTAAATGAGATATCTTCACCAAACTTGACACACATGTGTATGAGGACAGTCTGGGGTTACAGTAAAAAAACCGCGTCGATCTAACACTAGGTGGCGCTATAACATTAAAAAAACATAAAAGGGGGTGTGGCCACCTGACCGTTAGTCCGATTGACTTGAAATTTGGTATGCAGTGTCTTGGACCAAGGCCCCATGTACGTGTATGAGGACATTGGCGTATCTCAAAAAACATGGCCGCCATCGGCCAATGAAGTTTGAGCACCTATGAGATGAGGTTAACGAAGGCTGATCGGAACGAAACTCGATGGGCATGTTCGACTCATGGCCCAAGAGGTCTGTAAGAGTTTTGAAAAAAATCGGCCACTAGTTGGCGCTAACGAGTTCTACGGCTCTGTAATCACGTGGTGTTGCACACATCCCCAAAATATGCATATCAATTGATAGATCTCCTCATGTTGAACAACTTTGCCTCTAGAACCATTGCTGTGAATCAAATCGTTCATTAAATATTCACGAAAATGTTAAAAACCTACTTTTGCGAACTAGTCCTAGGTTTTTCGCCCGATCGGAACCAGACCAGTCTAGGACAATTCTCTGGACTCTCTAGATTAATAATTATCAAAAAAAAGTTGAACTTTGCCCTTTGGTTCACTATAACAGGGTCATTTAGAAAATGGGCGTGGCAAAATACACTCAAAAGCCTATAAATCATAAATAAAAACTCAGGACTTTACAAAAATTCGTGAGCATATGTGACATAACATCATTAACAAGCATGCAAAGATTCATGGAGATCGGACAATAGCTGGCGCTATAACTGTTAAAAATCTTAAAAACCATGTATTCCCTATGGTAAATTGCCAGTATTGACTGTAAATGGTTTGTTCCATCTAAGATCATATAAATTTCATATAATAACGTTCAAAACTAGTGCAGTACAATTCTCTGGACTCTCTAGAGCAACAATTATCAGAAAAGGTTGAACTTCTGCATTTTGATGGCTATAATAGGGTCACTTCAATGTGTAGCCTTGACTGAGCGTCCCCGAAAGCCTATATCTCTTCAATGAATGCTCAGATGTTATTAAAAACAAGTCTGAACATGTGGGCCATGACTCTAAATAATCATGAAAATTTTCGGACAGATTGGACAAAATATGCCTGTATAACAGTTAAAAAGGTGAACATTATATGAACATAATGGCCTATTAAGCCAATAAGTGGTATTTTACTGCCCCCTGCTGTTTAAAATAAGTCATTTTGTCACACTACTCAACTATAATTAATATTTAGACTTTATAAATTCACTATTTTAACATTTACAAAAACATTTAGTCAAAAATCATCTATTGAAGTGACAATTGAGTCAAATTGGCTCCTGAAGTTCCAAATGTCTCTATCTACAACAGAATGAGTGTGTGTAGATTAAATGATATGAAAAACATGGCATATTGTATAAGTAGGCTGTAATAGCACTGTTGTCCACTAGATGGAGGAGCAGCATTACACATTTCTAATCTTTTTATCAGCTTTCAGCATTGGCTAGAAACATGGTAAATCATAGTAAAAAAGGTAAATCATGCTAGAATCCTGGTAAATAATTCTAGAATGTGCTATATCATGGTAAATCATCCTATAACATGGTATATCAAGGTAAACTATGGAAAATCATACTGGAACATGGTAAATCATACTGGAACATGGTAAATCATGAAAAATCACACTGAAATGTAGTATATCATGGTAAATCATGCTTACTACATAAAACTTAATGTCTTTTGATGCTTTTGTGCTTAACGGCCTTAAAAGGCCTTAACTGCTTGAACCCCGATAAATGCTGCTTGCAGCTTTAATTATTATTATTATTATTATTATTCTCCCCTAAAACGCATCGTGCAGCCCAAACCGTAAATGCTGGAGCTCTGAAACTTTGTCAGATGGTAGTACAAAAATCGAGGAGAGGTTATCAAATTATGAGCCCGATTGGCCCATAGGTGGCGCTATAACAATCAATTGCGCGAAATGGCTCATAACTCCTAGACCGTATGTCGTAGACTCAAGTGTCTTATATCATTGGAAAGCTGAATGGATACTGAAAAAAATGTATATTTCCGATTTCATTTCCGGTATGGAAATTTTTCCGCCATTTTGAATTTTGTCAAAAAACGACTTTTGCGAACTAGTCCCTGGTTTTTTGCCCGATCGGAACCAAACCAGTGCAGAAATGTTCTCTGGAGTCTGAATATTAATAATTATCAAAAAAAAGTTGACATTTCGATTTCCGGTTGCTAGGGGGCGCAAAATGATCGTTGTGGGAGGAGCCTATTTTACTAAAATGGCTATAACTCGAGAAGTAAATGAGATATCTTCACCAAACTTGACACACATGTGTATGAGGACAGTCTGGGGTTACAGTAAAAAAACCGCGTCGATCTACCACTAGGTGGCGCTATAACATTAAAAAAACATAAAATGGGGTGTGGCCACCTGACCGTTAGTCCGATTGACTTGAAATTTGGTATGCAGTGTCTTGGACCAAGGCCCCATGTACGTGTATGAGGACATTGGCATATCTCAAAAAACATGGCCGCCATCGGCCAATGAAGTTTGAGCACCTAGGAGATGAGGTTAACGAAGGCTGATCGGAACGAAACTCGATGGGCATGTTCGACTCATGGCCCAAGAGGTCTGTAAGAGTTTTGAAAAAAATCAGCCACTAGTTGGCGCTAACGAGTTCTACGGCTCTGTAATCACGTGGTGTTGCACACATCCCCAAAATATGCATATCAATTGATAGATCTCCTCATGTTGAACAACTTTGCCTCTAGAACCATTGCTGTGAATCAAATCGTTCATTAAATATTCACGAAAATGTTAAAAACCTACTTTTGCGAACTAGTCCTAGGTTTTTCGCCCGATCGGAACCAGACCAGTCTAGGACAATTCTCTGAACTCTCTAGATTAATAATTATCAAAAAAAGTTGAACTTTGCCCTTTGGTTCACTATAACAGGGTCATTTAGAAAAGGGGGCGTGGCAAAATACACTCAAAAGCCTATAAATCATAAATAAAAACTCAGAACTTTACAAAAATTGGTGAGCATATGTGACATAACATCATTAACAAGCATGCAAAGTTTCATGGAGATCGGACAATAGCTGGCGCTATAACTGTTAAAAATCTTAAAAACCATGTATTCCCTATGGTAAATTGCCAGTATTGACTGTAAATGGTTTGTTCCATCTAAGATCATATAAATTTCATATAATAACATTCAAAACTAGTGCAGTACAATTCTCTGGACTCTCTAGAGCAACAATTATCAGAAAAGGTTGAACTTCTGCATTTTGATGGCTATAATAGGGTCACTTCAATGTGTAGCCTTGACTGAGCGTCCCCGAAAGCCTATATCTCTTCAATGAATGCTCAGATGTTATTAAAAACAAGTCTGAACATGTGGGCCTTGACTCCAAATAATCATGAAAATTTTAGTACAGATTGGACAAAATATGCCTGTATAACAGTTAAAAAGGTGAACATTATATGAACATAATGGCCTATTAAGCCAATAAGTGGTATTTTACTGCCCCCTGCTGTTTAAAAAAAGTCATTTTGTCACACTACTCAACTATAATTAATATTTAGACTTTATAAATTCACTATTTTAACATTTACAAAAACATTTAGTCAAAAATCATCTATTGAAGTGACAATTGAGTCACATTGGATCCTGAAGTTCCAAATGTCTCTATCTACAACAGAATGAGTGTGTGTAGATTAAATGATATGAAAAACATGGCCTATTGTATAAGTAGGCTGTAATAGCACTGTTGTCCACTAGATGGAGCAGCAGCATTATACATTTCTAATCTTTTTATCAGCTTTCAGCATTGGCTAGAAACATGGTAAATCATAGTAAAAAAGGTAAATCATGCTAGAATCCTGGTAAATTATTCTAGAATGTGCTATATCATGGTAAATCATCCTGTAACATGGTATATCAAGGTAAACTATGGAAAATCATACTGGAACATGGTAAATCATACTGGAACATGGTAAATCATACTGGAACATGGTAAATCATGAAAAATCACACTGAAATGTAGTATATCATGGTAAATCATGCTTACTACATAAAACTTAATGTCTTTTGATGCTTTTGTGCTTAACGGCCTTAAAAGGCCTTAACTGCTTGAACCCCGATAAATGCTGCTTGCAGCTTTAATTATTATTATTATTATTATTCCGCCCTAAAACGCATCGTGCAGACCAAACCGTAAGAGATAGAGACTTGATATTTGGGATTAAGGTAGCACAGAAATCGAGGAGAGGTTATCAAAATATGAGCCCGATTGGCCCATAGGTGGCGCTATAGCGCAAAAAACAAAAAAATGGCACTATTTTCCTTAAATCTCAATAACCCTGTGTCCCAACATCAAGTGTCTTATATCATTGGAATCCTTGGCTCAAGCAGAACAAAAATGGCCTCAAGGATTTCATTTCCGGTATGCAAATTTTTCCGCTATTTCCGGTTTTGTCTAAAACCTACTTTTGCGAACTAGTCCCTGGTTTTTTGCCCGATCGGAACCAAACCAGTGCAGAAAGATTCTCTGGACACTGAATATCAATAATTATCGAAAAAAAGTAGAAATTTCGATTCACGGTCGCTAGGGAGTGCCCAAACGTTCGAAGGAGGCGGAGCTAATTTTACTAAAATGGGTATAACTCGTGAACGAAATGAAATATTTTCACCAAACTTGGTACACATATTTATGAGTTCAATCTGAGGTCACAGTAAAAAAACCGCGTCGATCTAACACTAGGTGGCGCTATAACATTAAAAAAACATAAAAGGGGGTGTGGCCACCTGACCGTGAATCCGATTGACTTGAAATTTGGTATGCAGTGTCTTGGACCAAGGCCCCATGTATGTGTAAAAGGATACTGGCGTATCTCAAAAAACATGGCCGCCATTGGCCAATGAACTTTGAGCACCTATGAGACGAGGTTAACGGAGGCCGATCGGAACGAAACTCGATGGGCATGTTCATCTCATGGCCCAAGAGGTCTGTAAGAGTTTTGAAAGAAATCGGCCACTAGTTGGCGCTAACGAGTTTTACGGCTCTGTAATCACGTGGTGTTGCACACATTCCCCCAAAATGCATATCATTTGATAGATCTCCTCATGGTGAACAACTTTGCCTCTAGAACCATTGCTGTCAATCAAATCGTTCATTAAATATTCACGAATATGTTAAAAACCTACTTTTGCAAACTAGTCCCTGGTTTTTCACCCGATCGGAACCAGACCAGTCTAGGACAATTCTCTGGACTCTCTAGATCAATAATTATCGAAAAAAAGTCGAAATTTGCCATTTGGTTTATTATAACAGGATCATTTATAAAAGGGGCGTGTCAAAACACACTCAAAAGCCTATAAATCATAAATAAAAACTCAGAACTTCACAAAAATTGGTGAGCATATGTTTCATACCATGGTGAAGAAGCATGCAAAGTTTCATGGAGATCGGACCATAGGTGGCGCTATAACTGTTAAAAAGCTTTAAAACCATACATTTCCTATGGTAAATTGCCTGTATTGGCTGTAAATGGTCTTTTCCATCTATGATCGTATAATTTTCATATCATAATGTTTAAAACCAGTGCAGTAAAATTCTGTGGACTCTCTAGATCAATTATTATCAGAAAAGGTTGAACTTCTGCATTTTGATGGCTATAATAGGGTCACTTCAATGTGTAGCATTGCCCGAAAGCCTATATCTCTTCAATGAATGCTCAGATCTTATTAAAAACAAGTCTGAACATGTGGGCCGTGACTCTAAATAATCATGAAAATTTTCGGACAGATTGGACAAAATATGCCTGTATAACAGTTAAAAAGGTGAAAATTATGTGCACATAATGGCCTATTAAGCCAATAAGTGGTATTTTACTGCTTCTTGCTGTTTAAAAAAAGTAATTTTGTCACACTACTCAACTATAATTAATATTTAGACTTTATAAATTCACTATTTTAACATTTACAAAAACATTTAGTCAACAATCATCTATTGAAGTGACAATTGAGTCACATTGCCTCCTGAGGTTCCAAATGTCTCTGTCTACAACAGAATGAGAGTGTGTAGATTAAATGATATGAAAAACTTGGCATATTGTATAAGTAGGCTGTAATAGCACTGTTGTCCACTACATGGAGCAGCAGCATTAGACATTTTAAATTTTTTTTTTTTAAAGCTTTCAGCATTGGCTAACAAACAAATGCTTAAAGCATTTTCTTTAATTACTTTTATATTATTACATTGCAAAGAAATATGTGAAATGCTCATATACCATTCAAACACATTTTCACAATAACATATCCCAAAAGTGTGTGTGTGTGTGTGTGTGTGTGTGTGTGTGTGTATGTGTGTGTGTGTGCGCGCGTGCGTGCGTGTAAGCATGCATTATGGAGTTAACATGAAAAAAATGGTTTGCTTTAGCAGGTATAGCATTTTGGTTTACAAAAACATTTTTTTATTTATGACATTTAAGAGTCATAAACGTGGCAATAAAGTTTTCTTAGTAATGTAAATCAAACCAGTAGATATCCTGTAGACACTTTTTTGTAGATATAAATATAATAATTGATATAAATGATAGAGAGATGTAACCTTCCCCAGCCGGGTACTCTTGTATAATGCTGGTAAAAAGGAGACGTGATATTCCATAAGTAAAGGGTAATGTCTGTTCCTTCCCTTGAAGATGATAGTAACAAGAATATTTTGTTCTATAGCGAGGTGCCTCCAATTAATAACCATGTTTTAGAATACAAAAAAAAAGGTGACCAAAAGAGGTTGTGATATACCCTGAGGTTTATTTAATAAATTAAAACTCACAATACAATATAATACAATATAGTGTGATAGTGCAAATAGTGCAACACTTTAAGTGACCCAAAACCTAAAAAAACAGTTATTAAAAATAGTCAGACCCAAAAGAGAATTTCAGTTACCTCAATTGCAAGTGAATTACTCATTAAAATCAATAAATACTTTTTTTTTAACATATGACTCCTTTTGATTCATTAATTCTAATACTCTTCTCTTTTATTTGGTATCTATTTATAAAAAATATATACAATTGGTCCTATTGTTAGTTTAACTACTTCTATTGCTCTTTTAATTTGTAAGTCGTTTTGGATTAAAAAGTGTCTGCTAAATGATTAAATGTAAATGACTCTTAAATTGACTGTTCAGATGACTATGAAATTCACTTGTTCGAAACAAAATAACCCTTAAACTGACTCATTTAAAACAAAATAACTTATACAAAGACTTGTTTATAACCAAAAGACTGAAATATCCTTGTATGTAATCAAATGACTCTTAAATTGACTCGTTCGAAACAAAATAATTGTTAAAATGGCTCGAAAGTGACTCGTTGTATCCAAAAGACTCAAATGTTCTTGTATGGATTCAAATTACTCTTAAATTCAGTCGTTCGAGAAAAAAAAAGACTCTTAAATTGAGTCATTTGAAACTGATTCACTTGTAACTCCTTGTTTGGAATCAAATGACTGCGTGCTGTATTGTCTTTCCGTTTTGACAGGAAGTGAAGCCATTTTGTCTACTTTCGGCAAAGGTAAGACATGCGGTAGTGATTCTCTTTGTGTAATCTTAATCATCTGTGTATTAATCTTTATCATCTTTACCATTTTTAGCCTTGTTTAAATTGGGTTTTATCTGTTTGAATGTTTTGTGGTTGTATTTTGTGAATAATTGTATGAAGACACCGTTTTGTTACAGTATTCAATTCATGTAATTCATCTGACCAGCGTTTCATTTAGAAGACCAAATAAGTTATTTAAAACATTTTTGATGTTATGATTGTTCTCATTAGCTTAATAGTAAATGCATACTATAGTATTGAATGGTTTATTGATACACATATTTTTCCTTAATTTGTAAATATCTTAACCTTTACATTTTAAACTACAGTTCACAAAACTATGCAGAATAACATTTCTGCCATTTATTTACTCTTTTTTATTATGATAATGTAAATTCTATAGATTTCGAGGTTAATGTGTCTGTATAGCGCATGGCTGCTAACGTTTTTAATAGGAGTGATGAAAAAATGCATTAATGATGCGGGATGTGCTTGGTGTTAAAGTGAGTTATTAACCTGTGGAAAATAAGTCATATGTGCTCGTTATGATTATAATGTGGTTCTGATTCAGTTGTATTTTGCAACCTATCGAAGTTGAATCATTGTTGGTGACAAAAATGTGTTGCTAGTATTCTTTTAAATGCGGTCGCTCATGTTTGTGAAGTGAACACGTGCATCATTAAATCCGTGCACGAGGTCTTAAGTGACGTTAATTAAAAGAATGAAACAAAGTTGAAATAAAAAACGTGTTTAAATCATATTTCCAGTTTTATTGTTATTATTATTGCTTTGTTAAATTAACTTAAACTGAAAGTAGGGTCTTTTTTGTTGTATAAAATTGACTTTAGTGTGTGTGTGTGTATATATATATATATATATATATATATATATATATATACATACATACACAAATAAAATATATATTTATATTATTAGTGTAAAATAAAATCTCTCGTATTGTGAAAGATTTATTTTGGCCATATTGACCAGTGTTATTCAGGATACAAATGAAGATATATATATATATATATATGTATATATATATATATATATATATATATATATATATATATATATATATATATGTAATAGTACACTGTGCGTTTTGTTTGGGTGTGCACTGAATGAAGATGCACATTTATAGTTTAAAATCGAGGAATTTATTATTTTGCATGAAATAAAACGATATGCACTAAGTTTATTTTTTTTTTACACGCTGCCTGCATGAGTGTGAAATCTACATATTATTTACTAAATGTAATTGCTTTTGTTTTATAAACACGTTTTTTTACTCTTATGTTGTAGAAGACGGTGTAACCTGATTTGAGGTAAGATGTTACTTTTTTCTTAATATATAGTGATAATATAGGCAATAGTGTACAGCAGGGATATGCAACTTTGGTCCTGGAGGGCCACTGTCCTGCAGTAGAGATGGGATTTATGGCTCTTTGAGGAGATCCGGATCTTTGCGATCCGTTCCTTTCAAAGAGCCGTTCAAAAGAACGGCTCTTTTGGCTCTTTTTAAATATTTAGTCAGTTTTAAGAAGCCAGCTTGGGGGCATCTCAGTTTATCCTGGAAATAATCACTGGGAGGAATGATGAGGTGAGATTTGTAGTCAATTAATTAACTCAGATATCACACACCAATATCTGAGTTTGAATTATTCTGAAATATTGATTATTACCTCATTTGTCATGTGTGGACTATATTCCATAGGGTTGCACAACATCCCTCTGCTTAGAAAGTGATATCACTATTTTGGATTTACCTTTAGTACAAAGTATGTGTATGTGTAAAGCTATGTTGACTTATGTTATTCATACAATACCACAAGAACATTTTGATAAAAAACAAAAACTATTTAAAGTTGTAAATATATACTGTAGATACAATAACATGAACACAAAATGCAATGTAAATAAATACAAAGCAGTTCCTTTGTATTTATTTACAAAGGAACTTAGTGTTACTTTAGTGTTTTTTTTTTTTTTTTTAACTGGAGTAACCATGTGACGGCATAAGTCATTGGCTCTGCTCCTACCCAATGACAGCACGTAGGGTTTTTTTTATCCCACTGGAGTACTCACGTAAAGGATGCGCGCGCGTGCACAACTATCATCATGCTGTTAGGCAGTAGCACCCCTGCGCTGGGTGCGCCCCTTCCCCTATAACTGAGGAGCTAATTTGTGTGCATCTGTGTGAAACACGCATGAAAAAAGAACGACAGAAAGAACGGCTCCCCTCCAGCCGCGACTCGGCTCCCATCGTTCATGTTTATGAGCCGTTCAAAAGAATTGGTTCGTTCGCGAACGTCACAACTCTATCCTGCAGAGTTTAACTTCAGCCCTGATAAAAACACATCTGCCTGTGTCTATCTAGTAATCCTGAAAACAGTGATTTCCTTGTTCAGGTGTGTTTAATTAGGCTTGTAGCTAAACTGTGCAGGACAGTTGCCCTCCAGGACCAAAGTTGCATATCCTTGGTGTACAGTATGAGAAAACATTTGGCAAAGTGTGAGAGGGGGTATTAACATTAAGTGGCATGGCATCTGATGCACAGAGGCCAATGTCATGGCACTATGCTTATTGGCACATCCAGTCTTCATTGGCATGTGCCAGTGGATAGTACTAGGTCACTGACATTATCGCTAAACATGTATACCTCCAGTAGTGATTGACATATTAACTGAACAGCTATACTGACATAATTGTCATAATCCTAAATAGTCCAATTTTGTGATATTTTAAATATCAATTAAACGCATTAATGTCAGTAATATTTTTTCCAAACATGTTACTTGTCACGTCTGTATTTGATTGGCATGCCACTGCATGTTTAATAATACTAGTGTTTATTTATATTGTTTATCTCAAGTCATACATTGCCCATTCTAAGAAAATATATCATGGGTCTATTAATAATGAATTAACAGTCACGTTTGTTTACTGTAAACTGTAAGCCTATTTTTGCATGATGCTGCACAGACACACACCAGTAGGTGTCAGTATAAGTGATTGTAACACTGGATAGCGCAAGATTTTTGTTTGTGGCTTTAATATATCAAGTCCTTTCAAAAAGTGTAAAAAAAATAATTTGTTAGGCCATGTATCTGAAAAGGATTACATACGGAGCTAGCAGTCTTTATTTATACAAGTGCAAAAAAGTGATGAGTGCATTTAAAAAAATTAGCTTTAGTAGCTTTAATGTTTTAAATTATTTATTCAATTATTTTAATAAATAAAATAATTTTGTTGTACAAATTAATTATGTGCATATGTTACATAATCTATGTTATACTCAGGCAGACTGCTGCAAGTGTCACTACTGGAGATGCCACAACATAAAGACTAGGCCTGTTGTAACGAATTCCGATATTTGAATATTTAAAAAAATCAATACTATTCGAATGCTGAAATTACACTAACGGCCTGATCCCCTCCCCTGTATACCGGCACCTGTTCAGTGGTATGAAAGCTGTAACGAGTGGAAATAAGTTGTGGTCCCTTTAAGAGCTGCGCGCACCCTGTTGAACTGCCGGCAGTCTGTATTGTATGTGCGCCTCGAACACCACATGTATACGGCGCCGGGTTATTTCTGTTTGATGCTCATTTTAGCAGATATTTTCTGCTGTAAAGCAATTTTTTACATTGCGAGACTTGATATCACGTGACACTTCCTGATGCTGCGGCCCGCCAACTCAAATTTGCAAGTGTGTTTTTTTCTGGTCATATGTGATGAGGGGTGTGAAACGACCACCATTCAACCCAAAAAAGGTAATATAACCATTCTAATGACTCCGAAGCTGTTTGGTTAAGGTAAAAATCCTGCATAGGTCACCTTTAATGTGTTATTCGTAGTGACCCATCATCGATTTATTTTGTGTCTTTCCTAGAGAATAGGCAGTTTGTAACTTTGTGAGATAAATAACAGAGTAGCACTGGTATTACAAAACATTCAGTGCCAATCAAATACGTGACAAGTAACTTGTTTGGACTTTAATGCGTTTAATTGATACTTAAAATATCACAAAATTAGGCTATTTATTTAGGATTTTGTCACAATTATCAATCGAATCATTTGTCAATCACTACTGGAGTCACAACAAACGGTGACATGTTCTGCATTAATGTCAGTGACACATGTCACTATCCACATGGCACAACCTGTGGTTTTAGATGGCTTGCTCTGTTAGATATTTCGCATGTGGTGTTTAATGTGTGAAATGGGTTTCCTCAGCGCTAAATTTTCATTTTATAGTTAGATCCTTGATGTAAATGTTACAAATTTCACAAAGTTTTCCCATTTTGTATTAATGTGTGTCTGCCAGAGTTTCCGCTAGAAAAAAATGGTGCCGGTCAAAGTGACCGGCAGAGGTTTCGTTAAACGGACATTTTGATGATATGCCGGTCAAATATCGCCTCTTAATTAGTCAAGTTGAGGAAAACTGGAGGCAGGCTATATAACTTAAAAAATGACATAATCAGGCCTTATAGAATGCTAGCTACATGTTATTATATTAGCCTAACTTTCAAATAGACGGAAAAAACCATGAACGTCCGATTGGCGTCAATCAACACCAATTGTTTTTTACTATGGTTTCACACACATTCACTCTTTGAAACATTGAGGCACGGATGTACCTAACACAAATAAATAAAAAATATCCAGTTAACTAGTAGATCATTCATTTAGTTCGCTATTAAATAAGAGATCTAGCGCTAAAATCAGTTGTTTTTTAAATCAAGCTGAGCGCTCGTGTCCGCTGCTATCAGTTGCATGGACGACGCGCTGCGCGAATTGCGCAATCTTCACTCGGACGCGCGTTTCAATCTATCGCCGTTGCGGAGACTCTACACAGGCGAAGCACTGCTACTTGGGCGCAGAGATATCACGCAACACCTGAAATAAAGCTTGCCACAAAGAACCGGCGAAAGTAATGATTATGCATGAAACATTTAAATTGCTGATAAATTGATAAAGTTGACGATGCAGACTCGCCATCTTCGCAGTAGTGAACGCGCCTAGAGAGAGAAATGCACACTTCATATGAATAAATTCTTATTTATTAATCCAGGCAAATTTGTTGATGAAACATTGATTAAAATGAAGATACAATTTATACAAAACAAAATAAACTTTAAAGAAAGGCTTTCTACAAAACGAAACTAAATAACTGGTCAAAATCATGTCTGACCAATTCCAAATGTTTTCCGATAGGCCTATTGGTCATCGTATGATCCTTACTCATCTCATGCGGTTCCCTTTTCATATAGCCTAATCAACATAGATGAAATACAAAAAATAATAACAATATATTATATATAATTTTTTTTATATAAATATATATATTTATAAATATGAAACTTATATTTAATTTTTTTTACTTATAATAAGCGTCACACCGCTCTGCTTTGCTCACATGCTCTGGTGTGTAGTCTAATGCATGTGTGTGTGCATGTGGTGGAGGGGTGCGATTTTCGAATAATAATCAACCCAGCGATCTTCGAATATTATTTTTGCTTGAAAATTTCGTTTTGTATAAATTGTATATTAATTTTAATTATTATTATTATTATTATTATTCCGCCCTAAAACGCATCGTGCAGACCAAACCGTAAGAGCTAGAGACTTGATATTTGGGATTAAGGTAGCACAGAAATCGAGGAGAGGTTATCAAAATATGAGCCCGTTTGGCCCATAGGTGGCGCTATAGCGCAAAAAAACAAAAAAATGGCACTATTTTCCTTAAATCTCAATAACCCTGTGTCCCAGCATCAAGTGTCTTATATCATTGGAATCCTTGGCTCAAGCAGAACAAAAAAGGCCTCAAGGATTTCATTTCCGGTATGCAAATTTTTCCGCTATTTCCGGTTTTGTCTAAAACCTACTTTTGCGAACTAGTCCCTGTTTTTTTGCCCGATTGGAACCAAACCAGTGCAGAAAGATTCTCTGGACACTGAGTATCAATAATTATCGAAAAAAAGTTGAAATTTCGATTCACGGTCGCTAGGGAGTGCCCAAACGTTCGAAGGAGGTGGAGCTAATTTTACTAAAATGGGTATAACTCGTGAACGAAATGAAATATTTCACCAAACTTGGTACACATGTGTATGAGCTCAATTCGAGGTCACAGTAAAAAAACCGCGGTGATTGGCCTCATGGTGGCGCTATAGCATTAAAAAAACATAAAAGGGGGTGTGGCCACCTGACCGTTAGTCCGATTGACTTGAAAATTGGTATGCAGTGTCTTGGTCCAAGGTACCATGTATGTGTAAAAGGATATTGGCGTATCTCAAAAAACATGGCCGCCATCGGCCAATGAAGTTTGAGCACCTGTGAGACGAGGTTAACGGAGGCCGATCGGAACGAAACTCTATGGGCATGTTCGACTCATGGCCCAAGAGGTCTGTAAGAGTTTTGAAAGAAATCGGCCACTAGTTGGCGCTAACGAGTTTTACGGATTTGTAATCACGTGGTGTTGCACACATCCCCACAATATGCATATCATTTGATAGATCTCCTCATGTTGAACAACTTTGCCTCTAGAACCATTGCTGTCAATCAAACCGTTCATTAAATATTCACGAATATGTTAAAAACCTACTTTTGCAAACTAGTCCCTGGTTTTTCGCCCGATCGGAACCAGACCAGTCTAGGACAATTCTATGGACTCTCTAGATCAATAATTATCGAAAAAAAGTTGAACTTTGCCCTTTGCTTCGCTATAACAGGGTCATTTATAAAAGGGGTGTGTCAAAACACACTCAAAAGCCAATAATTCATAAATAAAAACTCAGAACTTCACAAAAGTTGATGAGCATATGTGCCATACCATGGTGAAGAAGCATGCGAAGTTTCATGGAGATCGGACAATAGGTGGCGCTATAACTGTTGAAAAGCTTTAAAACCATACATTTCCTATGGTAAATTGCCTGTATTGGCTGTAAATGGTCTTTTCCATCTATGATCGTATAATTTTCAAATCTTAATGTTTAAAACCAGTGCAGTACAATTATCTGGACTCTCTAGATCAATAATTATCAGAAAAGGTGTAATTACTTAATTTGGATGGCTATAATAGAGTGTAAATTGGATGCCTATAACAGCTATAACAGCTTGGATGGCTATAACAGCCAATAAGTGGTATTTTACTGCCCCCTGCTGTCATTTCATCATACTACTCTCTAATATTTTTATATATAATTGATATTTAGACTTTATTAAATCATTATTTTAACATTTACAATCACATTTTGTCAAAATTCATCTATTGCTCTGTACTCTCTAGAACAATAATTATAGGAAAATGTATAACTTCTTCATTTGGATGACTATAATAGGGTCACTTCAATATGTAGCCTTGACCGAAAGCCAATATCTTTTCAATAAATGCTCATAGCTTCTTAAAAAAAGGTCAAGAACAGCTATAACAGCTTGAAAAAGGCTAATAGCCAATAAGTGGTATTTTACTGCCCCCTGCTGTTTAAAAAAAGTCATTTTGTCACACTACTCAACTATAATTAATATTTAGACTTTATAAATTCACTATTTTAACATTTACAATAACATTTAGTCAAAAATCGTCTATTGAAGTGACAATTGAGTCACATTGGCTCCTGAAGTTCCAAATGTCTCTATCTACATCAGAATGAGCGTGTGTAGATTAAATGAAATGAAAAACATGGCCTATTGTATAAGTAGGCTGTAATAGCACTGTTGTCCACTAGATGGAGCAGCAGCATTAGACATTTTTAATCTTTTTTTGCTATCAACGTGGTAAATCATGGTAAATAACGCCAGAAACATGGTAAATCATAGTAAAAAAGGTAAATCATGCTAGAATCCTGGTAAATTATTCTAGAATGTGCTATATCATGGTAAATCATCAATCATATAACATGGTATATCAAGGTAAACTATGGAAAATCATGTTACATTCATGGTAAATCATACTGGAACATGGTAAATCATGAAAAATCACACTGAAATGTAGTATATCATGGTAAATCATGATTGCTACATAAAACAATGTCTTTTGATGCTTTTGTGCCTAACGGCCTGAAAGGCCTTAACTGCTTGAACACCGCTAAAATGCTGCTTGCAGCTTTAATTATTATTATTATTATTATTATTATTATTATTATTCTGCCGTAAAACGCGTCGTGCAGACCAAACCGTAAGGGCTGGAGCTCTGAAACTTTGTCAGATGGTAGTACAAAAATCGAGGAGAGGTTATCAAAGTATGAGCCCGATTGGCCCATAGGGGGCGCTATAGCAACCAAAAGCGCAAAACTGCTCATAACTCCTAGACCGTAAGTCGTAGAGTCAAGTGTCTTATATCATTGGAAAGCTGGTCACCTGACGAAAAAAACGTATATCTCCGATTTCATTTCCGGTATGCAAATTTTCCCGCCATTTTGAATTTCGTCAAAAAACAACTTTTGCGAACTAGTCCCTGGTTTTTCGCCCGATCAAAACCAAACAAATGCATACATGTTCTCTGGAGTCTGAATATCAATAATTATCGAAAAAAAGTTTACATTTCGATTTACGGTCAATAGGGGGAGTAAAATGATCGTTGTGGGAGGAGCCTATTTTACTAAAATGGCTATAACTCGAGAAGTAAATGAGATATCTTCACCAAAATCGACACACATGTGTATGCGGACAGTCTGGGGTCACAGTAAAAAAAACGCGTCGATCTAACACTAGATGGCGCTATAACATAAAGAAAAACATAAATAGGGCTATGACCACCTGACCGTTAGTCCGATTGACTTGAAAATTGGTATGCAGTGTCTTGGTCCAAGGCCCCATGTGTGTGTATGAGGACATTGGCGTATCTCAAAAAACATGGCCGCCATCACCAATGAAGTTTGAGCACCTATGAGACGAGGTTAACGGAGGCCAATCGGAACGAAACTCAATGGGCATGTTCGACTCATGGCCCAAGAGGTCTGTAAGAGTTTTGAAAGAAATCGGCCACTAGTTGGCGCTAACGAGTTTGACAGCTCTGTAATCACGTGGTGTTGCACACATCCCCAAAATATGCATATCAATTGATAGATCTCCTCATGCTGAACAACTTTGCCTCTAGAACCATTGCTGTCAATCAAATCGTTCATTAAATATTCACGAATATATTAAAAACCTACTTTTGCGAACTAGTCCCTGGTTTTTCGCCCGATTGGAACCAGACCAGTCTAGGACAATTCTCTGGACTCTCTGGATCAATAATTATCGAAAAAAAGTTGAACTTTGCCCTTTGGTTCACTGTAACAGGGTCATTTAGAAAATGGGCGTGTCAAAATACACCCAAAAGCCTATAAATCATAAATGAAAACTCAAAACTTGACAAAAATTGATGAGCATATGTGTCATACCATGGTAAAGAAGCATGCAAAGTTTCATGGAGATCGGACCATATGTGGCGCTATAACTGTTAAAAAGCTTTAAAACCATACATTTCCTATGGTAAATTGCCTGTATTGGCTGTAAATGGTCTTTTCCATCTATGATCGTATAATTTTATATAAAACCAGTGCAGTACAATTATCTGGACTCTCTAGATCAATAATTATCAGAAAAGGTATAATTTTTTTATTTGGATGGCTATAACAGCCAATAAGTGGTATTTTACTGCCCCCTGCTGTCATTTCATCATACTACTCCCTAATATTGTTATAGTTCATATTTAGACTTAAAATAAAATCATTATTTCAACATTTACAATCACATTTTGTAAAAAATGCATCTATTGGAGTATTATGGACTGCATTTATTTATTTTATTTATTACTATTTACAATTGTGTCACAGGAAGGCTGAAAACGAAAGTATAACGTTGGGCCACGCCCCCACAAGTACAAATTCACTCATAACTCGAAAACAGAAAGTCGCTGCACGCTCAAATTTTGATGGTAAGGTCCTCTCGGTGCTCTTGATCGAAATCTATCGTCTCGGGGCACGGGAACGCCCCCACGCCCCCCTCCCCCCCGCGGATATCTAATCCGTGAGACTCCCGAATTGAAACGGCTGTAACTCCCGACCTAGACCACCTATATCCTTGTGGGTGAGCTTGTTGGAAAGGGCCCGTCCTCATCTAGCTTCGATCCGAGTATGGTGCGATTTGACCCAGGCATTCCCGAGATATAAGCCCACAAAGATATGCATTTCAACAGACATTACTCCCGACAGCAATCACTCAGCAACACGGGGATGGTCTTGTTCAAGAGGGCTCCTCTAACCCTATCTAAGTTCTGAGTTTCAGATTTTTTCACTTTCTCGTTCCCGAGATATAAGTAAAAAAAAAAACGAATTTCCTGTCATTCATTTCAACCGTTTATGTAGGCTGTAAAACCGCTGTTGTCCACTAGAGGGAGCAACAGCATTAGATATTTTTAATATTTTTTAACCAGTTTTCAGCAATGGCTAACAAACAAATGCTTATAATATAATATTAAATAATGATTTATTAGAAAGTTTAATATTTTTACATCACAAATAAATATCTGAAATGCTTAAGGACCACAAAAAGAGATTTTCACAATATCATAACCCACAATTGTGTGTGTGTGTGTTTGTGTGTGTGTGTAAGCATGCATAATGGTATTCACATTGAAAGAATGGTTTGCTTTAGCGCACAATACTCAGGGTTTCTGCAGGGTTTAGTCAGTCAAATTTAAGACCTTTTAAGACCTTTTTATGACCAATATGATTTAAATTTATGACCTACTCGAATTACGAAAAATAACTTCCTTTCAAAAGTCTTTTTTTTATTGACTTTCATTAAAAGTAATAAGTTTAATTATTTAAAGGTTCCATTTTCTTAAGAGTAACAAACTGAAGGCTCCCTTTTCCTAAGTATCAATAACACAGGAACAACACAACACTTATCACGATAATATATCAGTCAATATCGATAATTATGACGATAAATGTCAATTCTTTATTTCTTTGAACTTTGAAGGCTTTCTTAGTTTTAACTTTTAGTTTTACGGCTCTGTTATCACGTGGTGTTGCACACAACCCCACAAAATGCATATCATTTGATAGAAACCAGAGCGTTAATTGTGGTTTTAAACTACTCTTTATTGTCAAAACATATCATGACAAACACTTGCCAAACAGGTGAACATTTCACAAATCTGAGGTAGAACATTCAAACATTTGTATTTTTTCCTTAACAAAAATAATATCTTTATTTCAAAATTAATTTCTTAGTTTCTGCATGTGCTAATGGGGGATATTGTTTCAAGTCTTGAAACAGGTTTGTGTTGCCTGACTTTGATGGCACGTATCTTTATGAAATGTATGAAAAACAGTAGGCTATAGCCTAAATACATAAATACTGTAATTATATTCCATTAGTCCTTTAATACATTGTCTACATTAATAATATAATACAATTCAATATGTATCCCACATTTCATGGTGCAGTTAATATTACTAGGCTAACGTTACAGTAAAACCATGGTAAAGGATGTAAATGTGTAGATGGAAAAGCTTTCTGACTGTATAGTTGCGCACAGTGTTTCTCCTGTTCGTCAGCGCTGTTTCATCTGCCTTTAAACTGGTTTAAATCACTGAGACATTTGTGTTCTTCGCTGAATTCAAGTGCTTCTCACTGGATCTCGTGATCGAGACTGATCAAAGTTAACCATAGACAGTAAAAGAACGCGTCTGCTCTAGTGAGCTTGATCGCGCTACGCTGCCGTTTGGACTTTGAGCCGAGCGGATAAACGCTCCGTGAGGCGCGCGCGGTTCAAATGAGTTTCGTTCCGCTTTTGGCGCATAAACATGATCTAACATTTATCGAACTCTTGATATCGTTTTATAGAGAAAACATTATATCGCGATAATGAATGAATGAGCATATCAATTTAAGACGTGGCTAAATGTAATTTATGACCTTGTATGGAAAAACCGGACGTTTTTATGGCCTAAAATTCTTATTATTAAATTTAAGACGTTTTATGACTTTTTATGACCCCGCGGAAACCCTGATACTGATTAAACCAAGTAGTTCAAAATAAAAGTGGTACTATAGCAATAAGTGGTCTTCTACTACCCTCTGCTGGACATTATACTTATTAATAGTCTTTTCACATGTGCTTTTGCATTCATATATTCAGACACTAAAAAATAACCTTATGTGACAATTACTATAATAACACAATCATATTTTGTCTTTCAATTCACTTTACTGTTCTGAAACTTCACATAATTGCTAACAACGTGGTAAATCATAGTAAATCATGCTACAATCCTGCTGAATCATTCTAGAATGTGGTATATCATGATAAATTATTGTGTAGTATTCGGTCACAACAAGGTAACATCAAGGTAAACTAAGACAAACCATGGTAAACTGACTATTGTAGTACATTGAGAAATATGAATCCTGAAGGACAATTGCAGTAAACATTTCTTTTTTCCATCACATAGTTCAAATATCTGTATCTACAACAGAATGTGTGTGTGTAGTCCTAGGTTTCTGAATAAATGCTGACTAATCTGATTAATAGCTTGCAAAGACATTAAATGCTTATAGACCATTAAAATATATTTATATAATGACTTTGTGTGTGTGTGTGTGTGTGTGTGTGTGTGATCAAATGTCTACATATGAGTGCAAAAGCACCTGTGAAAACACTTTATTAATAAGTAGAAGGCCAGCAGAGGGCAGTAGAAGACCACTTATTGGCTCACTCTCATTTTGACACACTTGATTTTCAACAGTAAATCAAAGCACTAAAGCAAACCAGTTTTTCCATGTTAACTATTATAACACAATGAAAAATCACACTAAATTTGGTATATCATGGTAAATCATGCTAAAACATGGTCTATTCCATCTATGATGTCAATGTTTAAATGCTTGCTACATAAAACTTAATGTCTTTTGATGTTTTTGTGCTTAACGGCCTTAAAGGCCTTAACTGCTTGAACACCGCTAAATGCTGCTAGCAGCTTTAATTATTAGGTGTTCAAGCACGAAGTGCTGAAAACCTATTGTATTTGTACTGATTTTTATTATTATTATTATTATTCTTCTGCCGTAAAACGCATCGTGCAGAACAAACCGTAAGGGCTGGAGCTCTGAAACTTTGTCAGATGGTAGTACAAAAATCGAGGA
This sequence comes from Rhinichthys osculus, assembly GCA_029959095.1. Taxonomy (NCBI): domain Eukaryota; kingdom Metazoa; phylum Chordata; class Actinopteri; order Cypriniformes; family Leuciscidae; genus Rhinichthys; species Rhinichthys osculus. The sequence continues at coordinate 11,641,943 of JARWKJ010000002.1, read as the reverse complement.
GAGCCTCAGAAAGTATGACCCCGATTGGCCTATAGGTGGCGCTACAGCAATCAATTGCGCGAAACTGCTCATAACTCCTAAACCGTATGTCGTAGACTCAAGTGTCTTATATCATTGGAAAGCTGGAGGCCTGACGTAAAAAACGTATATCTCCGATTTCATTTCCGGTATGCAAATTTTTCCGCCATTTTGAATTTTGTCAAAAACCTATTTTTGCGAACTAGTCCCTGGTTTTTCGCCCGATCAAAACCAAACAAATGCATACATGTTGTCTGAAGTCTGAATATCAATAATCATTGAAAAAAAGTTGAATTTTCGATTCACGGTCGCTAGGGGGTGTAAAATGATCGTTGTGGGAGGAGCCTATTTTACTAAAATGGCTATAACTCGAGAAGTAAATGAGATATCTTCACCAATCTCAAGAGACATGTGTATGAGGACAGTCTGAGGTCACAGTAAAAAAACCGCGTCGATCTAACTCTAGGTGGCGCTATAACATTAAATAAACATAAAAAGGGCTATGACCACCTGACCGTTAGTCCGATTGACTTGAAAATTGGTATGCAGTGTCTTGGTCCAAGGTGCCATGAATGTGTATGAGGAAATTGGCATAACTCAAAAAACATGGCCGCCATCGGCCAATGAATTTGAGCACCTATTAGACAAGGTTAACGGAGGCCAATCGGAACGAAACTCGATGGGCATGTTTGACTCATGGCCCAAGAGGTCTGTAAGAGTTTTGAAAGAAATTGGCCACTAGTTGGCGCTAACAAGTTTTATGGCTCTGTAATCACGTGGTGTTGCACACATCCCCAAAATATGCATATCATTTGATAGATCTCCTCAGGCTGAACAACTTTGCCTCTAGAACCATTGCTGTCAATCAAATCGTTCATTAAATATTCACGAATATGTTAAAAACCTACTTTTGCGAACTAGTCCCTGGATTTTCGCCCGATCAAAACCAGACCAGTCTAGGGCAATTCTCTGGACTCTCTAGATCAATAATCATTGAAAAAAAGTTGAACTTTTGCATTTTTCGTATGGCTATAACAGGGTAATTTAGAAAAGGGGCGTGTCAAATACACACAAAAGCCTATAAATCATAAATAAAAACTCAGAACTTGACAAAAAATGATGAGCATATGTGTCATACCATGGTGAAGAAGCATGCAAAGTTTCATGGAGATCGGACAATAGGTGGCGCTATAACTGTTGAAAAGCTTTAAAACCATGCATTTCCTATGGTAAATTGCCTGTATTGGCTGTAAATGGCCTTTTCCATCTATGATCATAAAATTTTAATGTTTAAAACCGGTGCAGTACAATTCTCTGGACTCTCTACATCAATAATTATCAGAAAAGGTTGAACTTCTTCATTTGAATGGCTATAATAGTGTAAATTGGATGGCTGTAACATTTTGGATGGCTATAACAGCCAATAAGTGGTATTTTACTGCCCCCTGCTGTCATTTCATCATACTACTCCCTAATATTGTTATATATAATTGAAATGTAGACTTTATTAAATCATTATTTTAACATTTACAATCACATTTTGTCCAAATTCATCTATTGGAGTATTATGGACTGCATTTATTTATTTTATTTATTACTATTTACAATTGTGTCACAGGAAGGCTAAAATACGAAAGTATAACGTTGGGCCACGCCCCCCAAGTACAAATTCACTCATAACTTGAAAACAGAAAGTCTCTGCACGCTAGGTAAGGTTCTCTCGGGGTTCTTGATCCAAATCTATCGTCGCGGGGCTCGGGAACGCCCCCCGCGACGAATTCTTAGTTAATGTTAACTAATGTAGTTAACATTAACTAAGAATGAACAATACTCCTTCAGCATTTGTTAATCTTTGTTAATGTTAATTTCAACATTTACAAATACTTTATTAAAATCTTGTTAACATTAGTTAATGCACTGTAAACTAACATGAACTAACAATGAACAGCTGGATTTGTATTAACTAATGTTAACAAAGATGAACAAAAACAGTAACAAATGTATTGCTCATGGTTCATGTTAATTAATACATTAACTACTGTTTAATAAATGAACCTTATTGTAAAGTGTTACCGACATTTTTAATCTTTTTTATCTGCTTTCAGCATTGGCTAACAAACAAACGCTTAAAGCTATTTTTTTATTAGTTTTAATATAGTTTTATATTATTACATCACAAAGAAATATGTTAAATGCATGCTTATACACCATTAAAAGAGATTTTCACAATAACATATCCCGTGTGTGTGTGTGTAAGCGTCTACATATGAATGGAAAAGCTCTTGTGTGACCAGCAGAGGGCAGTAGAAGACCACTTATTGGCTCACTTTCATTTTGACACACTTGATTAGGGATGGGAATTGATAAGAATTTAACAATTCCGATTCCATTATCGATATTGCTTATCGATTCGATTCCTTATCGATTATCTTAGCGATTCTCATTGGGTGAGGGAATAAGTACAAATTTGTTTGTTTGTATTAACTTATTGAACTTATAACTTATTTTGTTTGTTAATTATTATTAACTCGCTGACACAGCACAGAGTATTGGGGTGTGAACCTACAATGGTCTCACGGTTCGGTTCGATTACGATTATCATGTTATCGATTCAGTTCAATTTGATATCTCGATGCATCTACATGCACTGCATCCTCAATTTTACTTCAAAAGTGATGTGTGTGTGCGTGCGCGTGTTCACCCGTTCGTGAAGTCGCAGTGACAGAAACAGTGACATTCCAGTTTAAGTTGTGTGTGCGCGCGCGCGTCTCAGATGAGTATGTGCCTGGAGAGTTTTGCGCATCTCGTGTGTGTAGAGTTTGCATGTATGCGTGAGCGACTTTAGGTGTGTCGTTGTGCATTTCATATGTATTTGTATGAGCATTCAGCAGTATACATGTATGTTTGACTACTTAGTATACGTGTATATGCAAGTGTTTCATATTCGTGTGCGTGAATGAAGTTTGATTTAAGCCCTAGACGGCACCTCATATATTGTCGTCTTTTCGCGTGAAATATAACCAAACGAGCGCTTCTGCCTCGATGTTATGTTTGATGCGTTCTGAATCAAAATAACGCAGCTCGTGTGTGACGTCATGACACATTTGCAACGAGCGGAACCGATAAGCGGAATCGTTAAGCAGGCATACTAACGGTTCCAGGGAATTGGTTAACTGGGCACCGGTTCTGAAGAAGAAACATGGTAAATCATTGTAAACAATACTATTACATGGTGTATCATGGCAAATCATGCTATAATCCTGCAGTAAATCATTCTACAGGGTATCCGCGGGTCCTTAAAAAGTCTTAAAAAGTCTTAAATTAGATTTAAAAAATGTATGGCCTTAAAAAGTCTTAAAAAGTCTTATTTTGACTTATGAAAGGTCTTACATTTTCAATGGCAATTTGAGTTAGACATATCTAAATGTTTTCCAAATTAAAACTATCTAATTAGCGTACTTTTTTATTTACTATTCGTTCTTTGTGGATTTGCTCGTTCACGTGACATTTCGCGTCACATTCGCGCCAGCATTACGTCTGTCTCCTGCACACGAAACAGCAGGAGAGGAGAAGAAAGCTGGTTAATTTCAGTTCAATTGTAAGTTCATTCTTTATGTGCGTAGTGGTGTGCGATGTGTATTGTCTTTTATGATATTGTAATCATTGTTTTACTTTAACGTTAACTATGTACGAGGGCGCACTGCGAGCTGACATCGCATTTGTCTCTCATGCTTGCTTTCACTGCGTGATGTGTCAGTGCAGTTATAGGTATGTTCCCTAATAGACGTATAAAGTTTTTGTATTTTATATATTATATGTTGTTATCATACAATATTACATTAGCAAGAGGGCTGTTTTCCCGTGCACAATAGCAAATATGATATTTATTTTATAACAGTTAAATTAACATTGTTACATTTTATAAACAATATTGTCAATATTGTTTGTTTTCCCTTTATTTCGCTGACGAGAATTTCAAAATGAAACCGTAGCAGAGACTCAATGCAAAAGACAGCGATGATTTCTTGACTGAAATCCGCGTTTTGAACGAATCATTTTAACGATTCAATGAACAATCACTTGCAGTTCCTGAATGAATCAGCCATTTGAACAAATCGTTTGTATGAATGACTCCCTGAGACAGTGACTTGCCGCCACCTACTGGCGGGTTTAGTTTCACATTTAAAGTACCCTGTAATTAAAATGTTACAATTAGAAATCAGTTCATATTTAAATATTGAATTAATAATTGAAAGAATTGAATATATCATAGCTTTATTTATGCAATTGTAAATGGAGTATAAATATATTAATGCCAGTTCTGATGCTGCTTCTGTGTCTCCTCTGCACTGCAAAGATGGATTTTGATTTAATGATTTAATATAACTGGTAACAGTGGTATTGTGTTATTATTCTAATATAATTTAATTTGAATGTTAGAATTTGACATAAAAGGTGATGCATACCTCTAAGTAAAAAAAAAAAGAAAAGAAAGTCCATATATGGGTGAAAATGCCCCTGGAACTCAATTTAAGGTTGCAAATATTGCCCTTTAATAAAAAAATGTTAATTCCTTTCACTGCTGTGAACTGACCACTGCATAGAATATGAAAAATATGAATATCTTCGTGAGTCAGCTGTCAACAACAGGCCTAAACCAGCCATGGTACCAGTACACAAACACAATCAGTAAAATATCATCTAATTATCATCAACAAAACTTTGAAAATATTGAGACATTTTTTTTTAAATATTGCGCACCCCTAATGTAAGGTATTAATTTTGATTTCTTCAGGTCTTAAAAAGGTCTTAAAAAGCCTTAAATTTGACTTTAAAGGTGAACTAAGTAACTTTTTTACCTTAACCGAACAGCTTTGGAGTCATTGTAATGTTTATATTACTGATTTCGTGTTGAATGGTGGTCGTCTCGCACCCCCCTGGTGCCTGTGAGCCGCAAAACCACCCTTGCAACTTTGGGCCGGCGAGCCGCCGGCCTGAGTGTTAGGAAGTATCGTGTGATATCAGGTCTCGCGAGGTAACAAATTGCTTTACGGCAAAAAAACAGATCTGATAAAATTCTGATAAAATGAGCATCAAACAGAAATAACCCGGCGCCGTATACATGTGGTGTTGGGCGCGCGCAGCTCTTAAAGGGGCCATACCTTATTTCCACTCGTTACAGCGTCCATCCCACTGAACAGGTACCGGTGTACAGGGGGAGGGGATCCGGCCGTGAGTGCGAGCCATCTCTGCGTGAGTGCTATTCACGACAGTACAAGTGCTCCACAGCGACTCTAGGGGTTGCTGTTTGACAAAAACGGAATTCTTACTGAGCGCTGCTTTAAGAAGTGTGCAGATACCCTGTTCTAGAATGTGGTATATCATGGTAAATCATCCTATAACATGGTAAATCATGCTAGAATCATATTAAATCATACTAGAATATGTTCAATTGTGGTAAATCATGAACCTTTGCATTTTTCGTATGGCTATAACAGAGTCATTTAGAAAAGGGGTGTGTCAAATACACACAAAAGCCTATAAATCATAAATAAAAACTCAGAACTTCACAAAAATTGGTGAGCATATGTGTCATAACATGGTGAAGAAGCATGCAAAGTTTCATGGAGATCGGACCATAGCTGGCGCTATAACTATCAAAAAGCTTTAAAACCATACATTTCCTATGGTAAATTGCCTGTATTGGCTGTAAATGCTGATCTCTTAAATGAATGCTCAGATCTTCTTTTAAAAAGGTCAAGAACATGTGTAATATCACTCTGAACGGCATTGAAAAATTTCAGACAAATCAGACAAAATTTGCCTCTATAATTAATTGTCACAGGAAGCCTCAAAACGAAAGTAAAACATTGGGCCACGCCCCCCAAGTACAAATACACTCATAACTCGAAAACGGAAAGTCTCTGCGCGCTCAAATTTTGATGGTAAGGTCCTCTCGGGGATCTTGATCCAAATCTATCGTCGCGGGGCTTGGGAGCGCCCCCCCCCCCCCCCCCCCCCCCGCGGATCGCTAATCTGTGAGAACCCCAACTTGAAACGGCTGTAACTCTTGATCCAGACCATCTAGATCCTTGTTGGAAAGGGCCCGTCCTCATCTAGCTTCGATTCGAGTTTGGTGCGATTTGGCCTGGGCATTCCCGAGATATAAGCCCACAAAGATATGCATTTAAACGGACATTACTCCCGCCCCCAATCACCCAGCAACACCGGGATGGTCTTGATCAACAGAGCTCCTCTAACACTAGAACTCTAAGTTCTGAGTTTCAGATTTTTTCACTTTCTCCTTCCCGAGATATAAGTAAAAAAAAAAAACGAATTTCCCGTCATTCACTTCAACCGTTTATGTAGGCTGTAAAACCGCTGTTGTCCACTAGAGGGAGCAACAGCATTAGACATTTTTATTCTTTTTAACCAGTTTTCAGCAATGGCTAACAAACAAATGCTTAAAGATATTTATTATGTTGGAAATAATATTTATAATAAATAATATAATATTAAATAATGATTTATTAGAAAGTTTAATATTTTTACATCACAAATAAATATCTGAAATGCTTAAGGACCACAAAAAGAGATTTTCACAATATCATAACCCAAAATTGTGTGTGTGTGTGTGTGTGTGTGTGTGTGTGTGTGTGTGTGTGTGTAAGCATGCACAATGGAATTCACATTGAAAGACTGGTTTGCTTTAGTGCACAATACTGATTAAACCAAGTTGTTCAAAATAAAAGTGGTACTATAGCAATAAGTGGTCTTCTACTACCCTCTGCTGGACATTATACTTATTAATAGTCTTTTCAAATGTGCTTTTGCATTCATATATTTAGACACTAAAAAATAACCTTATGTGACAATTACTATAATAACACAATCATATTTTGTCTTTCAATTCACTTTACTGTTCTGAAGCTTCACATAATTGCTAGCAACGTGGTAAATCATGGTAAATCACGATAGAAACATGGTAAATCACAGTAAATAATATTATTACATGGTGTATCATGGTAAATCATGCTAGCAATGTGATTAATCATGGTGAAGCATGTTACAATCCTGGTAAATCATCCTATAACATGGTAAATCAAGGTAAACTAAGACAAATCAAGGTAAACTATGATAAAGCATGCTAGAATCATATTACATCATAGGCTACTAGAATGTGTTCAATTGTGGTAAATCATGCAAGAACAGGGTAAACCATGGTGAATCATACTAGAACTCGGTATATCATAGTAAACTATGGTAAATCATACTGTAACATAGTAAATCATTAACAATCACACTGAAATGTTGTATATCATGGTAAATCATGCTAAAACATGGTCTATTCCATCTATGATGTCAGTGGTTAAATGCTTGCTACATAAACCTTAATGTCTTTTGATGCTTTTGAGCTTAACTGTCTTAACTGTCTTAAATGCTTGAACACCGCTAAATGCTGCTAGCAGCTTTAATTATTAGGTGTTCAAGCACGAAGTGCTGAAAACCTATTGTATTTGTACTGATTTTTATTATTATTATTATTATTATTATTATTATTCTCCTGTAAAACGCATCGTGCAGCCCAAACCGTAAGTGCTGGAGAGTTGAAACTTTGTCAGATGGTAGTACAAAAATCGAGGAGAGGTTATCAAATTATGAGCCCGATTGGCCCATAGGTGGCGCTATAGCGATCAATTGCGCGAAACTGCTCATAACTCCTAAACCGTAAGTCGCAGACTCAAGTGTCTTATATCATTGGAAAGCTGGAGGCCTGACGTAAAAAACGTATATCTCCGATTTCATTTCCGGTATGCAAATTTTTCCGCCATTTTGAATTTTGTCAAAAACCTAATTTTGCGAACTAGTCCCTGGTTTTTCGCCCGATCAAAACCAAACAAATGCATACATGTTCTCTGGAGTCTGATTATCAATCGTTATCGAAAAAAAGTTGAATTTTCGATTTCCGGTCGCTAGGGGGAGTAAAATGATCGTTGTGGGAGGAGCCTATTTTACTAAAATGGCTATAACTCGAAAAGTAAATGAGATATCTTCACCAAACTCAAGAGACATGTGTATGAGGACAGTTTGAGGTCACAGTAAAAAGATCGCGACGATCAAACTCTAGGTGGCGCTATAACATTAAAAAAAACATAAAAAGGGCTATGACCACCTGACCGTTAGTCCGATTGACTTGAAAATTGGTATGCAGTGTCTTGGTCCAAGGCCCCATGTATGTGTATGAGGAAATTGGCGTAACTCAAAAAACATGGCCGCCATTGGCCAATGAATTTGAGCACCTATTAGACGAGGTTAACGAAGGCCGATCGGAACGAAACTCGATGGGCATGTTCAACTCATGGCCCAAGAGGTCTGTAAGAGTTTTGAAAGAAATCGGCCACTAGTTGGCGCTAACGAGTTTTACGGCTCTGTAATCACGTGGTGTTGCACACATCCCCACAATATGCATATCATTTGATAGATCTCCTCATGCTAAACAACTTTGCCTCTAGAACCATTGCTGTCAATTAAATCGTTCATTAAATATTCACGAATATGTTAAAAACCTACTTTTGCGAACTAGTCCCTGGTTTTTCGCCCGATCGGAACCAGACCAGTCTAGGTCAATTCTCTGGACTCTCTAGATAAAAAATTATCGAAAAAAAGTTGAACTTTTGCATTTTTCGTATGGCTATAATAGGGTCATTTAGAAAAGGGGCGTGTCCAAATACACTCAAAAGCCTATAAATCATAAATAAAAACTCAGAACTTGACAAAAATTGATGAGCATATGTGTCATACCATGGTGAAGAAGCATGCAAAGTTTCATGGAGATCGGACAATAGGTGGCGCTATAACTGTTGAAAAGCTTTAAAACCATGCATTTCCTATGGTAAATTGCCTGTATTGGCTGTAAATGGCCTTTTCCATCTATGATAGTAAAATTTTCATATCTTAATGTTTAAAACCAGTGCAGTACAATTATCTGGACTCTCTAGATCAATAATTATCATAAAAGGTATAATTTCTTCATTTGGATAGCTATAATAGGGTCAATATGTAGCCTTGACCAAGTGTCCCCAAACGCCTATATCTCTTCAATGAATGCTAAGATCTTCTTCAAATCAAGTCAGAACATGTGACACATGACTCTAAACAAGCGTGAAAAATTTCAGACAGATCGGACAAAATATGCCTCTATAACAATTAAAAAGGTGAAAATGATATTAAGAATGGCATGTTAAGCCAATAAGTGGTATTCTACTGCCCCCTGCTGTTTAAAATAGTCATTTTGTCATGTTACTAACTAATATTATTCTATAATTCTTATTTAGACTTTATAAAATCACTATTTTAACATTGACACTCACATTTAGTCAAAATTCATTGTAACATTGACAAATGTGAACCCTGAATGAGACAGTTTAATCTACAATAGAATGTGTGTGTGTGTGTAGTCCCATGTTTCTGAATAAATTCTGAATAATCTGATTACTAGCTTGCAAAGACATGAAATGCTTATAGACCATTAAAATATCTTTTCATAATGACTTTGTGTGTGTGTGTGTGTGTGTGTGTGAGCAAATGTCTACATATGATTGCAAAAGCACCTGTAAAAACACTTTATTAATAAGTAGAAGGCCAGCAGAGGGCAGTAGAAGACCACTTATTGGCTCACTCTCATTTTGACACACTTGATTTTCAACAGTAAATCAAAGCACTAAAGCAAACCAGTTTTTCCATGTTAACTATTATAACACAATCATTTTTTGTCAGAGTTTATCACTTCATTTTTATTGGCCCTTCACATCAATGCAGCAATGTGGTAAATCATGGTAAATCACGATAGAAACATGGTAAATCATAGTAAAAAATACTATTACATGGTGTATCATGGCAAATCATGCTAGCAATGTGATGAATCTTGGTAAATCATGCTACAATCCTGGTAAATCATTCTAGAATGTGGTATATCATGGTAAATCATCCTATAACATGGTAAATCATGGTAAACTGTGGTAAATCATGCTAGATTCATGGTAAATCATACTGGAACATGGTAGATCATGAAAAATCACACTAAATTTGGTATATCATGGTAAATCATGCTAAAACATGGTCTATTCCATCTATGATGTCAATGGTTAAATGCTTGCTAAATACAACTTAATGTCTTTTGATGCTTTTGTGCTTAACGGCCTTAAAGGCCTTAACTGCTTGAACACCGCTAAATGCTGCTTGCAGCTTTAATTATTATTATTATTCCGCCCTAAAACGCATCGTGCAGACCAAACCGTAAGAGCTAGAGACTTGATATTTGGGATTAAGGTAGCACAGAAATCGAGGAGAGGTTATCAAAATATGAGCCCGATTGGCCCATAGGTGGCGCTATAGCGCAAAAAAACAAAAAAATGGCACTATTTTCCTTAAATCTCAAGAACCCTGTGTCCCAACATCAAGTGTCTTATATCATTGGAATCCTTGGCTCAAGCAGAACAAAAATGGCCTCAAGGATTTCATTTCCGGTATGCAAATTTTTCCGCTATTTCCGGTTTTGTCTAAAACCTACTTTTGCGAACTAGTCCCTGGTTTTTTGCCCGATCGGTACCAAACCAGTGCAGAAAGATTCTCTGGACACTGAATATCAATAATTATCGAAAAAAAGTAGAAATTTCGATTCACGGTCGCTAGGGAGTGCCCAAACGTTCGAAGAAGGCGGAGCTAATTTTACTAAAATGGGTATAACTCGTGAACGAAATGAAATATTTTCACCAAACTTGGTACACATATTTATGAGTTCAATCTGAGGTCACAGTAAAAAAACCGCGTCGATCTAACACTAGGTGGCGCTATAACATTAAAAAAACATAAAAGGGGGTGTGGCCACCTGACCGTGAGTCCGATTGACTTGAAATTTGGTATGCAGTGTCTTGGACCAAGGCCCCATGTATGTGTCAAAGGATACTGGCGTATCTCAAAAAACATGGCCGCCATTGGCCAATGAACTTTGAGCACCTATGAGACGAGGTTAACGGAGGCCGATCGGAACGAAACTCGATGGGCATGTTCATCTCATGGCCCAAGAGGTCTTTAAGAGTTTTGAAAGAAATCGGCCACTAGTTGGCGCTAACGAGTTTTACGGCTCTGTAATCACGTGGTGTTGCACACATTCCCCCAAAATGCATATCATTTGATAGATCTCCTCATGGTGAACAACTTTGCCTCTAGAACCATTGCTGTCAATCAAATCGTTCATTAAATATTCACGAATATGTTAAAACCCTACTTTTGCAAACTAGTCCCTGGTTTTTCACCCGATCGGAACCAGACCAGTCTAGGACAATTCTCTGGACTCTCTAGATCAATAATTATCGAAAAAAAGTCGAAATTTGCCATTTGGTTTATTATAACAGGATCATTTATAAAAAGGGGCGTGTCGAAACACACTCAAAAGCCTATAAATCATAAATAAAAACTCAGAACTTCACAAAAATTGGTGAGCATATGTTTCATACCATGGTGAAGAAGCATGCAAAGTTTCATGGAGATCGAACCATAGGTGGCGCTATAACTGTTAAAAAGCTTTAAAACCATACATTTCCTATGGTAAATTGCCTGTATTGGCTGTAAATGGTCTTTTCCATCTATGATCGTATAATTTTCATATCATAATGTTTAAAACCAGTGCAGTAAAATTCTGTGGACTCTCTAGATCAATTATTATCAGAAAAGGTTGAACTTCTGCATTTTGATGGCTATAATAGGGTCACTTCAATGTGTAGCATTGCCCGAAAGCCTATATCTCTTCAATGAATGCTCAGATCTTATTAAAAACAAGTCTGAACATGTGGGCCGTGACTCTAAATAATCATGAAAATTTTCGGACAGATTGGACAAAATATGCCTGTATAACAGTTAAAAAGGTGAAAATTATGTGCACATAATGGCCTATTAAGCCAATAAGTGGTATTTTACTGCTTCTTGCTGTTTAAAAAAAGTAATTTTGTCACACTACTCAACTATAATTAATATTTAGACTTTATAAATTCACTATTTTAACATTTACAAAAACATTTAGTCAACAATCATCTATTGAAGTGACAATTGAGTCACATTGCCTCCTGAGGTTCCAAATGTCTCTGTCTACAACAGAATGAGAGTGTGTAGATTAAATGATATGAAAAACTTGGCATATTGTATAAGTAGGCTGTAATAGCACTGTTGTCCACTACATGGAGCAGCAGCATTAGACATTTTAAATTTTTTTTTTTAAAGCTTTCAGCATTGGCTAACAAACAAATGCTTAAAGCATTTTCTTTAATTACTTTTATATTATTACATTGCAAAGAAATATGTGAAATGCTCATATACCATTCAAACACATTTTCACAATAACATATCCCAAAAGTGTGTGTGTGTGTGTGTGTGTGTGTGTGTGTATGTGTGTGTGTGTGCGTGCGTGCGTGCGTGTAAGCATGCATTATGGAGTTAACATGAAAAAAATGGTTTGCTTTAGCAGGTATAGCATTTTGGTTTACAAAAACATTTTTTTATTTATGACATTTAAGAGTCATAAACGTGGCAATAAAGTTTTCTTAGTAATGTAAATCAAACCAGTAGATATCCTGTAGACACTTTTTTTGTAGATATAAATATAATAATTGATATAAATGATAGAGAGATGTAACCTTCCCCAGCCGGGTACTCTTGTATAATGCTGGTAAAAAGGAGACGTGATATTCCATAAGTAAAGGGTAATGTCTGTTCCTTCCCTTGAAGATGATAGTAACAAGAATATTTTGTTCTATAGCGAGGTGCCTCCAATTAATAACCATGTTTTAGAATACAAAAAAAAGGTGACCAAAAGAGGTTGTGATATACCCTGAGGTTTATTTAATAAATTAAAACTCACAATACAATATAATACAATATAGTGTGATAGTGCAAATAGTGCAACACTTTAAGTGACCCAAAACCTAAAAAAACAGTTATTAAAAATAGTCAGACCCAAAAGAGAATTTCAGTTACCTCAATTGCAAGTGAATTACTCATTAAAATCAATAAATACTTTTTTTTTTAACATATGACTCCTTTTGATTCATTAATTCTAATGCTCTTCTCTTTTATTTGGTATCTATTTATAAAAAATATATACAATTGGTCCTATTGTTAGTTTAACTACTTCTATTGCTCTTTTAATTTGTAAGTCGTTTTGGATTAAAAAGTGTCTGCTAAATGATTAAATGTAAATGACTCTTAAATTGACTCGTAATCAGATGACTCTGAAATTCACTTGTTCGAAACAAAATAACCCTTAAACTGACTCATTTAAAACAAAATAACTTATACAAAGACTTGTTTGTAACCAAAAGACTGAAATATCCTTGTATGTAATCAAATGACTCTTAAATTGACTCGTTCGAAACAAAATAATTGTTAAAATGGCTCGAAAGTGACTCGTTGTATCCAAAAGACTCAAATGTTCTTGTATGGATTCAAATTACTCTTAAATTCAGTCGTTCGAGAAAAAAAAAGACTCTTAAATTGAGTCATTTGAAACTGATTCACTTGTAACTCCTTGTTTGGAATCAAATGACTGCGTGCTGTATTGTCTTTCCGTTTTGACAGGAAGTGAAGCCATTTTGTCTACTTTCGGCAAAGGTAAGACATGCGGTAGTGATTCTCTTTGTGTAATCTTAATCATCTGTGTATTAATCTTTATCATCTTTACCATTTTTAGCCTTGTTTAAATTGGGTTTTATCTGTTTGAATGTTTTGTGGTTGTATTTTGTGAATAATTGTATGAAGACACCGTTTTGTTACAGTATTCAATTCATGTAATTCATCTGACCAGCGTTTCATTTAGAAGACCAAATAAGTTATTTAAAACATTTTTGATGTTATGATTGTTCTCATTAGCTTAATAGTAAATGCATACTATAGTATTGAATGGTTTATTGATACACATATTTTTCCTTAATTTGTAAATATCTTAACCTTTACATTTTAAACTACAGTTCACAAAACTATGCAGAATAACATTTCTGCCATTTATTTACTCTTTTTTATTATGATAATGTAAATTCTATAGATTTCGAGGTTAATGTGTCTGTATAGCGCATGGCTGCTAACGTTTTTAATAGGAGTGATGAAAAATGCATTAATGATGCGGGATGTGCTTGGTGTTAAAGTGAGTTATTAACCTGTGGAAAAGAAGTCATATGTGCTCGTTATGATTATAATGTGGTTCTGATTCAGTTGTATTTTGCAACCTATCGAAGTTGAATCATTGTTGGTGACAAAAATGTGTTGCTAGTATTCTTTTAAATGCGGTCGCTCATGTTTGTGAAGTGAACACGTGCATCATTAAATCCGTGCACGAGGTCTTAAGTGACGTTAATTAAAAGAATGAAACAAAGTTGAAATAAAAAACGTGTTTAAATCATATTTCCAGTTTTATTGTTATTATTATTGCTTTGTTAAATTAACTTAAACTGAAAGTAGGGTCTTTTTTGTTGTATAAAATTGACTTTAGTGTGTGTGTGTATATATATATATATATATATATATATATATATATATACATATATATATACATACATACACAAATAAAATATATATTTATATTATTAGTGTAAAATAAAATCTCTCGTATTGTGAAAGATTTATTTTGGCCATATTGACCAGTGTTATTCAGGATACAAATGAAGATATATATATATATATGTAATAGTACACTGTGCGTTTTGTTTGGGTGTGCACTGAATGAAGATTAGGGGTGTCACGATTCTCCAAATCCTCGATTCGATTAAGTTTTCGATTCTAAGGTCACGATTCGATTCGATTCTCGATTTAAAAAAAAAAAAATTTAAAGCGCAGATTGCTATGCAATTTTTAGACTACACGTTTATGCGTTATGCAATATAAATTTGTTCACAATGCACACTACACCATTGCCAAATTTAAAATATAACAAAAACAAGTAACATCATAAATGTAACAATAACTTTATTAAGGCTTCTATTGGGGTTTTAGAATGAAGCTTTGAATGTCTTTCTCCGTATTTATATGGTACACGCACATAGCAGAGCTTGCAAACTGTGGCTTTTTTGTCGACAACGCGAACGTTGTCAACATACCGCACTGCAAATCCAAAATACCTCCACACCGGCGACTTCAGAGAAGCAGGAGGGTGTTCAAGTTCCGTTGATGGGTCTTCGATATCTGCAGTTGCCATGATGTGTCAGTTAGAGGACTCGCAGCCTTTCAACAGGTGTTTTGTTTTCCGCACCGTGATGAGTCGTTCATCATGAATGAGTCATTCATCATAAACGATCTGTTCACGGGTCTGTTCATTGCCTCTGTCACGCGACAAATGAACAAAAGACTCGGAAGGTAAAGTAATTATTTGTTCCCTGTAGTGTAAATTATTTTTCACTGCATTCATTATGTACATCTTCTTAATGTTCGGGGAATTTGCATGTTAATAGTATAACATTTAAAGCCCCTGAAATGACTAGAAAAAAAGTTTAGTTAATTTTGATGAACGAGATTGAACAATAGAGTCTGTAAAACGTTTCGAACTTTCCATCACGGACGCGACATGGGGCGTGGCAGTATCGACGATACCATTTTTTATTTCGATTTCGATACCATTGAATTAATTTCGATCGATTTCGATTTAATATCGAAATCGTGACACCCTTAATGAAGATGCACATTTATAGTTTAAAATCGAGGAATTTATTATTTTGCATGAAATAAAACGATGTGCACTAAGTTTATTTTTTTTTACACGCTGCCTGCATGAGTGTGAAATCTACATATTATTTACTAAATGTAATTGCTTTTGTTTTATAAACACGTTTTTTTACTCTTATGTTGTAGAAGACGGTGTAACCTGATTTGAGGTAAGATGTTACTTTTTTCTTAATATATAGTGATAATATAGGCAATAGTGTACAGCAGGGATATGCAACTTTGGTCCTGGAGGGCCACTGTCCTGCAGTAGAGATGGGATTTATGGCTCTTTGAGGAGATCCGGATCTTTGCGATCCGTTCCTTTCAAAGAGCCGTTCAAAAGAACGGCTCTTTTGGCTCTTTTTAAATATTTAGTCAGTTTTAAGAAGCCAGCTTGGGGGCATCTCAGTTTATCCTGGAAATAATCACTGGGAGGAATGATGAGGTGAGATTTGTAGTCAATTAATTAAAACTCAGATATCACACACCAATATCTGAGTTTGAATTATTCTGAAATATTGATTATTACCTCATTTGTCATGTGTGGACTATATTCCATAGGGTTGCACAACATCCCTCTGCTTAGAAAGTGATATCACTATTTTGGATTTACCTTTAGTACAAAGTATGTGTAAAGCTATGTTGACTTATGTTATTCATACAATACCACAAGAACATTTTGATAAAAAACAAAAACTATTTAAAGTTGTAAATATATACTGTAGATACAATAACATGAACACAAAATGCAATGTTAATAAATACAAAGCAGTTCCTTTGTATTTATTTACAAAGGAACTTAGTGTTACTTTAGTGTTTTTTTGTTTGTTTGTTTTTTAACTGGAGTAACCATGTGACGGCATAAGTCATTGGCTCTGCTCCTACCCAATGACAGCACGTAGGTTTTTTTTTATCCCACTGGAGTACTCACGTAAAGGATGCGCGCGCGTGCACAACTATCATCATGCTGTTAGGCAGTAGCACCCCTGCGCTGGGTGCGCCCCTTCCCCTATAACTGAGGAGCTAATTTGTGTGCATCTGTGTGAAACACGCATGAAAAAAGAACGACAGAAAGAACGGCTCCCCTCCAGCCGCGACTCGGCTCCCATCGTTCATGTTTATGAGCCGTTCAAAAGAATCAGTTCGTTCGCGAACGTCACAACTCTATCCTGCAGAGTTTAACTTCAGCCCTGATAAAAACACATCTGCCTGTGTCTATCTAGTAATCCTGAAAACAGTGATTTCCTTGTTCAGGTGTGTTTAATTAGGCTTGTAGCTAAACTGTGCAGGACAGTTGCCCTCCAGGACCAAAGGTACATATCCTTGGTGTACAGTATGAGAAAACATTTGGCAAAGTGTGAGAGGGGGTATTAACATTAAGTGGCATGGCATCTGATGCACAGAGGCCAATGTCATGGCACTATGCTTATTGGCACATCCAGTCTTCATTGGCATGTGCCAGTGGATAGTACTAGGTCACTGACATTATCGCTAAACATGTATACCTCCAGTAGTGATTGACATATTAACTGAACAGCTATACTGACATAATTGTCATAATCCTAAATAGTCCAATTTTGTGATATTTTAAATATCAATTAAACGCATTAATGTCAGTAATATTTTTTCCAAACATGTTACTTGTCACGTCTGTATTTGATTGGCAATGCACTGCATGTTTAATAATACTAGTGTTTCTTTATATTGTTTATCTCAAGTCATACATTGCCCATTCTAAGAAAATATATCATGGGTCTATTAATAATGAATTAACAGTCACGTTTGTTTACTGTAAACTGTAAGCCTATTTTTGCATGATGCTGCACAGACACACACCAGTAGGTGTCAGTATAAGTGATTGTAACACTGGATAGCGCAAGATTTTTGTTTGTGGCTTTAATATATCAAGTCCTTTCAAAAAGTGTAAAAAAAATAATTTGTTAGGCCATGTATCTGAAAAGGATTACATACGGAGCTAGCAGTCTTTATTTATACAAGTGCAAAAAAGTGATGAGTGCATTTAAAAAAATTAGCTTTAGTAGCTTTAATGTTTTAAATTATTTATTCAATTATTTCAATAAATAAAATAATTTTGTTGTACAAATTAATTATGTGCATATGTTACATAATCTATGTTATACTCAGGCAGACTGCTGCAAGTGTCACTACTGGAGATGCCACAACATAAAGACTAGGCCTGTTGTAACGAATTCCGATATTTGAATATTTAAAAAAAAATCAATACTATTCGAATGCTGAAATTACACTAACGGCCTGATCCCCTCCCCTGTATACCGGCACCTGTTCAGTGGTATGAAAGCTGTAACGAGTGGAAATAAGTTGTGGTCCCTTTAAGAGCTGCGCGCACCCTGTTGAACTGCCGGCAGTCTGTATTGTATGTGCGCCTCGAACACCACATGTATACGGCGCCGGGTTATTTCTGTTTGATGCTCATTTTAGCAGATATTTTCTGCTGTAAAGCAATTTTTTACATTGCGAGACTTGATATCACGTGACACTTCCTGATGCTGCGGCCCGCCAACTCAAATTTGCAAGTGTGTTTTTTTCTGGTCATATGTGATGAGGGGTGTGAAACGACCACCATTCAACCCAAAAAAGGTAATATAACCGTTCTAATGACTCCGAAGCTGTTTGGTTAAGGTAAAAATCCTGCATAGGTCACCTTTAATGTGTTATTCGTAGTGACCCATCATCGATTTATTTTGTGTCTTTCCTAGAGAATAGGCAGTTTGTAACTTTGTGAGATAAATAACAGAGTAGCACTGGTATTACAAAACATTCAGTGCCAATCAAATACGTGACAAGTAACTTGTTTGGACTTTAATGCGTTTAATTGATACTTAAAATATCACAAAATTAGGCTATTTATTTAGGATTTTGTCACAATTATCAATCGAATCATTTGTCAATCACTACTGGAGTCACAACAAACGGTGACATGTTCTGCATTAATGTCAGTGACACATGTCACTATCCACATGGCACAACCTGTGGTTTTAGATGGCTTGCTCTGTTAGATATTTCGCATGTGGTGTTTAATGTGTGAAATGGGTTTCCTCAGCGCTAAATTTTCATTTTATAGTTAGATCCTTGATGTAAATGTTACAAATTTCACAAAGTTTTCCCATTTTGTATTAATGTGTGTCTGCCAGAGTTTCCGCTAGAAAAAAATGGTGCCGGTCAAAGTGACCGGCAGAGGTTTCGTTAAACGGACATTTTGATGATATGCCGGTCAAATATCGCCTCTTAATTAGTCAAGTTGAGGAAAACTGGAGGCAGGCTATATAACTTAAAAAATGACATAATCAGGCCTTATAGAATGCTAGCTACATGTTATTATATTAGCCTAACTTTCAAATAGACGGAAAAAACCATGAACGTCCGATTGGCGTCAATCAACACCAATTGTTTTTTACTATGGTTTCACACACATTCACTCTTTGAAACATTGAGGCACGGATGTACCTAACACAAATAAATAAAAAATATCCAGTTAACTAGTAGATCATTCATTTAGTTCGCTATTAAATAAGAGATCTAGCGCTAAAATCAGTTGTTTTTTAAATCAAGCTGAGCGCTCGTGTCCGCTGCTATCAGTTACATGGACGACGCGCTGCGCGAATTGCGCAATCTTCACTCGGACGCGCGTTTCAATCTATCGCCGTTGCGGAGACTCTACACAGGCGAAGCACTGCTACTTGGGCGCAGAGATATCACGCAACACCTGAAATAAAGCTTGCCACAAAGAACCGGCGAAAGTAATGATTATGCATGAAACATTTAAATTGCTGATAAATTGATAAAGTTGACGATGCAGACTCGCCATCTTCGCAGTAGTGAACGCGCCTAGAGAGAGAAATGCACACTTCATATGAATAAATTCTTATTTATTAATCCAGGCAAATTTGTTGATGAAACATTGATTAAAATGAAGATACAATTTATACAAAACAAAATAAACTTTAAAGAAAGGCTTTCTACAAAACGAAACTAAATAACTGGTCAAAATCATGTCTGACCAATTCCAAATGTTTTCCGATAGGCCTATTGGTCATCGTATGATCCTTACTCATCTCATGCGGTTCCCTTTTCATATAGCCTAATCCAGTGGTTCTCAAAGTGGGGTCCGCGGACCCCTAGTGGTCCGTGAACTATAGCCAGGGGGTCCGCGAAATAATTTATAACAGCCTACCGTTTTTTCCGGACTATAAGTCGTGTTTTCTTTATCATCTGAAAACATGCTATTTATTCCAAAGTGATTTACATAATGCATTTAACGTCAAATAATACAAAGTAGACACTTAGATTTCTAGATAGATAATATATCTGTATTTCGTATGTCTGTGCGTCAAGTAGACTATTCGCTGTGTTTTTGTTGATTTTGGGGCACGTGCGCCAGAAAGGAGACAGAGACGGCACTATCCTGTTGGCACTAAACAACTATCCTGTTGTTTGTTCTTTATTTTTAAAAGGCATGACATTTTGTAGTCATTTTTAATGTATACACAATGGACACTTTACCGTTTTGAATGATCTACTCTTGTCTTATCTGTATGACCATAAATAATTAGTATTCCTTTGTTTCCACTGCTGAGGAAAAAATCCCAAGTAATCGCGCCGGCGTCTCGCGTGTGCGCACAATATATCAGTTCTAGCACTGCTAGATTTGACATTAGAAGCCTGATCATTATCAAAATAAAATACAATCAACCGAACTTATATAAAGTTCGGCTTAATTTAATTGATCTGTTGTACACTATTAAGGCAGTCAATCATTCATAGCCTACTGTCAACTTGCTGTTATTCTAATTTAATTTCTCCGCATGTGAAGATGCTGATATGTGTAGGCCTATACTGGGACTGAAGCATATGCAGCTTTCTTTACATAAATAGTTAAGCATCCAAATGTTAGCCTACATCGCCAATGTGGAAACTTTGGAACGAATGAGAGATGCACGAGCAACGTCTGTGCAGTTTCAGTTTTGATTAAACTTAATTAGTTTAGACTTGATGTTTAAAATAAATGTTGTCTTTATACTATTATTTGTATTATTATCTTATAGGGTAGCCTACTAATTTTTCATTCTCGTTTTGTTCTGAATAGCTATCATTAATTTAAGATTTGCTGTGGAGTGAAGGGAAGGCTAACGCCTCAACAACGCAACAAAGTAGGCCTATTACACATTCAGATGCAACGTATTTAATGGAAAATTAAAAAATTGTGCTGTAATATTAAAAAGTGCATAGGGACAGGGTCGTATCCACAATTGAGGTCCCCGATGTCCTGACCTCTGTCATTTTTCTATGTGTGTTGTGTATAAAGTTGTGAAATAATTGCCTAATATTAACTTAATTTGGTGCTGCAAGGATATTGTACATCGCGATGATAACTGACCTTCTCGTCTGAGCTGCTTCAGCAGACTAACAACAACCGCAGTCAATGTCAAAATGTTTGAGTCGGAGATGAATTCAAAGTAGGCGGGGCTTATGTTCACAGAAGCTGCAAGCCAAGCACGAATCCCCGCACGACTCTTCAGTTAACGGTCATAAAGTGCAAGATAAGATGTAGGCCTAAATAGCTAAACTAAACAGCTGTTTTAGATAGAAGTTTTAAACGAACTACTGAAACAATAAGTTTGCAAAGTATCCATCAAAGCTCAGCTTTGGGAAAGGAAATAGCTACAGGTCAAGAGAAGCATACTATGCCCATGATGAGATTAACATTATGGATTCCTATTTAACACAGATATACTGTATGTTTTTAGCTAATTGCAGTGGATAAGCTCAATTTAACAGCACACGCACCTATTAAACATATTGCCATTATTATTGTATAAATATAGGCTAAGGCTAGGCTATATTTTTTGTGCAGAATAATCCTTGAAACATTTCTCATTTAAGGCCATTCCTGTTTGGAATATGTGATTGAGTTTTGATATAGTCTACATGTGAACAATAATCATATACATTCTGCATTTCCATTTTGTATATGGATCATTCATTGTAAAATTTAAACTGTCATCTTGACAAAATAATGTATGCCACTGCCCACTGACATGCTTTTAAAGCTATAGTTATCCAATTTTTGGGCCTTAAAACACCTTAAAATGCACATGTGTAGATCAAGAACATCAAAAATCCCTCGGGGGGGCATGCCCCCCAACCCCCCTAGCAAGATCACTTTTGGGACCTCAGTAGGCTATTTAGAAATTCCTGCATAGGACCCTGGGTGGAGACCATTTGTGCAAAAATATTTTATTAGCCGCTCCCACATTAACTTTGTGCTCAATCAATGTTAGAAATATGAGGGGGTCCTCGGAAATGTTTTTCCCCTGTAAAGGGGTCCCTGGCTCCAAAATGTTTGAGAACCCCTGGCCTAATCAACATAGATGAAATACAAAAAATAATAACATTATATTTTTTATAAATATGAAACTTATATTTAATTTTTTTTACTTATAATAAGCGTCACACCGCTCTGCTTTGCTCACATGCTCTGGTGTGTAGTCTAATGCATGTGTGTGTGCATGTGGTGGAGGGGTGCGATTTTCGAATAATAATCAACCCAGCGATCTTCGAATATTATTTTTGCTTGAAAATTTCGTTTTGTATAAATTGTATATTAATTTTAATTATTATTATTATTATTATTATTCCGCCCTAAAACGCATCGTGCAGACCAAACCGTAAGAGCTAGAGACTTGATATTTGGGATTAAGGTAGCACAGAAATCGAGAAGAGGTTATCAAAATATGAGCCCGTTTGGCCCATAGGTGGCGCTATAGCGCAAAAAAACAAAAAAATGGCACTAGACCAGTCTAGGACAATTCTATGGACTCTCTAGATCAATAATTATCGAAAAAAAGTTGAACTTTGCCCTTTGCTTCGCTATAACAGGGTCATTTATAAAAGGGGTGTGTCAAAACACACTCAAAAGCCTATAAATCATAAATAAAAACTCAGAACTTCACAAAAGTTGATGAGCATATGTGCCATACCATGGTGAAGAAGCATGCGAAGTTTCATGGAGATCGGACAATAGGTGGCGCTATAACTGTTGAAAAGCTTTAAAACCATACATGTCCTATGGTAAATTGCCTGTATTGGCTGTAAATGGTCTTTTCCATCTATGATCGTATAATTTTCAAATCTTAATGTTTAAAACCAGTGCAGTACAATTATCTGGACTCTCTAGATCAATAATTATCAGAAAAGGTGTAATTACTTAATTTGGATGGCTATAATAGAGTGTAAATTGGATGCCTATAACAGCTATAACAGCTTGGATGGCTATAACAGCCAATAAGTGGTATTTTACTGCCCCCTGCTGTCATTTCATCATACTACTCTCTAATATTTTTATATATAATTGATATTTAGACTTTATTAAATCATTATTTTAACATTTACAATCACATTTTGTCAAAATTCATCTATTGCTCTGTACTCTCTAGAACAATAATTATAGGAAAATGTATAACTTCTTCATTTGGATGACTATAATAGGGTCACTTCAATATGTAGCCTTGACCGAAAGCCAATATCTTTTCAATAAAAAAGTCATTTTGTCACACTACTCAACTATAATTACTATTTAGACTTTATAAATTCACTATTTTAACATTTACAATAACATTTAGTCAAAAATCGTCTATTGAAGTGACAATTGAGTCACATTGGCTCCTGAAGTTCCAAATGTCTCTATCTACATCAGAATGAGCGTGTGTAGATTAAATGATATGAAAAACATGGCCTATTGTATAAGTAGGCTGTAATAGCACTGTTGTCCACTAGATGGAGCAGCAGCATTAGACATTTTTAATCTTTTTTTGCTATCAACGTGGTAAATCATGGTAAATAACGCCAGAAACATGGTAAATCATAGTAAAAAAGGTAAATCATGCTAGAATCCTGGTAAATTATTCTAGAATGTGCTATATCATGGTAAATCATCATATAACATGGTATATCAAGGTAAACTATGGAAAATCATGTTACATTCATGGTAAATCATACTGGAACATGGTAAATCATGAAAAATCACACTGAAATGTAGTATATCATGGTAAATCATGATTGCTACATAAAACAATGTCTTTTCATGCTTTTGTGTCTAACGGCCTGAAAGGCCTTAACTGCTTGAACACCGCTAAAATGCTGCTTGTTATTAGGTGTTCAAGCACGAAGTGCTGAAAACCTATTGTAATTGTAAGGATTTTTATTATTATTATTATTATTTTCCCCTAAAACGCATCGTGCAGCCCAAACCGTAAGTGCTGGAGCTCTGAAACTTTGCCAGTAGGTAGTACAAAAATCGAGGAGAGGTTATCAAATTATGAGCCCGATTGGCCCATAGGTGGCGCTATAGCGCAAAAAAACAAAAAAATGGCACTATTTTCCTTAAATCTCAATAACCCTTTGTCCCAGCCTCAAGTGTCTTATATCATTGGAATCCTTGGCTCAAGCCGAACAAAAAAGGCCTCAAGGATTTCATTTCCGGTATGCAAATTTTTTCGCTATTTCCGGTTTTGTCCAAAACCTACTTTTGCGAACTAGTCCTAGGTTTTTTGCCCGATCAGAACCAAACCAGTGCAGAAATGTTCTCTGGACTCTGAATATCAATAATTATTGAAAAAAAGTTGAAATTTCGATTCACTGTCACTAAGGAGCGTAAAAACGTTCGCAGGAGGCGGAGCCTATTTTACTAAAATGGCTATAACTCGTGAACGAAATGAGATATTTTTACCAAACTCGGTACAGCTATGTATGAGCTCAATTTGAGGTCACAGTAAAAAAATCGCGACGATCGAACACTAGGTGGCGCTATAACATTAAAAAAACATAAAAGGGGGTGTGGCCACCTGACCGTTAGTCCGATTGACTCGAAATTTTGTATGCAGTGTCTTGGTCCAAGGTACCATGTATGTATAAAAGGATATTGGCGTATCTCAAAAAACATGGCCACCATCGACCAATGAAGTTTAAGCACCTATGAGACAAGGTTAACGAAGGCCAATCGGAACTAAACTCGATGGGCATGTTCATCTCATGGCCCAAGAGGTCTGTAAGAGTTTTGAAAGAAATCGGCCACTAGTTGGCGCTAACGAGTTTTACGGCTCTGTAATCACGTGGTGTTGCACACATCCCCCCAAAATGCATATCATTTGATAGATCTCCTCATGGTGAACAACTTTGCCTCTAGAACCATTGCTGTCAATCAAATCGTTCATTAAATATTCACGAATATGTTAAAAACCTACTTTTGCGAACTAGTCCCTGGTTTTTTGCCCGATCGGAACCAGACCAGTGTAGGACAATTCTCTGGACTCTCTAGATCAATAATTATTGAAAAAAAGTTGAAATTTGCCATTTGGTTTATTATAACAGGATCATTTATAAAAAGGGGCGTGTCAAAACACACTCAAAAGCCTATAAATCATAAATAAAAACTCAGAACTTCACAAAAATTGATGAGCATATGTGTCATACCATGGTGAGGAAGCATGCAAAGTTTCATGGAGATTGGACCATAGGTAGCGCTATAACTGTTAAAAAGCTTTAAAACCATATATTTCCTATGGTAAATTGCCTGTATTGGCTGTAAATGTTGTTTTCCATCTATTATGTCAGTGGTTAAATGTATGCTAAATAAAATTAATGTCTTAAATGCTTATGTGTTTAACGGCCTTAAAGGCCTTAACTGCTTGAACACCGCTAAATGCTGCTTGCAGCTTTAATTATTATTATTATTATTATTATTATTATTCTTCTGCCGTAAAACGCATCGTGCAGACCAAACCGTAAGAGCTAGAGACTTGAAACTTTGTCAGATGGTAGTACAAAAATCGAGGAGAGCTTATCAAATTATGAGCCCGATTGGCCCATAGGTGGCGCTATAGCAACCAATTGCGCAAAACTGCTCATAACTCCTAGACCGTAAGTCGTAGACTCAAGTGTCTTATATCATTGGAAAGCTGGACTCCTGACTTAAAAAACGTATATCTCCGATTTCATTTCCGTCATGATAGATTTTCCGCCATTTTGAATTTTGTCAAAAAACGACTTTTGCGAACTAGTCCCTGGTTTTTTGCCCGATCGGAACCAAACCAGTGCACAAATGTTCTGTGGAGTCTTACTATTAATTACAATCGAAAAAAAGTTGAAATTTCGATTTACGGTCGCTAAGGGGCGCAAAAAGAACGTTGTGGGAGGAGCCTATTTTACTAAAATGGCTATAACTCCAGAAGTAAATTAGGTAGGTTCACCAAACTTGGTACAGGTGTGCATAACTTCAATCTGAGGTCACAGTAAAAAAATCGCGACGATCGAACACTAGGTGGCGCTATAACATGAAAAAAAAACATATAAAGGACTGACCGTTAGTCCGATTGACTTGAAAATTGGTATGCAGTGTCTTGGTCCAAGGCCCCATGTATGTCTATGAGGACATTGGCGTATCTCAAAAAACATGGCCGCCATCGACCAATGAAGTTTGAGCCCCAATGAGACGAGGTTAACGGAGGCCAATCGGAACGAAACTCGATGGGCATGTTTGACTCATGGCCTAAGTGGTCTGTAAGAGTTTTGAAAGAAATCGGCCACTAGTTGGCGCTAACGAGTTTTACGGCTCTGTAATCACGTGGTGTTGCACACATCCCCCCAAAATGCATATCATTTGATAGATCTCCTCATGGTGAACAACTTTGTCTCTAGAACCATTGCTGTCAATCAAATCGTTCATTAAATATTCACGAATATGTTAAAAACCTACTTTTGCGAACTAGTCCCTGGTTTTTCGCCCAATCAAAACCAGACCAGTCTAGGACAATTCTCTGGACTCTCTAGATCAATAATTATCAAAAAAAAGTTGAACTTTGCCCTTTGGTTCACTGTAACAGGGTCATTTAGAAAAGGGGCGTGTCAAAATACACTCAAAAGCCTATAAATCATAAATGAAAACTCAGAACTTGACAAAAATTGATGAGTATATGTGTCATACCATGGCGAGGAAGCATGCAAAGTTTCATGGAGATCGGACCATAGGTGGCGCTATAACTGTTAAAAAGCTTTAAAACCATACATTTCCTATGGTAAATTGCCTGTATTGGCTGTAAATTGTCTTTTCCATCTATGATCGTATACTTTTCATATCATAATGTTTAAAACCAGTGCAGTACAATTCTCTGGACTCTCTAGATCAATAATGATCAGAAAAGGTATAACTTCTTAATTTGGATGGCTATAATAGGGTCACTTCAATATGTAGCCTTGACCAAATGTCCCCAAAAACCTATATCTCTTCAATGAATGCTCAGATCTTCTTAAAAAAAAGGTCAGGACATATCACTCTAAACAAGCTTGACAAATTTTAGACAGATCGGACAAAATTTGCCTCTATAACAGTTAAAAAGTTGAAAATGATATGAATATAGTGGCATTTTAAGCCAATAAGTGGTGTTTTACTGCCCCCTGCTGTTTAAAATAGTAATTTTGTCATAATGCTGACTATCATTGTTCTATAATTCATTTTTAGAATTAACATAATCACTATTTTAACATTTACAATCACATTTAGTCAAAATTCATTGTCACATTGACAAATGTGAACCCTGAATGAGACAGTTTAATCTACAATAGAATGTGTGTGTGTAGTCCCATGTTTCTGAATAAATTCTGAATAATCTGATTAATAGCTTGCAAAGACATTAAATGCTTATAGACCATTAAAATATATTTTCATAATGACTTTGTGTGTGTGTGTGTGTGTGTGTGTGTGTGTGTGTGTGTGTGTGAAAAGCACCTGTGAAAACACTTTATTAATAAGTAGAATGGCCAGCAGAGGGCAGTAGAAGACCACTTATTGGCTCACTCTCATTTTGACACACTTGATTTTCAACAGTAAATTAAAGCACTAAAGCAAACCAGTTTTTCCATGTTAACTATTATAACACAATCATTTTTTGTCAGAGTTTATCACTTCATTTTTATTGGCACTTCACATCAATGCAGCAATGTGGAAAATCATGGTAAATCACGATATAAACATGGTAAATCATAGTAAAAAATACTATTACATGGTGTATCATGGCAAATCATGCTAGCAATGTGATGAATCATGGTAAATCATGCTACAATCCTGGTAAATCATTCTAGAATGTGGTATGTCATGGTAAATCATCCTATAACATGGTAAATCATGGTAAACTATGTTAAATCATGCTAGATTCATGGTAAATCATACTGGAACATGGTAGATCATGAAAAATCACACTAAATTTGGTATATTATGGTAAATCATGCTAAAACATGGTCTATTCCATCTATGATGTCAATGGTTAAATGCTTGCTACATAAAACTTAATGTCTTTTGATGCTTTTGTGCTTAACGGCCTTAAAGGCCTTAACTGCTTGAACACCGCTAAATGCTGCTTGCAGCTTTAATTAGGTGTTCAAGCACGAAGTGCTGAAAACCTATTGTAATTGTAAGGATTTTTATTATTAGGTGTTCAAGCACGAAGTGCTGAAAACCTATTGTAATTGTACTGATTTTTATTATTATTAGGTGTTCAAGCACGAAGTGCTGAAAACCTATTGTATTTGTACTGATTTTTATTATTATTATTATTATTATTCTTCTGCCGTAAAACGCATCGTGCAGAACAAACCGTAAGGGCTGGAGCTCTGAAACTTTGTCAGATGGTAGTACAAAAATCGAGGAGAGCCTCAGAAAGTATGACCCCGATTGGCCCATAGGTGGCGCTACAGCAATCAATTGCGCGAAACTGCTCATAACTCCTAAACCGTATGTCGTAGACTCAAGTGTCTTATATCATTGGAAAGCTGGAGGCCTGACGTAAAAAACGTATATCTCCGATTTCATTTCCGGTATGCAAATTTTTCCGCCATTTTGAATTTTGTCAAAAACCTACTTTTGCGAACTAGTCCCTGGTTTTTCGCCCGATCAAAACCAAACAAATGCATACATGTTGTCTGAAGTCTGAATATCAATAATCATTGAAAAAAAGTTGAATTTTCGATTCACGGTCGCTAGGGGGAGTAAAATGATCGTTGTGGGAGGAGCCTATTTTACTAAAATGGCTATAACTCGAGAAGTAATGAGATATCTTCACCAATCTCAAGAGACATGTGTATGAGGACAGTCTGAGGTCACAGTAAAAAAACCGCGTCGATCTAACACTAGGTGGCGCTATAACATTAAATAAACATAAAAAGGGCTATGACCACCTGACCGTTAGTCCGATTGACTTGAAAATTGGTATGCAGTGTCTTGGTCCAAGGTGCCATGAATGTGTATGAGGAAATTGGCATAACTCAAAAAACATGGCCGCCATCGGCCAATGAATTTGAGCACCTATTAGACAAGGTTAACGGAGGCCAATCGGAACGAAACTCGATGGGCATGTTTGAATCATGGCCCAAGAGGTCTGTAAGAGTTTTGAAAGAAATTGGCCACTAGTTGGCGCTAACAAGTTTTATGGCTCTGTAATCACGTGGTGTTGCACACATCCCCAAAATATGCATATCATTTGATAGATCTCCTCAGGCTGAACAACTTTGCCTCTAGAACCATTGCTGTCAATCAAATCGTTCATTAAATATTCACGAATATGTTAAAAACCTACTTTTGCGAACTAGTCCCTGGATTTTCGCCCGATCAGAACCAGACCAGTCTAGGGCAATTCTCTGGACTCTCTAGATCAATAATCATTGAAAAAAAGTTGAACTTTTGCATTTTTCGTATGGCTATAACAGGGTCATTTAGAAAAGGGGCGTGTCAAATACACACAAAAGCCTATAAATCATAAATAAAAACTCAGAACTTGACAAAAAATGATGAGCATATGTGTCATACCATGGTGAAGAAGCATGCAAAGTTTCATGGAGATCGGACAATAGGTGGCGCTATAACTGTTGAAAAGCTTTAAAACCATGCATTTCCTATGGTAAATTGCCTGTATTGGCTGTAAATGGCCTTTTCCATCTATGATAATAAAATCTTAATGTTTAAAACCGGTGCAGTACAATTCTCTGGACTCTCTACATCAATAATTATCAGAAAAGGTTGAACTTCTTCATTTGAATGGCTATAATAGTGTAAATTGGATGGCTGTAACATTTTGGATGGCTATAACAGCCAATAAGTGGTATTTTACTGCCCCCTGCTGTCATTTCATCATACTACTCCCTAATATTGTTATATATAATTGAAATGTAGACTTTATTAAATCATTATTTTAACATTTACAATCACATTTTGTCCAAATTCATCTATTGGAGTATTATGGACTGCATTTATTTATTTTATTTATTACTATTTACAATTGTGTCACAGGAAGGCTAAAATACGAAAGTATAACGTTGGGCCACGCCCCCCAAGTACAAATTCACTCATAACTCGAAAACAGAAAGTCTCTGCACGCTAGGTAAGGTTCTCTCGGGGTTCTTGATCCAAATCTATCGTCGCGGGGCTTGGGAACGCCCTCCGCGACGAATTCTTAGTTAATGTTAACTAATGTAGTTAACATTAACTAAGAATGAACAATACTCCTTCAGCATTTGTTAATCTTTGTTAATGTTAATTTCAACATTTACAAATACTTTATTAAAATCTTGTTAACATCAGTTAATGCACTGTGAACTAACATGAACTAACAATGAACAGCTGGATTTGTATTAACTAATGTTAACAAAGATGAACAAAAACAGTAACAAATGTATTGCTCATGGTTCATGTTAATTAATACATTAACTACTGTTTAATAAATGAACCTTATTGTAAAGTGTTACCGACATTTTTAATCTTTTTTATCAGCTTTCAGCATTGGCTAACAAACAAACGCTTAAAGCTATTTTTTTATTAGTTTTAATATAGTTTTATATTATTACATCACAAAGAAATATGTTAAATGCATGCTTATACACCATTAAAAGAGATTTTCACAATAACATATCCCGTGTGTGTGTGTGTAAGCATATGTCTACATATGATTGCAAAAGCACTTGTGTGACCAGCAGAGGGCAGTAGAAGACCACTTATTGGCTCACTTTCATTTTGAAACACTTGATTAGGGATGGGAATTGATAAGAATTTAACAATTCCGATTCCATTATCGATATTGCTTATCGATTCGATTCCTTATCGATTCTCTTATCGATTCTCATTGGGTGAGGGAATAAGTACAAATTTGTTTGTTTGTATTAACTTATTGAACTTATAACTTATTTTGTTTGTAAATTATTATTAACTCGCTGACACAGCACAGAGTATTAGGGGTGTGAACCTACAATGGTCTCACGGTTCGGTTCGATTACGATTATCATGTTATCGATTCAGTTCAATTTGATATCTCGATGCATCTACATGCACTGCATCCTCAATTTTACTTCAAAAGTGATGTGTGTGTGCGTGCGCGTGTTCACCCGTTCGTGAAGTCGCAGTGACAGAAACAGTGACATTCCAGTTTAAGTTGTGTGTGCGCGCGCGCGTCTCAGATGAGTATGTGCCTGGAGAGTTTTGCGCATCTCGTGTGTGTAGAGTTTGCATGTATGCGTGAGCGACTTTAGGTGTGTCGTTGTGCATTTCATATGTATTTGTTTGAGCATTCAGCAGTATACATGTATGTTTGACTACTTAGTATACGTGTATATGCAAGTGTTTCATATTTGTGTGCGTGAATGAAGTTTGATTTAAGCCCTAGACGGCACCTCATATATTGTCGTCTTTTCGCGTGAAATATAACCAAACGAGCGCTTCTGCCTCGATGTTTGTTTGATGCGTTCTGAATCAAAATAACGCAGCTCGTGTGTGACGTCATGACACATTTGCAACGAGCGGAACCGATAAGCGGAATCGTTAAGCAGGCATACTAACGGTTCCAGGGAATTGGTTAACTGGGCACCGGTTCTGAAGAAGAAACATGGTAAATCATTGTAAACAATACTATTACATGGTGTATCATGGCAAATCATGCTATAATCCTGCGGTAAATCATTCTACAGGGTATCCGCGGGTCCTTAAAAAGTCTTAAATTAGATTTTAAAAATGTATGGCCTTAAAAAGTCTTATTTTGACTTATGAAAGGTCTTAAATTTTCAATGGCAATTTGAGTTAGACATATCTAAATGTTTTCCAAATTAAAACTATCTAATTAGCGTACTTTTTTATTTACTATTCGTTCTTTGTGGATTTGCTCGTTCACGTGACATTTCGCGTCACATTCGCGCCAGTATTATGTCTGTCTCCTGCACACGAAACAGCAGGAGAGGAGAAGAAAGCTGGTTAATTTCAGTTCAATTGTAAGTTCATTCTTTATGTGCGTAGTGGTGTGCGATGTGTATTGTCTATTATGATATTGTAATCATTGTTTTACTTTAACGTTAACTATGTACGAGGGCGCACTGCGAGCTGACATCGCATTTGTCTCTCATGCTTGCTTTCACTGCGTGATCTGTCAGTGCAGTTATAGGTATGTTCCCTAATAGACGTATAAAGTTTTTATATTTTATATATCATATGTTGTTATCATACAATATTACATCAGCAAGAGGGCTGTTTTCCCGTGCACAATAGCAAATATGATATTTATTTTATAACAGTTAAATTAACATTGTTACATTTTATAAACAATATTGTCAATATTGTTTGTTTTCCCTTTATTTCGCTGACGAGAATTTCAAAATGAAACCGTAGCAGAGACTCAATGCAAAAGACAGCGATGATTTCTTGACTGAAATCCGCGTTTTGAACGAATCATTTTAACGATTCAATGAACAATCACTTGCAGTTCCTGAATGAATCAGCCGTTTGAACAAATCGTTTGTATGAATGACTTTCTGAGACAGTGACTTGCCGCCACCTACTGGCGGGTTTAGTTTCACATTTAAAGTACCCTGTAATTAAAATGTTACAATTAGAAATCAGTTCATATTTAAATATTGAATTAATAATTGAAAGAATTGAATATATCATAGCTTTATTTATGCAATTGTAAATGGAGTATAAATATATTAATGCCAGTTCTGATGCTGCTTCTGTGTCTCCTCTGCACTGCAAAGATGGATTTTGATTTAATGATTTAATATAACTGGTAACAGTGGTATTGTGTTATTATTCTAATATAATTTAATTTGAATGTTAGAATTTGACATAAAAGGTGATGCATACCTCTAAGTAAAAAAAAAAAAAGAAAGTCCATATATGGGTGAAAATGCCCCTGGAACTCAATTTAAGGTTGCAAATATTGCCCTTTAATAAAAAAATGTTAATTCCTCTCACTGCTGTGAACTGACCACTGCATAGAATATGAAAAATATGAATATCTTCGTGAGTCAGCTGTCAACAACAGGCCTAAACCAGCCATGGTACCAGTACACAAACACAATCAGTAAAATATCATCTAATTATCATCAACAAAACTTTGAAAATATTGAGACATTTGTTTTAAAATATTGCGCACCCCTAATGTAAGGTATTAATTTTGATTTCTTCAGGTCTTAAAAAGGTCTTAAAAAGCCTTAAATTTGACTTTAAAGGTGAACTAAGTAACTTTTTTACCTTAACCGAACAGCTTTGGAGTCATTGTAATGTTTATATTACTGATTTCGTGTTGAATGGTGGTTGTCTCGCACCCCCCTGGTGCCTGTGAGCCGCAAAACCACCCTTGCAACTTTGGGCCGGCGAGCCGCCGGCCTGAGTGTTAGGAAGTATCAGGTGATATCAGGTCTCGCGAGGTAACAAATTGCTTTACGGCAAAAAAACAGATCTGATAAAATTCTGATAAAATGAGCATCAAACAGAAATAACCCGGCGCCGTATACATGTGGTGTTGGGCGCGCGCAGCTCTTAAAGGGGCCATACCTTATTTCCACTCGTTACAGCGTCCATCCCACTGAACAGGTACCGGTGTACAGGGGGAGGGGATCCGGCCGTGAGTGCGAGCCATCTCTGCGTGAGTGCTATTCACGACAGTACAAGTGCTCCACAGCGACTCTAGGGGTCGCTGTTTGACAAAAACGGAATTCTTACTGAGCGCTGCTTTAAGAAGTGTGCAGATACCCTGTTCTAGAATGTGGTATATCATGGTAAATCATCCTATAACATGGTAAATCATGCTAGAATCATATTAAATCATACTAGAATATGTTCAATTGTGGTAAATCATGAACCTTTGCATTTTTCGTATGGCTATAACAGAGTCATTTAGAAAAGGGGTGTGTCAAATACACACAAAAGCCTATAAATCATAAATAAAAACTCAGAACTTCACAAAAATTGGTGAGCATATGTGTCATAACATGGTGAAGAAGCATGCAAAGTTTCATGGAGATCGGACTATAGCTGGCGCTATAACTATCAAAAAGCTTTAAAACCATACATTTCCTATGGTAAATTGCCTGTATTGGCTGTAAATGCTGATCTCTTAAATGAATGCTCAGATCTTCTTTTAAAAAGGTCAAGAACATGTGTAATATCACTCTGAACGGCATTGAAAAATTTCAGACAAATCAGACAAAATTTGCCTCTATAATTAATTGTCACAGGAAGCCTCAAAACGAAAGTAAAACATTGGGCCACGGCCCCCAAGTACAAATACACTCATAACTCGAAAACGGAAAGTCTCTGCGCGCTCAAATTTTGATGGTAAGGTCCTCTCGGGGATCTTGATCCAAATCTATCGTCGCGGGGCTTGGGAGCGCGCCCCCCCCCCCCCCCCCCGCGGATCGGTAATCTGTGAGAACCCCAACTTGAAACGGCTGTAACTCTTGATCCAGACCATCTAGATCCTTGTTGGAAAGGGCCCGTCCTCATCTAGCTTCGATTCGAGTTTGGTGCGATTTGGCCTGGGCATTCCCGAGATATAAGCCCACAAAGATATGCATTTAAACGGACATTACTCCCGCCCCCAATCACCCAGCAACACCGGGATGGTCTTGATCAACAGAGCTCCTCTAACACTATCTAAGTTCTGAGTTTCAGATTTTTTCACTTTCTCCTTCCCGAGATATAAGTAAAAAAAAAAAAAACGAATTTCCCGTCATTCATTTCAACCGTTTATGTAGGCTGTAAAACCGCTGTTGTCCACTAGACGGAGCAACAGCATTAGATATTTTTAATCTTTTTAACCAGTTTTCAGCAATGGCTAACAAACAAATGCTTAAAGATATTTATTATGTTGGAAATAATATTTATAATAAATAATATAATATTAAATAATGATTTATTAGAAAGTTTAATATTTTTACATCACAAATAAATATCTGAAATGCTTAAGGACCACAAAAAGAGATTTTCACAATATCATAACCCAAAATTGTGTGTGTGTGTGTGTGTGTGTGTGTGTGTGTGTGTGTGTGTGTGTGTGTGTGTGTGTGTGTAAGCATGCACAATGGAATTCACATTGAAAGACTGGTTTGCTTTAGTGCACAATACTGATTAAACCAAGTTGTTCAAAATAAAAGTGGTACTATAGCAATAAGTGGTCTTCTACTACCCTCTGCTGGACATTATACTTATTAATAGTCTTTTCACATGTGCTTTTGCATTCATATATTTAGACACTAAAAAATAACCTTATGTGACAATTACTATAATAACACAATCATATTTTGTCTTTCAATTCACTTTACTGTTCTGAAGCTTCACATAATTGCTAGCAACGTGGTAAATCATGGTAAATCACGATAGAAACATGGTAAATCACAGTAAATAATATTATTACATGGTGTATCATGGTAAATCATGCTAGCAATGTGATTAATCATGGTAAAGCATGTTACAATCCTGGTAAATCATCCTATAACATGGTAAATCAAGGTAAACTAAGACAAATCAAGGTAAACTATGATAAAGCATGCTAGAATCATATTACATCATAGGCTACTAGAATGTGTTCAATTGTGGTAAATCATGCAAGAACAGGGTAAACCATGGTGAATCATACTAGAACTCGGTATATCATAGTAAACTATGGTAAATCATACTGTAACATAGTAAATCATTAACAATCACACTGAAATGTTGTATATCATGGTAAATCATGCTAAAACATGGTCTATTCCATCTATGATGTCAGTGGTTAAATGCTTGCTACATAAACCTTAATGTCTTTTGATGCTTTTGAGCTTAACTGTCTTAACTGTCTTAAATGCTTGAACACCGCTAAATGCTGCTAGCAGCTTTAATTATTATTATTATTATTATTATTATTCTTCTGCCGTAAAACGCATCGTGCAGACCAAACCGTAAGAGCTAGAGACTTGAAACTTTGTCAGATGGTAGTACAAAAATCGAGGAGAGCTTATCAAATTATGAGCCCGATTGGCCCATAGGTGGCGCTATAGCAACCAATTGCGCAAAACTGCTCATAACTCCTAGACCGTAAGTCGTAGACTCAAGTGTCTTATATCATTGGAAAGCTGGACTCCTGACTTAAAAAACGTATATCTCCGATTTCATTTCCGTCATGATAGATTTTCCGCCATTTTGAATTTTGTCAAAAAACGACTTTTGCGAACTAGTCCCTGGTTTTTTGCCCGATCGGAACCAAACCAGTGCACAAATGTTCTGTGGAGTCTTACTATTAATTACAATCGAAAAAAAGTTGAAATTTCGATTTACGGTCGCTAAGGGGCGCAAAAAGAACGTTGTGGGAGGAGCCTATTTTACTAAAATGGCTATAACTCCAGAAGTAAATTAGGTAGGTTCACCAAACTTGGTACAGGTGTGCATAACTTCAATCTGAGGTCACAGTAAAAAAATCGCGACGATCGAACACTAGGTGGCGCTATAACATGAAAAAAAAACATATAAAGGACTGACCGTTAGTCCGATTGACTTGAAAATTGGTATGCAGTGTCTTGGTCCAAGGCCCCATGTATGTCTATGAGGACATTGGCGTATCTCAAAAAACATGGCCGCCATCGACCAATGAAGTTTGAGCCCCAATGAGACGAGGTTAACGGAGGCCAATCGGAACGAAACTCGATGGGCATGTTTGACTCATGGCCTAAGTGGTCTGTAAGAGTTTTGAAAGAAATCGGCCACTAGTTGGCGCTAACGAGTTTTACGGCTCTGTAATCACGTGGTGTTGCACACATCCCCCCAAAATGCATATCATTTGATAGATCTCCTCATGGTGAACAACTTTGTCTCTAGAACCATTGCTGTCAATCAAATCGTTCATTAAATATTCACGAATATGTTAAAAACCTACTTTTGCGAACTAGTCCCTGGTTTTTCGCCCAATCAAAACCAGACCAGTCTAGGACAATTCTCTGGACTCTCTAGATCAATAATTATCAAAAAAAAGTTGAACTTTGCCCTTTGGTTCACTGTAACAGGGTCATTTAGAAAAGGGGCGTGTCAAAATACACTCAAAAGCCTATAAATCATAAATGAAAACTCAGAACTTGACAAAAATTGATGAGTATATGTGTCATACCATGGCGAGGAAGCATGCAAAGTTTCATGGAGATCGGACCATAGGTGGCGCTATAACTGTTAAAAAGCTTTAAAACCATACATTTCCTATGGTAAATTGCCTGTATTGGCTGTAAATTGTCTTTTCCATCTATGATCGTATACTTTTCATATCATAATGTTTAAAACCAGTGCAGTACAATTCTCTGGACTCTCTAGATCAATAATGATCAGAAAAGGTATAACTTCTTAATTTGGATGGCTATAATAGGGTCACTTCAATATGTAGCCTTGACCAAATGTCCCCAAAAACCTATATCTCTTCAATGAATGCTCAGATCTTCTTAAAAAAAAGGTCAGGACATATCACTCTAAACAAGCTTGACAAATTTTAGACAGATCGGACAAAATTTGCCTCTATAACAGTTAAAAAGTTGAAAATGATATGAATATAGTGGCATTTTAAGCCAATAAGTGGTGTTTTACTGCCCCCTGCTGTTTAAAATAGTAATTTTGTCATAATGCTGACTATCATTGTTCTATAATTCATTTTTAGAATTAACATAATCACTATTTTAACATTTACAATCACATTTAGTCAAAATTCATTGTCACATTGACAAATGTGAACCCTGAATGAGACAGTTTAATCTACAATAGAATGTGTGTGTGTAGTCCCATGTTTCTGAATAAATTCTGAATAATCTGATTAATAGCTTGCAAAGACATTAAATGCTTATAGACCATTAAAATATATTTTCATAATGACTTTGTGTGTGTGTGTGTGTGTGTGTGTGTGTGTGTGTGTGTGTGTGTGTGTGTGTGAAAAGCACCTGTGAAAACACTTTATTAATAAGTAGAATGGCCAGCAGAGGGCAGTAGAAGACCACTTATTGGCTCACTCTCATTTTGACACACTTGATTTTCAACAGTAAATTAAAGCACTAAAGCAAACCAGTTTTTCCATGTTAACTATTATAACACAATCATTTTTTGTCAGAGTTTATCACTTCATTTTTATTGGCACTTCACATCAATGCAGCAATGTGGAAAATCATGGTAAATCACGATATAAACATGGTAAATCATAGTAAAAAATACTATTACATGGTGTATCATGGCAAATCATGCTAGCAATGTGATGAATCATGGTAAATCATGCTACAATCCTGGTAAATCATTCTAGAATGTGGTATGTCATGGTAAATCATCCTATAACATGGTAAATCATGGTAAACTATGTTAAATCATGCTAGATTCATGGTAAATCATACTGGAACATGGTAGATCATGAAAAATCACACTAAATTTGGTATATTATGGTAAATCATGCTAAAACATGGTCTATTCCATCTATGATGTCAATGGTTAAATGCTTGCTACATAAAACTTAATGTCTTTTGATGCTTTTGTGCTTAACGGCCTTAAAGGCCTTAACTGCTTGAACACCGCTAAATGCTGCTTGCAGCTTTAATTATTATTATTATTTTCCCCTAAAACGCATCGTGCAGCCCAAACCGTAAGTGCTGGAGCTCTGAAACTTTGCCAGTAGGTAGTACAAAAATCGAGGAGAGGTTATCAAATTATGAGCCCGATTGGCCCATAGGTGGCGCTATAGCGCAAAAAACAAAAAAATGGGACTATTTTCCTTAAATCTCAATAACCCTTTGTCCCAGCCTCAAGTGTCTTATATCATTGGAATCCTTGGCTCAAGCCGAACAAAAAAGGCCTCAAGGATTTCATTTCCGGTATGCAAATTTTTTCGCTATTTCCGGTTTTGTCCAAAACCTACTTTTGCGAACTAGTCCTAGGTTTTTTGCCCGATCAGAACCAAACCAGTGCAGAAATGTTCTCTGGAGTCTGAATATCAATAATTATTGAAAAAAAGTTGAAATTTCGATTCACTGTCACTAAGTGGCGTCAAAACGTTCGCAGGAGGCGGAGCCTATTTTACTAAAATGGCTATAACTCGTGAACGAAATGAGATATTTTTACCAAACTCGGTACAGCTATGTATGAGCTCAATTTGAGGTCACAGTAAAAAAATCGCGACGATCGAACACTAGGTGGCGCTATAACATTAAAAAAACATAAAAGGGGGTGTGGCCACCTGACCGTTAGTCCAATTGACTCGAAATTTGGTATGCAGTGTCTTGGTCCAAGGTACCATGTATGTATAAAAGGATATTGGTGTATCTCAAAAAACATGGCCACCATCGACCAATGAAGTTTAAGCACCTATGAGACAAGGTTAACGAAGGCCAATCGGAACGAAACTCGATGGGCATGTTCATCTCATGGCCCAAGAGGTCTGTAAGAGTTTTGAAAGAAATCGGCCACTAGTTGGCGCTAACGAGTTTTACGGCTCTGTAATCACGTGGTGTTGCACACATCCCCCCAAAATGCATATCATTTGATAGATCTCCTCATGGTGAACAACTTTGCCTCTAGAACCATTGCTGTTAATCAAATCGTTCATTAAATATTCACGAATATGTTAAAAACCTACTTTTGCGAACTAGTCCCTGGTTTTTCGCCCGATCAAAACCAGACCAGTCTAGGACAATTCTCTGGACTCTCTAGATCAATAATTATCAAAAAAAAGTTGAACTTTGCCCTTTGGTTCACTGTAACAGGGTCATTTAGAAAAGGGGGCGTGTCAAAATACACTCAAAAGCCTATAAATCATAAATAAAAACTCAGAACTTCACAAAAATTGATGAGCACATGTGTCCTAACATGGTGAAGAAGCATGCAGAGTTTCATGGAGATCGGACCATAGGTGGCGCTATAACTGTCAAAAAGGTCCCCCATTATTAGGTGTTCAAGCACGAAGTGCTGAAAACCTATTGTAATTGCTATTTGAAAAAAAAAAAAAACCTAAAACGCATCGTGCAGCCCAAACCGTAAGGCCTAGAGACTTGAAACCTGGCCAGGTGCTAGGGCCTCAGTTTGGGGAGAACCTATCAGAGTATGACCCTGATTGGCCCATAGGTGGCGCTACAGCAACCAAAAGTACTAAATTGCCCATAACCCATCGACCGTTTGACCTAGAATCTAGATTTGTACACCACTGTGTTCCTTGGCCCAAGACGGACAAGATGTATATCTCGGATTGTCGATTTGAGCAAAAACAAAATTTGTTATAGCCAATTTTGTCCAAAACCTACTTTTGCGAACTAGTCCCTGGTTTTTCCCCTGATCGGAACCAGACCAGTCTAGGACAATTCTGTGGACTCTCTAGATCAATAATTATCAAAAAAAAGTTGAACTTTGCCCTTTGGTTCACTGTAACAGGGTCATTTAGAAAAGGGGGCGTGTCAAAATACACTCAAAAGCCTATAAATCATAAATAAAAACTCAGAACTTCACAAAAATTGATGAGCACATGTGTCCTAACATGGTGAAGAAGCATGCAGAGTTTCATGGAGATCGGACCATAGGTGGCGCTATAACTGTCAAAAAGGTCCCCCATTATTAGGTGTTCAAGCACGAAGTGCTGAAAACCTATTGTAATTGCTATTTGAAAAAAAAAAAAAAACCTAAAACGCATCGTGCAGCCCAAACCGTAAGGCCTAGAGACTTGAAACCTGGCCAGGTGCTAGGGCCTCAGTTTGGGAAGAACCTATCAGAGTATGACCCTGATTGGCCCA
This sequence comes from Rhinichthys osculus, assembly GCA_029959095.1. Classification (NCBI taxonomy): domain Eukaryota; kingdom Metazoa; phylum Chordata; class Actinopteri; order Cypriniformes; family Leuciscidae; genus Rhinichthys; species Rhinichthys osculus. The sequence goes on along the minus strand of JARWKJ010000002.1, from coordinate 11,601,071 downwards.
TAGGTGGCGCTACAGCAACCAAAAGTACTAAATTGCCCATAACCCATCGACCGTTTGACCTAGAATCTAGATTTGTACACCACTGTGTTCCTTGGCCCAAGACCACCGGACCATAGGTGGCGCCATAACTGTCAAAAAGGTCCCCCATTATTAGGTGTTCAAGCACCTGCTTATATACCATTAAAAGAGATTTTTACAATAACATATCCCGTGTGTGTGTGTGTGTGTGTATGTAAGTTTGTTTTAGTGCAGAATACTGGTGAAACCAAGTGTGTTCAAAATGAAAGTGAGTCAGTAAGTGGTCTTCTACTGCCCTCTCTACTTATTAATAGTCTTTTCACATATGCTTTTGCATTCATATATATAGACAATAATAAATCACTTATATAACAATTACTATTATAACACAATCATATTTTGTCAGAGTTTATCAATTAAATTGTTCTGATGCTTCACATAATGTCTATCAACGTGGTAAATCACGTGGTGTGTGTGTGTGTGTATGTATGTAAGTTTGTTTTAGTGCAGAATACTGGTGAAACCAAGTGTGTTCAAAATGAAAGTGAGTCAGTAAGTGGTCTTCTACTGCCCTCTCTACTTATTAATAGTCTTTTCACATATGCTTTTGCATTCATATATATAGACAATAATAAATCACTTATATAACAATTACTATTATAACACAATCATATTTTGTCAGAGTTTATCAATTCAATTGTTCTGATGCTTCACATAATGTCTATCAACGTGGTAAATCATGGTAAATAACGCCAGAAACATGGTAAATCATAGTAAATAAGGTAAATCAGGCTAGAATCCTGGTAAATCATTCTAGAATGTGCTATATCATGGTAAATCATCCGATAACATGGTAAATCAAGGTAAACTAAGATAAATCATGGTAAACTATGGTAAACCATGTTAGAATCATATTAAATCATACTAGAATGTGTTCAATTCTGGTAAACCATGTTAGAACATGGTAAATCATGGTCAATCATACTAGAACTTGGTATATCATGGTAAACTATGGTAAATCATACTGGAACATGGTAAATCATACTGGAACATGGTAAATCAAGAAAAATCAAACTGAAATGTGGTATATCATGGTAAAACATGGTCTATTCCATCTATGATGTCAGTGGTTAAATGCTTGCTACATAAAACTTAATGTCTTTTGATGCTTTTGTGCTTAACGGCCTTAAAGGCCTTAACTGCTTGAACACCGCTAAATGCTGCTTGCAGCTTTAATTATTATTATTATTCTCCTGTAAAACGCATCGTGCAGCCCAAACCGTAAGTGCTGGAGAGTTGAAACTTTGTCAGATGGTAGTACAAAAATCGAGGAGAGGTTATCAAATTATGAGCCCGATTGGCCCATAGGTGGCGCTATAGCGATCAATTGCGCAAAACTGCTCATAACTCCTAAACCGTAAGTCGTAGACTCAAGTGTCATATATCATTGGAAAGCTGGAGGCCTGAAGTAAAAAACGTATATCTCCGATTTCATTTCCGGTATGCAAATTTTTCCGCCATTTTGAATTTTGTCAAAAACCTAATTTTGCGAACTAGTCCCTGGTTTTTCGCCCGATCAAAACCAAACAAATGCATACATGTTCTCTGGAGTCTGATTATCAATCGTTATCGAAAAAAAGTTGAATTTTCGATTTCCGGTCGCTAGGGGGAGTAAAATGATCGTTGTGGGAGGAGCCTATTTTACTAAAATGGCTATAACTCGAAAAGTAAATGAGATATCTTCACCAAACTCAAGAGACATGTGTATGAGGACAGTTTGAGGTCACAGTAAAAAGATCGCGACGATCGAACACTAGGTGGCGCTATAACATAAAAAAACCATAAAAAGGGCTATGACCACCTGACCGTTAGTCCGATTGACTTGAAAATTGGTATGCAGTGTCTTGGTCCAAGGCCCCATGTATGTGTATGAGGAAATTGGCGTGACTCAAAAAACATGGCCGCCATTGGCCAATGAATTTGAGCACCTATTAGACGAGGTTAACGAAGGCCGATCGGAACGAAACTCGATGGGCATGTTCAACTCATGGCCCAAGAGGTCTGTAAGAGTTTTGAAAGAAATCGGCCACTAGTTGGCGCTAACGAGTTTTACGGCTCTGTAATCACGTGGTGTTGCACAAATCCCCACAATATGCATATCATTTGATAGATGTCCTCATGCTAAACAACTTTGCCTCTAGAACCATTGCTGTCAATTAAATCGTTCATTAAATATTCACGAATATGTTAAAAACCTACTTTTGCGAACTAGTCCCTGGTTTTTCGCCCGATCGGAACCAGACCAGTCTAGGTCAATTCTCTGGTCTCTCTAGATCAATAATTATCGAAAAAAGTTGAACTTTTGCATTTTTCGTATGGCTATAATAGGGTCATTTAGAAAAGGGGCGTGTCCAAATACACTCAAAAGCCTATAAATCACAAATAAAAACTCAGAACTTGACAAAAATTGATGAGCATATGTGTCATACCATGGTGAAGAAGCATGCAAAGTTTCATGGAGATCGGACAATAGGTGGCGCTATAACTGTTGAAAAGCTTTAAAACCATGCATTTCCTATGGTAAATTGCCTGTATTGGCTGTAAATGGCCTTTTCCATCTATGATTGTAAAATTTTCACATCTTAATGTTTAAAAGCAGTGCAGTACAATTATCTGGACTCTCTAGATCAATAATTATCAGAAAAGGTATAATTTTTTCATTTGAATGGCTATAATAGTGTAAATTGGATGGCTATAAGATTTTGGATGGCTATAACAGCCAATAAGTGGTATTTTACTGCCCCCTGCTGTCATTTCATCATACTACTCCCTAATATTGTTATATATAATTGAAATGTAGACTTTATTAAATCATTATTTTCACATTTACAATCACATTTTGTCCAAATTCATCTATTGGAGTATTATGGACTGCATTTATTTATTTTATTTATTACTATTTACAATTGTGTCACAGGAAGGCTGAAAACGAAAGTATAACGTTGGGCCACGCCCCCCAAGTACAAATTCACTCATAACTCGAAAACAGAAAGTCTCTGCACGCTAGGTAAGGTTCTCTCGGGGTTCTTGATCCAAATCTATCGTCGCGGGGCTCGGGAACGCCCCCCGCGACGAATTCTTAGTTAATGTTAACTAATGTAGTTAACATTAACTAAGAATGAACAATACTCCTTCAGCATTTGTTAATCTTTGTTAATGTTAATTTCAACATTTACAAATACTTTATTAAAATCTTGTTAACATTAGTTAATGCACTGTGAACTTACATAAACTAACAATGAACAGCTGGATTTGTATTAACTAATGTTAACAAAGATTAACAAAAACAGTAACAAATGTATTGCTCATGGTTCATGTTAATTAATACATTAACTACTGTTTAATAAATGAAACTTATTGTAAAGTGTTACCGACATTTTTAATCTTTTTTATCTGCTTTCAGCATTGGCTAACAAACAAACGCTTAAAGCTATTTTTTTATTAGTTTTAATATAGTTTTATATTATTACATCACAAAGAAATATGTTAAATGCATGCTTATACACCGTTAAAAGAGATTTTCACAATAACATATCCCGTGTGTGTGTGTGTAAGCATATGTCTACATATGAAGCACTTGTGTGACCAGCAGAGGGCAGTAGAAGACCACTTATTGGCTCACTTTCATTTTGACACACTTGATTAGGGATGGGAATTGATAAGAATTTAACAATTCCGATTCCTTATCGATTCTCTTATCGATTCTCATTGGGTGAGGGAATAAGTACAAATTTGTTTGTTTGTATTAACTTATTGAACTTATAACTTATTTTGTTTGTTAATTATTATTAACTCGCTGACACAGCACAGAGTATTAGGGGTGTGAACCTACAATGGTCTCACGGTTCGGTTCGATTCGGATTATCATGTCATCGATTCAGTTCAATTTGATATCTCGATGCATTACATGCACTGCATCCTCAATTTTACTTCAAAAGTGATGTGTGTGTGTGTGTGCGTGCGCGTGTTCACCCGTTCGTGAAGTCGCAGTGACAGAAACAGTGAGATTCCAGTTTAAGTTTCATGGGACTAAAGTCTGTTCATGATGTGTGGCCAAATGTTTCTGCATATTGGAGGTCCCCCCCCTCTCTTTGACGAAATGGAAATTTTACAGGTGTTGCAGCAAGTGACCATATTGTTATGAGGCGCCGTCATACTCTCATTGAGCATGTGCGCGAGTTTGAGTGTGTGTGTGCTCGCGTCTCATATGAGTATGTGCGTGGAGAGTTTGTGTGTGCGTGCGCGTCTCATATGAGTTTGTGTGTGCGCGCGCGCGTCTCATATGAGTATGTGCCTGGAGAGTTTCGCGCATCTCGTGTGTGTAGAGTTTGCATGTATGCGTGAGTGACTTTAGGTGTGTCGTTGTGCATTTCATATGTATTTGTTTGAGCATTCAGCAGTATACATGTATGTTTGACTACTTAGTATACGTGTATATGCAAGTGTTTCATATATGTGTGCGTGAATGAAGTTTGATTTAAGCCCTAGACGGCACCTCATATATTGTCGTCTTTTCGCGTGAAATATAACCAAACGAGCGCTTCTGCCTCGATGTTATGTTTGATGCGTTCTGAATCAAAATAACGCAGCGCGTGTGTGACGTCATGACACATTTGCAACGAGCGGAACCGATAAGCGGAATCGTTAAGCAGGCATACTAACGGTTCCAGGGAATTGGTTAACTGGGCACCGGTTCTGAAGAAGAAAATTAATATAAAATAGTACTGCAAAAAAACAGTTTACTGTAGTGTAAAGTTATTCTATTGCTGTTATATATTTATTGTCCAACATTTACATTTTAGTACAATTAGCTACATTTATTTGCTGAATTCGTTTATTTCATTGAACTTATTTTTGTATGTAAGGTTATGTGTACCTCCTGGGAAACGGTCTAACGTTATAACTTTATTAACTTACATCACTTTATTCTTCTTACCTGTCACACTTAATGTAGAGATTAATATAATTAATTAAATCCTTGAACTTCCCTGTCTCAAGTTATGTGGGGGAAAAGCCTAGTAGCAACTTCTTTTTAACGGATATAACGTTAACTGTTGTGAATTAAAATAATCACCTAATTATTTCAACCTAAAAATGACCTCTGCACTGGACTAAATATATGTACAATATATGACTGCCGAGTCGCTTTCACCCCAAAATGGCGGACGCGTAGGGCTGCTGCTGGGCGCTGGTGTTGCAATGGAACGTTCTATTGGCTTTCACTTCTTGTCAATATACGTTCTTTGCCTGAACTAACAATGAACAGCTGGATTTGTATTAACTAACGTTAACACTAGAAGTGCCAGAATTCCATAACTACTAGAACTGCCACAAGCGGTCATTTTGACCGTTAGATTGCAAACTCTATATCTTTAATGATAAATACCCAATTGAGAGATTAATGCATTTGTTGTATTAAGATATCTTTTAAAAACAAAACAACACCAAACTGTACATTTTAAAAAGTTTAATTATACATTTATAAATAATAATATCAGTAGCCCGTAATTATCGCATAGGGCCTATTCACAACAGAGCTATATTTCCATATCCCTTCAACATAACTCAGAACAAGATAATAACAACTAAAAGTATCTTATTTAGATATTCTTTTGACAGTGAGAGAGACAATGTCACGGTTTATGAATTCGCTGTCTCCTTTCTCGTCTTGTTGTGTGTGTGTGTGTGCGTGGTCGCTGATCAATGCAGCTGATCAGCACGTGCGCTCTGATCAACGCGCCAGCTGCAACTGATCAGCGATTCGACCCTTTTCAGTGTTACTGTTCTCGCCTAGTCTTTGGGTGTTTCTCAAAACCAAGAATGCAAAGAACGGACTTGTGTTCTTGGGGAGAACGCTCTTGCTAGTTGTTCTTGGAAGAATGAACTCACAAGGTGACGAGCACACAGAACGCTGCTGACAGTTTGAGACGATGTGTTCTTGCTGGTATTGCGCAATAATACCCCCGCACAGACACCGTCTGCAGTACCCAAACATAACGAGAATTATTGACGATAACAACCAGGCTGCAATGGTCTCTTGACTGTGGGGAAAAACGAGTCTGTGAGCAAACTGGCCGGTTGGCTCGATAGCTAACGTTACACCCGCTGGCGCTTATGGAGATTCTCACTTCCGAAAACGTTTGAGCACATTTTCGATTAGCCATACATTTTCGTAAAAATGCCAATATTTGAAATCTACACAGTTGATTTCTCGCATCAAATGTTCTCAGAACTGAATTTAGTGATGAAATAGTGTACGTAATTGTAGAAAAACGAAATACTGTATTGACCTGCCTCTCCTTCCTCGAATGCCGAATTGAATGCTGGGATATTTCTGCCGTCAAGTTCACACAAGTTACCAACCGATGCATCCTCGGTAAAATGGGCGTGTCAAGAACACATCCGGGATTTTTAACTGTTCTTGCCAAAATGCTAACTTCTGTATTGGGACAGTACTTGGGCCACAAAAGATGACGTTTCACAAGAACACAAGGACACAAGTACAGACAAGAACACAGATTGAGAAAGGCCCTTTGTCAGATCGTTGTGGATTTTTCCTGCGTGTTTGTTCCCTGCCTGTATACGTTTTCCGTGTGTCATCCCGTGTTCAGCACTCCTGGTTCAGCACTCACTCCAGCGTCCCTGTGCTGCCAAGGGCTTCATACCGGACATTTGCACACCTTCACTCTCCCAGCATCTGACCAGCTCTCAATAAACATATCTGTCATTTTGCAATTGAATCTTCTGATTATTTCCTAATAGACAAAGGTCAACCGCGAGAAATGTAACAAAAGAATACCGCAAAATTCAGTGCGGTCAATATGACCGTCTATGGCCGAAATAGGTAAATATGTTAATTTGTTTGTTTGCCTTATGTGTAATTTATATTAAAAACATTTTAAATGAAAATACAGACACTTTTAGGAAAAGTCAGGTACCAGCAGGATTTTATTTATTTTTTCAACAAAGTTATTGCAGATATAAAATTCAAAATGGTCAAAATGACCGTCGTGGCCGTTCTAGTGTTAACAAAGATGAACAAAAACAGTAACAAATGTATTGCTCATGGTTAGTTCATGTTAATTAATACATTAACTAATGTTTAATAAATGAACCTTATTGTAAAGTGTTACCGACATTTTTAATCTTTTTTATCAGCTTTCAGCATTGGTTAACAAACAAACGCTTAAAGCTATTTTTTTATTAGTTTTAATATAGTTTTATATTATTACATCACAAAGAAATATGTTAAATGCATGCTTATACACCATTAAAAGAGATTTTCACAATAACATATCCCATGTGTGTGTGTGTGTGTGTGTGTGTGTGTGTGTGTGTGTGTGTGTGTGTGTAAGCATATGTCTACATATGAATGCAAAAGCACTTGTGAAAACGCTTTATTAATAAGTAGAGTGACCAGCAGAGGGCAGTAGAAGACCACTTATTGGCTCACTTTAATTTTGACTCACTTGATTTTCACCAGTATTCTGCACTAAAGCAAACCAGTTTTTCCATGTGAACTATTATAACACAATTATATTTTGTCAAAGTTTATCACTTCATTTTTATTGACACTTCACATTAATGCTAGCAATATGGTGCATCATGGTAAATCACGATAGAAACATGGTAAATCATTGTAAACAATACTATTACATGGTGTATCATGGCAAATCATGCTACAATCCTGCGGTAAATCATTCTAGAATGTGGTATATCATGGTAAATCATCCTATAACATGGTAAATCATGCTACAACCATATTAAATCATACTAGAATATGTTCAGTTGTGGTAAATCATGCTAGAACAGGATAAATCATGGTGAATCATACTAGAACTTGGCATATCATGGTAAACTATGGTAAATCATGCTAGATTCATGGTAAATCATACTGGAACATTGTAAATAATGAAAAATCACACTGAAATGGGGTATATCATGGTAAATCATGCTAAAACATGGTCTATTCTCAGTGGTTAAATGCTTGCTACATACAACTTAATGTCTTTTGATGCTTTTGTGCTTAAGGGCCTTAAAGGCCTTAAATGCTTGAACACCGCTAAATGCTGCTTGCAGCTTTAATTGCAGAATGTATTTGCAGAATTTTACAACAAAATGTAAAATAGTTTTAAATTGGTATGAGAAAGAGTTGTTAAAAGTACCGACTTCATTACCAACTCGGTACTGAAATTATTAAATTGTGACGATAACAGCATTTCCCGCTGTGTACAATGGATTCTTAAACGCTTCTGACAGGCCATTGTGTTGACGCGCTCAACATATATGGCTGTGATTGGCTACAATGATCAACACTTTAAAAACATGTTGATTTGACGCTCTTCGTCGAGCATTTAGACAGATAGACACGGGAGCGTTTGAAGCTTGTAAGCGCACAGTGAAGAACATCAATCATTGTTGATCATTGTAGCCAATCACAGACATATATGTTGAGCGCAAGAACACAATGGCCTATCAGAAGCGTTTAAGAATCCTTTCAACAGCGATCAAAATGCAACAGGGAAATGCTGGTCTCTTCACATTTTTAAATTTCAGTACCGACTTTGTACCGAAGTCGGTACTTTTTGACAACTCTAGTATGAGATTTGAATGGGTGTAGGATAGGCGGTTGCTAGTGTAACAGAGACTAGCTAGTAAATATCTTTGCTGGTAAACCTCACTCCCCTGATCTCAAGAGGCACACTAGCAACTGATGCTAAAGGCTGTGACCTTTAGCGTCCTTGTTAGCTCATCCGCCTCCTATTCCAGTGACTTTTAACAATCAATGCTACTTTTTGATTGGACCAATTGGATACCTTTAGTGAACTGAGTGTGTACATTAACACGTTTATACATTTATTTACAATTATGCATTTGGCAGACGCTTTTATCCAAAGCGACTTACATTGCATTTCAAGGTACACATTTACATTCTTATCAGTTCTTGCTTTCCCTGGGAATCGAATCTTGACCTTGGCGTTGCAAGCACCAACGCTCTACTGTTTGAGCTACAGGAATGCACAATAACAGTTATAAACGTTAACTTTGTCAAGCCAACATTATATGTTTAAATGTCAGATATAGACATGCCTAATTCATAGAAAATGTTCATCCTGACCTTTTTCTCCACAGTATTCGCTGTCATGTTCTTCCCCTTGATTAGCACTAATGCACTGATTGAGAGTAATTGGATGTTTCTCTTGTTTCTCATCTCCACTGAGCTCAAGGCCAAACACATCATTAGGGGCACAGCTCTCCTGCCATGCAATTGCTGTAATTTTCTCTTTTTGCTCTCAAAACCTCCTATACACTCACATTCAACTTAAAAAACCTTGATGTTTTGTGTCGGGTTTTATGTCATGGATGTAAATCGCATAAGCAAACAACGAATAAGCCAAATGGAAAATGAGACTTGAGAACTGCAGTGGAGGGAAATCTTTTTCTGTAAATGACTTACATTTCAATTTGTTCCACATGCAATAGCTATCATATCACTTTACAAGACTGAATTGATTTGATTTTATGGAGAATTCAAACTTCAACTAGCTATCATTTATCACGCATTTAGTGTGTCTGTGTCTGAAAACTTAGGTAGCTGACTTGTACCCTCACTGCCCTATTAGGCAATGACTTTGCCGGCGGCGTTTGCACACAAAGGCACCTCACAAAACTGATATCAGACAGACTTCTGATGCAGTGTCATGAGATACAATAAAACAGAGAGAGCTTTGGTGATAACTGAGCAAATATTTAATTACAACAATAGTAATTTCTACAATGTGTCCTTCATGAACAGAGACTTGCTGGTTTCATATGTCCTTCATGAAACCAGATGACAATAAAGAACCATTATCTTTAAGAACTTCATGGTGCAGAATGGCAGATCCACTCTGATATGGTATTTACCAGTAACTGTGGGGATTCCTCAAACCATCAGGTTCTTCAATCCAATTGTCATTAAATATCTACTCTGCAAGTGACATGCAATGTTGAACTTGAACCACAGCAAAATCTTTACATTCGTTGTGTTAGTGTCAGTTGTGTAATATGTTGCCCTTAAACTGATTTAATGTAATGAAGTTCCTCTGTAGAGGAGGACAAAACTGCAGGAATAAATTACCCATACAGATAAATAATCTTAAGGTATTTACCCAGCCAGCACAGCCATGTGGGGCCCACATGGGTTTGACGTGGGCTATCTAACTGGGACCCAGACAGTTTTGCTCCCGGTTTCCATGTAGGCCCCACATGGGTTTGCCCAGATAAAATGAACACTGCTCAGTGTGCACACTACAGGCTGTTAAATGTAACACTGATCAGTGTTGGAGTTAATGAGATAATTAAGTGATTGAATATGATTGAGCATTATTGAACACACCTAAAGCAGAATCACTGAAGGAGAAAATTGTAAGCCACCGTTATGGCGATCATTGTTTGCTTTAGTTGGGCTCTTGACCCTTATATTATTAACTTTAGATTTTGTTTGGCTGTTGTTTCTGACTTATAACTGCCAGATGAACAAAAAAAAAGAAGTGATGTAATGGTGTTGGTTATATTATGACAGTCATCGTTTGAACCTTATGTTTAGTGATTTATGCTGTTGGTTATAGCGTAACTGTGATTCTGCATAAATTTCCAAAATTTTAGATATAATATAAAGGATTTCTTAAAAGTTATTTAAAAAAAATCTTTCTTTTAGGCACACACAGACGTCAAGATTCAGTCAATGCATCTCAACAATGGTGACGAGCAGAATATTCAACTAGGAAAAGTAAATTACATAGACCATTCAGATTATAATTTATTCATACCGCAATGCATGATGGGAGCCATTAATGAGTTGTGATTGGTGGCAGCCACTGCAACATGCATTATTATTGTCACCATTGTTGAGATTCACAGACTGATTATTGATGTGTTTCTAAATAATTTTATTCGAAAGTGTTTTGATCAGAACAATGTTGAATGAAATATTTTGGATAAAAAAATACTGATAATCATTTGCTGTAGAATCACAAAGCTGTTGCTAACAAGTTAAACCAGATCATCTCAATAAGTTTCATTTTTCAGATCACAGCATGATTATGTTCAAACCATGACTGTCATAATATAACCAACACCATTACATGACTTTTTTTTTTTTGTTCATCTGGCAGTTATAAGTCAGAAACAACAGCCAAACAAAATCTAAAGTTAATAATATAAGGGTCAAGAGCCCAACTAAAGCAAACAATGATCGCCATAACGGTGGCTTACAATTTTCTCCTTCAGTGATTCTGCTTTAGGTGTCTTCAATAATGCTCAATCATATTCAATCACTTAATTATCTCATTAACTCCAACACTGATCAGTGTTACATTTAACAGCCTGTAGTGTGCACACTGAGCAGTGTTCATTTTATCTGGGCAAACCCATGTGGGGCCTACATGGAAACCGGGAGCAAAACTGTCTGGGTCCCAGTTAGATAGCCCACGTCAAACCCATGTGGGCCCCACATGGCTGTGCTGGCTGGGTAGTTGTCCTTTCTTACACACCCTGCACACTCACATACACAGTCTGCACAGATGTGCCAAATATAGTTGTCTTAATCTTTTAGCAGATGCTTTCTTACCTAAACAGATTGATATGTAATATTTGCCCAGGGATATTTTCTTGGAGCAACTTGGGAGCGTGCCTTTCTCAAGGACACCACAGTGAAATCAGACTTTTCATTTTATGTTTTATTCCTTCAGATCTTAACCTTTAGGTTACTAGACAGCTCTATCACCACGCCATTCAAAAAGAGCTGTCACATGCCTTGTTTTTCAGTCACTGGTCGAGAAAATTTTTGCTACGGGCAGAAATGTTTCAATCAAGCTAATGATGATTAAATAATGTATGATATAAGCGTTTCTTTGATTCAATATATTGAACAGTGTGTTTGTTGTGTTTCCTAAGGATTCCTTCGTTGAAGTTTTCATAAAATTTTAGTTTGTAATTGGTTCCATTGTGTCCATTGTCATTATCGGTGTTTACTTCCTGTTTTGAGTTTGTTTCCTTGGTTGCCAATTAGTCTCACCTGTGTCTAGGGGAAAACGCCAAATAGCGCTTTTGTGCCCTTGAAGGGCACTTTGGGAAGGGTACGTCATTTGTAGGGGCATTCCAAACGAAAGTGAACAACTGAATCCCTTCAAGAAATGCCCGTCCGTTAGAGAATGGTACCTGCAATGGCCACTTCAACGAGTTGTCGTATGAACGGAATAATTAAAGTTGTTTTGTTTCGGAGTGAGTAGGCCATAGGGATGCTCACGTCCAATTGGAATTCGCACTAGTTTAGTTGCTTGTTTGCTTATGAATATGTAGCTCTTTGCCTCATAAGTTGTCTTGACTTAGCCTGTGTTTTGCAGTTTAATAGTTAAGCTGTTATATTTGAATTTTTGTTTCGTTTTTTTCACCTTCCAATTTTTTCTTCCTGTTCTCTTTGGATTTTCTTGTTCCATTAATAATTGCTGCACTTAAATCCTCTACTCCCTTGCACGGAACATCATCGGACTATGTTAATGCCACTATAGTAGCAAAAGCTTTACCATTCAGAACACTGAAACATTGAGAACAATTTGACTTATAAGGTTAACATATTACAATATTATTATTCATCTATAAGTATATTTATTTGAATACCTAGGCAGTACTTACTGTCAGAGTTATTTTAGTTTAGTTCTCATTTCATTCTTGCTTCTTGTGTTTCCATTGTCTAGTTTATGAATAACCCCCTTGTTAGTTGCCCTAGTTACTTATTAGTTTCACCTGTGTCTAGTTTGGTTGCCTTTCTTTGTCCGATCAGCCCCAAGTTTCACATATCACCGTTTTCAACTAAAAACTGAGAACTTTTTATGTGTGGTAGATCATGTACATAACAATGGCGTTGTATGGTCCTGAAAACTCAAAGTGCAGGTTTATGAAAGCGATACCATTATTGTCTCCTTGTAAACTACAAAAACAATATATTTTTTAGTTTTCCTTTACAAAGTGAGCTTGCCAATTACCTGCCTGGCATGAATAAGGTGCATTTTTATTCGTTTTTAATCAACCGTCTGAACGGGGATCGTTTTGACAAAGTTGTCCTGTACACGAAAAACGCAAAGAAAAAGCTTTTCCGTTTTTAGTATATCGTTGCCGTGTAAACGTGACTCCAGTTGTCTGTTGTTGGTAAAGATCTGTACGTACTATGTGGTGTATGTATTTCCTTTGTTCCTGAGTTTTGTATCTCTAATGATGACAAGCATTCTTGAGTGATATATTAAACTATTAAATAATAAAAATATCTCCAACCCTAATCAAACTCACCTGCAGCCTGTGTAATATTGAAGACCTTGATTAGCTTGTTCAGGTGTGTTTGATTAGGGTTGGAGAAAAACTCTACAGGAAGTTGGATCTCGGGGGCCAGAGTTGCCCACCCCTGTGCTAAACCCTATTTAGTGGGGCTTCCCACTTCCATAATTTCATCTCAGTCACAATTTAAGTGACTTTTAAATAAATTTTTCAATCTCTATTCAAATTAGCTGAAAACTGCAGCAGCGGCAAGCTTTTTTTCCCTCTTCCCCTTACTAGTCACAAAACAATGAAGCTAATTACGTGAATTATTATACTTCTGTTTGATCAGTGGGAGATCCTGGCAATTCTTGAATGAATGATGTGAGTGTGGTGTCAGAAGGGTGCGCTCTCTGTATGTCTTTCTGCTAATGAGCAGAAGTTCCTGTCCCACAGAACAATTAGCATGGTCCCAGTATGACCCTACGGCATGCACACATGCCATCTCAGGATTCATCCATGTTCTGATGGGAAGCCTTTAAGCTGTGATTATAGAGGCAGACAGCTCACTCTGCCCCGCTTCAGTCATTTATCTCAATCTTCTCCAGCATTACAGTATGTATACTGTAGGCCTATTAAGGACACTGAGCTCAAAACACTTTAAATATATATGTCCTAAGTGAGTGAAATGCCAGATCCCCTTATTCATTCACCAAGGCTGATGCTTGAGATCAGTACTGAATGACAGCTTTGCTATTTTAAAGCACAATGAGAAGCTTTTTTATGAACCCTCTGGGATACTTGCCTATTCTCTCTGCACTGATAAAACTGTGCTCACTGAGCCATAACCAAACCTTGTCTGAGTCACATCAAAACATTCTGGATCACAATGGATGACTGTGTTAAATTCCTAAACTGACCCTACACTCAACCCATACACCCACTCAGGCAAATCACAGACCCCGTTAAGCTCTTGTAGTATTTATTAGCTTGCCGAACATCCTGCATGTGTTAAGCTATGTGTGTTTATGCTGAAAAAGTAGATTCATCATTACACAAACATGCAGCTGAGCCAATATATGTCCACAAACAGCGACCCCTGCAGGATCCTGGTCCATGACACACCAAAAGCTTGGCTTGCTGATTGAGGAGGTGGTTGTCTGCATTTAAATTTGGATGTAATTCAAATTTGTTGTCAAGCTGTTCAAATGCTGATTTATATCTTACCAAAATGTGATTTTATAGATATTTGATACTCTTTATTAGTGCATAAATGGACTATGGTGAACATATTTAGACAGGTTGTGAAGTGAACCCTGTTTTGCTTTCAAACAGTTGAATATAACTTTCGAAAAAAGTCTAGTACAAACGTTGCTGTCACTCATCAACGGCACCTTATAGAGTTGCTAGGCGACAAGAGCAATCCTCCTTAGGCTAGACCGTCCTATTTAACAATGCTCTGTTTGACCGTTGCACACTTTTTTAAGACGTGGCCTTTGAAGTCTGCGTCATTCGAAGGATACAGTCTTTGAATTGGGACGCAGCTATGGTCTCTGACGTTGGTTGGACCATGTGACTTTGTGGTCACAGCACATGATTTATTTGGTGAAAAAAAGTTTTTTTCTGAAATTATTAAGCAAATTGTTGAATTCAAAAACAAATTTTTGTTAAAATACTATTTAAAAAAATATAATAATAATAATAATATGAGATTATGCCAAAATGTTTTCTTTTGAAGAATTTCATTATTTATTATTCTTAATTAAATGACTATATAATACCAACAATTCACCCATCTAAATGCCAATAAACTGCTGTGCTGAAATTAGTTTCTTCCACAAGCAATCGTTTTACAAAGCAAGAAGAGACAAGGACTGCAGTCATTTCAGACATTTGTCTCCAGTTCATTACACAGTGGAACGTACTCTTTTTTTCTTTGCACTGCCTGTTAATAAGAAATACATTTCTGAAATCAAAATTGACTATTCTTATTTTATTTCACAGAATGTTGCAGTGCTTATTATAAATTATTTATCTGTGCACATCATTATTTGTTAAATTTGGAAAATTCAAATGCCCTTATAATCTTTAATCCAAAACATTTACCTCCCCTGAGTATATCTAAATATTAGATATATTAAATATATCCTCCACAAAATATCCTCCACAATTGACTGAAAACTGGCGTTCAGATCTGCTTCCATTTAGTTAGGAACACACAACTTCCTACAATACAATCAATTCCAGAAGGACAAAATCTAGTCCCGCCCAACATTTCTCTCATTCCAGAAGCAGTTTCACGTGGATATACGTCACAATAGGGAAGAAAAGACTATCACGGCCTTCATTTCATCCCGACTTAATATCATTTAAAAATTTAAAATAATTTTTACTATTATTATTAATTTTGTTGGCAGTAGGCCAGAGTTAACGTTTGTTCAAGCATCTAGACACTGCATGAATGTCTGCATGATGTGGTGTCTCTTTGATAATGATAATGGATCAACATTCCTATAATGACAGCATGTGCATATGCTCGGGTGCCAATTAAAATGACTCCTGTGGAACCTCTGTTCACATATTGTACAGTGCCTGTGCATCAACCAGAAGCCATCAGGAGGAAAACATATTAGGCCGCTTATGTGGGCAAACAACTGTACAGCATTTGGGATAAATAGGATAGGACAAAAGTGATATAGGCAGATCGTAGGTAGTTACTAAACGGAACTAAACACTCCCGCACTGCCTTGGATCAACAATTAAGTTACAGTTTGTAAACAACATTCAAACATGGCCCCTCCTTGGAGGCAGAACAGAGGAGCAAGCCCTCTCCCCTGATATGATATGAGTTGCACACCCAGCCCAAACAACTATACCAGCGGAGATTAGTGATGAGCTAAATTTAGCCATTTTCAGTCTAGCTCGCCAATAAACAATATTTATGTGTCTGTCATTGACTGGCTGAGGATGAAAATGAGGTGAGTGTGAACTTTATTAAACAAATCAAAAGAAGATAATCCAACATGAAGATAATCTACACAAGCAAAGGCAACGTAACGGTTTGCATGAAACACAAACAACACCAGACCGAGACTAACTAAACAGAGGAACAGGTGTGTGAGGATCAATGAGACAATGAATAACCATGGCAACAAGCATAAACAGATAGGAAACCCGGGAAATGACCATTAACAAACTAAGAGTCTTTGAAAACGAAACAGAAAACACAACAGGTGGTGACATTACCCACTCACAAAGCGACACCTGGCGCAGTAATAGGTCCATAGTATGAGGGGGAGAGTCTTGACAAGCAGAAGAAAAGACCATCAGGGTGGAGCACATGGCGCAGGAGACCACCAAGGCAGGGCAGAAGGAACAGGAGACCCCCAGAAGCCAGGCAGGAGGATGGTGACCCACGGCAGGACCGATGGAGGGAGGAACCATGGTCGAGTCCTGAGCCTGACCGACAGGTTATGGCGTGGAGGGTGGAGACCCAGGTGGAGTCTGATGGAACGAGAGACAAGGCAACACTGAAGGATGGGGAGGCCTAAGCAGAGCCATTGTGATAAGCGGCCGAGGTGGAGTCAGGGTGCCAGATGACTGAGGTGGAGCCGGTGTGAAAGAGGAGTGAGGGAAGGAGGAGCAGTGGTGCAGCCGAATGTTCCGAAGTCAATTGAGGAGGTAGAGCAACGACTGACCAAGGTGGAGGCAGAGGGTCGTGGTGGCCAGTGGAGCAGGAAGGACAATGGTCCCAGGTGGAGCCGAGGGAGTGAGAATCCAAGGGGAAGCCGACTGGTCGATGGGCCGAGGTGGAGTTGTGGGCTTGGAGGCCCGAGGCGGAGCCAGGGAATCATCACACCATGACAGAACTGAGGACCGGGAAGCTCAAGGTGTAACAGCATCATTAGCCAGAGTCAATGGAGGAGGAGGCAAGGAGCTGAATAGCACAAGCAGAGCTAACTCCGCGGAACTGGATGGCTTACTTGGAATAGGAGGGAATGGGAGGCTGTGAGGGACTATCAGCGACAAAGGAGATTTGAGGCTGGTCTGAACCGTCAGTGACGATGTAGACTTGGAGGCCTAAAACTGGGCGAAACCAGCAGAGGAGGAAGGGCTTGGGCACTGGAAGTCATCAGAAAATCGATCACTCCAGATTGAGGTATACTGACTTCTGATGCTTGAGGATGGGGGTGACCACTCTCTTCATCATCCAGCTCCACTAGAACTCCCACTGGCACACCGGCTCACACACCTGGGGTGCGTTCGAAACCGCATACTCAATGAGTAGGTACTTAATTTCAATAAGTACTTACTTAACGAGTGCTTAAAGAGTAGGTACTTTATAGCCTGATCTCGTCAAGCATGAATGTGAACCGGACATGGACGTGTTATCACAAGCGCAACAACTGAAAAGATATGAGCGACAGGTTTAATTCATCAATCTGTAAATATCTTGATATTGATGAAACTTGCTCATTTTGTGGTCTTGTTGAAGAAACTGCTGAAGAATCCCAAAATCGTCATCTCTTGTTGTTAAATTATTTTATATCCTAAAATGTTCACCCACAAGCAAAACTGGCTTAAATCTTTTTGTTTTCCTCTGTTTCTTGTTGAATTTAACTCTCGTTTCATCCTTCAGGCTTATAAATAACAAAAAATTGCATTTTCAAATGTATTATAATTAATTATTCAAGATAATATATATTAAGATGTTCAACCTTGTCAGTTCATTTTTCCTGTGTATAAAATCTCATATTATGTACGCAAACCCAAGATATTTATGTTAATTGTTGTTGTTTTTAGGGCCTGAGCACCGATGGTGAGAGGACCCTATTGAAATTGCTCCGTTTATTTGTCATTTATGATTGTTTATTGTTAAAGATACAACCATGGTATCTTTCCCTGATCTTGTATAAGTTCTGCAATAAAAAAAATAATATGAGCGACAGGTGCACTGACACCTCATAACATCAGTAACTCGACAGCCCTACCTAAAATGGTTTTCCTCAGCGTTTGTAATGTCTGCACAAAGGAGACGGGCAGCTGCTCGAAGATTAAAAATGTAAATGTAAAAATACTCAAAAAAATTTAATTATCATTCATTTTAAAATTAATATTACCCCAAAATTAATTGCATTGCTACCCCACCCCAAAACATACAATAATAATAATAAAGATAAATGCTGACCAATACTTAATTATATTACGTTTTACTGAAAATGATATAATTCAATAAAACAAACAAAATGTAATTTGTTATATCATATGACATAACTATGCAGCAATACACACTAGATGTGTACATAGTGAACATATAAAACATTTCAGTCAAGCAATTAATTAATGCATTAATTAATTAAATAATTATATTTTATTCACTGACGACAATAAGAAATATGAATAAATTAGTAAAAGAATGAATAAAAGTAGCCATCACAATAAACAAATGCATATACAAGTCAACAACACATGAAACAAAGCTTTATTCAAACTACAAGCATGTATTTACAGGTGGTGAACCCGACATATACTGCCATCTCAACACAGCGCTTCCCATTCTGTGGCTTTATTCTGATGAATCAGAGGACCACCAGAGGTGAGCCGTGCCTTCTTGCCTGAGATTGTTGCTGTGCTTCACAATCTGAGGTGATAAGGGCAGGTGGAGTGATGGAGCGATGGAGGGTTTCATCCATGGCACTATTTCCAGGATTCAGCTGTGTTGATTTGTCCCTGTAACATCCAGAAAAGATTCACGTTACCCTCTGTGATTTATGAGCTCAATACTGCATTTACATGTTGAGGTTGTTGCTGATGTGTTAACTCCCTTTTTTATCTAACATGAATGTTCCTCGATTTATCAATAGTACTAATGGACAAACAAAATAGATAACTTATGTTTAGGTAATTTATGGATTTGTTTATTTACTTTACTTACAGCTCATTTATCTAATGTAAGCCATGTTGACAACAGTGAATTCTACATAATAGCACACATTTATCACTCAGATGTCTATTTCATGTTATGATGTGCTCATCTGCAATACTTATTGAAGATGTTCCTTTCAGCTGTAAATAGACATTTAAAATAAGCGTCTTTCAGTTGTAACGTTATATGGTAAATCCCCTTTAGAGAAGTACTGGAGCTCCCCTGTTAGCTATATACACTCACCTAAAGGATTATTAGGAACACCTGTTCAATTTCTCATTAATGCAATTATCTAATCAACCAATCACACGGCAGTTGCTTCAATGCATTTAGGGGTGTGGTCCTGTTCAAGACAATCTCCTGAACTCCAATCTGAATGTCAGAATGGGAAAGAAAGGTGATTTAAGCAATTTTGAGCTTGTTGTTGGTGTATGTCACAATCTGCTCAGTTACTGGGATTTTCACGCACAACCATTTCTAGAGTTTACAAAGAATGGTGTGAAAAGGGAAAAACATCCAGAATGCGGCAGTCCTGTGGGCGAAAATGCCTTGTTGATGCTAGAGGTCAGAGGAGAATGGGCCGACTGATTCAAGCAACTTTTACATTCATTCGAGGTCGCACGCCTCTGGAGCAATTGGGGGTTAAGTGTCTTGCTCAGGGACACATTGGTGTCTCACAGTGGATTCGAACCCGGGTCTCTCACACCAAAGGCATGTGTCTTATCCACTGCGCCATCACCACCCCCAACACCATCCACTGCGCCATCACCACCACCAACTTTGACTGAAATAACCACTCGTTACAACCGAGGTATGCAGCAAAGCATTTGTGAAGCCACAACACGCACAACCTTGAGGCGCATGGGCTACAACAGCAGAAGAACTCACCGGGTACCACTCATCTCCACTACAAATAGGAAAAAGAGGCTATAATTTGCAAGAGCTCACCAAAATTGGACAGTTGAATACTGGAAAAATGTTGCCTGGTCTGATGAATCTCGATTTCTGTTGAGACATTCAGATGGTAGAGTCAGAATTTGGCGTAAACAGAATGAGAACATGGGTCCATCATGCCTTGTTACCACTGTGCAGGCTGGTGGTGGTGGTGTAATGGTGTGGGGGATGTTTTCTTGGCACACTTTAGGCCCCTTAGTGCCAACTGGGCATCGTTTAAATGCCACGGCCTACCTGAGCATTGTTTCTGACCATGTCCATCCCTTTATGGCCACCATGTACCCATCATCTGATGGCTACTTCCAGCAGGATAATGCACCATGTCACAAAGCTTGAATCATTTCAAATTGGTTTCTTGAACATGACAATGAGTTCACTGTACTAAAATGGCCCCCACAGTCACCAGATCTCAACCCAATAGAGCATCTTTGGGATGTGGTGGAACGGGAGCTTCGTGCCCTGGATGTGCATCCCACAAATCTCCGACTGCAAGATGCTATCCTATCAATATGGGCCAACATTTCTAAAGAATGCTTTCAGCACCTTGTTGAATCAATGCCACGTAGAATTAAGGCAGTTCTGAAGGCGAACGGGGGTCAAACACAGTATTAGTATGGTGTTCCTAATAATCCTTTAGGTGAGTGTATAATAAAACGTGTTTTTACAGCAAAATCACAACTATACTATACTGTCTAACGTCTTTACACCTTCAACAATTCAACAGTTTACTCTACAGTAGTTCAACACATTGACTTTAACACAAGGAACTAGGGCTGTCACTTTTGTGAAAAAATCCTGTTCGATTTTTGAGACATAAGTGTTCATTGAATCGATTGTAAAATTGATTTTTTTTCATGTCTAAAGACGTTTCCATTTTCAACGCCAAATATAGACAAATCCACGGACAACTAGCAGGCATTAGGACGAACGTAAAAAGGGCGCATGAGACGCACAAGTCAGCAATATTTCTAATAATTTATTGGCGTGAAGTTTCGTGCACAATAAATAACAGGAGTGTAACATTCTCGAAAAACAATAAGCAGAGTGGACTGCCATAACATCAATGAAAAAAATTAGCCTTCTGCAAGCTTCAACATGGCTGTGTTTATGATTAGAAGAATAAATGTCAAACAAATTTCGCCTGCGTAGGCGATTGTAATAAACAGCGAAAATAAACGAAAAATTCATAAACAGCATTTATGATTTAAGCTATTCCAAAATTTCCAAAATTATTTTAATTAATGATTCAATCCATTATAGACAACTGTTCAAAAATGAAACTTTAAATGGAGAACAGGCCATGTGTTTTTTTATTTTTTTATTGAACGTAACAACACTTAGGCTAGGCGGGTGTATAATGAAACGTGCAAATAAGGCTAGACCTATTACAAATTATTGGACAGGAAAACAAGTCGATCGACTTTTTCGGGGTCCAGAGCAGAGCGTTTTTTATTTAATATATGTCCAGCTGTTGAGAAGACACGCTCCGACCGCACTGATGTCCCAGGGACACTCAGGTACTTCATTGCCAGCTGCGCAAGGTGGGGGGTATTTCACACTTCCAATCTTCCACCACAAAAGCGGGTCGCTGTCAGCTGGTGATGGTGTCTCCTTTTCATAAGCCATCATCTCCTGTAAGAGGTCGCTTTCGACGTCAATCGCTCTTTCGTAGCCCCTTGTGTAGATGTCTCCAAACAGATCCCCCATTGCTGTTAAGGCCGTCTTTCCCCTGCTTGATTCCAAGCTGCATGGCTCCGCCTCCACTGGTTCGTCATTGTCGCCAGATGCAGTGCCAATTCCTCTCTGATATTTGCGTGCACTTGTTGCTTCTGTTCCTCCGATAAGTGAATTAAAATATGAAACCGAGGATCCAAGTAAGCAGCTTTATTCAAAAGCATAAATGTCGCTTCCTTTTTGGGGTCATAGCGTTTGCTCAAATCTGCCTAGATTTTAGTGGCCATTTCCCTCAAGCAAGACCTCTCGTCTGAATCTGACCTGATTTTTTCAACTTGAGACAAAAGTACATGTTGCAAAGGCAGTACAGCTGAGGATGTGGGGTATTTGCATGTGGACAACGCTTGGGTGGCGATTTTGAAAGGTTTAAGTGTCTCACGCACCTGTTCAACCAGGCGCCACTCAGTTGTGGTCAGTTCTAGATTAGACATTTTTTTTGTCAAATATCACGGCTGCCACTGCTGCTTGTTGCTCAGATGCCCTACAAATCATGTCGCCTGTAGAGTTCCATCGTGTCACACAATCATTGATTAGCTTCTCTGGCTTCAGACGTAGCATACGCTGCTAATCCTCCAAGAGGCTGCTGTCTGTAGTGGATCTGTGAAAATGAGAGGCAGTTTTTCTTAGCCTAGCAAGAGTTGTGTCTATGGCTCTGACATCTAACCCCTTGCGTACAGCCAGGTTGATTGTGAGGGCCAGACACGGTATGTTAACTGCACCCAGGTGCTGCTCCACTGCATTAACATAATTAAGTGCATTATCAGTAGTGACTGCAACAACTGAATAAGGCTGTATTGCGAAATCCCTCAATATGCCAGCGATGCACTCAGCAACATTCTCTGCTGTATGGCTACCTCTCAGCTGCTTCGTTTGCAGTACGAAATCGTGTAGTTCCGAAGTCTCTGAAATGACGTGTGCTGTCACTGTGATGTATGCCTCAGTAGCGAGGGAACTCCATTCATTGGTAGTCAGAGCAACGTTTTTGCCACTCAAAATCTGGTGCATGTTTTCACAACAAGTGTCATAGATTTTCACAATCTTCTTAGTTACTGTTAGTCTAGTAGCCAACTAAGTGAACCCGGAAATGTTGAGTACACCAAAGTTTTATTGCAGAAATGTGAAGTATGGGTC
Organism: Rhinichthys osculus; assembly: GCA_029959095.1. Taxonomy (NCBI): domain Eukaryota; kingdom Metazoa; phylum Chordata; class Actinopteri; order Cypriniformes; family Leuciscidae; genus Rhinichthys; species Rhinichthys osculus. The sequence goes on along the minus strand of JARWKJ010000002.1, from coordinate 11,577,958 downwards.
CCCAGCATACAGAAACTGCTGGATGCTAATTTGCATATGTTGAGCAATTTGCATAATTAGCATTATTAGCTTAATCGTCCATTTTGACCACATATTTTGCACTGTATGGCCAATTTCTACAATATGTGAGTGGTTTTAGAGTTTTTAGAGGATGCTGATTTCTTTTCTGCCATTTTCAGATTTCAAAGAGCTAATTTTATTACATAATTTGATTTATTTAGGCACATTCTGATTACTTTCAGCCATAATTTTAGGTTATTTTTATGGTAAACAAAATAATCTTACATTTCAGAATCATGAGTGCTCTTGTGAATGTTTATGCATTGTTTTCAGGGTGGAGTGAGGCTGAATCCCCTTCTGACACTTTTGAAGATTCAAAATAGCTTTTTGGATAAACGATGAATCTTTGTTAGGCTGCATGTTATGCATTTCTGGAGGAAAAAGCAATGCGGATATTTGACTTAACTTGGATCCTGCAACTGTACAATACATATTAATGATATGATCTATTCATATCATTGTCATGTTCAAGAAACCAATTTGAAATGATTCAAGCTTTGTGACATGGTGCATTGTCCTGCTGGAAGTAGCCATCAGAGGATGGGTACATGGTGGCCATAAAGGGATGGACATGGTCAGAAACAATGCTCAGGTAGGCCGTGGCATTTAAACGATGCCCAATTGGCACTAAGGGGCCTAAAGTGTGCCAAGAAAACATCCCCCACACCATTACACCACCACCAGCAGCCTGCACAGTGGTAACAAGGCATGATGGATCCATGTTCTCATTGGCCCTCATTTATCAAAAGTGCGTACACCAAATTTCCAGCGTACACCTGGCGTACACCCAAAACCACGGTGACTTTGAGATTTATCAATATGGACGTTGGCGTACGGCACGCTCAAATCCTACACCAGCTCAGGAGGTGGTGTACGCACATTTTGAGTTAGTGCGGAAATGTGCAGAAAAACCTAACACCACAAAACGCACTGACAAACTAAAAGATATTATATATTGTGACCCACAGTAAAAAAAAAAACATAGTAATTATAAACTTCAGTGTTTATTTTTGTGCAACATGGACTTCAATGTTTAATTTGTGTGACTTTACCAAAGCATTTGATTTGTAGCCATATGTATTCCTTCAGTTGCGAGCCTGTGCGCTTTACCCTGACGTTTCATGGTTTGGCCCGGCAGGTGCGCACGGACTTCGGTAACGAAAGGCTTTCAATGACCAAAAAATAATTCAGACTGACAAAATAATAAAAAATACATTCTTCTTCTTTTAAATAATAATAATAATACAAATAATAATAATGACATTCTTCCTCTAAATAACAAAAAAGCGTCATTAATAATACAAATCATACTAATAATAATAAGAATATTACAAATAGTCATGCAATTATTAATGTGAATGAATGGTACTCCACATCACATCATCATCATCACTATTGTACACCCCAATACATGTGACGTGATTCGAAATTGAATGCTAATCATAGACTGTAAGATGCTAATTCAAAAGACGTGCTGTAAAATATTGCATTGTGATAGGTCATTTCGGCTCCACGTCAGAGAAGTTTCTCTTCTTTGCCGTCTTCCGTGTGTCCATGGCGTAAAATGAGGGCGTGGGGGAAGCGGAGACTTGAATATATAGGGGCGTGTTATTCTAATGACGATCGTTTTTAGCCGCGGGATTTATCAAGGCCAGGTATTGCGTACACCTGGATTTCAAAGGTACGCACAGCTTCATAAATCAGGCGGTGAGAGGAGTGTAAGCATAATCTTACGCCAACATATACGCCCGTTTCTACGCAAGAATGATAAATGAGGGCCATTCTGTTTACGCCAAATTCTGACTCTACCATCTGAATGTCTCAACAGAAATCGAGACTCATCAGACCAGGCAACATATTTCCAGTCTTCAACTGTCCAATTTTGGTGAGCTCTTGCAAATTGTAGCCTCTTTTTCCTATTTGTAGTGGAGATGAGTGGTACCCGGTGGGGTCTTCTGCTGTTGTAGCCCATCCACCTCAAGGTTGAGCGTGTTGTGGCTTCACAAATGCTTTGCTGCATACCTCGGTTGTAACGAGTGGTTATTTCAGTCAAAGTTGCTCTTCTATCAGCTTGAATCAGTCGGTCCATTCTCCTCTGACCTCTAGCATCAACCAGGTATTTTCGGCCACAGGACTGCCGCATACTGGATGTTTTTCCCTTTTCACACCATTCTTTGTAAACCCTAGAAATGGTTGTGCATGAACATCCCAGTAACTGAGCAGATTGTGAAATACTCAGACCGGCCCGTCTGGCACCAACAACCATGCCACGCTCAAAATTGCTTAAATCACCTTTCTTTCCTATTCTGACATTCAGTTTGGAGTTCAGGAGATTGTCTTGACCAGGACCACACCCCTAAATGCATTGAAGCAACTGCCATGTGATTGGTTGATTAGATAATTGCATTAATGAGAAATTGAACAGGCGTTCCTAATAATCCTTTAGGTGAGTGTACATGCCATACAAGACAGGCCCCGCAAGTCGCTAGGGCAACGCCCGAATGGTTGGTCCTGCCCAGGTTGGTCCGCAAGTCGCAAGATCCAATGTGGACCCAGTTAAAACTCTGCCAGGCACAAGAGTTAAAACTGAGTCTGGGCAACCCGGGTCAGCCCGCCAGACGCAAGGCTAACCAAGAGGACCTCACCTCCGCACCACACAAAGGACACACTGGCTCCCACCTTCAGGCAAACTGCTATGCCTCACAATTAATTAACAAAAGGCAGCCTCATCATCTTCACTATCCTCGTCTGTTCTGTCATCATCTTCTCCAGACCCTTCATCCCTCTCTTTGTGTTCTTGGTGTTGTGTAAGTATGTTGCAGCATATACCATCATTGCCTTTGCATGAACAATAACTAGTACAGGCCAGACCTGCAGCTGCACAGCTGCACTTTGCTGATGTGCAAGGTTTCAACCTGACTTTGCAACCAAAGCTGACAACATCTAACAAAGCAGGAGGAGCAACTGGACTTGAATCCTGGGTGGGCATAATCAGTTCCTCTCCTTCCTTTAGGCCCATCTTCTTGTCCCATCCAAACAAGGTGATATCCACAACCGGTGGATCAGGCTGGTCTGCTGCTTTCCATAGCAGCACCTGTAGGTGGGCACATCTTCCATGAAGGCGCATATTGCGCTCTGTAGGAGGTAGTGTCTTCAGTGCTGGGGGCATCTAAGGTTACAGAGTTTCTCAGATTGTACAGAGCCAGAAAGAAAGCACTCGTTGCTTTTGTGATCTGTAAATCTGTGGCTTCTGCCTCTCCAATACAGTGGAGAAGCTTACCAGGAACGACTCTCATGGCCTTGAGTGCAGACACCTTTCCCTTCCCGACAAGATATGAGGAGGTATCACATCCCGAAAGATCATGCATGGCCAGAATGGAACCACATTGGCTCACCCAGATTCTCTGCAGTTGCATTTATGCTGAGAACAGTGCCTTTCCATTTTTTCATCTGTAGGTTAGTTGTGATACCAGCCTTCCAACACCAATAAACCATAAGCACAAAGACATGTGTCATCACTGAGAATGTGAACAGTTCAAGCCCCATGTCTGACAGCATCTAACATGTAAGATATAAGTGATATATCGGCCTCATCATGAGTGTCAATGCTGTCAGCTTTACTGACCATCATGATCTTACTTCCTACATTGAAAGTACACAGGTGTTCGCTCAGCCTTTGTTTGTTGTGCTTTTTTTTCAAGACTTTGTCTCGACTAGGTAGAGGTGTAGTCAGTGAGAGCTTATACTCTGTGGAGCTCTCTCCTGCTCTTCAATGTCTCTCATGGTCCTTGGCAGACACCTGCAAATATCTGTCAAAGATAACAAATGTTTGGGTGTCGAAACAATCAAGCGGACGTCCCATGCTGGCTCCCGTCGTGCTTCACCCTCCTCTTTGTGTCTGTTGGACACAGTCTTCTCTGATGCTAGTGTATCACTGTACATGTCATCCAATGACTGAGAGAGATGGAACTGGATTAATATTCTGAATGTTCTGATCCAATCTGACTTCTGACCTGTAATGTTGCCTGAATCATAATCATACACTGATCGCTCGTTGGCCAGAGGAGAACTGGTCCCCGACTGAGCCTGGGTTCTCCCAAGGTTTTTTTTCTCCATTTCTATCACCTGATGGAGTTTTGGTTCCTTGCCACTGTTGCCTTACTTAAGGTGGACGATGACGCAATTTTCTTCTAGAAACAAACTTTGTTGTATTAATTTCATGTTATCACTGTGAAGCTGCTTTGATACAATCTGTATTGTAAAAAGCGCTATATAAATAAAGGTGACTTGGCTTGACTGACTAGATGTGAACATATGCCAAATGATTGGATCCAAACTGCAACCTGCTCAGGGTTGGTTGAAATACCCTTCATGCCTCCTGCTCCCTTCCCTTCCCTTGCCTGATGTATGTCTGCTTCCCAAAACATTTCGGCTCACACTGCAGGTGCACCATCTAAATGGCGGCACACATGACTTCCGGCAAGAAGGTCTCTTTGTTTTGAAAGTACTTAACCCTAGAGTTGAATGGCTAAATAATCCTCCACAACAACTTGAGAAATCAGCAATAACACTGAATATCGACGGTTTTTAATCGTTTCCTTATCAAACCACAAGAAGTCTGAATTTTAAAAAAAGAAGAATCTGAAATTTTAAAATAATGGTAACTAATTTTAGAACACCAGATTCACCCACAAAATGGATCTGACTAGAAATTCACAATGTATTGAACAATACTGTCATTATAACTCCACTTTCTGTCCACTTTTTATCTTAATGTGAAAACATAAGTAATGTCAACATTAAAATGTCAACATTAAACCCATTGACTGACTTTTGTACGAAAATTAAGGCGATATAAGAAAAAATCCCTTCTGATGCTCCCTTGCTTTACAACATACATATTACAACTACAACAGCTAGCTGCAACAGCTTATTTGCATAAAGACATGACCGTACCTCAAGAAATGTAAACAAATTTAGGTTATCAACATTCACATCAAAGAGCAAGAGCTCTTGTGATTCTGAAATGTGAGATTATTGTGTTTACCATGAAAATAACCTAAAATTTTGTCCGAAATGAATAAAAAATGTTTCTAAATTTATCTGAATTTGTTATAGAATTACCATTTTGAAGTCTGAAAGTGCCAGAAATGAAATCAGCATCCTCTAAAACCTCTAAAACCACTCACATATTGTATAAATTGGCCATACAGTGCAAAATATGTGGTCAAAATGGACGATTAAGCTAATTATGCTAATTATGCAAATTGCTCAACATATGCAAAATAGCATCTGGCAGTTTCTGTATGTTGGGGACCCATACTTCACATTTCTGCAATAAAATGTTGGTGTACTCAACATTTCCGGGTTCACAATGGGGCTTTATGGGCTGGCTACTAGACTATGTGGTTCGGCTAGGTATAATGTATCTCGGCTCAAGTTCATGAACAAAATCAATGAAACCTTCACCCTCCACTATGCTAATTGGCCTCATGTCTCGACAAATGAACTTTGCAAGCTTCAAGTTTATAGCTTCTTTCAGTGCAGCAGATAGAGGTGCAGACGGGGGGAAAAGTTTGTCAGTCTTGGCTGTGTAGCAGGTGGCTCTACCGGGTCTAGGTCTTTGTATTCATCTGGATGATAAAGCTGCATATGCCCCCTCATATTTGTAGTGCTGCTGTGATATGGGAACTCGCGATCGCACAGTTTGCATACCACTTTGTCCTTCTGCATAGTTTGATCTACAGTCCAAAACCCGAAGTGCTTCCATATCGAACTCCTCAAGTTATTAGGGGTTATGACTCGTCTCTCATGTTGCACAGGTTGATCGCCGTTATCTTCCATTTTTTTGGCAAAACACCAGCAGCAGCCGATTGAACGTAAACCACGTGGGGAATTTATTTTTAGCTTTCGCAACGCCTACTGCACTTTCGAAATTCTTTATTTTCTTTTTCTGCTTGTTTGTGAGTTTTGTTACATCTATCTTTTTTATTTGTTTAATTCGTTTAAAATCAATGATGTACATTTGGTTAAAATCGATTCCCTATTTTCGTTTTCGATACTTGCGTTGGTTGGTCCGATCGATTGTGCAATCGATTTTCGAACGTAAAGTGACAGCCCTACAAGGAAATGGAAGCTTTAGTGTAAAGTTCTGCCGGGAAGACTCAATTGCTACGTCACTTATTACCTTATCATCTATCCAATCGTGTCTAATACTTGCGGTATAAAAGACCAGTACTTACACATGTTTGAGTTCGCAGATGCTGACGCTTTCATTCACCTCCATCCTCCCCACCACCAACAGGATGGTCCCTTCCCCTCCATCCTCTCATGTTGTTTCAAACCTGCATTAAACTTTTTAAATTTGTCGCCTTCTTAACTGCTTAAACATTAAGATATTTTGCAGAATGTCTGGTCACTGTTTTCACAGCTTTGTGTAATGTGCTGTTGGATATGTAAGTCATTATTTCACCTCCTCCACAGCTCTCAAATATAATCCTCCTGTTCACACTAGGTGCAACACAATTAGTTGCTATTTAATTTCACACAGCTAAATTAATGAGTTCTCCGAGTCTTTCCAAATTAAATCAAGTAAAGCTGATTTATTTTATCCAAATGTCTAGAAAAATTATGTCAGAAACAGTAAGAGAAAGAAAAAAACCTAGCAATAAAGGAAAATGTTACAATTTTCTAGGGCTGCCCCCTATAGTCAATTAAACGTTAGTAGACGAGAAGAGGCTTAGTAAACCAAGACCAAGTCCGTGAGTGACAGATCATGAAACGGTGGGTCCACTCCTTGTGGTAATTACAGTATGTCGGGTAGGAAATCAAGTAGTAGCAACTTTACATGGCCACTCACTCTAGTGTTAATTAACCTAGATAAATGTGTGCTGTTATTAGGTGCATATCCAAGTGTTCATGCGGAGTGTGGAAGGCAGCCAAATTTTGCAAAATGATATTGTTGTTTCTTGTACATTTTATGATATAAGTAAAATGTCCAGTGAGTGGCAGTGTCGAGAGACTGGCGCAGCTTGGATATGTCAATCCACCTCATTCTGTTCTGGGTGCCTCTCTTCTGGAACAGTGGGCATGGGATATCTCCACTGAAGGCCACACCCAGAACCAGAACATCTGTGTCGTCAGCTGTGATGATCACCCCTTTGTAGCCTGACTCTGCTGCGTGAAGAGCATGCAAAAGCATGTGCGTATCCGCTTCCTCCTGTGATGATTTCAGCTCTGTTGCCTCTTCCCAGTGCTCTTTATCCAGCTTGAAGCAGTCTTCGCCACATGTGAGGTACATAGTCTCGTTTTGGATCTTCTCTCTGTGTTTGGGCTCTTTCCATTCTTAACCAAGTAGGCGATCAGGCTTGTCTTGTTGGTAGCGCTGGAGAGCAGTCTCCTCCTCTGCTGGATCTTGTGGCCTGACACAATGTTCTTGAACTGAATTCCCATGTCTGTGCCTCCCTTAGCCCTCCCAGCATCTTTGATTGACATGCCCTTGTACACATCAAAGACAACATCCGCTGGCTCTTCCCCCCTTCATGCAGCACATTGTCCAGAGCTGAGACAGCCAACTGCAAAGGTCTTGACTTGGCCCTTCAGTTTCTGTAACGGGCTCATTCCGCCAATGACGGTTGTTGATGGCTCTAGGATTTCCTCAGCTGGGGACGCGCTCTTCTCCAACTCTCTGGCCAAAGCTGCCTTGTTGGTCTTGTGTATAGAAACCCATCCCCATTAGCTAGGGCCCAAGGCAGAGGTCCCAGAGGATGAGCCAAGACGTCACTCATGTGTAGTTGTCGGCTCTGTGCCACCAAGCGTTGCTTCTTCTTGATCTCTGAGAATGTTTTCAGCTTTTTCTTGGTCATCGTGTCGTAGAAAAGTGTCACTCTTGTTTCCAGACGTTCTGTCTTGAAATTTTGGTAAGCCTCTTCTCCAATCTTCTTGGCCTCAAGGGTTAGGGTTAGGGCTTTTTAGTCATTTTGTAAATATTAATAGGCATAATAAAGGCGATATCTTTGAATTCATCCTGATATTTTGTTGTTTTGAGATGTAAAAAATATAAAAGAAAAGAAAAATAACACATGTATTCTCGACTCTACACTGTCTACTATTGGAAAGTCATAAAATGTACAGAATATCTGGTCTGGCCCATGGAATTGTGTGTTTGTGTGAAAAGGAATAAATGTTGTTTGTATTTTACTGCCACTAGAGTTAATTTCAGCCTGAAACTGCGATGAATTGTATATAGGTTAATTCTTTGGGAGTTTTGCAAAAATGTAGGTAGAGGCATGTTTTTTTCCAATGAATTTTTTCCTAGGTTAAAATTTGGATAGTCTCCTCTACTGATCTCTTTTCAAAAAAAAATATTATAATAATAAAATTTAAAAAATAGATAATGCTCAATAACACATCCTGTGCTGACCACGGCAGACACTAAGGCTGTGTCTCCTGCCCCTGTTAGCAGTTAGCCTGATGAAAACTTTATCCGTCCACATTACCCTCTCCCCCTGGAGCTCTACCGATAGATTCATTAACACATTAACACAGAGTCTGATTTAAATGGAGCTGCTCTCATGGGGTAAAATCTATTAGAGCAGACAACCTCTGTCACATCTCCTCAGCATCTCATCTGGCTCTCATGACTCCTGGCAGCTCAGGGAAAAAGAAAAGTGGCCTCCAGTAATGTGGCAACACTATAACTCAGCAAGTCTGTGCAGTATGCATACACTTATGCAAAGGAGTAGCGTTGACAGGCCTTTTCCGTTTTCAGAAAGCCTGGGACTACCAGCCTAAAGCCCCAGTCACAGCTTCGCTTCAGTTCACTTGGCAAAACAAATTATTGTTTAGAACAGTAGGCCTCTGTTTGAGTTGGTTGACTGGATGACAGTAGTAAATTTATTGAGTGTTCAAATTATCCCAGAGGTTCCAGGCACCGTCGGGGGGAAAGTACGTTTTGTGACATGTTTCCTTGGTCTCGAAAAAAATCTATGATGTCGCTGTCCACCTTGTGGTGGCACATGAAGAAAAAGATTTATTTACAATGTTCTTGGGGAAATAAGGCATCATGCACAAAACAAGCAATTTCCTTTCCTGATGAGAACTCAAAAAATGAAGCACTGTTCACATAATATTCTGATTGGGAAGTATTATGAACACAGACAAGATAAATAAACTTATCATTGCATCTAAACCAACAACATGTTTATTAAATCCAATACCAACTAAATTTCTGAAAGAAGTGTTACCTGTAGTGGAAGAGCCTCTTCTTAATATTATCAACTCGTCTTTATCTTTATGTCATGTTCCAAAAATATTCAAGCTGGCAGTAATAAAACCTCTCATTAAGAAACCGCAATTAGATCCAAATAACTTAGCAAATTACAGACCCATTTCAAATCTTTCATTTATGTCTAAAATACTAGAAAAGACTGTGTCCGCTCAATTGTGCTCTTTCATGCAAGCAAATGAGATATATGAAAAATTTCAGTCAGGATTCAGACCGCATCATAGCACAGAAACTGCGCTAGTTAAAATTACAAATGATTTACTTTTAGCGTCTGACCAAGGCTGTATCTCAATATTAGTTCTACTCGATCTTAGTGCTGCGTTTGACACTATCGATCATAAAATACTCTTGGATCGACTACAAAACTACACTGGTGTTCAGGGACAGGCATTAAGCTGGTTCAGATCGTACTTATCGGACCGTTACCATTTTGTTTGTTTAAATGGGGAAAATTCGAAGATAACGTCAGTAGACTATGGAGTGCCGCAAGGATCGGTGTTAGGCCCTCTGCTATTCTCAATATATATGCTGCCACTTGGTAATATTATAAGAAAACATGGCATTAATTTCCACTGTTATGCTGATGACACTCAATTATATATTTCATCACGGCCAGATGAAAACACTAACTCATCAAAATTGACAGAGTTTCTTAAAGATATAAAATGCTGGATGACGCATAATTTCCTGCTACTAAATCCAGATAAAACGGAGGTATTACTTGTTGGTCCAAAAAACTATCCACAAAACCACTTACAATACAACTTTAATATAGAAGGATGTCCTGTTACTTTATCCTCTACGGTAAAAGACCTGGGTATTATACTAGACCGCAACTTGTCTTTTGAAAATCATATTTCATATGTTACAAGAACAGCCTTTTTCCATCTTAGAAACATTGCTAAATTACGTAACATGCTATCTGTTTCTGATGCAGAAAAGTTAGTTCATGCATTCATGACCTCGAGACTAGATTACTGTAATGCTTTATTAGCTGGTTGTCCTGCATCCTCAATAAACAAGCTACAGTTAGTGCAAAATGCAGCCGCTAGAGTTCTTACTAGGTCAAGAAAATATGATCATATAACACCGATTTTATCATCTCTACACTGGTTACCTATCAAGTTCCGTATCAATTACAAAGTACTATTACTGACCTATAAAGCCCTAAATGGTTTAGCTCCTGTGTATTTAATGGACCTTCTATCGCCCTACAATCCATCGCGTTCTTTAAGATCACTAAATTCGAGGCTTCTAGTCATTCCTAGGATATCTAAGTCCACAAAGGAGGGAGGGCGTTCTCACATTTAGCTCCTAAACTCTGGAATAGCCTACCCGATATTTTTCGAGGCTCTGACTCGCTGTCCCAGTTTAAAACTAGATTAAAGACGCATCTCTTTAGCCAAGCATTTACATAATGCTTACCTTTTATAATACTGCTGAATCAGATCAAATACATTTAATACTATAAAACTTGAAGAGTCTGTAGGTTATCTGTATAGGTTGCATAGTATTTACAGTCATTACGTTCCTGTGTATATTGCGTGAATGACGGGTGGTTGGGCAGATATTGTGTTGCGGTAGGTAGTATGCCATACGGAACCGTTGTCCACTGAAACTGCCTATTCACGCACCAGTGGGGCTCGACAGCCTTAGTCAACAGGTTGGCGCGTATGGTTGGGTTGCGGAGAGATTGTGAGATTGTGGTTAGGTCTCAGCAGCAGGAGGGACGTAGAGGTCAGTAAGCTGGGCTGAGTTGAGTGGGGGACGGAGGGGGGTGATTTTGGGACGCAAGAGTCACTGTCTTCATGTTTTATCATTTACGACTGTGCTATGGAAATCATCATTATGAACAGCAGCTACGCTAATTATTTTCCCTTTGCTTTTCTTCTGTTATCTCGGGACGCGAGTCCCGAGAAAATGGCGTTCGTCAGCTCCAGTTTGTATCCAGCCTCTCACGGAGACTTCAGATGCTCCAATCACAAAGCCTGTGAAGTGACGACTCAACACGGGCGATATGGACTGTCTATGGTGGACGGCACTGATCCTCAACTACTCGTCTTACTTGGACTTCCAAAAAATACTCTAAATGTTCCGATCCAATCTGACTTGTAATTCTGCCCGAATCATGCACTGTTCCTTCGTTGGCCAGAGGAGAACTGGCCCCCCGACTGAGTCTGGTTTCTCCCAAGGTTTTTTTCTCCATTCTGTCACCTGATGGAGTTTTGGTTCCTTGCCACTGTTGCCTTGGCTTTTGGCTTGCTTAGTTGGGGACATTTAACATTTAATATTCAATAATATTATTGATCTGCCAATTTCTTTTAGAAACAAACTTTGTTATATTGTTTTCATGTTATCACTGTGAAGCGCTTTGATACAATCTGTATTGTAAAAAGCGCTATATAAATAAAGGTGACTTGACTTGACTTGACAAGAGTGATACAAACAGTGAAATGTCCTAGTACTGACATTCTAACAATCAGTACTCTCGAAATGCCTCTTGGCCAATCATAATTGAGTTTTGATCTTTGTTATGATGGGGAGTTGGTATTGCACTTTCTAAATCAGTAGCTGACACACTGACATTTTACTTAGAATCGAAGATTTTGGTTAAAATAAACACATTTGGATCAAATGTATAGTGCAAAGATGACGTAACTGGTCAAAATGTCAGTACAGAAGCTTAAACCATAGACTAGTTAGGCTCCCTGGCCCAAGTGGTTTAGGCTGGTCTGGTTTGCTGGTTTAAGAAGGGGTTTGGACTAGAACAAATAAGAGAAGAAAACCACCATTGGTTGGTTTAGCTCAGCAGGCCAGACTCCCATGTGCTAACATCCACACAAATAAATAAAGCTTTAACTTACTTTATGATTGTTAATCTCTTTTATTACGGATGAGTCCTACTGCGGGACTGAATTAATGAACACCAGTGTCGTTCCACACGAACATTATAAACTTAATTAATAGTAGGAGGTAAAACTTTCCCACAAACTCATATGCTAGGAAATCTTATTTACTTCCCGGTGGGGTCCTGATGAACAATGTTTTAAGGAATGGAGTTCCAAATTAGATTTTGTGAGTCACTCCACAAAACTAAACTTGTCTAAACTGAATTTCAAATTGAGGATGGTGTGTATACTGTGTGTATATTGTTTCTAGGTTGGTGAAGGAGTCAGCGCTGCATTCAGCTTTATTGATAGTATATGTGGTTAATATTCTAAATCAGTAAATACTGTTGACCTTTTGTGTGATGCACTATACTCCATTCAAAACAATTAACCTCAGCATGTTGCTAATTTCTCCCCGAAACCCTTTATAGGAATTGAAAATACGGATGGATGGACACAGCAGGACTATTGGAAAATGTCAAAGAGGTGGATAAAGATGAAAGTAAAAGGAATGTTGTGTACACTATTTCTTCCCTTCCCTACACACCAAAATCCCCGGTGTTAAATTAACACCCTCAGTGTTCATATGTCCACACTACAGGGTGTTAAAATAACACTGAAGCAGTGTTAAAGTTAATGAGATAATTGTGATTAATTAAGTGATGAATGACCATTAGTGGTGAAACCTGATGTTAATAAGCAGAATCATTAAAGGAAAGAGAAACAAGAAGAACAGAAAAAAAGAGAGACAGACCAACTACAACTGACTTCCAGCCATTACACATTATTGCACTTATTACTAACCAATTTGACTATTTCAGTCATACATCTACTAAAGTTCTTATTGAGAATTAAAATAAGTTTAAAGGGTTAATGTTGTAATTAAAGTTTAATTTGAAGTCACCATTATGGTGATCAGTGTTTACTTTAATTGTGGTCTTGACCCTTTGTTTTTTAATATTAGTTTTTCTCTGGCTGCTCTTCTTCTGCATTCTCTGAGACCCAAGTCATTTATAAAAGAGCCACAGTACTGCAGTAACTTCCATTTTTATTGCAGATATTGTGTGGCAATTTGCCAGGAAGTGGACCTGGATGCCTGGAGACTTTGATACAAATGCTTTGGGACTGTCCAGATGTGCAACACTTCTGGGATATAGTGCTTGACGTTTTGTACAAGGCTATAAGTATTTGTTTTCCCAAAAAATCTTGATAATTTATTGGTGAATGACAATTCTCAATTTGAGAATGTATATGGACATTTTGGCTAGCTGCCATAACTGCTGAAAATAAACTACTAGTTCACTGTTGGAAACCTCCTCATGACCTTTCTACTAAGTCACCTTTCACCTTTATTTATATAGCGCTTTTTACAATACAGATTTTTTTCAAAGCAGCATTACAGTGAAACAGGAAAATAATGTGCGTTCAGCAGATCTAGAAGAAAATAGCACCATAGTACAGCTGAAGTAAGTTCAGTGATGGTTTTTTTTTTTTGTAAAAAAGTTATTAATTGAGTTATTTCATACATATAGTGGAGAAAACAGTTATGTCATCGTCCAATTTCGTTTAGTTCTCATATAATCATGTGACTGCAGGCACATCAATAATATTTTTTGAATATTAAGTGTCCCCAACTAAGCAAGCCAAAAGCCAAAGCTAAGCGTTGGCTATATTCTTTATTGGAGATCCTATATCTGTGCAGACTCATTACGCTAAACCTGTAACTTTGTCTATGTGGAAGAATTGGATGTCTACAATCAAGGAAATTGTGGATATTTAATCTACAGCTTCTACTTCTTTTGTTATTATTTTTACTATTTGTTTTTATCTGTGTGTTTATTTTATCCCATTTTATTTATGTATCTGTCTAAGTCCTGTAGTAGTGCAATAAGTTGGGCGAGGGATGGGGGTAATAGTGATCAAACACATTTTCTTTCTTTAAAATGTTCTGTATGGTTTAAAAAAAAAACTAAATTACACCAAAACGTTTTTGTTTTATTTCCTTCCGTCTTAAGGAGAACCTATCTTATTCTAGTGCTTCAGTGAAAAGAGAAGAGGGGAAAACATCACTGAGGTGGACAATGGAGGAAAAGAAAAGAAACGAAGGAATCTTTCAGCAGAAGACTTTATAATTTGTGGCCATCAGTATGCAGGCTGAGAGACAGACAGCAGATGACTCCATCACACACTCCACTGCCCCTTACAGCTCCACAATCAGCACTGTCATGCGGGTTAGTGTTTGTGAGGGGATGTCAACCTGCCTCGATGCACATCACTGTCTTTCATCTGCATAAAAAGGACAAGGGCAGCACTTCCTGATAATGGGAAAGGCATACATTTGACTTCTGCCACCCACTGCAGCAGTATGGCATACAAATATTAATGGCTTGAACTCTTAGAAATATCCTAAGATCTGGACATTTTGTGGTGCACAATGTTAAAGATCACTGCAAGATTGTGTGTGTCAAGGAATCAAGGTTTGCCCTTGCTGGTCAAAGCTGTATCTACACCATCTGGCTCTAAACAACTTTCTTAAATTTTTACACAAAGACAAACATTTCAATGCATTAGTAGATGATTTGGCAGTGACTGACTGCTTTATGTTGTAAAATGAGACTATACAGTGACGAATTATGTTTGTCAGTGCTGAAGAAGATGAATCATACAACAAATAAATGCTCCACAACATTTGCTAAAAATGCACAGATGGACACATTTTCTATTATAGACATTAGCAGAGCCCTGGGCCAAGTGCTTTCCATTCTATTCAATCTAATTATTTTTGAAGACAGTCCATGAGCTTCACACACACCGTCACTGACCAATGTTCCATAACCAGAGCCAAATGTCAGCGCTCCTCACTAAACAATGGCTCTGTAATTAATCACCTGTCAAAGGCCAGTCATTTAGCTTCACAACACAACAATGCAAATCTTTCATCAAATCCTTATAAAGTTCACTGGTTGTCTTTCCTTTCGTCCCTATGGGTGCCTTGACCTTCTGATACATTTGAACTATTCAGAGTGCCAAACCATAATACTACTGTGGTTTTTATATAAAGTGTGTGTGTCTGTGTGGTCCTGATAAAGGGGGTGAGGGGGAGGGATGGGAAATGCCCTCATAAGAATAGTAATACCAGTAATTTTTCACCATGTGGGCACATTTATGTGGTACCTATGGAAAAACAGAAAATGTAAAGATGCAGAAAGTTTTCTGTGGGGTAGGGTTAGGGTTATGGGATAGAATACACAGTTTGTCGAGTATAAAAAAAGTCCCCATAAAACATGGAAACCCAACATGTGTGTTTGTATAGGATAACATAAAATTCAAAATGGCTACCGCTCATAAACACCTCAATCAATTCAACTGAGCTTGATTCGAATGAATTTCGATCTGTGTAGATTGGCCTGAAACCTGAAATCTTATTAGTAAGGGGAAAAAGGCATTGCCCGAATCTGACTTTTTTCTCAATCAGATTAAAAATATCTAGCGCAAGTGCAATGTGTATGTTTACATAGACAGCAAAAGCCCCAGTGTTAAATTAACTCTCCTCAGAGTTTATTTGAGTTCATACTCAAGAGTGTTTAACACTGAAGCAGTGTTAAAGTTAATGAGATAATTAAGTGATGAATTAGGTGATGATTGACCATTAGTGAAGACACCTGATGATAACAAGGAGAATCACTCAAGGAAAGAGTCACCTTTTTTAGGTCACTATTATGGTGATCAGTGTTAGTTTTAGTTCGGCTCTTGAGGGATAATAAAATCCCTTTGATTATTTAAAAAATTGCCAGATCTGCTGTAATCAATAAGGAAAACCTATCTCAGAGATTAGGATATAAATTAATTTAGTTATTCAGAATACAACATGAAATCATAACCAACAACACCTGATCACATTTGATCTGGGCTTGTCTGGCTGCTATAAGTCAGTTACAGCAGCCAGACAAAATCTAGTGTTATAAAGTCACGCGTCAAGAGCCCAACTAAAGGGAACACTGATCACCATAATGGTGAGCCACAATTGTGACTCTTTCCTTCAGTGATTCTGCTCGTTAAAATCAGGTGTCTTCACTAATGCTCAATCATTACTCAATTAATCACTTAATTATCTCATTAACTTTAACACTGCTTCAGAGTTCATTTTAACACTTTTAAGTGTGGACTCAAATAAACTCTGAGGAGAGTTAAATTAACACTGGGGTTTTTGGTTTTGGTTCTGGCTCATATTCACAACCTCACACATATTCTCAAACCTATCATTTTCAACATCTTCAAAATCAATATTCTGACAGCTTTTTCAGCAGATCCACCATCAAGTGACAGTGACAGTAATATTTTACTGCATACAGAACTTGCTCTGCAGTAAATCGCTGAGCCATTTCCAGTTTTGCTGATGATACTTCCTATTCCTAATGTCTAACTTTAAAAAATGAATGAGGAGGAGGGTAGTGAAGACGCCCCTGGTCACTAAAGACCCGACGTATGCATAAGGGTATGTATAAGGGTTAATATCCTTACTTCATATATTTTCACAGCCTTATAACATTTAATGGTGCTGTAAGTGATGTTTTCTTGAACTTCCATCCGACATAGCCACTGAATTAGACTATTATTTCCAAAACCCTCCCTGCAAGAAAACAGCTGCACTATTTATATTGTTGTATTCATAGATGGTGTAGGAGTTGTCATCTCAGTGTTGTCAAAG
Source organism: Rhinichthys osculus (assembly GCA_029959095.1). Classification (NCBI taxonomy): domain Eukaryota; kingdom Metazoa; phylum Chordata; class Actinopteri; order Cypriniformes; family Leuciscidae; genus Rhinichthys; species Rhinichthys osculus. Next base: position 11,561,016 of record JARWKJ010000002.1, on the reverse strand, counting down.
GTAGCAAAACAAATGACAAACTAACAAATAATCATAACATCTTGAATGATCTGCTCCGTCTAGCATGCTCTCAGCTTCCTGCTTCCCACATAAGGGCTTCCCAAAGAACATGCTAAATGAAAATGAAATGTTAATAAGTCTTTCCCCTTTGTGGTTTAATAATTCATGCACTTGAAGGTTTAAAGTACTAAATAGAAGTAAGGAAGCTTCCCTGTGATTATATGATCACAGAAGGAAACATGATGTGCGTTTGTGGTCTGTTGCTGTGGATTCCTCCTGTGAAAAATAGAAGAGCCCAGCATGCTTTCGCATTCACATCAGTATTTACTGGAAATATATATTTAACTACAGAAAAATAGCAAAGCACAGCCCTGTCAGTAGTGATAGAACAACATGAGGTATGGTGATTTTTCCACATCATTTTCTGTTACCTTTCCCGCTCAGTATGTACTGGAAAAATATGGACATAATTCAATGGCAGTTTTTCATGTTTGTTGACAGTCCACAAAAAATAAAAAATTCTGTCCTTTTTGCTGACAATCATTTTGGCATCTCTGAAGCTTAAAAAAAAGGATCAATTTAACCCTTAAATGCATACCTCAGGTCTTTATTCCCCAGATTCACTACACTCCTCCTCGTTCATTTTTTAAAGTTAGACATCAAACATAATATTCCTCAATCTATTAATTATAAACAATAAAACAAGAATAAAATGTATAATGCATGTTTTCGAATAATTTGTTTGTAAAAAGTGTATAGGGACGGACAGCGCTGGTCAGAATTATTTGCCTCTTTGGTAAATATGATCAAAGATGGCTGTAAAAAATAAATCTGCATTGTTTATCCTAAGCAAAAATCTAACCTTTTATTGAAGTAAAAGAATTGAAAGGTTGGGGGGGGGGGTTGGGTAATAAATGTTTTTCTCCAAAACACATTGGGAACAATTATTTGCCCCCTTTTATTAAATGCTTTTTGCAACCTCCTTTCTCCAAGATACCAGCTCTGAGTCTTCTCCTATAATGCCTGATGAGTTTGGAGAACACCTGACAAGAGATCAGAGACCATTCATTCCATAATCTCTCCAGATCCTGCAGATTCCCAGATCCATGTTGGTGCTTCTCTTCAGTTCAGCGCACTCATTTTCTATAGGGTTCAAAAAGCAAATGGTTTTGTTTCATCTGACCATAGAATGTTTGAAAAGTAACTTACACTACTGGAAACGGATGGGTTCTGTGGTCAGATGAAACAAAAAAATTAGCTTTTTTTGGCAACAAACACTTAAGATGGGTTTGGTTCATACACGGATAAAAAAGTACCCCATGTGTAAAATGAAATTCTCTGCTGTATCTTTACTGCTGTGGGCCTAATTTTCCCCCAGAGGTCCTAGACATCTTGTTCATGACATCATGGATTCGATCAAATACCAACAGATAAAAAATCAAAACCTGATAACCTCTGCTAGAAATAACTGGCCATGTTTGGATATTCCAAGTCAAAAACAAACATCAAAACCAATCAAAACCAAGCATCTGCAATGGCCACCCCAGTCCCGGACCTGAACCCTATAGAAAATGAGTGGAGTGAACTGAAGAAGCGCCCTCATGGATCTGGAGAGATCCCCCCCTCCCCCCCCCCCCACTTTCAGTTATTTGACTTCAATTAAAAGTTTAGATTTTTGCTATTTTTTAAAATAAAATTTCAAAAGGATTAACAATGTGGATTTTTTTTTACAGCCATATTTGATCATGTTTATAAGGGGGCAAATAATTCTGTCCAGCCCTGAGGTGTGTAATAGTGTAAGTTTTTTTTTTTTTTTTCTGTGCAACAATAATTGGATGCCTGATAACTCAATAAGTGCAATTCACCTTGTTCCAAAAGTTAATGAAGTATGCTTTATTTTTATTCTTTTGTAATTGTTGTTAAAATATCAGGGGAGTCTTTATACTATTGTGGCAGTTTGTGGTATACCGATCCAGGTCGCTAAAGACCCGAATATGCTATAATGGTTGGCAAAACATTAATCCATTTAAGGGTTAATGGCAGTGTAGTTATCAAAGACATTTTTACTTGCATTTGTTTTAGAAACTTTCATAAAGTTAGAAAAAAACCCTACGTAAAGTTTCCCAAGCACAGGTATTGAGCGTCTCAGGTGCATTCAGCAAAAAACTGCATTCTTGATGTTTTCATGCCTGAGGAACATGTTTTTATCATTTTATTGTTTTTTGCTTTGTTATTATTTATTTATTTATTGTGCAGTGGTTGGGAAAAGAGACCACCTAGTACACCAGCCCCAAAAAGTGCTTTAAATTGCAAAATAAAATAAATCATATATTATTGAAATATTGTAACCATTTACACGCACATCTGTGAAGTATTTTATATGTCAGTTTTCTTTGGTACAAATGCAGCTTTGTATTGTTTTTATTATTATGTTCCTACTTCAGGACACTATATAAAAAAAATGCATGGCATAATTTGCCTTAAATCATTGACAATTTTATATATCGTATATATTTATAATGTGCCAGCACTATCATAAAAGCTCAATATTTAAGTTTATCCAGTGTAATGATGTCTTTGGGTCAGAAAAATGTACAAGACGTGCAATAAATTATACAGTACATAAATAATAGAATGCTCAAACATTCTCAAACAAACAAATAATAATAATAATATATATATATTGTTTTAAACTGTGTAAACACCCTCACAAACGTAAGCACATGCATTAGAGGATTAGTAAACAACTTTAATTTTCCCAGAATTACCATTAGTTGCCATTAGAAACTTATGAATAACACAAAGAAAAATGCAGAGAGCAAGACGGGGGAAAACAAACAGATGTAGCGCGAAGTGTTTTATGTGCAAGTATCAAGATGAGAGATAAATGACCGTTTAATGAGCAAGTGCTTTTCCTGAGATCCCAAGATGGCTTTCTGAGAATGGTAAATTCACCAGCTTCTGTCACACTCACTGATCCAGCAACAACATTGACCAGCGCTTCACTTCAACAACATGTAGCGGTGATGGGTTCAGGGCAAACGCACAAACAGACTTTCTGTTTGAGTCTCCTGGAAAATCTTCTGAAAGAACTATTCATTCCACACAATCTATAGGTTTCCAGATCAATGGTTCTTTTGCAGCAAAGAAAGGGAGAGATCATGTAATAATGAAAACTCAGTCATTATGTACTCACTCTCATTTTCTTTCAACACTTGAATTACATTCTTTCTTCTGTGGAAAACATAAAATGAGATGTTTTGCAGAATGTCTAAGCTGCCGTTTTCAATGACTGCTGCTTGTCAAGGTCCAAAAAGGACAGAAACAACATGTTCCAAAATGATAGTCCTGGTTCTGGTTCTGGCGTTTACACTGTCATGTTTTCCACCGACCTTAAAGATGCAAGACATGAATGGCTTTTATGACATATTTTGAGACAGAATTTATTTGGTGGTATTTTACCAGCTGATAACTCGTGAAGAGTTTATAATATGCATAAAGGAGTCAGAACAGCGGCAGGAATCCCTCCATCACACACACAAACACAGATCTGCTGCAAGGAGACTATGACGAGAAAAAACAGGTACTTGAGGATTCTATCCTTTTTAGGGTTGTATCTTGTGACATCACATCCTGTTTTCGGTTCCTTTAGATGTCTTTAGTCTATGTTGCGTTCATATTTCAGTCGAATCACATCAGAGTTCATTTGAAAGGGGGCAGAGACCCCCTGAAAAGTTGGGTTTCGGTCTGTTTTAATCGGACCAAACCTACCAAGTGTGAACACACCCTTAGAGGCTGTTTACACGACACCGGTTTCAACTAAAAAACGTTTTAAAAAATTGCGTTTTGGCCGTTCGTTTACATGACAGCAGCGTTTTGGGGGCCTGAAAACTCAACGTATTGAAAACGTTCTCTGTGTAAACAACAAAAATACGAATCTCTGAAGAGAATGATGTCATGCACATTGCGTGTTCAGTCTTTAGTGTTTCATCGCCATCTAATGGCCTGGCAGCAGAATACATGGGTTTTAATTTGTTTACGCGGATCCGTGTGAATGGGGATCATTTTGACAATGGTGTCGTCTGTACATGGAAAACTGAAAGGAAAAACATATCTGTATTAAGCATATCATTGTCGTGTAGACACACTCTCAATCTGAAATTATTGAATTGGCTAAAAGGTTTTTTTGTTTATATGCATGTGTTTTTTATATATAAAATAAACATTCAAGAGGATGGGATCTGTAGATGTTTGTGAATAAGGCATTTGAGTTTTTGGGCTTCTTTGTAGAATATTCCACATGAGTCTGTAAATGAGTTACACCTATAGGTTACCTTATACCGAAGGGAAATTAAGTCCTTTATGTTAATTACCAGCAGCTGTTGGTATCAAGTACTATGAAGCACATTGAAGGTATATACTTAAGGATGATCCTGTCTGTTTAACAAACATGCCAGTCTCATTATCCTTAAAACGTGTGGGTGTAAACAACACTCAGATATAGTTTAAATCCAGAACCTCCTGCTAATGGATGTCAATGAGCTTGAAGCTGGAGATAGGCCAAATACTGCAAGACTTGCCGATTTTTAAAGGAATTTTAAATAACAAGTGCTGAGCCATCAAACACAATAATCATGTGCACTGTCAGAAAAAAAAAATTGTAATGGTACATTACAAGTGTACTGTCCCTGTTGTAGGCTACCCCTGAATGAAGAAAAATGTTGCACATTTTTGTCTGAATGGTGAAATCAATCAACTTCATGTTGCGGATCAGAATACCAAAGAGAATTATAATAATTCAGAAGAAGGATATTTACAAAACTAGGCCTGGCCATCCGTCCACAGTGTTTCCCAGTCTACAGCTTGAGACACTGAAAGGCATAGACATAAAAACAGCAACAGTGTCATCTGCTGGTTCAGAAATGACATTTTCAAATATCACACAATCTGCACTTACTTTCAGAGGACTTTGAGACAAATCAGTGTCCAGCAGAATGAATAAGCACATAAATAATCATAATAAGCACATCAACACAAAGCTGAAGCTGCCATAAGGTCCTTATTAGTACCTTAGATGTCTATGAAACTTGTAAGAGTAAATAAGGTACAAATATGTTCCTTAAGTGTACTGTCCCACAGTATCCCTAAAGGGAAAAATGGTGCACATTTTAGTCTGAATGGTGAAATTAATTAACTTGACATGAAAGTTTTTGAGCCGTAAATGTCATTTGACTAATTATTACCCATAATAATGCACCTGAGAGTCATTCACTACAGCAACTCCTGTCCCAAATGGCACACTTGATGTGAACTAGTAGAGTGCTGGAGGGATGACGTTTTTATAGGCCAACCTGAAGCATGATTGGTTCCATCAACAAAAACTCAATATGATTTTCCATTGCAGAAGATCCCCTCTGAGACCAACATAAGTTTGTTACACGTAAAAAGATTCTTACACGTTTTGTTCATCATGATAATATTCTTAACCCTCTATGGTACGCAATATGATATCAGTGAGAAAAAAATTATTTGTTATGTTTTTCCTGCTTAAAATTGGACACTATAACAATATCAATAAACATTATCATTATTTTTTACATTTATTTATTAATTAAAAGTTTGTTGCCTCAGGGCAACATTGTACCACAATGGACAAATTGAAACATTTGACATTTTCATGAAGAAAAAAATTATAGATTTATTGAAAACATCAATTTATTTAACTAAACACTTGAACAAACACATTTATCAAGTTTTTAATGAAATACACATTTCATATTTAATAAAAAGTAACATTTATTATCCAGCTGTTGCCCTCAGGCAACATTGTACCATCGTGGAACGCAAGTACTACAAACCATCATATCAAGTTATCATATCAAAACAATACAATCAGTGTTGTTTCAGGGTAAAACATTAACAATCACCATAACCTTTTCCTAATATGAAGGCCAGGCCTGAACAACAGCAAGATCAAACATGTGGAAGACCTCCCAGGCCGACCTAATGACCCGTGTGAGGTCAGGGGGGCCTGACCCCCCCAGGGGCCCGACGGGAGCACCCCAAAATCCGAAAATCCCAGAAGCAGCGCCGACTTCATCCAGTGTGGCACCACACGCCCCGTCCCACTCACCCACTATTTGTCCAATTACCCACTATAGTGGCCAAATGTCCCGTTGACCCCACTGAACGGTCCCAAGCCACGACCCCGTCCCACAAACCCACTATTTGTCCGATTACCCACTATAGTGGCTAAATGTCCCGTCGACCCCGGCTGACCACTCCCAAGCCACACGCCCCGTTCCACGAACCCACTATTTGTCCGATTACCCACTATAGTGGCCAAATGTCCCGTTGACCCCCCTGACCACTCACAAACCACACGCCTGTCCCACGAATCCACTATTTGCCCGATTACCCACTATAGTGGCCAAATATCCCATCAACCCCCGCTGACCACTCACAGGCCACACGCCCATCCCACGAATCCACTATTTGCCCGATTACCCACTATAGTGGCCAAATATCCCATCAACCCGCGCTGACCACTCACAAGCCACACGCCCGTCCCACGAATCCACTATTTGCCCGATTACCCACTATAGTGGCCAATAGTGACTGTCGAACCATGCTGAGTTTTCAGATTGTAAAAATCCAGATACATTTAGATAGTTCAAACTCTTTTCCTTACAATTAAACTATACTTGTATTCAAACCTAGTATGCCTGGTATGGCCATATGTGATTCCATTACGGTACAATGTTGCCTCGAGGCAACATGCAGTTTTATGTAATTCCCTATGATACATTTGATGATATATAATGTAATGTTTTTGAAAATACTTCTTTACTAACCAATGAACGTGACTAAGATTTTTTGTAGTCGTTTATCTGGACAGAAATTAGTGAAAAATTCCCTTGTCAGTGGAGAAAATATGGAGCCATGTGACATGTGCACTTGTGCTGAAAGAGGGAACACAATGGACCCCTGTGGGTCATGTTACCACTCTTTTGCATTTTCATTGGTTAGTATTTGAGTTCCCCTCCCCTTAGAAAGCATTGACAAATAAAATTGTATTAGTTTTTATTTAAAAAAAGCTAAAATAGACTATGTTGCCTGGAGGCAACACCGTACCATAGAGGGATAAATAAACAACTTTTATGGATTTTGAAGCCTAAATACAACCGTTAGAAGTGCATAGGATATAAACAAACCACCACGTCGCATCACATTTAGACACTTGATAGCAGCCACCTTTTACAAGACAAGTAAAAATCACAAGGGGTATTGTATTTTATGCTGTAGAATAAAGCCTGAAAATCTCTTGAGCGTGTGTTAATCGCAGACCTTATTTCAGACATTTAACCAAAAACCCATTCAAACACCTCATTGACTTTGTGACGATGAAAACCGGAAGTGCTAAAATGCAACATCAGTGTTTGGCTAACCAGCGTTTGGCTAACTGATGATTTATTCTTAAAGGATAAAAATAAAGTCCAACCCCACAGTATTTTCTTTGGTAAAAATCGCTCAGAAGTATTCAAATGGGTTACAAATGGTAATGCATGTTAACTTTAATAATGTGATTTATGTCAGAATTACTGTCATTTTGAGTTTCTGGATTGTGAAGTTCATGTCTTTCTGAAAATGTTATATTTGAAACTAAACCATCAGACTTACAGAAGAAAATTGCCTTTACCTTATGAAATTCATTTTCTTTACATTCTTTCTCCCTTCAAACTCACAAATCTCTAACACAGTCTCAAACTCCCCTGGAATTCTGCTTGTGGTGTTGAAGAAGATAAGGCTCTGTTTTGACATTTAAGATATAGAGATGATATATGGAGAGCCACACAAAATAATTTAACCTACGACATTCCTCCACTTCTCACCCATATTTGACTCTCGGCTACTTTCACTATTAATTAATTTTAATCAGCCATGTTCATCATTGCAAACTTTGAATGTTGTCCTGAAAAAGGTTAAAACAATCTGAATATCGGCAATGAAAACTTGTACGTGTTCAGGTCTGGAAACCTTATCTCTATTTTACCTATTTTTCCCCTTTCCTTTTGCACCACTAACACTGTTTTGTCTTTAAAAGAGCACTTCTACATTAACAACAGACATAGAGCTGCACTTTTGAGCCCTCGCTGTTTGTGCAAAGATTTGTTTAAGATTGTTTTTAAGTTGTGGTGTTGCATCTCATTTGAGATATCAAGTTATTTATCTGATTATGCCACAGAGGTTCTCTCATGCTTGCAGCTTGATGAGGTGGAAGAGCCAGACTTTTTATTAATGATGGAGACAGTACATTTACATTTATGCATTTGGCAGATGCCTTTAACTTATAATACCATACATTTTAAAAGTATATGTGTTTTAACGTTTTAACATGATATCATTAAACCCACTGTTTCTGACAAAAAAAAATGAAAATGTACTATCAATCAAAAGTTTGAACTCAAATTCTAATTTATTCACTGATAATAATTGTCTGCAAAGCAAATTTCAAGAATTGAAGCATTATTGTTGTGATGTCAAGTGTCTCCAAATGTTGACTGTTAGTAACTTACTGATTTCTTAGGGTATCACATTGTCAAAGTGTATTTTTTTTTGTTAATTTTTGGGATTTCATAGGCAGCAAAGGGATTCATTAATGCCGTCTTCAAAACAGAATGTTGCGTAAACACTGGATTCAGACGTGCCTTAATGTCCTCCTACTTCAGCATTTTACAGGTTTTGAACAGAGCCAAGAACATCAAAGACAGATCCTCAAAATAAAAGCTAACAAAGAACAATCTCAAACCCAACATTGTTAGAAGGATATCAAGCTGACTCAACAGCAAGGAGCAAGACAGCCCAGGATTATGTTTACACAGAATTTCTCATGCTCTCTGATCTGTCAATTGCTTCAGGTTTTTACAGGTCGAACAGAATAACAGAACTAGCATGCTAGAGTGAAAAAATTAGAAACATACCAGAAAAGTTAAAATGTTCAGAAACATTCTATGCATAGGAGAAAAAAAAATTTCATAAAAAAACTCTAAAATACGTAACCGTGTCGTACACTGTAAAAAAATGTTGTTGACTTAACTCATTATTTTGAGTTTATCTTTTTGCATGGTTTTTTTTTTTGTTTAATTAACTTATTTCGAAAAGTGTACCTGACAAATTTGGAAAGGTTTACCTGACAAGTTATAAAGTACAATGAACTGATTTAATTTAGTTGAGTAAACTTTTATTCTAAGTTCGGCCAACTAAAGTTAAGTTTTCTAAACTACATCCAATAAGTTCAGCCAACTAAAGTTAAGTTTTCTAAATTACATCCAATAAGTTCAGCCAACTAAAGTGGTGTTTTGAAACTCTAAATCCTGCAGCAGTACCAAATACTTAATTACTACTAGAACATTAATTTGTAAAATACATTTGATTTAAACAAAAATTGATGGCAAATTAATGATTACTGATACAATTTTCAATACAAAATTTATTGCATTGAACTCCTTTCCATGAGGTTGAAAATCACATTTTTAAGCCACCATTATGGTGATCAGTGTTTGCTTTAGTTGGGCTTGTAACCCTTAAACTGTCAATATTAGTTTTTTGTTTGGCTGTTTTTATTGAGTTATAACTGCCAGATGATCAAAGAGTAAAGGTGATCTGATAGTGTTGATTATGTTTTAACATAATCATCATTTGACCTGCATCACAAAACTCATTAAGCGCCTAATCTCTGACTTTAAATGTATATTGTTGATTACAATGTGATTCTACAGTACAAGATCTAGACATTTCTAAATAATCCAAAGGATTTCTTAAAAAAAATGTTCTGATAAAAAAAATCTTTCTTTTAGGCACACACAGACATCAATAATCAGTGTATGAATCTGAACAATGGTGACAAACAGAATATTCAATTAGGAAAAGAAAATAATTTATTCATACCACAATGCATGATGGGATCCATGAATGAGTTTTGATTGGTGGCACCCAGAATGCACTGCAACATGCTTTACTATTGTCACCATTGTTGAGATTCACAGGCTGATTATTGATGTCAGTGTGTCTAAATAAAATAATTTATCAGAGTGTTTCGATCAGAAAAACCTTAAAAAAATATTTTGGATTATATTTAAAATGCTGAAAATTGTTTGCTATTGAATCACTAAAAAACTCTCTAATTGAGTTTTGTGATGCAGGTCAAGTCATGATTATGTTAAAACATAACCAACACAATCAGATCACCTCTTCTCTTTGATAATCTGGCAGTTATTATTCAATAACAACAGCCAAACAAAAACTAATGTTAACAATTTAAGGGTTGCGAGCCCAACTAAAGCAAACACTGATCACCATAATGGTGGCTTAAAATTTTGATTTTCAACCTCATGGAAAGGAGTTGCAATACAAGACAATGGAATACAATGCAATAAATTGTGTATTGAAAATTGTATCAGTGATCGTTAATTTGCCATAAATTTTTGTTTAAAACAAATGTATTTTATTAAAGATTAATAAATACAGTAACAAATGTATTGCTCATTGTTAGTTCTTGTTAGTTAATAATGTTAACTAATGAACCATATTGTAAAGTGTTACTGACGTTTTTTTTTTTTTTTTTTTATTGACAAGTTCTTTTGCTTATATCTCAGACCCTCTAAAAATCTGATTATGCAATCTCTTTCTATGTTTGCTCAAAAGTGCTATCTGAAGGTCAGTCATGACCAGTGTTGGGGGTAACTCATTACAAGTAACTTGAGTTACGTAATCAGATTACTTTTTCAAGTAACTAGTAAAGTAACGCATTACTTTTAAAATTTACAACAAAATATCTGAGTTACTTTTTCTAATAAGTAACGCAAGTTACTTTGTTTTCCCCTTTATTGACTGACTGCTCTTCTGTCCTAATGTTGAGACAAATCGAAGTGCAGAGGCGTTGTGTGTAAACATGATGGTTATTATAGTTCTAGATTAAATGTAAGCGTGGATTTACTCATCTCACTTGCACAAAAAAGATTCAATATTCCTCAAAATGAATAAAATCAGTGAAATGCAGAATCAGAACACTATGCAAACCTCCAATACCTAAATATGTTAAATAAAACAAAATTTTATGCATTTAATCTTTATTGACCAAAATACTTGCCTCTGACCTCCGATTTTTCAGTTAAACCATAAGCAAAAATGACTATAGATTTTTTTATATGTTTTTATTGGTAAAGTAAGTGTCAAATTTGTTTCTCCTGCATCCTCTTCTTCTGTTACCCAGAACAGCAGCAGCTGAAAGGTTTGTTTGAGCGGCCCAAATTGTTCTTTACATTTGCCCAAAATATATATCTTTTTTGGTATAAAAAAACAAGCCCAGCCCAGGTGGAAAAAAAGTAACGCAAAAGTAACGTAACACATTACTTTTCTAAAAAAGTAACTAAGTAACGCAATAAGTTACTTTTTAAGGGAGTAACGCAATATTGTAACGCATTACTTTTCAAAGTAACTTTCCCCAACACTGGTCATGACAACTCTTTGTATAGTTTTAGCATGTGAGTGGATATGACAATGTTCATGTATTTGGCCTTGGTGGACTAAAACAAAATTATCTTGTTTCTGTTTGAATTAAGATTATTTGTCTAATCCCATTGAAACAGATCTGCTCGTACGTGAGGTTAGCTTGTGCGCAAGCTACGGGACAAGCCGGATTCCACCTTATCTTTATGTACACAATAATAATATTTTACATTGTAATCCTTTTATTTCTAATATTTGGCATGTGTGTGGAATAAGCAGAGTGCACACTCGTTGTGCAGCCGCCTAATAGGCGCATATTACTAATGCGTCCTTTAAATAACAAAAAAAAATATATATATTTCAGTTGCCTCAAAATAGCAACGCACCAACAATCCAGGTGTATGATAGGGCCCCTAGAGTTTCCTGACTGAACTGATGTGTGCGTGTTATATATGACTCTATTTTTTTATTTCCGATGTGTCTTTAACTCTTGCTATGCAGTTTATCATTATTTAAAAATAATAATAATTAAAAAATATATAAAATTGTTTTCAGTGAGTCACAGTTGCTAATCTGGTCAGAGAAGTTTTGTAAATGTATACCCTGAAATGCAATGAAAGTCGCTTTGGATAAGTGTCTGCCAAATGCATACGTTTTTGAGAACATTTTCTCACTGAGATATGGTTCTAAATAATTGTATCCAGTTTGTTTTGAGTGTTGGGTTTCTTTTTGACTTAGAGCCAGATGAGTGAACCTCTGTAATATGAGTATATGAATGGGAGCACAATTCCCCCTCTATCCTGTGAAGACAGATGTCTCCCAGAGAGCATGCGTTTCTGGATGCTTTCCACTTTGAGAGATTAGTTACACGATGATTCATGACATGTTATTTGCATCTATAAAGCAAAGGGGCAAAGAAATGAACCCCAAAAGGCATTGTGACATAACTCAAACATAGTACAAAGACACTTTATATAGTCATATTTCTGCGCAGAAGATCTGAACGCAACCACTGAATGCTAAAACATTCCACCAAGGCTCATCAGCTTTATGTCCTGCATTGCCCAAGCATGTAGAACATTCAGGAGGTGTTAAAGTATCAGATAAATGTAGGAGGCAGACTTTGTGTCTCAGTCACCCGTGATTGTGTCTGTAAACAAATTTTCTCTGCAGTCCTGATCATGATCTCCACTGTCATACTTTAGATTTTAAAACATCTGGCAGAATAATATTTAAAACATGTCAACTCAAAAAGGCAACATTTTTGTAAGAGTTCCAAAGATTCTGTCTGGGCCTGCTGTTGAGTTTCTGTGTTTAGAAAAAAAAAAAACATTTATTAGATAAATTCATTACACAAGAGGTGAGTAATGCTGTGTGAGCTTTGGTTACTGCCACTGGTTCCAGTACATTTCCTGGTAGAGTTTACTTTTGCCTTTTAAAAGGGTAAAAATCATATTATAAATGCAGTAGCATTCCATAGGCTAATGAAACACAATGAGGTGTTGGATTTTTGAGAGAATCTCTTAATAAATCAAAGGATGGGAGGTATATATATATTCCATGCAGTCCCTTTATTTCATGGATTTTTCTAGAAAAGCTGAGACACAGACTAATGACAAATAGGTATGCTTTTTGAAATCCCCTTTTAAGCCAAAGAGGGACAGTCTGACATTGTTTAGGACATAAAGATAGAAGAGAGGGGTGAACAAAACTTACAGAGTGGGCAAGTGACTACTTGTTGTAGCTTTAGGGGAACATTCTCCTCTTTATAGTCAGTGTAGGAGTCAGAAGGAGTGTAGACCGACACTGCCGGAACTTTCTTCTTCCACTCACATATCTACCAACTTCTGAAAAACAAAAAAAAAAGATGTTACTCATTATGGCAATTTTAACCGCTCTCCTGATATCAGGAAACACCAAAGGTAAGAAATTTCAGACATTTAGTTCTTCATAAACTAACTGAAGAATTCCCTTGCATAAATGTATTATGGTTCACCAAATTACTTTAAAGTACACTTATTTTGATGTGAGGACTAACATACTAAAAAACACTTAAGACTAAAGTACTTGGTTATAATTTTAACTGCAGTGTGGTTTTTGAAATTATATTTAAAGTCAATATATTTTAAATTGACCAAATTGCAAATTCATTGATCATGTAATTTCAATTATATTCAAATACATGACATACACGTTTCAATAGATATTGCATTAAAGTATATTTTAAGCTTGTCAGTACACTGTTTTACACACAACAGACTAATATGAAATCACATACAAAGGTGTACTTAAGTCCCACATAAGAGGGTAAAAAATCACTCTAATGTTTAACTAATTTCATTAAATATAAATTTAAATTATAATACATTTTCACTTAATTACAATCAATATTAAATTGTGTTATTTCAGTTTATACATTCACTTCGCACTTAAGTATTGTTATGGTGCAGGCAAGGGAAGAGGAGCAGAGGATCTTAGGGACAGTTTACAGGACACCAGTTCCAACTAAAAATGGAAAACTTTTTTTAGCTGTTCATTTACACGATAATGGTGTTTTGGCGGCCTGAAAACAGACTTTTCAACTTGTAACAAATGCAACTTTTGAAAACGGGTTTTATAGTGCAAGTTTTTGAAAACAATACTGTTATTTTCACACTGTGGTTTCCTCAGGAACAGACTGAAGATTCCGATTATACATACAAACTCAAACTTTAATACTTTTTTTTAAAACTGTCGTCATGCTTATTACGTGTTCAGTTTATAGGTGCATAGTGTTTCTTTACAAAGTGACATCGCCAACTACTGACCTGGCATAAATAATACGGCGCTTTTAATAGTTTTCGTGGACCCGTGTAAACGGTGATCGTTCTGACAATGTTGTCGTCTGTACACGAAAAATGCAAAGGAAAAACTTGTCTGTTTTTAGTACATCGTTGTTGTGTAAACATACCCTAAATTGCAACAGTTTTACTTTTATTTCTAAAACAAAAACAGCAATCCAGAAGGCAAAAAAACAGCTTCACACATACGAAGACAATACAAGACAAAGGGTAGAGTAACCGAGGGCTTAAAAGGCTAAATGAGGAAACCAACAAGACACAGGTGAACATAATCAATTAACCAATGAGTAACCATAGTAACAAAGGAGATACCAAGGGAACTAAGCAAGCAGGAACTAAACACAGATAGAAAACTCGGGATTCCACAAACAAATTTTATTTCTGCAATAAGTAATTTTTAAATACTAAAGTGTACCTCCTTTTCACAAGGCACTACTACACAACTACATTTCTCTACAACTTATGTATGACTTCAATGTTTGAAGGAAATTTTCATGCTGTTAACAATGTAATTAATTGTTTAGCATTTTTATCACATAGGATGGGTTTCAAAAATTGTAACCAACATTGAAAGCCTTTGATTTTCTTTTTGATGTTCAACCTTTGAAATTAAGTTTTAGAATTTTGCTTAGCATATATTAAGTTGTCAGAATGCATAGAAATGTTTCACCCAATGCTAACATTGCTTTATGATAGATGCAGAGGAAAAGGTGCTGGATGCTTTCCCAAACCACACAATGAACTGCAATGAGAGAACGGTCTTACAGTGCAACATCAGCAAATCAATGAAGTTGAACATTGTTGCAATATTCTGGAGAAAACAATCAGAAGAAGGTTTTAAATGTGATCCAACATCAAGTAACAACCCTCCAGGATTTGAGTGCAACTACACAAGGGAAGCATTAACACTAACTATTTTACATCCTACACCAGCAAACATAGATGTATATTCTTGTTGTATAAGGGCGGACTCTACACATGGATCAGAGAAAATCAACGTTTCTTTAGGTCAGTTCATTGATCCATTATTATTATGATCATTTAGCAGAACAAAGCTCCGTGCATGATGCATATTTTAATGAATTCATGAATGTTTGGATGTACGAGTGAATCAATCAATTAATATGTAGAAAAGGTTACATCCTTATGAGAAACTTAAAAAGTAATATTTTAAAAATAATTTAACATGAGTTTAAAATGTGTCAACTTTCTTTGTATTTTTAAAACATTTGTATTCAATTTAGCTAAATAAATTTTAGAAGAGAGTCATAATCAAGTCATTGTTCGTTTGAATTGCATATTTACTATTATTTTTCTGAAAACATTTTTTTTTTTAGAGATCTGGACACAAAAACTGGGCATCACATCATTAACCCTGGTAACTTGTGTTTTTTAAATGTATTTACGCAGGAAAGTGCAGTGGAGAATTCTCCCCAAATATGACTGGGCCCGGACAAATGGAATGTAGCTTTAATAGTGTGTATCCGGACGGAATAATAAACTGGTTTCATTACGACAGGAACGTGACTTCCAACTCTAATATCACAAACCTGAAGAACTCTGATGGAACATTCAACATCTCAAGTATCCTAAACATTCAAGGCAAAGAAGAGAGATATAACTGCTCTCTGTGGTCAATCAAAAATGGACGATACCTTAAAGATCAAGAGTTTGAAGTGGAAGTTGGTGTTGGTCTTGGTGTTGGTTTCAGTCAAGGTAGCAGAACCAGTACGCAGCATTGTTTATCATGGACTCTTCTCCTTCTTGCCCTTATGTTTTCATTGAGAACCTGTTTGTCTTTATAATCTTTATAAATCAACTCAACTCCTACTCAAATATCACAAGACCTGATAAAATAACCAAAGATCTGGTGGGTTTAAATAAATGAAATGTGCAAGATAGACTGATCATCTAATCAATGTTTTCAGTGGAAGAACTGTCTACCATGCAGAAAATCTAGATCTAGGGAAATGTACGGCAAGGGAATGGTAACATTTTATTTCGACAGTCCATGACATTCTACTAACTATAAGTAACTTTGCAACTACATGTCAACTGGCAGTCATTAGAGTACTGTCTGCTTAATATCTGCTAAAACTTTATTTTGATGCTCCCCAACAGACATTCTGACTATATGTAACTTTGCAAGTGCATCAACTTATTCTACAAACCCGAACCCTAACCTAACAGTTAATGTAACTGTGCCTTTTGGGTTGTTGCTCCTAAACTGTGGAATGCTCTTCCTTTAGATCTAAGACTAGTGACTGTACTATATTTTTCAGCCATTTTGCCTAAAATCATCTTAATATGTCTTTACTTGCTCATTGATGCAGTTGGTCTGACACTCCCAGCCATGTTGGTATGACTTATTGTGAGGTGAGGGATAAGTTATTCCTTAAATGGGCAGTCTTCAAAGAAACTAATTCGACCTCCTAAAGAGAGAGAAAGAGTGCAGCAAGACTAAAAACTGTTCAAAATATGACAACTAGGTTCTAGCTTTTGATTTGGTAGCTCATGTTTTTTAACTGCAAATAGGGTCTAACTATATTATCAAACAATTTACATTAACTATAACACGCAACATAAAATACCACTACTGGCTAGGTTCAACTAAATCATTAAAGCGTTGGTAAAAACTTACCAAACAGTGTGCCTGAGAAACACTGAAATGAATGGGGTTCAAAGCTGGAACTCTTCACAGACATCAACAATCAGCATTTTTTTATTATTATTATTATTTTTCAACAACCAGCATATGAAACTCAACAATGGTGACATTATTCGAGCTGCAGTGCATGATGGGTGCCATCATACAAAACTCATTCATGGCTCCCAGCATGCATTGTTGCATTAATAAATTATGAAGCTGAATTATTTTACTCTCTCTCTCTCTCTCTCCTTAACTATTTCAGTCGTATTCCATGATTCTATGCCCATCTCTCGCCATATGTGAGAAACTGTCTATAAATTTTAATGGCAATATTTTTTTCGGGGTGGTTTGTTAGGTCTTTTCCAAATCCTCCCCATTATATGGCTTGGGTCTCACACACACACATTCACACCTACAGACAATTTAGCATCTCCAATTCACCTACACTGCATGTTTTTGATTGTGAGGGAAACCCACGCAGAGACAGGGATAACATGCAAACTCCTGGAGAAAGGACTCCTGGCTCAGCCAGAGACTCAAACCAGGGACATCTTGCTGTGAGGCGACAGTGCCACCCACTGAGCCTCCCTATTCTACACTATTTATATTTCAATATTTTGATCGTTGTCACCATTGTAGAGGTTTGTGAGTGTTGATGTCTAAGAGTGTCTCTATTTTTACATAAAATATGTTATATATTTTTTTAAATATCTCTTGATGTTTTCGGTGTTAATGCATTACAATACTCTTTCCATTACAAAGGTTGAATTTATTTGTGGGTTTTTTTCTATCCATTAATGCTTCTACTTTTTAAGTCAGTCATGACTTAACAGACACAACTACAGAAAATGCAGTTATTTAAATCACTTTAATGCAGTCATTTACTACCCTTAAAGCCGACATGTTGATCTGTTTTTTCATTCATTCATCTCTTTCTTTGTCATTGCAGAAATGTTCTCTGAAAAGGCTATATGTAACTGCATTAAAAAGATTAAAAGTCAAGGGCCAAGAGCCCAACTAAAGGAAACACAACATAATGGTGACTTCAAAAAATCTATTTAGATGTCTGTTTAAAAAAAAAAACGATTAAAGAAAACATTGAATATACACATTATGCATCAATTGTCCATGTACCTTTGTGTGACAAATGCTAGTGTCAGCTGTTCCATGAGAGAAATGGGGTCTTCCTCAAGATGGTGCTTGGTGGCATTGAGTCGCTTTCAAATATCAGTTAGGAAAGCTGTGCAAACTATTTAGCTTTGTGAATGAATTGTTTCTCCTTGTTTAATTCTGTATTTAGTTTTTGGATTTGTCCAATTAAAAAAAAAAAATGCTGTTGGTAAAATTATATATGTTTTTAATGCAGCTTGTGGCTTGTTGTAGACAATCAAATTTGACCCTTGTTTCTTAAATTGGAAAGCAAATTACTGTCAAACTGAATAAGTCACAAAAATATAGTCCATATAATGTTATTGGAGAGTATTGTACCTCTATAGCCACTGAATGATTTTGCATGACTTGTCTTAATGCTTTTGCACTTTTTGACATCGTGCCCATACACACAGATCAATGATGCCTTCTTTCTCCACTTCACTAGCCACCACAGAGATTTCCATCTGAAATCCCATAAGTACTCTAACACCCTCATATATGCTTCATGTGATTTTCTCTAGTCCGTTTCAATACTCCTAGAAGTTTCATGCAGTTTTACAAAACTCCACTAGGAGGCAGATTCACACTTCACTACATTTATCACTGGAATTGTGCTTCTCAACTGGTTTTGCACCAGGATGCAGATTTTACATTGAAGACCAAGTGATGACCCAACACAGTAACAACCCAGCCAGCACAGCCATGTGGGGCCCACATGGGTTTGACGTGGGCTATCTAACTGGGACCCAGACAGTTTTGCTCCCGGTTTCCATGTAGGCCCCACATGGGTTTGCCCAGATAAAATGAACACTGCTCAGTGTGCACACTACAGGCTGTTAAATGTAACACTGATCAGTGTTGGAGTTAATGAGATAATTAAGTGATTGAATATGATTGAGCATTATTGAAGACACCTAAAGCAGAATCACTGAAGGAGAAAATTGTAAGCCACCGTTATGGCGATCATTGTTTGCTTTAGTTGGGCTCTTGACCCTTATATTATTAACTTTAGATTTTGTTTGGCTGTTGTTTCTGACTTATAACTGCCAGATGAACAAAAAAAAAAAAGTCATGTAATGGTGTTGGTTATATTATGACAGTCATGGTTTGAACATAATCATGCTGTGATCTGAAAAATGAAACTTATTGAGATGATCTGGTTTAACTTGTTAGCAACAGCTTTGTGATTCTACAGCAAATGATTATCAGTATTTTTTTATCCAAAATATTTCATTCAACATTGTTCTGATCAAAACACTTTCGAATAAAATTATTTAGAAACACATCAATAATCAGTCTGTGAATCTCAACAATGGTGACAATAATAATGCATGTTGCAGTGGCTGCCACCAATCACAACTCATTAATGGCTCCCATCATGCATTGCGGTATGAATAAATTATAATCTGAATGGTCTATGTAATTTACTTTTCCTAGTTGAATATTCTGCTCGTCACCATTGTTGAGATGCATTGACTGAATCTTGACGTCTGTGTGTGCCTAAAAGAAAGATTTTTTTTAAATAACTTTTAAGAAATCCTTTATATTATATCTAAAATTTTGGAAATTTATGCAGAATCACAGTTACGCTATAACCAACAGCATAAATCACTAAACATAAGGTTCAAACGATGACTGTCATAATATAACCAACACCATTACATCACTTCTTTTTTTTTGTTCATCTGGCAGTTATAAGTCAGAAACAACAGCCAAACAAAATCTAAAGTTAATAATATAAGGGTCAAGAGCCCAACTAAAGCAAACAATGATCGCCATAACGGTGGCTTACAATTTTCTCCTTCAGTGATTCTGCTTTAGGTGTGTTCAATAATGCTCAATCATATTCAATCACTTAATTATCTCATTAACTCCAACACTGATCAGTGTTACATTTAACAGCCTGTAGTGTGCACACTGAGCAGTGTTCATTTTATCTGGGCAAACCCATGTGGGGCCTACATGGAAACCGGGAGCAAAACTGTCTGGGTCCCAGTTAGATAGCCCACGTCAAACCCATGTGGGCCCCACATGGCTGTGCTGGCTGGGAAAATAATGAATGATGATTTTGATGCCTACAACAAAATATAGGAGAAAGGTTTTCTCTTCTCAAAACTAATGATATTTGATGTATGCTTATTTGCTCATTTCAAAAGTAGGTCGAATTAGTGTTATTTAAAAAGTATATCAACTTTAATTCAAGGTGCAATGGCACAAGAAAAACAAAGAAAGCAATTGCATTTGGCTCCAGATGGCAAAAAAAGTTTGGTTTAGTATTTAGCACTTGTGGTTTGGTTCTGGCAGGGGCATCGCAATAACCTTTGGTAACACTTTAGAATACTGTTCCGTCATTAATGATTAACTACACTAACATTTGTTACTACTAATAACTAAAAAGAAACTCTGATTAACGAATTAGTGTGTAATAGTGCTCAGTTGAATGTGGTTCACTAGCTAATCAAGTCCCATGGTGATAGGAAAATCCTTAAGTGCATTTGTTTCGCGATGATTTCAGGTCACAGGTTTTATATCCCCTCTTTATGTAAAGCAACTAGCGCAGACATCCCTGTGAACTCTTCTGCACAACTCAATAATACCATATTTCCTTGTCTGGTTTTATACGGGTGATGATCCATGTTTTACTTGTTAACACACAATGTATTTCAATAGAGCAGACAGAAACACCAGCCATGGTGAACCATCTTCACTTTAGGAGGAAGGATAGATTTGTCTGATCACAGGAGGCTCTCAGGGATCATTTAATCTGGCCTGGAGCTCATGTCATGGATAGAAGATTTATAAAAAGAAGAGCACAGTCAGAGTAAGTCGGTACCAGAGAGCTACTTTAAACAGATATTAAGATTACACTACATGCAAACGCCACTCATGCATGGGAGACTCATCATCAAATTATCTTTGTACTGCATTTTACACGCAAGTAAAATGCATTGTGTAAAACTTTTTTATTGTCACTTTTGTTTACTGAATAATTATAATGATTATATTCTTTTGTTAACTGAATAATTATTCACTCCAACATAACAAGGATGAAGTTGAAACCCAGTAAATCCAGGAGCATATCCATCATCAAAGGAAAGCTTACCGAACAGAGGTTCAACATCAATGAAACACCCATTCCATTGGTATCAGAGCAGCCCGTCAAGAGCCTAGGACGGTGGTACAATGCAAGTCTCAAAGACACAGAGCAGTGTGACAACTGAGGGAAGAAACCATCAAAGGCCTTGTCAGTATTGATAATACTTCACTTCCGGGCAAGTTGAAACTGTGGTGTCTGCAGTTTGGGTTGCTCCCCCACCTAATGTTAGCCTGGTTCTACCAGACTCTCGTACATTTCATTTGTACAGAGAGTCTGGCCTCGCTCCATTGAGAAACGTTTACTTCCTTGTAGGCGGGTTCTCTGTTAAAGTTCAAAACTATTGGATCTGCCCAGCGTCACTCAGGATCTGCCATAGCCAATCGCTACGTGTGGTCGTGACGTATGTCATGCGCCGAAACCGGCTGGAAACAACAAGTCCGAATTCCATATTCATAAATCTAAATATCTAAATGCTAAACCTCTCTTTCTTATATTTGTGAAAGAATTTTAAAAATACCTCTTTTCAATTAAGTTGTCTGAGAACAAAAAAAGCCTTAAAAACATTATCTGTTTGTAATTATTTTCCTTTTTTCAGTGTCATGTAATTCTCTTAACTTGTTCATGTTTATTTTATATTATCCCCCTACTGTTTTATTTTTGTTTTGTTTTTATTATTATTTATTGTTTGTTTTTGTATTATGTTTTCTGTTATTACTTGTGTATTGTTTTAAGCAATAAAAAAAAAACAAGTCCGAATGATCAGAGGATTATGTTTAGAATAAGATGTCTGTCAACGAGAGCTGCATGTTTTGTTCATCGAATTTAAGAGTTCAAGGAACAATTCTAAATTCTAAATGTATATTTGACACTAAGGACAGTGATGTATTCAGTCAACTGTCGAAGCTGGGTGTAATCATTAAAGGTGAACTAAGTAACTTTTTTACCTTAACCGAACAGCTTTGGAGTCATTGTAATGTTTATATTACTGATTTCGTGTTGAATGGTGGTCGTCTCGCAACCCCCTGGTGCCTGTGAGCCGCAAAACCACCCTTGCAACTTTGGGCCGGCGAGCCGCTGAGTGTTAGGAAGTGTTAGCGAGCTGAGTGTTAGGAAGTATGGTGTGATATCAGGTCTCGCGAGGTAACGAATTGCTTTACGGCAAAAAAACCAGATCTGATAAAATTCAGATAAAATGAGCATCAAACAGAAATAACCCGGCGCCGTATACATGTGGTGTTGGGCGCGCGCAGCTCTTAAAGGGGCCATACCTTATTTCCACTCATTACAGCGTCCATCCTACTGAACAGGTACCGGTGTACAGGGGGAGGGGATCCGGCCCTGAGTGCGAGCCATCTCTGCGTGAGTGCTATTCACGACAGTACAAGTACTCCACAGCGACTCTAGGGGTCGCTGTTTGACAAAAACGGAATTCTTACTGAGTGCTGCTTTAACAATACGCCGCTGCTGTCGTTTCGGATCTGCCGCAAATGCTGTACAGTGATCATCGTGCACGCCGAGCTGCCCAGCACCAACTCCTAACCTTTCTGCCTCCCTCACTTGGTCCTCCATTAGTGCAACAAGAGGAGACGACAACAACTATCGGCTTTGCATCCTATCGTTCGCCTTAGCTAACTCAGAGCCATAGAGAGTAAGAGTTGCGACACTCTTTGATGTCGCCGCGACGGCTGTCACGTGGTTCATGTAAGCTCCAATAGTTCCAAAACGTACGCGGGCTGTCATGTTCTTCTATGGACAGACAGCAGCGATTCCATTATTAAACGGTAAATATATAAAATAAAACACACACCCAAGTACTTTTTAAGCTGTTATTGCGTTTTGTTAATGTCAGTTTTGCATTTGGAGAGGCAGGGTGACAACTTAGATAAGTTTTAGGCTATATTTTTGGAGGGAAACGCTAGTGTTCATGTTCGCATGGGTAGTAATAGCACTGGCTTTAGCGGCTCTAACTTAACTTTTCCATGTCATTCATCTGATGATGGACGTCTCATGATATTTATTTTAGCACAACTGGGCTGTATTAGGCTATTGATTCCCGTGATCTTGCTTATAAATTCCGCTTCGTGATCACGCAAAGAGGTCTGCAGTCCGTTCAGAACTCCAACCAACATAAAATATAAATAATTACGCTGTGCATGTACAAATGAATGATTTAGGAGGGAATAGACTGCTCCCATAACGTAGAAAGCAACGACTATATACAGCAATGTTCGGTAAATATTCAACCGAAAAATATTCTTCATAAAATTAAACCGGAGAGATAGTTAATGAGTGAATTAACTATGTTCCTAAATACATATAAGCACATGCATAGCCCTAACCCATTTAAATAAATGAATTGTGTGTGTGTGTGTGTGTGTGTGTGTCTGTGTGTGTATGTATATAATATTATATATAGGCTATATATATATATATATATATATATATATATATATATATATACATATAAAATATTATTAAAAATATTATATATTATATACATCAGGTTACCAGTTAGCTAACGTTAGTGAAGTGTTGGTCACGTAAGCTATCGCTGCAATTAACCTATTTTCTTCCAATAAACATTTACTAAAACTGGCTAGATAAAATATAACTACAGACTAGATTCACGAGAGGTCGGCTAATGTGTGTAAAAGTAAAAAAATACAGTAATTTCATTCATTTACCAGCGAACGTACTTCGGAAGCACTGAAAATGAATGGGGTTCAATGGGGGATTTATCAGTGTTTGGAACTATTGGCCGCTCCACGACACGCGTTACTTCCGCATTCCAAAGTTCCTATGGCGGTCTATGGGAGTGTCGCAACTCTTTCTCTCTATGGCTCTGAGCTAACTCATTCACCACTAGCGGAGTGAGCTGGAAAATTAAACTTTTCCCGAACCCCGTGGGGAGGAGGGCCACAACATCATGGCCACCAACAACACTTAGCAAACATTGATCTTGCTCCGGCTTTAACTTCTGGATATTCGGCAGTTTTGCAACAACGGACGAATAGATTTTCTCACGTCTTTCTCCGCTGCCATTACTGAACTCCAACTCAAACTGACGCGCTACATCAACGTCATCGTTCTCAGCCACTCCCTCTGTTCGCTGATTGGACCGGTAAAAAAATTATTTCTGGAAACCAAAGTCTACAGCACAATCCCAGACGTAGTACTGAAGGAAAATAAAATTGAGCGGAAGTGCGTAGGAGGGCGGAGCCAGGCTAACCTAATGTGGCCTCTAATGGTGTACGAGTTTCCCATTTCCAAAGTTGAGAAGCTGGAGTGGACAGTCAGTGCATACGTCAAGAAGTGGCTGGGACTCCCGCACTGCCTCAGTAACATCGGGTTGTATGGACACGGTCCACTGGAACTGCCTATCTCTAGCCTCACCAAAGAATATAAGTGCACCAAAGTGAGACTGAGCATGACCCTGGTAGAGTCTCAAGATGCAGCCATACGAACAGCTCCTCCCAGACTGGCAACTGGGAGGAAGCGGACCCCAGCTGATGTGGTAGAGCAAGCAAAATCCGCTCACAGACATGGAGACATAGTGGGACAGGTGCAACAAGGAAGACGTGGGTTTGGACTGGGACAAGTCGACCTACATGGCACAAGGCAATACCTGCAGAGAGGAGAAAGCTGGTAGTTGCTGAGGTCCGGCACCAATAGGAAGCAGAGAGATGTGCAAAGGCAGTGTCACAGGCCAAGCAGGGCCAGTGGACTACCTGGGAAAACTTGGAGCACCATAAGCTCACTTGGAGAGATCTGTGGGAGATGGAAGGAAGCCAAATCAGCTTCATCATCAGGGCCACCCACAATGTTCTTCCTACACCCAAGAATCTTTACCAGTGGGTTGGAGAGGATCCAGCATGCCCTATCTGCCAAACTCCGGCAACTCTCAGGCACATCCTCACCGGCTGCAAAACCAGTCTGTCCCAAGGCCGGTACACCTGGAGGCACAACCAAGTCCTACGCCAACTGGCTGTCATTCTAGAAGGAAGGCGATCCTCCATCAATGCCCTCCCTCACCCAACAGCCGGACACTCATCTACCAGCCCCTTCGTGAGAGCAGGGCAGTGCCCAATGAAACAAATTACAAGAGTGGATAACACCCTCTTCACTCAAAAAAATGATATGTTGGCTTTACTTAACTTTTCTATGTAAACAGGTTCCACCGGTTCCACATAACTATGTTTCGTTAAACAAACATAATATGTTCATGTAACTTCAACATCATGGAATTTGGTCATTTTAAGCGACCCAATTAAACTCTGAGCTAAAGAGTTAATTAAGTGAATAATTGAGTGATGATTGAGCATTATTGAAGACACCTGATGTTAACAAGCAGAATCTCTGAAGGAGAAAACCGGAATGTTTAAGTCACCATTATGGAGATAAGTGTGTGTTTTAGTTGGGCTCTTGACCATTAACTTATTAACTTTAGATTTTGTTTGGTTGCTGTACATGAGTTATAACAGCCAGATGAACAATAAACAAAGGTCATCTGATGGTGTTGGTTGTGTTTTAACATAATCATTATTTCACAATCATTTGACCTGAGTCACTGAACTTATATTAAACAAAATTTCTGAGTTAAGTTAACCTTTCGAATAATAGCAGCATTGTCATTGTAGAGCATACTATTTTTAGACTTTTTAATGAAATTCAAATGATCAAATCAATAATTAAAAAAGAAACTTCCTAAAAAAATATTTTGAGTTGGCACACAGAGACATCAAGAATCAGCCTGTGAATCTCAACAATGGTGACAATTATAAAGCATGTTGCAGTGCATTCTGGGTGCCACCAATCAAAACACATTCATGGCTCCCATCATGCATTGCTGCATGAATAAATAATGAGCTTATGATCTGTTTGTCACCATTGCTGAGATTCATATGCTGATTCTTGATGTCTGTGCGTGCCTACTCAGGATATTTTTTAAGAAGTTTATTTTTTTTATTTCTTGATTTGATCATTTGAATTTCATTGAAAAGCCTAAAAATAGTATGCTCTACAATGACAGTAAGGTAAACTTAACTCAGAAATTGGGTTCAATATAAGTTCAGTGATTGAGGTCAAATGATTGTGAAATAATGATTATGTTAAATCACAACCAACACCATCAGATCTCCTTAGTTCATTGTTCATCTGGCTGTTATATCTCATGTACAGCAACCAAACAATATCTGAAGTTTATAAGTTAATGGTCAAGAGCCCAACTAAAACAAATACTTATCTCCATAATGGTGACTTAAACATTCCGGTTTTCTCCTTCTGAGATTCTGCTTGTTAACATCAGGTGTCTTCAATAATGCTCAATCATCACTCAATTATTCACTTAATTAACTCATTAGCTCAGAGTTTAATTGGGTCGCTTAAAATGACCAAATTCCATGATGTTGAAGTTACATGAACATATTATGTTTGTTTAACGAAACATAGTTATGTGGAACCGGTGGAACCTGTTTACATAAAAAAGTTAAGTAAAGCCAACATATCATTTTTTTGAGTGTTGGAAGCCGCATGGGACTGGAAAATGCAAGTGGACCTAGATCAGCAACTCAAGTTTCCATCTGAGATTTTAAATACCAATCTCAGGCCGGATCTGGTTTTGTGGTCTACTTCACAGAAGTCCCTGTTCATCGTGGAACTAACTGTACCATGGAAGGCTACAGTGGGAGAAGTGTATGAACGAAAAAAGCTGAAGTACACTGATATAGCTTTTGAGGCAAAACAACAAGGCTGGCGTACACAGGTACTTCCGTTAGAGCAGAGGTTCTCAACCCTGTCCTGCAGGACCCCCAACACTGCACGTTTTCTTTGTCTCCCTAATCAAACACACCTGATTCAACTCATCAGCTCATTATCACATGGGTTAATGAGCTGATGAGTTGAATCAGGTGCGTTTGATTAGGGAGACAAAGAAAACGTGCAGTGTTGGGGGTCCTGCAGGACAGGGTTGAGAACCACTGCGTTAGAGGTTGGGTGCAGAGGATTTGTGGCCACATCCATAGCCAGGCTCCTGAAGGGGCTGGGAGTCCGGGGACAGGCCTTCAGGAAAGCCATCAGATCACTGTCGGAGGCAGCAGAGCGAAGCAGCAGGTGGATCTGGATAAAGAGGAAGGACCCCAATTGGGCTGCAAAGAACAATTAAGAGGGGTAAAAGCAGAAGGGGGCTCACCTGGGATGCCAGGTGTTGCCGTTGAGCCCTCTGGAGGTGTCGTGGGTTTATCAACGAAAAACCGGTGAAGGAGGGTACCCACCTGAAGACCCTGATGACGTTCTTACCCCCTTCCTCCACTTAAAACAATGAAGTGCTGATTACTAGGGATATTAACATCAAGTCCTATGAGCTGAAAGAGGGAAGTATCTGAGGAGTCTGTCTCATGAATACCGGTATATGTGTATTTTGTCTTGTACATTTGGCTGTTTTTGTTTTTAGCTAAATTTGATTAGGAAGTGACTCCATCTTGCTATTTTAAAGGTTCTTCATTTTGTTTTAGAGGTCTCCTACAATAGGCTTTAATTCTCTCATAATTGCAGTATCACCTCTTTTTTTAAAATGTTTCAATAAAGGATTCAGTCTCTCTAAACCCCTATTCCCCCTGCTCTGATTGGTCAGATGGTCAAATCTGTTGTGATTGGTCTACTCTGCTCTGACTATTGAAATTAACTATTGCCTTGTTTCTCATTAGGTTAGAGGTTTAAGCTCCTCTGCAGTGAGTTGCATTGATTGTGGCTCTCAAATCACACAGTCACACACCTGAGCTTCTGCCGGCAGAGTCAGTGTTGCCATGGTGAACGCAGGTTTCTGAATGCCTGCTACACAACAACAGCTGATTAGCTCCAGTTATTTTATTCTCTCCAAATGCACTATAATTTGTCAAAGATGGGTTTGAAAAACAACACAGAAATCTGTAATGCACTGTTCGCTGTGAAATGTTATTTAACAAGAACAACCAACACAGTTTCCTTACATATTTGTAAATATCTTACAATTGTGTATGCTTTATAGGATCTGCAAACCCCAAGGTTTATGTTTAGGGATGGACCTTCATGGTGAAAGTTTATCTACACTTACAGATCATCCGAATTCATATGAAATCGCCAATTATGTTTCTTCAGCCGTGCTTCAGAATATTTTAATTTCAGTTTTTTTTTTTTTTTTTGTCAGCAGGAGAAATCTGAAAATTAGCTGATGGGCTTCTCACTTCTAATCTTCAATAGCTTTCATTCCATCCAGAGGAGATGTGCAACTCACATATTTAAATTTTAGTCCAGATGCGAAGTCTTCTTTTGGCATTTCACCTGTGTGGTACACGTAAGTCACGTTCCATCATCATAAACTGGATGATATTCTGTCAGCACTGCATATAACGCAATGCATATAAATGCCTTTGCAGTTAAAAGCAGAGAAAAATTAATTGGCCTAGTCTGCCGTAAGGCTCTGCCTCTGTCATTCAATTCCAGTCCAAGTAGAGGGTGCAATCTCTCTGCAATGCAGATAGTGATTAGTTGAAGCGCTCAGAGCTGCATAATGTCTTAGCAAAGGTTTTCCTCATCACTTCTATTAACAATGCAAGGTACCTTTTATATTCATTAATTAAAGCAAATCAGATTATTTCCAGTTTTTAGAAAATGTGGCCATTGAATCTTGTGAGCTACCATGGTATAATTCCCCCATCCTCTAAAACCATAAGCAGAACTATGCAAGGAAAAAGAAAAAAGACAACTCACACAATATATAAAACAGCTTCACTTGCAGTGTTAGGTGTGGTGAAATATTGGCTGCCGAGAGCAGGAAGGCATCAACATTTCAGAAAAATTCAAAACCTGAAATTATCAATGTCATGTTGGCTGCAAATATTTGATTTAAAAAAAAAAAAAAAAAAAGTAAAAACTGAAATATTGTAAAATATTATTACACTTTTAAAATAACTGCTTTCTATTGTAATATATTGTAATTTATTCCTGTGGCAAAGCAGAATTTTCAGCATCATTACTCCAGTCTTTGGTGTCACATGATCCTTCAGAAATCAGTGATGATTTGCTGCTCAAGGAACACTTCAGTATTGAAAACAGTCAATGTGTTTGTGAAAACCATGAAACAGATTGGTCTCTTTGGGATTCTTTCAAAAGATCAGCATTTATTTGAAATATACCTTTTTGTATCACCATCTTTACTATCACATTTTGTCCTTGCTGAATAAAAGTATTAATTTCTTAAAAAGAAAAAGAAATAAAGCTTACTGACCCCAGACATTTGAACGGCATGTGTGAATCACAGACAAACCTTAGATGTCTGGATGATATTTAACCCACTATGGAGTTTAGGGGGTTCAATTCCCTGTATTTACATTGAAATCCAAGGTGTGTAAATAGAAAGCTGTACTGACGACTATTGTTCTCTGTTTACCCAATTGCATAAGGTGGTAAAAGTCAACACCACTGCACTGTAAATGCCCATTAAGGATGGCGGTGAATATCCTTCTTTGACTCTCTGTCCTCTCAGTGTTGGAGGTTGTGTAATCGTTAAAACCACCGCTTGCATCTCTGATTATTCCCGAGGAAACACCCCATCTGTCCTCTCTGTAAGAGCCCAGATGAATAGCGTCGTGAGAAGTTCAGTGGATTTGCCCTTGATAATTCACAACACAGGGAACAATGCAAGATGCACTGATTGAACACGTGTGGGACTAAAAGTGTTTGGGCTGGAGAAATTAAACAAAAGTCCACAAAATGAGTCCTGTGTATTAATCAATGGATACTTCAAGAATTCGAGTGTGCTCGGCATGTAATGGGCTTGTCTTGGTATATATTTTAGTAATATTGTTCACATGAATCAAATTCTGAACACAAATCTAGCTTGAACCTTTGCGATATAAAACCCTGTAGAAAATCTTACATCTGCACTCTTAATAATTGTCAGCACACACTCAAGAGTCTGATTTCCCCTGTTCTTCTAAATTGCATTAATGAGTCAAGAGCTTTAGATTTGCAGATTTGGATATTTTGGCAATTTTTGATTTAAGCCTTAGTTTAAAATAAAATATTAACAAGACAAGATAATTAACAAGAGTTAAATCTACAAAACAATAACATGATTAAATTCAGTTCAAATGGCACATTAAGTAACATGGAAGACAGTTAATAACCAAGACCAGCAAAATGTGCCAAAAAAAATTGACTTCTACAAGTATAAATACTTGCAGGATGATTTTTTCCATCCAAGCTTCTACAACTGCAAAAATGATGAATTGTACCTGTGCTTTATGTACCAAACTAGTGGCCAGTGGAGGACAGGCTGGCCTCTAAATCAGTCACAATCTCCAGAGCTTTCTGATCCAGTTTTGTCCACTTTCCTTCCATTTATAGAAGCGTCACTACAATACCTCCCAAATGCAATACAGCAATTACCCGTGCGATGGATTGTGGGGGCTGAGGTAAGCCTTTGTGATGGATATCAGGGAAAATGGACACTCCATACAAATGATTTTAAATCTTTCAGCTGTGCCTGGTTTATTTGCCCATTTATAGACATTCAAATCTATGTTCTCCAGCATGATTTGATAATTATGCAAAAAGAAGCATCTTGTGCTTCAATGGAAATGGAAAAAAATAATCTGACCATCTCTACAAAGATTTCACCACATTAACAGTTCAGAAACTTAAACGTTTCTCCAAAACTTTGTTGTTAATTGTTTTATTTATTTTTTTTCCTTAAAAATCCTATATGTATATTTATTAATGTGAAAATGTTACACATTTTCAATGTGGTCTTAGACTTAGGACTTAGGTAACTACTGTATTAAAAAATAATTTTATAATTTGTATCAAAATAGTAAATATATCTCTGGAAACAAATCTAGGAAATTGCAAAAATATTGAAATAACATTTAAGTACAGGTTAATCAGTTATTGGTGGCTTTAACCCTTAAAGACCTATACGGCCACCGGCGGCAAACAATAACCGTTGTTCTTAAATGTTAAAAAACTTTTGAACCGCTACTCCAATCCGTATGCTAAAAGTCCCATAAAGAGGAGATTCACGGCTTTTCTGTGATATCGGGTTAATACCGTTTGGACATTCAGAAGCTCCGTAGTGAATGTGATTGCATCATCAAGTTTTGATCAGCATTGATTCGTCAAAGAAACCCGTGCGGTTTGTTCCTCTGAGCCAATCATGAATGACTGTTGATGCTTAGTCCCACCCTCATGCCCAGATTGGTTGAAACTATCATCTACTCAACCAATAAACATAGGTCTTGGTCTTTTGCATGACCAATTAGCATCTTTCTTTGGAAATAGAAATGAGGTAAAGTGAAAGTAGTTCATATAGGCCATGTATGTAATATGTGTGTGTGTGTGTGTGTGTGTGTGTGTGTGTTTATATATATATATATATATATTAAGTTTCTTTTGCTTCAGTGTTCTATTACAATGTTTCTATTTATTTTACTTTTTTGGACACATCTAAATTGTCAGTAAATAAAAAACACCAGCTTTTCACTGAAAATCGCCTATAATAATGTTGTAATAAATGGCTATAACTTGCTTAGGGATTGTTACATGTACTCAAAATTATATCTGGAAATGTAGAATATCCAAGTACAGCTTTTTTAAAGGAAAAAATCCAAACTTCAGGAGGATTTGTTTAAGTTGAGTAAAAAAATCACTACAAATATGCTGCCGTTTTTCTTAAATCTGGTAAATTCATCCATTCTAAGACAAATTACAAAAGACAAAAAACACTGGATATAGTTTACAGATGTGCGTTCAGTTTCAGACATTCTTAATGTGCTTGAGTCTGTCGACAACACGACAAATGGAAGAATGAAATAACTTCCGCTTTGAAGCGTCCAGTTTAAACAGTTCGTTTGCGTCTCTGTACAGACTTCAGAAAGATCCCAGCCTCAGAAACAAGTGGATGGTTTCATTTAATGTCATCCCGGATTGTATTGGAGGATCATATGTCTGTTCAGAGCATTTTGTTTTGTAAACAAGGCATTAAAAAATATCAGGGGCGCCTTCCCCCTCCTGGGAAGGCAAGTCCTCGCGCCATAAAACACAGAGTACAACTGAGGAGGGAGGCCGGGGGCTCAGGAGGAGTTCATACACAACGAAATAATCCAAGGAGAAGTGGAAGGTGGGATGAGCCAGTGGGGAGCAAGGAGCAGGAGGAGCCAGATGACATGCCAGAGACAAGCCAGGACGAAACCCCAGGGCGGATTCGAAGGCCGCAGGAGCCATGGTGTTGCAGACTTGATTGAAACAGACACCCTGGGGACAACCGACTGAGATGCAGCGACCAAGGAAGGAGATCCAGGTGGAGCCGATGGGGCCAACGCGTTGCTGATGGTCCTAGAGACAGAGGTGAAGCCGCGGTGACGAGCATCCGAGGTGGAACCGGAAATCCAGAGACACCTGGTCAGACTCTGTTTGTGGTCCGGACTCCGTGGAGATG
Organism: Rhinichthys osculus; assembly: GCA_029959095.1. NCBI lineage: Eukaryota > Metazoa > Chordata > Actinopteri > Cypriniformes > Leuciscidae > Rhinichthys > Rhinichthys osculus. The sequence goes on along the minus strand of JARWKJ010000002.1, from coordinate 11,528,299 downwards.
ACACTCTTCGTCCTTATCCTCGGTACGGGCTTGTCCACCGCGGCTTGCCGGTCTCCACTGTGTGCGGTGGGCTCAGACAACTCTAGGGTGTTGGTCGCTGTCAGTGGTGGATGGCTGGTCTCTGGTTGTGGAGCACGGCTCTTCCAGGGCTTGTGGTGATCTTCCAGGCCGATGGTGAACAGAGAGTCATTGTTCACCAGCATCTAATCCACAAACATGGCGAAATCCTCTCTGGGGCTGTCCGCTGGTAGCCGTGCCTTCGATCGCTCGCTCAGGCTGGTGAGGTAGAAAACACAGAGCGAGCGAACAGGATAGTGCGATAGGCACACCAGATGTAAAAAGTCCTAGGTGTGGATCTCCAGCGGATGGTCTCTCGGCTCCAAGCAAAGAACCTGGACTGAGGGAAGGTCCATAGGAAAAACAAAAATATAAACAGAAAGAAAAAACACAGCAAAAACTTTGTAGGCCGGTCTATCTGTAACGTACTTGGTTGTAGCAATGACTCGCACAACGAAGGAGTTTGTAGAAGGAAACATGTAGAAAGTAACCAAACATCAATAAACATATGTAGACCGACTGACACTAGAAGGAAACTAAAGGTATTTAACCCTTTCACACGTAAGTTTAAAATATTCTAACTGACCCCCCAGCGTGAGTTTTTCAAGGCGACCGTTATTTAGAACATGTCACTTTAATGTTTCCATGGTGACGCGTCATTTCTTGTCACGTGACACAGCGCAATCACAACACAGAGCTGAATGAGTGATGATCTGCTTTTATGTCTTTTTTCCTTTTCTATTCAAAATATTCACACATGTATTAGCTATAACATGAAACACTGATATTCCGATTGTCAAATATGTGCAAGTGGATGTGTTTTGTTGTTTAAACATCTTTATAACGATCGCGTTAGTTGAGCTGTATGCGCGATGGGCGGCGCCATGTTAGTTTGTTTCACAGTTCAGAGAATCGGATCTGTTGTTTCTCACAAAATACATGAAAGTAAGTGGCCGGTGAACTAGGAGAAGAATAGGGTAAAATGTAAAGCTACTTACACAATGTGTATCTGATATGAATAAAACGTTTTTCCTTATTATAATGGAAATGATTATTGTTGCCGTTTCCATAGACATCAGTGTCTATTTTACTAATTGAAAATCACTGTTTTGCTAGTACTTACGTGTATTTAAATGTCTGAAACCTAAAATAAACATTATGTGGTTTAAAATACTCAATAGTTGTGATATATGACAGCACTGAGTGCGTCCGTCTCTGGCTCAGCGCCAGCCAACGCGCGAAAGCACGTTTGAATTTAGCAGTTGATCACGTGATGCACTGACCGTTCTAATCACACCGGTGTGATCGTACACTCCAGGGACCAGCCAAGACTGATCACACCGGTGTGATCGTACGCATCAAAGGGTTAAACACTGGGACTAATAGGATAATTAATCCTTAATTAATTAATAATTAATAATTAAGGGTATGGGATTTGCAAAACGGCCGTCAGATTTTGAAAATACACAACTCAAAAGGTCCTACCTTCTTTCCTCCAACGCTGGGCCTGACTCAACCCATTCGAAGAACATGGACGCGCAATCATTCTCCAAACGGAAGCAACTTGCTCTTTCTCTCTCTCTTTGTACCGGGGCAACTTGCACTTACTGTGACTGGGTCACAAGCTTTGAGTATGCACACGAAGGGGACACGCGTGCGAGGGGGATGGGGAGGGGGGTATGGTCCGACCGTTTGGTTGACGCACTTACTGTCCAATGATTCTAGGTGGTCTTGGAAATGATTGGCTGGAATTTTTCGAGGCCTGGCCGTTCCACAGATGATTAAATTGCTTAATTTTCATTTCAGTGCTTCTAACTCAGTGGCTGTAAGTGGGTTAGGAATAGGATTTCAAGTGATTTTGAAAAAATGGTCAAAAAAGAAAATCACATACCCCACCTTTAACGACACAGCATGTGGGAATAATGAACTAATCATGACACAGCAAAGCTAGGTCACAGGGGAAACTAAGGAACTCAAGATCAAAACATGTAACACCAATACAAAACAAAAAAATGTTTTACAGTGATGATAATCTTAATATCTCGTTTAAGAGATGGTAAAGTAGATCTACTTGTCCAAGAATGACATTCTTTTGTTCAAAGATCTTCCCTGTTGTCCTGTTTGCTCAAACAATCTATGAGAACAAATTATTCTGGCAGCCTGAAATAAACCTGAGATCTAGATCTTGGCACTCTGTTTTTAAATATTAATTATTCTAGAACAAAGCTTTGTCTTTGTTTGCTTCACACATTTCCTCTTCATTTTATCAAGACAAGCAAACATCGTCTGTCTGGTGAACAGGTTTACTTTTCCCTCATATATTGAACGGCACACACCTGATACACTTCAACTGACAAGGGCACACGCCACCTTACTACATTCATTCATCTCATTCAGTTCATTTAGTGCTTTCATGCGGATCTTAAACCTAGTCGTGTGACCCTCTCTCGGTTTAGTGGTTAACATCGTCAATGCTCGCATTGTAGGCCATTAATACGCCACATTAAACCAGCAAACACATCATGACCACATGGCCGCTCAAACCCAAACACAGAGTCAGTATGGTTGACTACGCTGTGTTGACTGTGGTGCAAATTCAGTCCTCCAAGGGAAGGTTTTGTTATAATGCCATTTACTCATCCTGTATAGGAGAGTTTATCTCGAGGTGTGTGTGTTTGGTAGTGAGGGCATGTTATATGGAGGTTTATGGGGAGTAATAAAATCTTACTAGCCTACAGTATTATGTATTCTCATTGGACACTCGGACACTTACTATTAAACTTTGATAGCAGTGAGTGAAGTCACATCACAGCCAAGAGCCATGTTTTTATTTATGACAGAGAGCCCAAGAACTGTTCTTTTGAAATATGCATTAGAAATCGAAGTAATGTGCAGTTAGGGCCTCCCCAAACTGCATTAAAATATCGAAATCGTATATAAAAGAATAGAAGAGTTCTTACCACAACTATGGATAACAGCACAGGATACGCTGATCAACGATTAAAAACAATAAAAGCCAATCAGAATCCATCCTGCTTTAAAGAGCTCGAGCATTCAAAACGACAGATGACAAAACCGAATAAACAGAACGATACTGTCCACTTGTGTTGATGCTAATATAGCTGTTGTTATAGTTATCTTTATAGTTATCGTTAGTTGTGGTAACGGGCCTTAAAACCAATTCATCTTTCCAGCTGAAAGCATGATGCACTCTATTGTGTTGCCATGGGAATGGTAGTCAACAAATCTGTTACCAAAAACAATCATCATGCAAACAACACAGATAAAAGAAGTTATACAAAACTCACAACACAACTGTTACATCCTTTGATACATTTAACTCATTAGTGCATTGTATTAACAAAAATGAATATAATTTGCATGTTCCCATCTACTCATTTAATGGGTTAAATAGAATAAGAAATGGCGGTCCTCTAGAATCTGACTTTGGGCACTAGGAGGGAAAATGTTTTCTTGAACATCCTGTTTTTTTTTGTTTTTTTTCAAGTGAAATGATATAAAACATCACAATGATAAAGAAAAATGTCCTGAACGTTTTCCTCATAATGACCCTTTGATTCTATTCTGTGTGTTTACGGTTGTGTTGTTACTTATGCTTGTCTTACACTGTGATATATATATATATATCCACAGGGCCACCATAGAGAGGAAACTAAACAAAGTCATTAAGACAGATAGAGGCCAAATGTGGCAATTCACTAGAACTGGATGATTGCACTCACCTCTAACCCAAATCAAAGAAAGCACAGAGCATAACCGCTAGGCCTGAGTTAGATAATACTATTCCTGTCAAAACAGTACTTTTTGTCAAGAGTGAGAGGTAAACTAAGCCAAAGTAAGTTTGGAAATGTGTGCAATATGGAACAGAGACCTTCTTTAAAACTCATTATAGTTGCAGTCAACATGAAATCAAAATCCACCTTGTTTTCTCAATGCCTATTGCTGATGTTTTTGTGTTATTCATCAGTGCATGTTTTTCCAATACATTTTTTTTTATCGTTGTAATCTTTCATAAAACTCTAGTAACTTGCTCCACTTGTGAAACAAATTTCCTTTTTTAGACATCACCAGGCCCTTTTCTAAAGAAGCTTGGTTTTACAACATAATAAAAAAAGGGGTAAAACTTTAGAATATGTTCCGTCATTACTGAATAACTACACAGGGACAAATGAGTAACGCATTATTAACACTACTATTATCTAGCAAGAAACTCTGATTAAAGAATTAGTAAGTAATAGGGCAATGTTAGCCTGGGAAAACCCAGACAACTTCCGGCAAATTTAGATTTCCTCTGAAAGTTAGTCTGGCAAAGAGCTCATTCAAGCCCATTTCCAATCCGTCGAAATCGAGGCACCAATCAGAAGCGTTGGGGCGGCTTTACACGATGACGACAGCGCTGGGATTTTGAAGCAGATTTTGTAGCCTACATTACAAAGAAGGATGCCGCCGTCGAACATCACTCGTTCCAATCAGCTATCGCATCTGTTTTAAGCCATTTGAACGTTTCCTTTTTGTTAAAAACCGAGCAAAGAACAACACTCAGAGATGTTTCTGCCGCTCTGCATACGTCATCTCCTTCATTGCTCTGATTGGGTTTAGGTCTATCCGCGACGTCCGTTGGTGACGCCCCTCTGGAAATGATTGGTCTATGACGCTTTGCCAGACCATAACTCAGTTACAACTGAGAATGGTCTGGTTTTAACCAGGCTAGGGCAATGTGGTAGTTCACTATTAACTAATCAGTAAATACCTCCCAGAGGACTACTAAGAACTACTGTATACAGATTCATAATTAATGTAAATAATCCATAATGTATAATATAGGCCAAGGTAATGGTAACCCATTAATGGTAACCTGTGTTTATATTCGTTTATTAAAGACTTTCCATTGATAGTATCTGCGCCAAGCGATTTGGATTACGGTATACCTCATTGTGACACTCGCAATTGTGAGAAAAAAAGAAAGAAAATATTCAAAGAAAAAAAAAAAGTCAGAATTGCAATATATAAACTCAAATTTGTGAGATATAAACTTGGAACTGAAAGAAAGAAGTCAGAATTCTGAGAAAAAAATGTCAGAATTGCAAGACTAGCAAGTACTTTTTTATTTCTCATTCACGGTTCCATGCTGGTGGAATGATCTCCCCACCCTCATCCGAAATTCAGAATCCCTGACAGCATTCAAAAGACAACTGAAAACTCATCTCTTCCGGGAGCACTTAACATAAAAAAAAAAAAAAAAAAAAAAAAAAAAAATCCTTTCCTCTAAATCCTCGCTTGCCTGGCTTATGCTACTCCGAGCTATGTCTGAACTTTGTATTTTGAGCACTTCTTGCGTTGTTTTTGCCTCTTCACGATGACTCGCTTGGTTTAGTCCTCAGTTGTAAGTCGCTTTGGATAAAAGTGTCTGCTAAATGACTAAATGTAAATGTAAATGTAAATTATTTTTTAAATTTAATTATACTTTTCGGATCCGTCTCTCTAAAGACTTAGGGGAATCCCCAATCAATCTCAGAAAAAAAAAAAATGTATTCCCTACATTTATTCTCACTGACTCACTCAGAAATATGTCAGAATATAGCAGAGGGATGCAAGGAGTGTTTCGTGTAGACTTAAATGGCGTGTCAACCCGATCTCACTAAATGGGTCTCTAAAGCACGCATTGTGTTTATCGTGCAATTTATATGCAAAAATGTGTTTTTACGTACATATGTTACACACTGTAAACCCCTTGAGTAGGATTAGGGTACGTGTGTATTATACGTTTGGGTAGGACAGGTGATGTGGGGTACGTGGGTATTACACGCAATAAATTGCGTATCATATGCACGTAAAAACGAATTTTCGCCTATAAGATCAGGCTGGTCATTTGTTTGTACTATGGATATGAGAATACATGCATTGTTTTGCAGTAGCTCATGTACTGTAAATATACACTTTTATTAACTGGCAAGTACTTTTTAAATATTCTTATAATAAATTTACTGGATTTCTGAACGAGTATTTACTTATATAAGCATTTGATTTATAGCCTGAAAATGCCACATTCTTAGTCATTGAAAGGTACACTGTGCAAACAGCTTAGAAAACATATCCTAAAGAAAACCTGGAACAGATGATTCAACCATCCCTGAAACACAATCTTCTAAATTTGCATGACCTTTTTCATGATATTCCGACCTCTACATAATATTTGCTAGATTATTCAACACATTGACTGTTTTACCTCCAGTGGCAAAGGAGATATCTCTGAAATATCCAGCATGGACAAAGCTGCGAGTGAAGGGCAGGCTGTAAACTTCCAGATTCAAAACCAACATTGCAGCCTATATCTCTGTTGCCAAGGGGAGTGTGATAGCATCTCATGGATATTCATGCGGAGAAAAAGGAGATAACACGGGCAGATTTACAGAGCAGTCAATGTTGTACATTCAAATTTCATCCGAGGGGTTGGTTGCTTTTCCTGTAGCATTGAGCTGTACTAATCCATACATCTACAGGCTATGTACTCAAACCTTACCATATCTGCAGTGCTAATAGCAGTTCTGCTGTCCCTAAGCCTTTCGTGATTACAGACAAGCTGACGAGTGATGGTCTCCAAAGACCGATTCAAGCCCCACAACAAAACCACTATCTGCCATTTCAGAAACATGGTACTTTCATGAAGTGAGACGCTCCCAGAATATCAAGTAATCATAAAACACATCTTTTTCTGTATGTTTTGGTCTTCCGTCCACTCTAAGATGGCGTTTTTGTCCTGCGAAAACTGGGCTTTTTGAGGACAAACTCAGATTTATGTATATGAATCTGAAAACGGCGTCTTGGTGTTGTATTGTGGACTGTGAAAACGGAAGTATTTAAAAAATAATGACGCATGTTTAGATGCCTGCCTTTGTGCCTACAAAAAAAAAACGCTTTTTTAAGACATTCTCCCAAGTGGACTTGAAAAGGCTGTTTTCGCATTGTTGCGTGGACTGTGAAAACAAAGGTATTTGACTACGATAATGCATGTTTAGTCATGTGATTAAATGATTAATACCGAAATATATCTATGTTTATAACAGTATGTGCCAGCTATGTGCTATTCACTTTCACAGTGTTGCACACTGATCAATAGCAGGTTCTGTTCGTGCAGTGTAAAGGGTCCTTAGGAGTTTGTTGTGCAGCACAATCTCATTTGACAACCTCAATGCTCTATGGTGCACGTCTTCAAATATTATCTGAAGGACGAATGGGCAGAAATGCAGTAAGATTGCACGGACACATCTAATCATAGAGATTAAATTCAAGGCAGAATTTTACATTACTGTCAATATGGTGCTCAATATAGAGGAACTGAATATGAATCACACCCAAGTTCTCCCATGAAGGTTTTACATTACAAATCTAATTTTCTAAAACTACATTGCACATTCATCCAAGCAAACATTATAACAAGTCACAGTTGAAGCAAATATCATTGATCATCTCCTAACAAGGCAACATATTAAGGTCAGGGTAGATTAGATGGTAAGCAAAGAATCAGTTCTCATAATCAATGTGTTGGATGCGGGAGAAACGGGTAGGAATAAATATCTAAGCAACATTGACAAGGGCCAAATTATTAAAGCAAGGCGACTGGGTCAGAGTATTTCTGAAAAGGCTTGTGGGTTGCTACACAGAAAAATCCCAGGTGTTAAATTAACACTGCTCTGTGTTTATATGGGAACCACCAGCAGGGTTTTACACAGCAACACTGAATCAGTGTTAGAATCTCACATACAGGGCTTACACTAAACCAGTATTAGGCCAGTTCAGTTAAGTTAAGTAGCTTTTATAAATGTGCCTTAGAAAAAAAAATACTGGTGCGCATCTTGAGACAAAACAATGGCAGTGACATAAAATATCTCAGTCCAAGTTGCTTTTAGTTAAAACAGCTCAAACATGCATTTTAGTCTGGTATTATCTTAAGACTTGTCTGTGAAACCCGGGGGTAAATCTCTCAAGATTTCAGCAGAGAATTAAATAACTCCAAAAGACAGCATTACCAGCTTCACTTATGACTAACCAGTTAAAAGTTATTGAGAATGAACAGAGGTTTAGATGTTGATGTTTTGTTGAAAAAAATAGTTTAGTTTGTGGTCACCATTATGCTGATCAGTGTTTGTTTTAGTTGGGTCAGTTCGAAACTTGTTTTTTTATTGTTAATTTTTCCTGGATGACTAGTCAGTCGTATATTTTGGTAAGATGATTGTGCCAAAAGAATAGCAATATAAATTTAAGACATTTAAGACATTCTCGGTATCCTCTCAATGAGCTGAATTACATGATTTAAGTGCTTTCCGATATCTCAGTGTGAACAAGAAGCTTTTGGAATACGCTTGAAAATGCTAATGTGGATAAAGAGAGAGAGGGATAAAGAGAGAGGGAGAGATAAATGCAGTTTCCAAATGTATCCGGATTAATGTAGACATATACATGACCTCCACATTTGCATTAATATCCTAATCCCTAGGCCTTTACCACTGCTCTCACTGTCCAGCAGAGTTTATAGCTACAACCCTAACCGAACACTCCTAAACCAGCTAATCAAGCTCTTCAGGATCACTCGAACAAAAATCACATGCACGTGAGCTGAAGCAGGTTGAAAATAAACTTTGCAGGAGAGTGGGTCTCCAGGAGCAGGTTTGAAGACCTAGGTCTGATCCATGGTGATTCTTTACCAAAGTGATTTCCAAGCACAAAATATTGTGTCAGTAAGTAGATAACAATGCATGTCTTCTGCTAATCTCAGCACACAACAAATTAATGAAACAACACAAGAATGCCACAACAATTCACAGCCTCTACAATCAATTAAGTCCTTTAGATACACTGAGATAAGAATATTTTGAAAGGTCTCTAATGAGGTCTGTAAATGAATTAATTGCCACCAAGCAAACTTTCTAGCCTGCAAATGCCAGGCATCTTTTTCTAGAGGCTAATTCACAAAGGTTGTTGGATATGGTTAGACCAATGTGTTTACCGTTGTGTCATTTGTTGGTGTTTGTTTTCATCGACTGGAAATGTTTAATCATGGTTGTTGGGTCATAAAATGTTTGAGCAATCTGGTATGTCTTGATTACCATCTGTTGCCATTAGAATTAGGTAAGCAACCGGGCGTCACTAAAATTCACATTAAAATCCACCATTATTTATTTATTTATTTTATTAAAAATATGAAAATATTGTTGAAATTAAACAGTTTGTTAAACCTTTGGACAAAATATTTTAAAAATAATCTTTAATAATGTGCTTTTTGTTATAGTATGATATAGGAAAATATGGAGATCACACTCAAAGAGGAAAAAAACACCTACATTTCAACCACGTGTTAAGAATCACATTAACATCATCCATTGACATTTGGCAAACGCAAAGTGCCACATTACATTTAATCTTCATTTAAACAGTATATCTATTGTTTTATCATTTCAAACCTAACAAACAAAGGAACTTAATACAAAACTAGAAAGAAAATGAAGAATGAAACAGTGTTGTAACAACACAAGACAATGGACAGAGTGAACTGAAGGCCTTAAATACACAAGATAATGTAAACTCAATACAAAACAGGCGTGCACCAATCAGTCAAACAATGTACTGTGACAACCAAACGAAATAGGAAAATACAGGAAATACAGGAAATACTAAACAAACTAAAAGTACTTTAAAATTACAAAACGTGACATTGATAAAAATGAGTGTATATGTCTGTTGTCTTCAAAAACGTAACATTAAATATTGACAGCTTTATTTACATCCAGGATTTTTAGTATGGCCTCAGACTTCTGAAATCAGCTGTATGTGTTCAAAGTGTTGCACATAGTGAATTACATGAAATCAGAAACAGATCAATAGCAGGTTCTGTTCGTGGAGTGTAAAGGGCCCTTAGGAGTTTGTTGTGCAGCACAATCTCATTTGACAACCTCAATGCTCTATGGTGCACGTCTTCAAATATCATCTGAAGGACGAATGGGCAGAAATGCAGTAAGATTGCACAGGCACATCTAATCATAGAGATGCAATTCAAGGCAGAATCTTACATTACTGTCAAGATGGTGCTCAATATGGAGGAATTGAGAATGAATCACATCCAAGTTCTCCCAAGAACGTTTTACATCACAAATCTCAGTCTCTAAAACTACATTTCAGATTCAGCCAAACAAACTATACACCGATGAACCAAAAGAAAATAACAAAAAAACATTATGATTATCATTGAACATATTGAGGTCTGGGTAGATTAGATGGTAAGAAAACAATCAGTTCTCATAATCAATGTGTTGGATGCAAAAAATCAGTTCTTGTAATGAACATGTTGGATGCAGCAGGATAAATGGGCAGGAATAAAGATGTGAGTGACTTTGACAAGGGCCGACAAGGCAACTGGGTCAGAGTATTTCTGAAACGGCAAGGCTTGTGTGTTGCTCCCAGTCAGCATTTGTGAGAATTTACCAACAGAGGTTCGAAAAGGGACTAACCACAAATCGTCGACATGGTGTTGGGCACCCAAGGCTCATTGATGCACGAGGGCAACGAAGGCTATTCTGTCTGGTCTGAGCCAACGGAAGGTCTAATGTGGTACCAAAGTCACACAAAATTTTAATGATGGTTACGGGAGGAATGTGTCACAACACAGTGAATCTGCTGCATATGAGACTGCGTAGCTGCAGACCAATCAGAGTGCCTATGACCACTGTCCACAACTGAAAGGGACACACGAGTGTTGGAACTGGACCTTGGAGGAGCTGAAGAAAGTTGTACAGTCCAATGGGTCCTGTTTTCTTTTATGGCTGTGTACGTGTGCACCATTTACCTGGAGAAGTGATGGCACCAGGATACACTGTGGGATGACGACAACGCCGGTGGAGGGAGTGTGATGACCCGGGCAATGATCCGCTAGCAAACCCTGGGTCCGGCCATGTTTAGGTAGTAATTTGACATGTACTACCTTTCTATACATTGTTGCAGACCATGTGCACCCCTTTATGTTAATGGTGTGCCCTGGTGGAAGTAGCCTCTTTCAGCAGGATAATGCACCCTGACACACATAGTTCAGGAATGGTTTGAGAAACATGATTAAGGCGTCTAAATTATCCAGAATTCAATTAATTTGAGCATCTGTGAGATTTGCTGGACCAACAAGTTCGATCCACTGTGGCTCCACCTCACAACCTACAGGAATTGAAGGATCTGCTGCTAACGTCTTGGTGCCAGAAACCACAGGACACCTTCAGGGATCTTGTAGAGTCCATGCCTCGACAGGTCGGTGCTGTTTTGGCAGCACGTGGAGGACCAACAACATGTTAGGCAGATGTTCATAATGTTTTGGCTCATCTGTGTATAGTCACTACAGGGTCATATGAATCATGAGCATTTTCTTATAAAGTGCTCCTGAATGGCAAAATGACAATTGTTCATATTTTAATGTCAATCTGCTCTTGAGGCACAAATGAGCCAAATTGAATGTCAACAGGATTGATTGACCTCTCCATGACGTAATTAATCCAGCTTAAATAATGAGATAATCATAATGTATTTACATCGTGACCCCCAGGCTTTAGATAAACTAATCAATTTTTTTCAGCAATCAGAAGGTTAACAATAATACTGTAATTACTTGGTTATCATCCTCAATGCCTAATAAAGACGATGAAATAACATCCAAGGAATGTTCTGGTTTATGATGGTTTAATCATGTTACAGCTTTTCCAGGTCTAGAAATAATATTTCAAAAAAAAAAAAAAAATAGGCTACTTAATTTCTGCCATGACAACTCTCAACATGACAATGTTGATATGTTTGGTCTTGGTGAAATAGATCTGCTATGCTGCTGCTGCAGAGCAAGTAAGGGACTTGCTACTGCCAATACATACACTGTACAATATAGCATACATGAATTACCCATAGCAGATCTATACAGGTGGAGCCGGGGAAGGTGGAGGGTTTCTAAAAGCGCACTGCAACTGCTACAGCAAACGCTGACCAAGTATTTGAAGGATGTGCAGCGAGCTCATTGGCTATTGATACAGCAGGAACCAATCAGCTGTGCCCTATAGAGAATGATGTGATTGCAAGTCGATTGAGTTGAGGACCCATCTAGAGTTGCATGTTTCATGACAGAACTTTGTATCTGACTTAACTTAACAAAGAGTTGTTGAGAGGGTGAATTAAAATAATAAATATCTTATTTTAATTCTCATCTTGTCTTAATTGTCATCTTGGGGCCCTTGGGTAAGAATCACTGTCTTTGAAGGATCGACTTTTAAATCCACGGAGAGGACATGATTTATTGAAAAGAAACAAACGTATTTGATTAAAAAGATCAGCCACTTTTAAGGGGTAAAAACAATAACAAAAATTATAATTTTTGTATTTGTGTACTTAGGTTTGTTTCTTGTATTGGATATTTTCACTGTGGGGAGTAAATGTGGAAATTACCTAGATAAACTCAGTATATCCGGTAGGTTTAAGAAAAACTACAACTCCCACTATTGGACTACAACTCTCCTACCTGGCTTTCACAGGTGTTGGTAATCACTGTGGATTGTCCTGATGTGTTTGAACACAGTTAAATTGATTGTTACACTTGTTGTCTGTATGCCCTGAGGATGGTCTTTTGACCGAAAGCTTGGTCTATTAAATTTGCTTTAAGGATTTGAGTGTGCGGACAGTTTATTTATTGAGATCTTTAGTCTTGTGTGTCTGGCACCTTGAAGATCGTGAGTGCGGTGTAACTACTTCAAAAGTATAAAAACAATAAAAATGGCCAAATGCATTGCGTTGAAGACCAGCTGAACTCTTTCCCCGCCATTGACAAGTTATCTCGTGTTTTATGAGAAAGCGCTTGCCCGCCAAAGACCAGTTTTTACGGCTTATTCGGTAGGGGGCACTATTACACATCTTCTGAAAGAGTACTGAATCTCCTGATCAAAACACAGGTGAAGAAAATGCAGAAAGACCCTTGATGGTTGCTTTTGCTGCTTTTTTTATGAACCATACCCATATTCAAGTGTTGTTAAAAAAGAATGCATGAAGCTAGAATAAACCATTTGTGTTGTTGTTTAAAAGCAGAGGCTCTCTTCTTTCTTTTGACATATTGCATTTTCAGATATTCATACAACAAAATATTCTGGTGGCCATGAAACTATTGTGAAATCAAAAACAATGGCGGGGAATAGTCAACTTTTACAAAAAACTCTGGTGAGGAAAGAGTTGAATTTGATTGAACATGAATTTGAACATGAATTTGAACATTGAACATGAATTTGATTGAACATGAATTTGAACATGATTAATTCTCTCCTTAAAATGATGTTGAATAGTTCCAAAATTATTGTTTAAAGTTGGGAATGTCACAGCATAACAGAGTTTAACAGAGAGTAATGAATGAAAAATCAGCATTTCCTCAGAAAGCTTCCACGCGCATGCGTCGTGGAAATCTCTTGAACTCTCGTCTCAGGCCCACAAGGAAGAAAAGGAATAGTCGAATAAAGTTGTTGTTTTTTTTGGGGGGTTTTTCGCACAAAAAGTATTCTCGTCGCTTGATAAACTTATGGTTGAGCCACTGTAGTCACTTGGACTATTTAAACATTTTCTGGGCCGTCAAGTTTCACTCCCTTAGGAAGCCTATGTAGCAGTGGTCCAGCTCTCAAATTTAATCAAAAATATCTTCATTTGTGTTCCGAAGATGAACGAAGGTCTTACGGGGTTGGAACAACATGTAGTCCTGGACCTGGCCTGTAGACCCGTTCGCAATTTGGTGTTGGGGGAATTTCTCACTTGAACTGAGTAAGTGGGTCCCTAGACATGAAAAATCACTGAGGTGCTCGTCCGCCATAGTGCCACGAATTACGTAATGGTCAAATCAAATATGGCCGCCATCGGATGATGATGAAAATTCAACTTCTTTGTTTCTGAATGTTTATACACACGTAATACCTCTATTTTGACTAATTGGGGTATGTTGAATTCATTTCTGGCATTAATAGGACCATATTGGGTTATTGTGACCTTGAAATGTCATGGTCAAGGTCGTTTTCCTATTCTGAAGAATCTCAAAAGACATGTACATGCGAACTAACTCAATTTACAGTCTGCCCTTATACTGTGTATTTGTATAACACTAGACAATTCACAGAAAATAAGAGGACAAGGTTTAACTTTTCTTGTATTTTACCAGGAGTATCAAAAGATTTCCAAGGTTCCTAAAGTTTTCATCTGACTATTGAGCATCGCACTAATTGATCAACAGTGAGTATTACACATGTACATGAGTAATTCAAATTTACTAACTCAAATTTACAGTCTGCCCTGATACTGTGTATTTCTACAGCACTGGACAGAGTTCACAGAAAAAAATAAGACAATGTTTGACTTTTCTTGTATTTTATATAGTTCACAGAAAAAAGAAGATTTCCAAGGTTTCTAATGTTTTCGTCTCACTATTGAGCATCACACATATTGATCAACATGGAGCAATCTAAAATATCTGGCCCCAAAAGCTTGAATTTGGTTGCTTCAATGGCAGATCAGGACAATCTTAATCAAAGGTTATGCATCATCTGTCAAGAAGATAATAAATTGCCTGTAACAAGTGAAAAGATAGGACGTGAGAGAATCAAACAAGCTGCTAAAATCCATAATGATGTGGTTACAAATCGTATCAAAACTCTGATGGGGGATGATGATGAGGATAATGATAATAGCATGTTTGTTTACCATAATACCAACAATTGCTACAAGTCATACACTCATTCTCGCAAACTGACATCTATTGAGAAGAAAAGAATTAAAGAATCTAAGATGTGTGAGACAGAAGATGAGGCTTCTACAAGTGTTAAATTCATGACAACCTTACGGAGAAGTGTTACACCTTGTGCACCTCCAAGTTCTGACAAGGATGCAAGAACATTGCCTTGTGTTATATGTGGATATATGGAACACAGGAAATGTCGTGACAAGTACAGAATTTGTGAGTATGATAGTGCAAAGAAACTCATTGCTGCAGCAAAGCATAACCAAGATGTAGTTTTCACACAAATTGCAGATCGACTGAAGGATGATGAAGATAGCTCTATTAAATCAGTCATATCAGCTGATTTATTTTGCCACAATCTCTGTCGCCAGAACTACATGCGACAATATGAACGTGGCATCAAAGCCAAAGCACTAGATAAACCGGCCATTACCAACATCAAGCAAGTGCTGTTTGCTCGTGCTCTTTCATATATTGACAAGCTTTTGGCGAAGGGAGAGTGTTGCACTGTGAGTGATATTGTGGAATTTGCATTGAGCCTGTTGGAAGAAGGCGAGGTGCTTACAAGTACCTTCCAGACCCGTGATATGAAACAGCTTATCCTTAATCACTACGGAGAATTGGTCACATTCGCTCCCAACGGTAGGATGAATGAATCTGAATTTTTTTTCTCATCTGACATTAACGCTACTGACTTGGCCATCAAGCTGAAGAATCAGGACATAATGAGAGTGGCAGGCACCAAGTTAAGAGAAGTGCTCCTGGATGTTGATTTTGGTCTGCAAGACAGCTTCTGTGACAGTACTGACTTGAAAGCATTGTGGGAGTCAACAATGATGCCAGCGCCCCTTCTTACGTTCTTAGCAGCTCTGTACAAGGTCCCCAAGCACAAGCTCTTTAGAAGCAGTGCTAGAGACCTAGAGGAGCTTCTCCAGCCTCTACAGGATGAGGACAATCAGTCAGCAGCAGAAGAACTGCTATCACAGCAGCAATATTCCACAGAGGGAGAGGATAATGGACAGTCCACACAAGGGGAGGATAAGGGCAGCCAGCTAGCAGAGGAACAGCCACAGAAGCAACAGCCCACACATGGAGAAGAGCCTCTGAGAGAACAGTCTCTACTAGAAGAAGAGGGAGAATGGGTGAGAGATCACAAGAGTACACAACTGCACTGTCTCTTCCAAATACTTGTGTATAGCATTCACAGTGGAGGAAAGCGAACACCGTTGCATATTATGCTTGGCCATGCCATTTATGCAAGAGATAGCAGCAAGAGCCTTCTCACAACTTTCAACAGGATTGGTTCATGTTCAAGCTACCAGACAATCAGATCTGCCCGCAGTCTTCTCGCTAGCTATGCTGTGAAATGCTCAGAAGATGGAGAGACACCCATACCAAGTACTTTTACAAGGGAGGATTATACTATGGCAGGCATGGACAACTCTGATTATGCTGATAAATCATCACTTTCTGGTACCAAGGGTTCACACTATGCAGCATTAGTACTGTTCCAAGATGCCACAGTGAACAGACCCCTTCATAAGCCTCCAGTGTCAAGCACAGGATTAAGCCATGCTTCTCCAATCCTGCGGACAAAGTTGCCATGCCAAGAGGTACCTCACCATGCCAAGCCAGTGGTTCGACCTGTCCTGCCACCAGACATGCTGCTGCATCCTGAAAACAAGCAAGCAACATTACTTGATGTTGCAACTGCCAAAAGTGTATCTGGAAAGCATGAATTCTTGATCAGTCTGATCCGCTGTGGTGCATCAGCAAGAGACCCTCTGATATGGGCAGCTGTGCACACACTTGTCTCATCTGCTGTGGTGCCGATGATGCGTGTTGGCTTCCTCCCTGTCATACCAAAACCCATTACTGAGCGTGCCACCGTCAGACATTGCCTCACCAACTTCCAGAGTGTTCGCAGACAACTGAATCAGGCGTCAATGGCGATTTGGTGTGATGAAAGTGTCTTTGCCTTGGCTCTAGATATTTACCTGCATGAAACAGAACAGTTCAAGGATCTGTTCCTCTGCATGGGCCCTTTCTATTGGACCCGTGTTCTACTCAGATGCCAGGGAAAACTGCTTCGAGGTTCTTGCCTGGATGATGCATTGGTGGAGTGTGAAGTGTTTGACCTGGTGTGATAGAGTCGGTGTTAAATGGGAGTCATTATGTCCGTGCTCTCACTGGGATGCTGATTGTGGAGGATGTGATCAGGTCGCTCCAGTGGGAGATGTTCTGGCAACACAAGGACAAAGCAGAATATCCAGTGCTATCACAGGTAGAGGCACTGCACACTACACTGGCTACAAATCAACGTTGCCCAGAGCAGTTTGAAGCCTTGACTGAACAAGTGGAGAAGTTGAATCAGGACTTTCTGGAGTTTGAGAAGGAGTGTGAAGCAAGGTCAGAGCTTTGCCAATTCTTTGGAGTTTGGCTGGAATTGGTGGCCATCATCAAAAATGCTGTAGTCTCCGAAAGAGAAGGAAACTGGAACCTACACGTGGCTACTATAGAGGATTCTATGCTAATCTTTGCAGAATGTGACTGCATAAACTACCTTCGTCATGGGTCATGGTATCTTGAACAAATCAAGGTGCTAGAGTTCACTCATCCTGAGCTCTACCGGCGCTTCTCTATAGGCCAGTGGGTTGTGCAGGATCGCCCTGGCTGGTTCTGTGCTGTGGGAGGTGACATGAAGGTTGAGCAGACCATTCAGCGAGTGTCAAAGGGTCCTGGAGGTCACTATGTAGTAGGAGCCACACACAATGCAAATGCTGTAGCAGAGTTTGAGCTGTTGTTCCATGAGATTGGGATGATCACTGATATCCTCAACTTTCTCACCAACAACCACACTTTGAAACAGACAGAATGCCATCTCCAGCATGCACTGAGCACCACTCGCCGCCTTACATTCAACCAAAATGTTTCAAAGCTGCTGGACTTTGTGCTAGAGCGGCAAAATCCATACTCAGTAACAGTCAATGTGCCTGTTCCACTGCACAATCTGCTCACCAAGCAGGCTGTTGACCGAGGTGTCGCTCCTCGCTTGCTCAACTGTCTCCAAAATGGGAAGCATGTCTACTGCTCGTACAGGCAGGAGAGGTTAGTTGAGAAGACCAAGAAAATTAGCACAACTGTATCAAAGAGAAAACTACCTCAGTTCAATGAACAACCACAGAAGACACCGACAATCAGTATGAAGGAGCAGAAGTTAGTCTCCTCCAAAGACATGGCCGAGGCACATAGGAATATGGACATTGCTAAGGAGCGGGGCATGAGTATCCGGCAGATACTTTCTCATGATGTGCTTTCAGCATCTCCCCTGTTTGATGGTGACCTTCCAGCTCATGTCAACAAGTCAAAACTTGTCAGTGAGATTGAGCCTCGACTTGATCTCAACCAATGGAGTCCTGAGTCTACTTATGCCACTCATGTTGTGGTAGACTTCATGTCGAAAATGCGACAGATGCCTCTAGCACAATTCCCTACTTTAGGTGCGGTCATCAATGCCATCATCAGCTCAACATCATCCCTCTGCCAAGAGCCGGAGTTCATCCATCTTGTACTAGATTCCTACATCGAGATGTCCCTGAAAGAAGGGGAGCGCATGCGGCGTACAGACTCAACAACAGGCATCGACATCATTGGCATGAACAGACACACACCCATCCCTCAGCAACTTGACAAGTTCTGGGCATCTGAGGAGAACAAGCGGAATCTCCAACTGTTAGCTCGGGATATGGTATGCAATCGAGCCAGTGCCAATGCAACTGTCATTGTCAGCTCTATTGTCATTGATGATGAGGTGCTACCAGCAAAGGCAGCTGGTGGCGAAGAGATCCCAGACCTCTTGAACTGGATTGAGGAGGCTGATGCCAGGTTGCTGGTGCATGTTGAGTGGGCTGTTCGTGTGAAGCAGTGCAAGAGAGTTGTCATAGTCTCCAATGACACAGACACCTTTGCATTGCTTCTCCACTACAGCCCATACTTCCAAGAACTCGGGATGAAAGAGATCTGGCAGCAGTATGGCACTGGTGAGAGGCGACGAATGCTTCCACCATCAAGCAGTTTCTCGTCTTGGAGCGTCACTGACAAAGACAGTGATTAAAGCACATATCCTGACTGGAGATGACTGTATGAGCAAGGTGGGGACTAAACATGCTGCTATGGCTTCTGACCCAGTCCAATACTTAGCCAACTTTGGAGAGGCAGACACCTTGACAGAGCAAGATGCAGCGTTGGCTGAGAAGTACTTGGTGTGTGTCTGGGCTGGGGCCAGGTCAACTACAACAGCTAAGACATTTGATGACTTAAGGGTAGAAATCTACACCAGTGGAAGTGCTGGAATTGACGCTCTCCCTCCCACAAGTAGTGGGATCAGAGGCCACATCCAACGAGGGGCTTTTCTGGTTCATACGGCATGCCACTTGCTTGCAACAGCCAAGGACGCCAAAGCAAGACTAGAGCCAACGGAACATGGATGGAAGGAGCACTTTGGCACACTCCTGCCATCAAAATGTCTGAAGCCCTTACCACCAAGTCTGCTCACAGTATGTAAATGTAGAGGCAAGTGTGACAATCGCCGATGTGGCTGTCGTGCTGCTGGAGTTTCATGCACCATATTCTGCCATGGAAAAATGATCCTGTAAAAACCCATCCCACTAACATGCATACACACATACAGTACACTTTGAGAGAAATCAGACTATATGGTGCACTTTTAGTTAATTTGGTATGATGTAATTTTATCACTTATTGATACATAGTTTTATTTGCACCCAATTGTTTTATTTTATATCATTGTACTAACACCCAATTAAAATAAAAGTTCTAACGGATGTTTAAAATTGTTACATTTTTTCTCTTCATATCTTGTTATAATAATAAAAAAATCATTGTGGAAAAAAATACAATAAAAAGTGACTATTAAAAAAAGAAATCTTAATCGAGTTATTGAAAAATTATGTTGACATTGACATTTCAATGACAAGATGATCCTTAATGTTAGTTAAATGTCACATTTAGTAGAATTAGACTTATTGCATCTGTTTTTTTATTCCTAATAATGGCCAAGTTATGGATAAGAAGTAGGAAGATTACCTTGACCATGACCTTTTAAAGTAAAACAAGTCAGTCAATATGGCCATAAAAATATCAGAAATTAATTCCACATACCATAATAAGTCTAAATAGAGGTATTTCATGTGTATATACATTCAGAAACAAAGAATTTGGATTTTCATCATCATCCGATGGCGGCCATATTTGATTTGACCATTACGGAATTCGTGGCACTATGGCGGACGAGCACCTCAGTGATTTTTCATGTCTAGGGACCCACTTACTCAGTTCAAGTGAGAAATTCCCCCAACACCAAATTGCGAACGGGTCTACAGGCCAGGTACTGGATTAATGAGGGTGAGTAATTAATGACTTAATTTTCATTTTTGGGTGAACTATCCCTTTAAGATTAATTAACCTACTAATAACAAAGGTGATGAATGGTGATATGCAAACCCGCTGAAAAAAAATATTTCTTTTGCATTACCAATTAATTGTATTTGAATCTCTAATAAAAGTCAATTCCAGTGTATATGCACAGTAAGAAGTGAAATGAAGAGAAGTGAAGGCCAAGTATGGCATCCCAAACTTGGAATTTGTCCTCTGCATTTAGTGCAAGTTAGTGCGCACACATTAGAAGCACTGAGTAGTGAACACCCACAGACACACAAAACGTGGACACACACACACGGAGCAGTGGGTAGCCATTCACCAGAGAGCGATTAGGGGTTTCTAAGTTGTTTCCTGTCGGTATTGAGAATTGAACCTGCGACCTTCGGTTTACAAGTTCTGTCTTAGTAAGTCAACTGGACACAAATGGGACTGTTTCCTGAGAATTACCCAAATATGGAAACATTTTCAACTTTATTTTTTCTCAAAGAAAAACACTTTGAAAGATATACTTCCCAATGAATTTTAGATTTGAATTTTCACAATGAATTTTAGATGTCCCCAGGAAAATAACAAAAGGAGCCCAGAGTAGAAGTCTGACTACAGTCCTATTACTCCTGCATAAAGAACGAGTCAGCAAAGACTATTTTCCCTCCACTCTTCTATTTTAGGCTCAGAAACGTCAATAAAAGGTCTTTCAAGTCTGCATAACACTCCAGCCTTCTTAATATTTGTGGTTTCAGCCCAAAAGCTCCTGAATGATACAAATCCAATTAGGCCGCATGCCTTCAGAGCTTCTGAAACTAGGTCATCGGTAAAGAAGGTTTTTGTGTGCCAATAAAAAGAGTACTCGCGTTAACATTCTTGAATGAGTCAAATGGGTCAGTGCCCGGCGGGCTGAGCTCAAAAACGATCCCCTTGACGTCTTTGAGTGTTTCTGCCCACGAGGCGGATGATGAATGTGCGGCCGCAGCGGACTGTGAGAACGACCATGTGCACAGTGTTCTCATTACGACAAATAATCGTCAGCTTGATCTGCTTCTCTGCAACCGCAGTTGTAGGTCATCGTAAAATGGCTCTGATGGGGGATTGCATGGTTTGCTGATTTGTGCAGTAGGGCAATATCGCGAATTAGGGCAATTTTCCAATCGCAGAGGCTGAGATTTAAGAAATTATATATGTAACCGGTTTAAGAGTGAAACATGTCGTTTACACACGTGTAGTTCATGATACAGTGTTACGGAGTCTCAGAACGGCCAGGTTCATTTACTGTAGCCGCTTTTTCCAAACGGTTCTAAGAACGGCAAAGAAAGGTTCAAGTTATATTTCCACTTGAGCATGGTACGGCATCGATAAGCCCCGCCCCCCTTAGTTACTGTTGCTATCTCGGACAAACAAATGGAGTTGCTAACTGTCTCACAATGACAGCTGTCAGTGTGAAAACCTTATCCCAAGATTGTTTTTGATACATTTTGGACAGAAGGACCACCTTCTCATCGAGGAGCATTCAAGTGGGACTCAAATATGCCATGGAGGGGTATGTAAAAGATTTTAAAATAAATATGTTGGGTAACAAGGTTAATTTGGAAGCGAGGGTTTACAGATCACAATGCATTAGGGAAAAGCCTCATGTTGCGGTCGTCCCGATCGCAGATGAACAACATCCAGGATCAACACTGTTCATGTAACACGGGGAAAGCTTAAATTAATTCACATTTAATCAGTTTAATATGGAGAGGCACTGAAATGTAGACCTTTGTTTATGTGTTTTTGACCTACACTGTACATGTTATCTATTTAGGTTTGTACGTTAGCATGGACTCACTAACTTTAATTGCAACTTAATGAGAGTATGACAACCAGAAAATGAACATCATTGATTTTACAGTATGAATAAACCGGGCTTCTGTCATATTGCGCAGATAATTGGTCCGTTCGAACAAATATGTGACCGATCACGGAAACTAGGGACACAAGTCGGTTCTTCGGCATTTTGAGTTATTCATAGATTCTGAAAGTGTAGTCTCCAAGCTTTCCAACGATGTGTAACACGTGGAAATCTGATAATATTTGGAGAAGTTGTGGCCATTTGAAGGTAGGAACTCAAAAAAGCTAAAATGGGAGAAAACGGCCTCAAAAGATTGTGCATTCTCACCTCTCTCTCCTGCTGGGAGTGACAATAGGGCTCATTTACATCTCATTTAGATAAGCCATACCCCCTGTAAAGCTCCCCCTGTGCTTTACAGCTTTTTTTTCTTTCCTGAGCTAGCTAATAACAATAGGTAGGTATGGGAAGGTCTAAACAGACTAAACATGAGATAACATGTACGTGTTCTTAGAATTAAAACAAAACGACAAACTTTAATGTTTAATGCAAACTCACCCCCAGAACCGGCGAATGCACTTCTGCCGCTCTAGGCGAAAAACAATTGTGCTGCCCCTCTATTTGCAACGTTTACCAGCAACAACACACAAACACCAATATGCCATATAACGCAAAACCAGCAACAACACACAAAGACCAATAAGCCATAGGCCTACATATAACGCAAATAGTGCGCAACGCACGTGTGCCCAAAATGTCAACACTATTAAAGTTTATGCAGGAGGTAAATGCCTGCTGGCATTTTTCTTTAAGCAGTCATGACAGGAATTTTCCAAATAATCATATTTCCTCCTCAGATTACTGTTGCAAATCTCTTTACACCACTTTCTTATGTGCGTATACACACACAAATGAAATGTCCGCAAGCACATTATATCATCAGCAGGTTCAGCATCTTACATAACGACTAAGGAGCAAATAAAGCTTAACTTACGTTTCAGAAACGCGCACGGCAGGCATTCATCGCAGCAAAGGTCTTAACTGCATCCTCTATTTCGATTCTCTGTGCCAGTTCATGTTCTATGGAGATTGTTGCCAGTCCATTAAGTCTGTTCCCTGTTCACAAAACGTTCCCCATTCAAAGCAATCGGGACGTCACATATGAAACAGTTAGCCACCGCTGTCAGCGAGCCGAGCCGCCGTATTCAAGCACCGAGGGCGCGCGCGCCGCGCCCATACCTCCGGTTCAGTTTCCCGAGCCCACAAAGTGCGGCGAAAACATTTTCGGTGTAACGGCCACGGTTCAGCTCGTCTGCGACAATCTTTGCGGCATCGATCTTCATTGAATTTTGATATCAGATAGAGCCGGCCAGAGCGCTGCATAATAAGTAGCCACGCTGTTGGGGGGCGGGGGCAAAAGCGCCGGCGGCTATTCAGTATGGAAATACACACAGACAATGACACGCCCCTACTGCATGCTAGAATCTCCGAAAAACAAGCCGATTTCAACCTCAAAATGTACGCTTTTAAATATACCAATACTGTTATCTCAAACATGGAGAGGCTTCTTCATGATCTCAACTAACAGATTCTGCAAAAAAGCGGAAATCACCAATTTTGGAAAAAAACGCTTCTTTCTCATTTTGCTCGCAAGTTGTGCTGCCGACTTGTGTCCCTGGTTTCCGTGACGGGTCACATATTATCACACTTTTGAACCTCGCTGGTGAACGTGCGCACAGTACCCATGCCCATCATCTCAGGATACAAGGAATCAGTGTTACAAGTACCCCAGGCACATCGTTTTACCATTTTTGTAGCATAAAGATCATCAAACCGATGAGAGCTTTGGATCTTCCAATGTTTCTCTATAGCGCTGAAACCTAAAGATGTCCCAGTTTTGGTCCCCGTGCAACTGATACTCAACTGCCATTGGCTCATCTGTGATTGAGGGAAAGGGCTTACCGATAGTTCAATTACAGACAGTTCTCGGCCCAGAATCCTCAGCATTGAGTAGGGCTGTGACGGTGATAGTTTTTTACCACCGCGGTGGTAATGGACCTACCACCGGCAGTGGCGCAGTGGTTGGGGGGTGTTATATAAATACACACCCCCCGACCACCTATACATATATACACCTCAATTAAATACATTTTGAAATAAAATAATAGGCTAGGGTTAGACAAGGCCCAAACATCCATTTCGTAACACACATGAGCACTTCCGTCAATGAAACATCACACTTCGCAATTTTAATCGCAAATTTTATCTTCCACAAGGACAAGGCATTTAAGCTATGTTTGATTTTGCGATGCCAGAGAAAGCGAAACTAAAATCACCCGCGTGTGTGAAGCACGGATTACAAATAATCTTGACGCGCCTTACCAAAGTATAATAACAAGCACAAACTGTGTTAAAACGAATTTGACGTGCAAGTAAAAAGGTAGGCTATCTTTCCTACAGCGTTTTTCTACTTTACCACAGTAAAGAATGCGAATATAATAGGCCTACTTAAAAGCGAACCAAAGAAAGAGACGTGAGTGAAGATTTGGGAAAAGAAACAAGATTCCATGTCCAGTGGAATAGCTAATGGACTATTGGTAAATTCGCTGATTATCGAGTGACCAGATCGCAAAACAGAATACAAAGCCATCAAAGCTTAAATGTATGGGCTCACGCATTCACGCAACTCTCTCATTCGTCACGAATCCAAACTTTCTAAACAGAGCTTTGTGCTTCAACCCTTCCATAATATTAATGTAAAACAGCATTCACATACAAAAAAATGGTGGACCATTTTGGCGGACCACCACCGGTGCAACTCAGCCACCACAGTGACGCTTTACAACCCTTTACAACACAGCCCTATAGCGCAGAGTTTATTATGTGATTCACTTTTGAGCTGGTTGGCTGGGTTATTGAACATTTTTGAAAGGCCCTTTGGAAAAAAGATGAAAGGGAAATGCATGTCTGCTACCAAGGCTGCTATAAATGTAGATGGCCCCTAGTGCTCTTGACGACCTAGTATATCAATGAACATTCAGAATAAGTGAGCAACTGAACTGAATTGGCCTCTGCTGCCGCGGAAACACTTCACAACTGTTCTATCATTGTCAACTTATCCTGCGTAATAAAATGCAGATGCAAGTGGCTGACACATCACAGCGATCCGCTTGGGTCAGATGTGTCATTTCAGCTGAAGCTGGTCTTTCAGATACATCCACAATCAGCGCTGGAGACGGCAAATGTAAAATATGTTGAGCAGGGATATGATCTTTTGAAGAATTTCATCAGCTCAACACATGCCTGGCCTTGTTAACCAAGCTTTGAAACATGAAACTACTTATATTTGACCCAACGAGTCAGGAACCGCATATGTAGAAACACTGTTTCTTATTTTATCTTATGTCACAGTCTCTTTGAAATATTATATATGAAATGTATTAAAGTGTCACATATAAAATAAAATACTTGGTAAACAAATGGAGAACCAAGAAGGCAGTCACATTTGGACTGATCATGGGGTTGGGCCATATATTGATTGTCCGTGATATATTTATGATGAGATTCCTGGTGATGTAACATTTAGGGAAAATTAAGAATTTATTTTACAGTATGTAGACTTACCTAAGAAAGTACTGGTTAATATAAGGTACAGTAACTACATGGTTTAGGAGTAGATTCAGGGTTAGTTATTACCCAGTTATTATAATTACTATAATAAGTACGTACATGCGGAACAGGACTGCAAAATAAACTGCAACCAAATTCTGAATATCACAATGATTTCAATTTTCTTTTTATTTTGCAAGTAAGTTTCCAAAAGAGATCGTCATTAGACTAGTTTTGTCATCCTTTCTTGTTGAGACTGTTACAAATATTTAAACCTACTGTATAATTTTTGATACAATTAAATTTTAGCAAGTAAAATACATTTTAGTACATTTGTTAAAAACGTCCCCTCTGGTGTTCACATGTATTTTTGCTGTGAAATATTTAATGATTTGTATATAGTACGTAAATGTAAGAATAACTATTATATTGCTAGTAATAACTCATAATTTCTTACAAAAATCATGTTAAAATAAGAGTATTAATTAGGTATCAGGTTTTAAAACTACGGAGATTTGATCATACAATTAAGGATTTAAATATTATCATCAAGACATTATTGGGAGATATAGAGTGACAACTGAGATTTATGCACAAGTCTATACTATATCTGATCAAGCTATCAGAATTTCATCATATTAGTTTTTAAATATTAGCAACTGCACAAAACGTCATGTTTTTTCTTATTTTGTGTCACGTTTAGGTTGTAGGAAGCACATGAAGTTGAAGACCGGGGTTCAAAAAGGCTTTAATAATTCATACGTGCAAACAATCCAAACGGCAGGCGAGCAAACACAACTTAACATTAACGGTGACCGGACAAAGAGTGACTGTGAGGGTACAACTTATAAAGCAAACACAAACGAGATGATAATCAAACACAGCTGAAACACAAAACTCATAATGACAGTAACCAAGGAGACAAACGAGTGGCGGGAAAATAGAACAAAGGGAAACAGGAAACTCATGAAAACAAACTAAAAGTCCATGATAATGAAACGGAGGGTACGTTTACACGACAAATATAAGCTTGAAATTGAGATTTTCTTTTGTGTTATCCATGTACAGATGACACCATATTAAAAACGTTCCCCATTCACACGGATCCGTGAAAACGACTAAGAACGCTGTATTCTGCTGCCAGGCCATTAGGTGGCGATGAAACACTATAGACTGAACACGTAATACTCATGTGTGTTACGTCATCGTCTTCAGAGATTCACGTTTTTGTTGTTTACACAGAGACCGCTTTAAAAAACGTGCACTTTGAAACCGTTTTCAAAACTTTGTGTTTTCATGCACCCACAACTCTGTTGTCGTGTAAACGAACGGCAAAAAACGTAAAAAGTTGTACGTTTTTAGTTGAAAACGGTGTCGCGTAAACAGCCCCTGAGAATGAGTGTCTGTGACAGTTTGGGCCTCTCAATAAAAAAAAAAATGGGGTGTTTTATTCCTCCTCGAGTGTGAGCTCCATATTCTAACCATTTCATAGTCATAAATGTCTGATGTATGAAATATGATACTTAAAGGTGCAATAGGTGATCTGGGAAATGCTAAATTTAGCCTGCTAACATTGAAAGCATAAGATCCCACCTTCGTTGCAAATCACCGTCCAAAAAGATTTTTCTAGGCTTTTTCAGGCTTTACAAGGTCAATTGAGTCTCTGGCAAAAGGACATTAGAGCTTATTTCAATTCATTTCCATGAACCAGTTCAAACTGTCCAATGAACTGATTCAAAACTATGCTCAACAAAACTACCATGTATTATATTTTTTCATTTATTAAAGTGTTTTAGTACCAGTATTTGTAGGTAAAAATTGTTGTTTACTACCATGTGTTGATACATTGGTGCATACAATGGTTAAATCATTATCATTCTTTAGTGAAAAACTATATTTTTATGTATTTTACTGTCGTGATGTGGTTTTGTGTCCTGTCATGTTTAGTGGTTCCCTGTCTTGTCATTAGTTCTCCCAGGTGTTTCTTGTTATCCACGCCCCCTTGTTATCCTGTCTGCTCGTTTGTCTCTGATTATTTAAGCCCTGTGTTTCTGCCCTGTCTTTGTCATTTATTGTATTCATTTACGTACTACAAGTGTCTTGTGTCTTGCCTGTTCTGAGTTTACCCAAATCTGTATTATTAAAGTCTCCTGCTGCATTTAGATCCGACTACCGCCTTTGCTTCCGCGCAATTCGTGACATTTACATTGATTGTTTTACAGACTCCAGCTCTCACTGGCCAGAAATAAAAAGAAATAACATTACTCAAGAGTCTTTTAAACAGCAGTTTCAAGCTCAAACTCTACAAACACACTTCACATACTTCACAGTGCCACATTATCCTTCACTAGGTCTCTTCCTTTCTGAGCTATTCAGTACACTAATGTTCACAAGCTAATGAGGGGACATCTAACATGTGAGGGGAGAAAAGGACCCTCTCAGCTTTTGCTTCTCTGAGCATCATATCTATTCAGACTGAGACACATTTGAGTCACAGCTCCAAACTCCAGAACATATTTCCATTTTTAGTTTAAAAGCATCATTCAAATGCAAATTATTTGTAAGCATGTACATTTCATCTGCAAGATCACTTAACTTTTCGCATTTCCCCGTTACAGATATGCTCTATTTGAACGGGTATGAGTAGAAACTCAACAGAAGGGCATTCTGGGATCTCACTGAGATACTAAAAAAAGAATAATCCTCGAGATAAATTGCCTGGTTTGAGACACATTAATCATACAGTCAAATACCATTTCAGTCTTTTATGTCGTGATACATTTTTTTTTCTACATCACAATCCTTATTTGAAGTTGAATACTATTTGCTTTGAATACATGCACTATTTTTGCAATTTTGATAAAAACAATAGTAAAACTAAGAGAAACTGCAGCATACATGAGAAAGATGAGACCATATATAGAGACAACAATTTTAACACAATGAGCTTATCATATCACATACATACTCTGAATTGAGGCTTAATGAAGGATTTTCAGTGTTCTTCTAACAATAGAGGTTGAGATAAAATAAGGCTTCTTGAGTGTCAGCTGAGCTAAACATTCGAGCACATCAGAGTCGGGGGAAAGAGGAAATAAAGCAGTAAACCATGAATAGCAGTGTTTTTTACCTCAGCTAAGGGGTATGGGCTGAGACTCTTAAAGCTAAAATGGGTAATTCTTGTTTTTTTTTTTTTTTTATGGAAAAATACTGAAAATATTGACAGCCCGTCCTGTCACTCACATGAGATCGATCAATAGCAAACCACAAGCATCCAATCAATTCCCCATGGACAAAAACCCAGTCCTGCCTTACATTTATTCTCATTGTAAAGGTTATTATGAGCTCTGTCACGTTCTCTTTTCGCCAGCAGACTCTCCTCTGTTCTGGGTTTGTTTAAAACGAGTGATTCCCCGGAGGTTGGAGATTTAGCAGCTCCATTTCTCCCTCGTGACAACTTTCCTTCCCCTCTCCCAAGTTTTTACTAAATTTTTTAGTAGCCGGAGCAACTTTTCTCTATTTGGGGATTTGACAATACATGCACGGGAAAGTGACATAATTACCCGCTAACTTTAAGTTGGTTAACTCCAACTTTAAGTTTGTAAATGCAATAAAGCTCTAAATCTCTATGTTAAGAAACTTCTAGTCAACTAAACTTAAAAATGGAAGTTTAACTATAAGTTTGTTCAACTTAATATATTATGTTGATTGAATATACAAGTTTGTACAAATAATTGTCCTTTACGTTGAGAAACGTAAGCTTTTACGTTCTCTCAATTTTTTTTGTTTTCTTTTATTATTGATTTTATTGATTTGAAAGGGTGAAAAACTTGACTTTTGTGTGTATATTTATTTTGCTTGTATGAATCATTTTAAATAACCTTTTTTTTTTGGTGAGTAAGTATGCCTAGACTTACCTACATATTCAAATTGGGCCCAATGTAATGTTAATATGAAGGAATTTTCCGTATTGATTTTTCGCAGGTCCTTTACCCGTATTTTAATGTACGCACTGCATTGTGTTTTAGGGAAATGTCTGTAAACTTAACGGATAATGTCCTGGCAGAAAATGACCAGGACATTTTCCATTTATCTACTGATTTTTTTTTCTTACAGCGATGTACTTGGATTTGTGGCATCGTGTCATTATATTCTATAATGAGACTCGTGCCACTTTATTCCACATAATAATCTGAGCAACTATTATCAATTCTAATGTAAAATACTGATGCAGTGTTTCTGTGTGGCATATTAGATCAGCGTTTCACAGATTCGTGATGTAATTGTAAAATTTTGACACTTTTAATCGAATGCCGTTTCAGGACAAAATCTCTCTCTGTCTGTCTCTCGGCCTCTCTCTCTCACACAAACACACACACACACACACACGATGCCGGTACGTGACAGATTTGAAACTCTCTTATATCCACCACATAAAAACACAGATAATCATAATTTTAATCATAATTCAATAACTGGGATTGCCGTCTCCTTGAAGGAAGTTCATTCCACAAACGGTTCTTTATACTGGAAAAAAGATTATTTAGATTATTACAAATGTTTCTTTTAAGGACCGTTCACTGAAAGATTCTTTGAGGACCAAAAATATGATGATTCTCCTACTGCAGGGTGATGCACACACACTACACATTGTGCATGCAAATATATAAACTGCCAAAATGCTCTCGGCAAATTAAATTCACACATTTAAAAACCTGACAACCGCTGTATCCAAGGCGCAAACCCCATCTGACAGCTCTCCACTACATCAACAGCAAGAGCTTGTATCTCATCTGCATAGTGTCTTGCCATTGGCCAGTGGTTTAACAAGAGGAGCTGATTGGCTGAGCTCTGA
The DNA here is from genome assembly GCA_029959095.1 of Rhinichthys osculus. Classification (NCBI taxonomy): domain Eukaryota; kingdom Metazoa; phylum Chordata; class Actinopteri; order Cypriniformes; family Leuciscidae; genus Rhinichthys; species Rhinichthys osculus. The sequence goes on along the minus strand of JARWKJ010000002.1, from coordinate 11,497,696 downwards.
AGAGGGCTTGGAATCCCTGCGATTGAGAAAGGCCATAAATAGGGCACGAGAACACACACAAAACACAGATGCAGCTGAAACCATTCCTCATGCTTCAAGACTGCCACAATCAGACAGATCCACGAGTTTGAAGTCTTCACGAGAAGCTGCAGGGGAGACTTACATTCAGTAGAGAGCTTGAGCATCTGGGATTGGGAATCATGTCTCTGGAAGTCAAGGAAAAGACAGAGGTGCGATTGGTGTTCATGGGAGCGGCAGGTGTTGGCAAAACAGCCCTGATTAAACGTTTCCTACAAGACAGCTTCGAGCCCAAACATCGGCGCACAGTGGAGGAGCTCCACAGCAAGGAGTACGAGGTGGCCGGGGTCAAAGTGACCGTCAACATCATGGACACGAGCGGAAGCTACTCCTTCCCGGCCATGAGGAAGCTCTCCATCCAGAACGGAGACGCCTTCGCCCTGGTCTACTCCGTGGACGACCCCGAATCCCTCGAGGCCGTCAAGAGCCTGCGCGGGGAAATCCTGGAGGTCAAGGAGGACAAGTTCACACCCATCGTAGTGGTGGGCAACAAGACGGACCGACTGCACGAGCGAAGGGTGTCCGCGGACGACGTGCTGGCGAAGGTGGAGATGGACTGGAACAACTGCTTCCTGGAGGCCTCGGCCAAAGACAACGAGAACGTGATGGAGGTGTTCAGGGAGTTGCTCCAGCAAGCCAACCTCCCCAGCCTCCTCAGCCCGGCCTTGCGTCGCCGCAGGGAGACCATTCCCAAAGACAAGGGTCTACGGCCGCCCATGAACAAGGCCAACAGCTGTTCAGTCTCCTAAAGCCCGCGAGAGAAAGACGAGCGAGGACGGCGAGGGCCGAGGTTCTTCTCGACGCCGACGCAGAAGCAAAGCGAAGATGTGGAAGGCTCTTTTAAGGCACACGAAGACGCTTTTGTTACATAGCGAAACTTCCCATAATCCCGCTCCCAAAACCAGCATCCACCGCAGTGATGAAGGGAAACAACGATTTCAGAGAAAGGGGAGGATGATCAAAAGACAATGAACTGTTGAATGTTTTGACCGTGATGTCGAGTTCCTTAAGTTCAGTTGTGTGATCCGTGTCGTCAACATGCTATCGTATACGTTAAAATATTCGGACTTTAATGCTACAGCATGTCATAAATGTTTATTAACATAATTTGACTGTATGACGTTCATTGGTTTACAAATCATTGCACTAAGTATTAAGGTCACTGTGTTCATTGTTCAGTTGCGTATACCGTCAGAATCCGGTCATGCACTTTTATTCTGTCGAAAACTCGTATGAAGCACTGATGTCTTTTTTTGTAACTTGTTAAAGAAAAATAAAGAACTAATTGCAGCTCAAAGGCTTTCTGGCAGCATTTATGTTGAGAGAATTTGAAATGTGTCAAAGCACAAAGTAAATTCAACTTAAAAGGTGAAACTAATATATCATATAGACTCATTGCATGCAAAGTGAGATATTTCAATTTCATAATGTTGATGATTATGGCTTACAGCTTATGAAAACCTTTTCACAATATTCTAATTTTGAATTTGGGGTTTCATAAGCTGTAAGCCATAATCATCAAAATTATGACAAATAAAGGCTTGAAATATCTCACTTTGCATGCAATGAGTCTATATAATATATTAGTTTCACATTTTAAGTTGAATTACTGAACTTTTGCACGATATTCAAATTTTTTGAGTTCCACCTGTGCAAGATTTTGTGGTATACTTGTTGGAAATATCTATTCATTCTGTATCACTGCGCTGCAGAAAAATATTTTCTTACTTGGTATTGTTGGCATGTTTTCCGATATATTTCAATATTATTAAACCAAGATGCTTTTAACTGAGAAGCAAAATGACATCGGATATGAAGTCTTGTTTTTTGAAAAAGTATCACAATTAAGTGAGTTTTTATACTTAAAACAAGAACAAATATCTGCCAATGGGGTGAGACAAATAATCTTGTTTTCCTTTTGATTTAAGTTTATTTTTCTGATCCTACTTGCAGATATTTTCCTAGTTTTAAACAAAAAATATCTTGTTTTCAACTAACAAGATTTAATATATTTAGTCATTTTGCCTCTCAAGTAAATGTGTCTTGATTTAAGAATGTTTACATGTTTGTAATAAGTATCATGTACAGTGTTTTTAAGAATAGCGCAACAAAAGACTTCAAAGCTTTGAAAGAACAAAAATGATATGATGGAGTTTTCATGTGCTGTCTTTATCGATTTAAAAAAAAAAAAAAATTGTAAAAGCATCAATATATTCTATATTTATGCACAAAATAATTTCAAGTATTTAAGTAGAAGCTAATAAATTAATTGTAATTCATGAAAATTTTTTCATACAAACAAGTTTAATCAGTCATAAAATCCAGAAGGCAACATAAACCCTGAAAACATAACCACAATACCTAACTTTTCTACTTTGATAATAAAAAAAGCTGCTACCACAGCTCACGTTCACACGCATGGCGCACTGAACACTTGTCTGTGTGTGTGTGTGTGTCTGCTGCACATGACTGCCAAAGTGTATACCAGACTGACAAACCCGTGCACATACAGGACTTGTCATATATTGCCACCTTGTGGTGCATCGACTGACTTTGAGCTTCTCATTTCACCGGCTTTGGATATGATATGCCATAGTGAGCAATAAAAGCAACGAGGAAATGTGAGCTGTGTATAACAAAGGCCTATTATCACCTATACACCCAACAGGATGTAAGGCACTTCCTAAAACACTGAGTGAATGATCTATCGAATGAAAGCGTAACGCATGTAGCACATATCTCTAGCACAACATTTCACAATGACAGACTTCTGTTCAACAATGCAGGACTACACGGAAAATAAAGTGGGTTACCACATTAAGTAATTCCTTTAATGTATCATAACATAAAAAAAGGATATTCAGAGTTATCCAAACGTTACTTGGTTATCCAAGTATTAAAAACTTAATTGTCATGAAATCTACAGTTGCATTATGAACATTTAACCCCATTACACTGCAAAAGAAATGCCTCCTTATTGAGTTATTACTGGTAATTGTTTATATACTTGCTTTCCAGTACTTTATATATAAATATATATATACAAAATATATATTTACTAGAAAAGAAACATTGCATCAAATATTAAGTCTTGTTTTCATTGACTTTATCTTGAATATATTTTGGATTTTTCCACTTTCTAAACTTTCTTTAATACAAGTGACATATATCCGTACAAAAGTTTGGGATCGGTGAGATTTTTACAGTTTTAAAAGAAGTCTCTTCTGCTCACCAATGCATGTATTTGATTTTTTTTTAAAAACAGTAATATCTGTAAATATTATGACAATTTAAAATAACAGTTTTCTATTTCGATATATTTTAAAATATAATTTATTCTTGTGATCAAAGCTGCATTTTCAGCATCATTACTCCAGTCTTCAGTGTCACATGATCCTCCAGAAATCATTATAATATGATGAATTGATGCTCAAACAACATTTATTATAATTATCAAAAGTTGAGTTCATTTTTTCCAGATTCTTTGATGAATATAAAGTTACATTTCATTTATTTGAAATATAATCTTTTGTAAAATTATAAACGTCTTTACTGTAAATTGATCAATTTAATGCACCCTTGCTGAATAAAAGTATTAATGTCTATTATTATAATATTCTTTTATTTCTGATGACACTGAAGACTGGAGTAATTGATTACAGGAATAAATTACGTTTTAAAATAGAAAACTTTTTTTTTTTATCAAATAAATGCAGCGTTGGTGAGCAGAAGAAACTTCTTTTTAAAAACATTAAAAATCTTACCGATCTAAAACTTTTGAATGGCAGTGTGTATACACACACACACACACACACACACACACACATATATATATATATATATATTGCGATGCGATTTTATGATGGATACACATACACAGACACACATATACGAGTGAAATATGCCAATGAAATAAGTGAAAATATTGAAATGGTTTAATTTTGGTATTTTCCTCATACACATATAGAGTAATAAAATACACAAGTCATATGAACTACTATTATGGTGCTTTTTAGTCCCTTTTGAAAATCATGTATTAAATACATCTCTTTATGTATTAAATAGAAGAAAGTCAGCCATGCATGATTGTAATGACTTGAAATGTCCCCGCACTAAAACACCGTTGCCCACTGACACACACACACAAACTGTGAGTATTTCCCCTTTCATTCGAACAGTAGATACAAGGTGTATTGTTTCCTGAGGCCACAAGTGGGAAGTGACCTCTAAACGCTGCATGTCTAGTTCCTCTTCGAGCCGGGTTTAAACACACAGCTGTCTGTTCATCGGTCATCCACACACTGATAAGTGCCACTCTCACCAGATCTGTGTCTGACTGATAACAGTGTTAAACCTGACACACCTGCACAACACTTGGAGGTACGTTTGCTTTAGTTTTTTGTGTTCAACTATCATTGTTCTTTTCAGATGAAACGATCCTTGAGAATGTTGTCAATATTTGTGTGGGTAAAACCTTTTAAAGGGTTAGTTTAACCAAAAAAGGGAAGATTATGTCATTATTTACTCACCCTCATGTCGTGACTTTCTCCTGTGGAACAATTGACATTCAAATACATAAATATGTGATAAATGAATAATGTTCCATGAAAGAAAGAAAGTCCTACAAGTTTGGAATGACATGAGGGTGAATGGATGACAATTGTCATTTTTGGGATGTCTGGGTCCCATTTTATTAAATTTTGTATTATATTATTACATTTTCCTTCTAGAAATTGTAGATTTTAGGACCATTTAGCACCGGACAAAATAAAATAAATAAATGTATTTATACATCATGGTAGTTTAAGGTTTAGAAATACCACTTTTTATTTATGCGGATTACTTTGTATTAATAAATATTGCAAATCAGAAAACAGTCGTTACCATGATTTGTCTGTACTTTTTTACTATGTGTGCTTAATTGTCATGAACGCAATGTCACATTACAACAAAAAAACATCATAATTATCCTAAAAAATGGGCGATTTTGAGGCAAAATGTGACGAGAAATGTTTCCATAGGTTCTTGTCTGGGTCGCTTGACTTGGTCTAAGCTCCTCAGTGTCGTGTGTAAAACCTGAGGAGTTAAGAGCAAGTAAAGGGTCCTTCACGAACTCGTCCTCTGACACTGAAGACCACTGATGACAACACGTCCCGACAGGAGCTTGACGGACACGTTTGAACGCATCATGGAAAACTGCATGTGCTTAATCTCTATGTTTCAGTTCAATAAAGATTCAACAGAGAGCGGCATGAGGCGAATCTGTGTTTATTTACAAAAATAAGCTTGCAAAGCAACAGCAGATACAGTACATCGTAGCAAAAGAAATGTATGTTCTCTGTAAGGTCGGACAATATTTGCACAACAGCAAAAAAATATAACGCCTTCGAATAAGGTTGCCATAGCAACCGCTGTCACTCTCACGGAGTGTGAGGCACTGGGGAAACAGCTAGTCGACATACAATTGAGGAACACGGAGATGTGGAAGATAAGGTTAAAAGAAAGAAGTGTTGCTGGGCTTCAAACGAACAACGGCCGACGGCAAACGCACACAGAGGAAGAATGGGGACGAGCGGGGGGGCAGTGCTGGTGCATGTGTTCTCCATCCCTCAGCTATCCCGCTCATCTAAGGTTTAATCAGGAAGCAAAAGCTAAATGGTATTATCAGTTAACTAGCCAAACATTCACAGTGCACTGCATTTATTGGCCTAGTATTGCTAATATGGTTTCAAATGCCTTCAAGATATACAAAATGGTTGTATCATCATCATCTACGCCAGATCTTGACATTAGCACACGAATGTAACTGAAATGTAAAAATACACTGAAACTGAGGAACAGATTAGACGGAGACGTGTTTTACGTGCCATTTTCACTCCCTTAGTTGTGTCGTGTAGGAGTATATGGAGAAGTATTCACAGTACTTGCTTCGTTCAGAGCTCTTTTGTTTTGTCTGTAACACTTTACAATAGGGTTTCATTTGTTAACCTATTAAAATCAAAAGTTGTATCTGTTAACATTAGTTAATGCACTGTGAACAAACATGAACAATGTACAACTGTATATTTAACTCCCTGGACCAATGAACTATATTTTAGTTTGATAATGCTTTTTAAGTAATATTTTGTATTTTTAGTGTTTTTTATATATACTAAATTATATGTACGCTGTATTTAAAATCCGTTTATTCACTTTTCGAGCACAGACCTCAAATTGTGGTAAATCTTGAATGCTTTAGAGCACAGACTTAAGTTTGATGTCTCAAAGCCGACACTTGGCAGATTATTGCTCTTATAAATCATGTTTTCTCTAAAACTGCAAGAAAATCAAAGCCATAAATCTAAACCAGTTGTGTTCCAAATTTGAGCTTTAAATATCCAAAAAGTTAGCTTTCGGTCAGATTTTATTTGGCTGCAGTACTAAACGCTTCCACTAGATACAATTTAACCTTTTAAACTTTTCGAATCATGTCCATGATTTTAAAAATGTAAAATTGGACCGAAGACCAACAGAGGTAACATTAACAAAGGTTAACACATGCTGTAAAAATATGTTTCTCATAGTATGTTCATGTTAGCCAATGCATTAACTAATGTTAAAGGATTAGTTCACTTTTTAAAAAACTTTTGCTGATAATTTACTCACCCCCATGTCATCCAAGATGTCCATGTCTTTCTTTCTTCAGTCGAAAAGAAATTGTTTTTGATGAAAACATTCCAGGATTTTTCTCCATATAATGGACTTCAATGGTACCCAAACGGTTCAAGGTCTAAATGACCGTTTCAGTGCAGCTTCAAAGGGCTTTAAACGATACCAGACGATGAATAAGGGTCTTATCTAGCGAAACAATCGGTCATTTAAAAAATAAATAAAAAAGTTTAAGTTTTATAGGCACAAATGCTCGCCTTGCGAACTCTCCTGTTCGAACTCGTTCATCAAAATGAACGAATCTTTTATCGAGTCATTGACTCGTTCATCAAAAACATTAATTTCTTTTCGACTGAAGAAAGAAAGACATGGACATCTTGGATGACATGGGGGTGAGTAAATTATCAGCAAAAGTTTTTTAAAAAGTGAACTAATCCTTTAACAAATGAGGCCTCATTGTAAAGTGTTACTGTTTTGCTTTTGTCCAACAAAGTAAACATTCATGACACGTATCAACCAACTAAAGTCAGAAACCAGTATTTTCTGTAAAATATTATATTTTGGTTCCATAAGCCCAAGTATACTTCCACCATCCGCGATCTGCAACGTCCGCGCACTGTTCGAGTGACGTCATTTGTGTCACCAGGAGGGTCGGCAGACAACGGCACAATAGTAATGCACAACTGCTCATGCTCAAGGTGAATGTTCAGACAATAAAAGACCAAAACACAGCGGTGATGTACTGTACAGTAGTCGAAGAAGTGTGTGGAAAGAGCAATACAAAACAACAGTAAACCAAGCAGCATATCATTCTCCATCGTTTTGGTTTTGGTTCCTGCTCTAAACTTTGCATGCAATGGCAGATCCGCTACATTTCTTCTTCTATCCTTCTGAGGGAATGCCCTGTGACACGACTCAGAGCCGCCCTCTGATGTCAGGTGGAGTATAGAAAAGCAATTGGCGTGTCGAACTCGTCCATCCGCAGTCGAGTATACTTTGAAGGCTGTGTGCGGGATGGAGCGGAGCGCAGATAAATGAAGTATACCCGGGCCTGTAATGTGCACTACAGATATCAAGTGTTAAAGGCATAGTTCGCCCAAAAAAGTTTACTGACCATCCAATCTGGCCAAACCTGTATGAATTTCACTCCTCCTTGGAACACCAAAGAATATTTTGAACAAAATTGAAGAGTATTCTGGATTGCAAAGGTTTTTGCAAATAGAAACCTTTTTGCCTAGTGTGTTCCACAGATGAAAGAAAGTCATATGGGTTTATAACAACATTAAACGAATAAACATGAACTCTCCCTTTCATTTTGAAGCAACTTCATTACGCAGAATTAAACCAAAATAAACCAGTTTTCTGAGAGGAAAGTAGATCCATAACTGACGGTTTTACTGCAGAACATCACTTAAAGGTAAAAACAGATGTACAGGTGAACACTTGCATAATTTCTATTCTTTGCATTGGAATATAACTTCATATCTGCGTTTAGAAAAAAATTGGATGTGTGCGTGAATGTACAGGTTTGAGTAATTGTTCGTTTATTTTGGAATTCGTGTCATTTGGCAATGGGAGTGTGTTTAGATTGTATTGACGAATAAAAGCGGTTCATTTGAGAAATGAAGGTGATTGTATAGTCCTCGGTTGTGCTGGGAATGGGGAACTGCATTGGCACACCTCTCAACTGCGTAAGATACTTCCCTAAACTCTACACCTCACCTTTATCTCTAACCCAAATGTGTCTGTTGGCTAGTCGTCTACTGTGATATTGCGGAAGAGGTAGGCCATTGACTCCCCGTTGTGAATGCGTCGGATAGCCTCGGCCAGGATCATACTGACATCCACCGTCTTGATCTTAGGACACTGCAGCTTTTGCACCTCGTGAGGGACAGTGTTGGTCACCACCACCTGAAAGACATCCCAAACATTTGGTCATGCAAACATCCTTTTAATATCTGTTAAAATCAATACTTGTTGATGAACGTATTAAGCAACCATGTAAATGAAGGTAAGTAACTGCTGATGGACATCTAGCTCATTCTCAAGAAATAGTGCCACTTGTGAACTAAAGTGGCTTTCGCACCGGAGGAAACTTTTCATAGTTCCTACAACTATGGGTGTAAGTACCCGGATTGTGGTGTGTTTGCGCCTTAGGAACTAGGAACGATTTTAGTTCTAGGAACTCCTTTTGGAGGGACTAATTTAGCTCCTACTTCAGAGTCGGGTCTGAACCAGAACTATAGGAACTACCAGTGATGTTAGTGTGCGCTGATTGGCCGAACACATGCGAAACACCAGCACCCGCCATTTAAAAAAAAAGCTGTGTAACACAGATTATAGACTATATATTTACTCCAGAAACAACATGGAAAACAGTGATACGCTAAGGAGAAAATCCAACGCAACTGAGGGGCCAAGCCAAACATGATTATGTATTTCTGCTCGTGATAGTGACACTGGACATCAACCACACCGCATATGCTAATACCTTATCATTACTGTCTTTTTATGTATAACAGTTCTATCTAATAACGTATTAGACAGGACTGTTAGACGGATCGTAAACCAATGAACACGGAGAATGCGAGCACTGTGTGCTTAGCCTCTGGAGTTCTCAGGGCCATCAAAACAAAATGTCCGCCGCACCGTCAAAATAAAAACAACAAGCGCGGCTTACATCATTTTAGAGTTCCTACTGGTGGTGCGAATGCAAGCAGAAAAAGATCCTAAAGGAGCCATTAGTTCTCGGGGAACCACCCTGTTGGCTTGTTCCTAGAAGTACCCGGTGCGAAAGCCCCTATGAATTTATTTTTATTCCATTTGAAAGAGTTACTGTTTAACTTTTTTTCAAAGAAAACACTTTCTTTTCCCAATTCACACCCAACGTATCAGGGCCACATTTTCCATAGACACTGAGGGACGACCATAGACATCCCCCTCATTATTCAAATCAATGGTCAATTACATCTTTCAATGGCAGTTTCTTAAGGTTCCTCCAATCCTAAATGGTAAGTGCTGGTTAGAGCCTTGCAAAATGTTACTAATTGAAACCGTTACTAAAGTTACATTGCTTTAACTGAGTCATGGTAAATCTGGAATTTTAATGCTTGAAATGTGCATAGCATAACTTAGATTTAATGTGCTTTTTTTGGAGAACCAGAATGAGCCATTCACTTCTCAGTGGATGTTGAAGTAAATGGGCCGAAAGACTCACTTCGTCTATAGCGGACTCCTCGATGAGGCGCGGGGCGTCCGCAGACAAGAGCCCGTGGGTGGCCATGATGTAGATCTTATAAGCTCCTCTCTCTTTCAGGATCTCAGCTGCTGCCACGAAGTCCTCCACATCATCGATGATGTCATCCTACAGGACGGAAACCACATGCATTGCTCATCCGGTCAATCAATCAATCAATCACTATCATACTGTTAACTACTCCAAAAATCTGCATTTCTTACGACAATGATGGCGATGCGGCCTCCAACATCTCCGACAACAGTGATGGGTGGTTTCTCCTTGGCCATCATTACTATAAAGAAAAATATAAACTGGTGTTGCACATCATTTCAGGAAATCATTTTTATAACCAAGAGTCCAAACAATCACATTCCATCAAGTAGATTGGGTAAGATGGGGTAAGAAGTGTATGAATTGGCCTAGAACTTCAAGTAATGGCCCAACCCTCCCATATAATCAAATGGTAAAACTAAAATTTAAAGAGTCCTGAATGGACCCTATAGCATAGCATAGCATAGCATAACACTAGCCTATTTGTTGGAGAATGCTTCCCATTTTACCCCACCTACAACTGAATTCAATCCAAATAGCAATGAAAAAACTCATCGCGGCACATGCCATGCAGAAATCAAAATGATCATCTCTTGGTCCCCAATGTACCCAATCATAGAGGCAAATGTCTAGAGGTTTACACTAAGACTCAGTGCAGGAAACTACACATCAATCAATCAATCTGTCCTTGAGTCAGCATGACAGACTCCAGGACATTGCTGTAATTTAGGAGAGGTCAAGAAGGGCTAATGTCATTCATCCAGAGGAAAGACACTGGAACACAGCCAAAAAACACACCGACCCAAGTAAACACGAGAGAGGAAGACTGGCGGGTCGATTTATGAATACATAGGGTTAAAGGAGTTGTGCATGCCTTCAACACATGCCTTTCATCAACAGCAAGACCCACAAAGCTTTTCGATATTCATACAGAAATATCTTTATCAGATTTACAAGGTTTGCAGACCTTACAGGCTTATAGACCCACTACTGCAAGGAGCTGCTATGATATACACATTTAAATTGGCACATTTGAAAGGAGCAATTCACAGAGGACGAGATCTTGACTTAAAAAGAGCTACAGCTGATGGGGTGCATTGGAGGCACCAGCACACAGATGGACCAAACATCATTCATCACTGGGGACCAAAACTCACATGGACCTTTTTACAGACTGGAATAATGCATTTCTACCATTATTGTACCACCTTGTAAATCTACCTATTTTAAAACCTATATTCATTTTTTTTTTCTGTAATGAACATCTACATTTTTAACTCGTACTGTGTATTACATTGGCTTTGCATTACTAGTTTACACAATGAGCGTTTCTTACATAACGGCTGAGAGAGTGATGGCAAATTTGACATTTTTCTGTCTTCTGACCAACGTACTAAATAACTTGATATTTTGTTCCCTTTTTGGAACATCATAGAAACGCCATCATGGATTTTATTTTCTTCAGCTATTGCAGCAAATGGGAAAGCAAAAGTTATGTGTCATAGTTTCCGTTTACCACTATAGGTTTCCGCTTCTGAGAACACCGGAAATGTGAAAGGGGGCCATTTTATAATTTTTGTGAGCAACATTTTAATTGTAGATATTTTCCTTGTCTGCAATCTGTTTAAGACTGTGCATTATTGCAGTGTCATCAGCCAATCAGCGTTGAAATTACGTAATTTTCCACAGTGATTAGTCACATGGCAGAGATTATCTAATGATCAGAGACATGACGCAGCGACTACCGATGATAGTCCAGTGATTTCCCGCCTGACAAAGTTAGACACTGAATTCGAGTACTAGAAACCAGCAGCACACAGACTCAGGAGAACTCCAGTTTTAATGGCTTTCAGTGTGAACAGGGCTTTACATGACACAATGTCGTGAAAATAGTAATGCACCGAATCTCTGGCAACTGAAAATATTTGGCCAAACCATCAGAAAAATGTATTTATCGTGACACATCTAGTGGTGTTAATTTTGTCAACTTTTTTATTTTAATTTTTTTTTAATTTAGTCTTAGTCCTGTGTCAAATGTACTTTATCATATTTAGTCAAGCTTGTCATGTTTTTTTTTTTTGTAAGGTTTTAGTCAACTTAATAGCTGGCTATTTTAGTCAAGTTTTAGTACATGGAAACTTCACATTTTTGTCATGCTGCATAATGGTTAAATTGATAATTGCCTACCATAGTATGAAAAAAATATATATTATGTAAGCCAATGGGGTCCATCAACTGTTTGGTTTTTGACATTCTTCAAGATATCTTCTTTCGTGTTCAGCAGAAGAAAGAAATTCATACAGGTTTGGAAAAACTTAGTCGGAAAATGATTACAGAATTTTCATTTTTGGGTGAACTATCTCTTTAAGGTTTTTCTATTAAATATGGTTGCCAGATTGAGGTAAAACACCGGGCAAAATAAAAAGATTCTTTTAACAGAAAAGCTCTGACTGGGGGATTTAACTCCTGACATCTGGCAACCTTAAGCATGAAAGCTCATAGTCAGTGTTGCAAAGTTGTTGTAGTCCACAGGTAAAAGCAACCAAAATGTGATTTTTACCCCCAAGAACACTAGTTTTGGCCACGATCAAGCTAGTTTTGATTAGCAAATGGCCACGGATAGTTGTGCAGACCTGGAAACCCTGCTCGAGGTAGAGGCTTGTACAGCAGTTTGTAAATTTTTTTGTCTCTTTTTTTTACGACAAAGGTAACGTTTTTATTTTTTAACTACATATTAGTCTTGGGGTTTTTTTCGTCAACAATATTGCATATTAATATAGTCACAGTAATCGTTTATGACCTTGTTGTCTTGTAATCAGTCTTAGTCATAAAAAAAAAAGGTAATTGAAGAAAAATTTTCGTCATCGTTTTCGTTAACAACATTAGACACTAAATATAGAAATGATATAAAAACAAACGCAGATGGAATACAAGATGACGTCCTGTGTGAACGACCCCAACAAGTGCGGATAGACAACAGCAATTTTGAAGTCTGGTAGTAGATATTAACAAGTTTTCTATTGCATAAGTTATATTCTCAATGGTGATGTCAAACTGTTTCTCAATGTGTACTTCTACAAGCTTATGAGACCACAAAGCATATGTTGACTTCACATATGCTAGCTTGTTTTTAAATTAGCCCTGTATCAAAAACTCTAACCCTTGATAGGAACTTTCAGCGAACACCTTCCTCTATTTATCAAAGTCATGTGTTTCCAAGATGATGCAAGAGCCTTGGTTACAAGCAGCTAAAAGACTACCATTTAAAAACTCCAGTCTAGGGGTTTTCATAAGCAGGCATGGTGTGTTGATTGGCTAGATGAGCCTGGATCACAAATAAAGGCATATCCAGGGATTAAAGTGAAAAAAATTCTTCTGACTGAATTTTTTTTCAGGCCAAGTCATATTCCTGTAACTTTATTTAAATAGTCGAGACCAATAGCGTTTTAAGGGGAGATGTTTTAAACCGCTTTAATATTGCCAGTGTGCGTATTTTAAAAGCTATTTTAATCTATGAAAAACAATAACTTATCTTGACAAATAATCAACCATCTACATAACTTTTCAGTGCATGTTTTTATTTATCTTATAAGACCAAACAATGCTAAACTATGTTAATATATAGTTTGTTCCATGGCAAATCGTTTTGGCTGAGGGCAAAGTGAAGTTTCATAACTTTATATATTTAGGCTATTTAACTTTGTAGCCTCTTAGAGAGCTGACTTATGTTTGACTGAATTGTTTGCTTTTATTTCTCATCGTATAGCTTATTATAGCCTACCTATTAGGCTACTTATACTTTTGAACGGGATATTATTGATCATTAAGACTGACATTTAACAAAAAGAGACAGGGTTGTGTAATTTTATATATTCTAAAATATTCTTTATATATATATATATATATTTACTATGCATTACTTATGTGTACATGCATAATACAATAAAACGATACAACCCTGTCTGTTTGTTGAATGTCAGTTTTAATGATCAATAATGTTTCATATTTTTAAAATGAAAACAAAAAGAAGCAGGGTTGTGTTTTATATTTCGTGTTGTTATAAATATATGAAGTGAAGATAATCAATGTCCGTTGCCTGAACCACATTTGTGTGGCCATTAATATGTTTATGATAATATGTTCATTTATAAATGAAAAGAGGCAGAGTTGTATTTTATACCATATTTCGTTTTATGGTTGCCTAAAATATACATAAAGAGATAACCGGAGTAGCCAGAGCGAGCTGAGTGACGCGATCAAGAACGCACTGTTCCATTTGCAGAATAACCGGACTCGCGTCCTCTCGTCCTCGGGAGTTCGTTCTCCTGAGTCGAACTTGGCAAGTCCGAACTACCAGGACGCAAGTCCGAAGTTTGCGTAGGCTACTTGGTAGGCTATTGAGAAACGGCCAATATTGACCCGCGTTCTGTTTTCTATCATGCGCCGTGCACGTTTGCGCGCTCGGGCTCGGACCGCAGCAAACGAGATGTAGCCTGACATGCACTTCTCCAAAGATTAATTGAGTGAACACGGAGCAGTTTTTTCCGTGAGCGGGAATTGAAAACCCGGAGTGGACCGTAAGCGAAGTGATAACAGAATGCTTAGAGTGGAGAGAGGAACGTGCTTTCGCTCCACTCCAGGCTTTGATCACATCCCCCTCAGCAAGGTGAATACACCTCGTCTCTCCTTAATTTAAGACCTATTCAAACTGTTCAAACTAAAATTAAGACATTTATCACACTATTTGAGAAATGAAAGCCTATTTACGGCCTTAAAATTATGAAAAGTTAATTTAAGACATAAGGACAGACGGGAACCCTGCAATTGACGGAAATCCGTCATAGACTCGCTGCAATTAACGGAAATCCGTCGTAGCGACGGAGAACTTTAATCCCTGCATATCTCTCAGACAAACATTCAATGGTTCCATTTCGATGGAACAAATGATGATAATTACATGGAAATTGAAAAAAAGCACTTAATTTGAGGTTTCTTAGTTCTGTTTGAGTGAAGCACTCTGAAGCTTAAACATCCATTTTTACAATTGTTTGGTAAAATGATATTAAGGCTGGGCGGTATGGCAGTATCTATGGTGGATGTATTTGAACAGCTATGTACAACGGCTTCTAATGAGCCATTTCAAATTAAAATATTACATAAGATGAAGTACCTGATTTGTAAAATAGTTAAAGGGGTCGTATTATGCCCTTTTACGAAGTCTTGTTTTTGGGGTGTACTAGAATATGCTTTCACGCTTGATTGTTAAAAAAAACACATTATGTTTCACATATTTTACATTACTGCACCTCTCTCCCCAGTCCGACTCGAATGAGTCATTTTCGATGAAGCCCCTCCTTCTGAAATACGAAATGTGCTGTGATTGGTTGGCTGGCCCAGTGTGTTGTGATTGGCACCACTTAGCGCGTGTTCGGGAAATGTCACGCCCCTTATCACAACCGCGAGCTCCTCTCAGATTATATTAAGATGGCGTCAATTTCAAACCTATTTAGACTTAAGATTTTCAACATGAGGATCGTTCAGAACGGCTATCATGAACAGATTTCACAGGACGTTTCAGTGTTTTTTTCTTTTTTCTTATACATTTTAGATACGATGTTATACACAATTGAATCATGATATTTGTCGGAAAACTGTGGTAGCAAGCTAGCAAGAGCTACAGTGGACACTATATCAACACTAATATTGGCTAGCAGGCGAGCGAAGCCAGTCAGCTTTGCCCTTCGTTACATCGTAGCAACAACATAAAACGTATAATTGGAACTGTTAATTGAAAACGCAACTACAAGTAATAAGACATACTTACGATGTGTGATCCACAAACAACAAGTCGAGGGCTTGGAGCCAGAGGGGCGTAAGTGGCTTTTGACAAACTTTACAGGAGAGACAAAACAAAATTTTGACCACACTTCAATCACCTGTATCATTAACCTTAAACCACAAAAATTGCAACCACAGGCATACTTACATGAATGAGTATTTAAGTAAAAAATGTATGGCATATTAACACAATGAACATGTTCTAAAACATTTTAAAATAAAAAAATATGTCAAAAACGTCAGATACGCCTTTTTGGCACCAAACATTTCCAAGTCTTCTATGGACATATTGGGCGTATCTGCTGAACAATGCAGAAAATAATTGATCAAAAGGGGAATTGATTGAATAATTAACACTTGAATCACACTTGAACAAGTAATTATTTTTCATTTAACTCATTCATTATTATTATTATTATTATTATTATTATTCACCTTTCCATTCTGGGCATCTGCTGAACACTACAGGCTGTAATTAAAGTCACTGAATTTGCTAAACACACTTCTGATTGGCAATTCATGAGTTGTTCAATTGATTTCATTACAATTCTTTTTTTTTCAATACTCTATTCAATTGACAGTTCTCTCGTGTTCTTTTTGCTTTTTAGTTCTTTTCCCTCACCTTCCTTCCTGGAACATGAATGCCATGTGAATTAATGTAGCCTTGGCCAGAATTTCTTAACCTTTTACGTTGGTTTCTTTTCCAATTTTCAACATCTCTCTCTCTTTTTCTTCCTTTTTGTGGTGTGTTGGCATCCTCTTCCTGGCCACTTTCAACCCCTCCCTCCTAAACAGGCTCAATACTGTCTCAGTCCCTCGATCTTCTTCTGTCTCCATGTGTCCCTCATCAATTGCATGATCTGTGTCCCTGCCTGTCTCTCTTTCCCCATCTTCTGCTGTCTCCATGTGTCCCTCATCTCTCTCCCTCATCTCATGCTGTGTCCCTAAATTATATAATTAATATTTATTAATATCCTACATGAATGCCCTGATACTAATAATTCGGGGTAAGGATTAGATAAGGTAATGTTCTAACTTATTTTCTATGCAAGTCAGAACTCACTTCCTCCATCTGTCTCTATGTGTCCCTCAAGTTGATCTCTCTTCCTCACCTCATGTGGCTGTGTCCCTTAATAATTAACACATTAATATTTTTTTATATAATATCCTACATGAGTGCCCTGAATCTATTAGTTTAAGGCTAGGGTAAAGTAGGTTATGAGAAAGTTCAAAAGAATATTCTCTGTCAGAACACAGGCACAGTTAGCCAGATCAGACCAAACCAATGGGATTAACGTTAGCCATGCTAGGCTAGGCTAACAAGGTAAGGCTCTCAAGGCATGATTATGTCTTACTGTCATCACTCTTGTGAGGAAATGCATTCAAACAACTCTGACTCATCTTCAACTTCTTCAATATACACTCACCTAAAGGATTATTAGGAACACCATCCTAATACTGTGTTTGACCCCCTTTCGCCTTCAGAACTGCCTTAATTCTACGTGGCATTGATTCAACATGGTGCTGAAAGCATTCTTTAGAAATGTTGGCCCATATTGATAGGATAGCATCTTGCAGTTGATGGAGATTTGTGGGATGCACATCCAGGGCACGAAGCTCCCGTTCCACCACATCCCAAAGATGCTCTATTGGGTTGAGATCTGGTGACTGTGGGGGCCATTTTAGTACAGTGAACTCATTGTCATGTTCAAGAAACCAATTTGAAATGATTCGAGCTTTGTGACATGGTGCATTATCCTGCTGGAAGTAGCCATCAGAGGATGGGTACATGGTGGCCATAAAGGGATGGACATGGTCAGAAACAATGCTCAGGTAGGCCGTGGCATTTAAACGATGCCCAATTGGCACTAAGGGGCCTAAAGTGTGCCAAGAAAACATCCCCCACACCATTACACCACCACCACCAGCCTGCACGGTGGTAACAAGGCATGATGGATCCATGTTCTCATTCTGTTTATGCCAAATTCTGACTCTACAATCTGAATGTCTCAACAGAAATCGAGACTCATCAGACCAGGCAACATTTTTCCAGTCTTCAACTGTCCAATTTTGGTGAGATCTTGCAAATTGTAGCCTCTTTTTCCTATTTGTAGTGGAGATGAGTGGTACCCGGTGGGGTCTTCTTCTGTTGTAGCCCATCCGCCTCAAGGTTGTGCGTGTTGTGGCTTCACAAATGCTTTGCCTGCATACCTCGGTTGTAACGAGTGGTTATTTCAGTCAAAGTTGCTCTTCTATCAGCTTGAATCAGTCGGCCCATTCTCCTCTGACCTCTAGCATCAACAAGGCATTTTCGCCCACAGGACTGCCGCATACTGGATGTTTTTCCCTTTTCACACCATTCTTTGTAAACCCTAGAAATGGTTGTGCGTGAAAATCCCAGTAACTGAGCAGATTGTGAAATACTCAGACCGGCCCGTCTGGCACCAACAACCATGCCACGCTCAAAATTGCTTAAATCACCTTTCTTTCCCATTCTGACATTCAGTTTGGAGTTCAGGAGATTGTCTTGACCAGGACCACACCCCTAAATGCATTGAAGCAACTGCCATGTAATTGGTTGATTAGATAATTGCATTAATGAGAAATTGAACAGGTGTTCCTAATAATCCTTTAGGTGAGTCTAGGATTCATCAGTTTGTTTCATAATATTCATCAAAATCTTTTCTGCCTCAGACAGTTCCATGTCTGCAGTTGTGTCAGCCATTTTGAATGCAGTTTTAGGGCACCAACTACACTTACGCCCTTCTGGCTCTGAACAAAAATGTGCGTCCTACATGTAATTTTCAGAGCCAGAAGGGCGTAAGTGGACTTACGCCCTTCTGGCTCCAAACATTACTCACACTTTTGTGTTAGGTCTGTATTGTTTTGTTGCTTTATTCAATACAGTTTGATCTCAGATAGGTCTTTTTGGCACAACTAGATAGAGCTCATCAAGACCTTTAATTTGATATGTAGAACTCATTTTCGCCCAAAATGCCACTTACGCCCCTCTGGTTCCAAGCCCTCGAAGTGGAAACTGCTGTATTTCAGAAGAAGCTTTCGTGCATTGTACTGTTAGGTTCTCTGGAAGCCGTTAAGTCAAGCACTCTAAGTTCCTCCACTGTAGGAAGGTCAAACAAATAAGTTTTGGAAACGGGGTGGAAAAAACAGCATCTCTTTGATCGCGACAACACGGTCTTCTCGCTCAAACAGGCGAGAAGGGGACGTGGGATTCTGTGGACGGGGATTATTTAAATGAGTAACATCTGGAAAAAACGTGTTCTAGTTCTTGGAAAGTGGATTCTCTTAAATAAAATCTCTTCCCTTTTAGACTTTGAGCATGAAAAAGATTGCAAGTTTACAAAGCTCAAACAGCAACATTACACACTAACTAAAATTGAAAAAGCATAAGACCCCCTTAATTAAATGGATTATACAAAAAGAGTCGGTACGACATGCTTATTAAAAAAAAACTTTTATAATTGAATATATATTGAAAATAACTAAATCGAGATAAATATTGTTTGCATGTGATATTTTAGATATACCGCCCACCCCTACTCTTCGTAATAGCTTACAATTGCTATTTTTAACTACTCTTGTGCTCATAATAATGAGGAAAATATAAAGGGTTAGATCACCCAAAACTGAAAATTCTGTCAACATTTACTCACCCTCATGTAATTTCAAACCGCTACGCTCCACGTCTGAGCTTCTGCAAGAACCAATGAGGTTCATTCTCATGTTACGCATCACGTTTGAGCTTCAGCAAGAAACAATGAGGTTCATTCTCGTGTTACGCAGCACGTTTGAGCTTCTGCAGGAACCAATGAGGTTCATTCTCATGTTACGCAGCACGTTTGAGCTTCAGCAAGAACCAATGAGGTTCATTCTCATGTTACGCAGCACGTTTGAGCTTCTGCAAGAACCAATGAGGTTCATTCTCATGTTACGCATCACGTTTGAGCTTCAGCAAGAAACAATGAGGTTCATTCTCGTGTTACGCAGCACGTTTGAGCTTCAGCAAGAGCCAATGAGGTTCATTCTCATCGGTTACGCAGCACGTTTGAGCTTCAGCAAGAAACAATGAGGTTCATTCTCGTGTTACGCAGCACGTTTGAGCTTCAGCAAGAACCAATGAGGTTCATTCTCGTGTTACGCAGCACGTTTGAGCTTCAGCAAGAACCAATGAGGTTCATTCTCGTGTTACGCAGCACGTTTGAGCTTCAGCAAGAACCAATGAGGTTCATTCTCGTGTTACGCAGCACGTTTGAGCTTCAGCAAGAACCAATGAGGTTCATTCTCGTGTTACGCAGCACGTTTGAGCTTCAGCAAGAGCCAATGAGATTCATTCTCATGTTACGCAGCACGTTTGAGCTTCAGCGAGAACCAATGAGGTTCATTCTCATGTTACGCAGCAAGTTTGAGCTTCAGCAAGAAACAATGAGGTTCATTCTCGTGTTACGCAGCACGTTTGAGCTTCAGCAAGAACCAATGAGGTTCATTCTCGTGTTACGCAGCACGTTTGAGCTTCAGCAAGAACCAATGAGGTTCATTCTCGTGTTACGCAGCACGTTTGAGCTTCAGCAAGAACCAATGAGGTTCATTCTCGTGTTACGCAGCACGTTTGAGCTTCAGCAAGAGCCAATGAGATTCATTCTCATGTTACGCAGCACGTTTGAGCTTCAGCGAGAACCAATGAGGTTCATTCTCATGTTACGCAGCAAGTTTGAGCTTCAGCAAGAAACAATGAGGTTCATTCTCGTGTTACGCAGCACGTTTGAGCTTCAGCAAGAACCAATGAGGTTCATTCTCGTGTTACGCAGCACGTTTGAGCTTCAGCAAGAACCAATGAGGTTCATTCTCGTGTTACGCAGCACGTTTGAGCTTCAGCAAGAACCAATGAGGTTCATTCTCGTGTTACGCAGCACGTTTGAGCTTCAGCAAGAACCAATGAGGTTCATTCTCGTGTTACGCAGCACGTTTGAGCTTCAGCAAGAGCCAATGAGATTCATTCTCATGTTACGCAGCACGTTTGAGCTTCAGCGAGAACCAATGAGGTTCATTCTCATGTTACGCAGCACGTTTGAGCTTCAGCAAGAACCAATGAGATTCATTCTCATGTTACGCAGCACGTTTGAGCTTCAGCAAGAACCAATGAGGTTAATTCTCGTGTTACGCAGCACGTTTGAGCTTCAGCAAGAACCAATGAGGTTAATTCTCGTGTTACGCAGCACGTTTGAGCTTCAGCAAGAACCAATGAGGTTAATTCTCGTGTTACGCAGCACGTTTGAGCTTCAGCAAGAACCAATGAGATTCATTCTCATGTTACGCAGCACGTTTGAGCTTCAGCGAGAACCAATGAGGTTCATTCTCATGTTACGCAGCAAGTTTGAGCTTCAGCAAGAAACAATGAGGTTCATTCTCGTGTTACGCAGCACCTTTGAGCTTCAGCAAGAACCAATGAGGTTAATTCTCGTGTTACGCATCACGTTTGAGCTTCAGCGAGAACCAATGAGGTTCATTCTCATGTTACGCAGCAAGTTTGAGCTTCAGCAAGAAACAATGAGGTTCATTCTCGTGTTACGCAGCACGTTTGAGCTTCAGCAAGAACCAATGAGATTCATTCTCATGTTACGCAGCACGTTTGAGCTTCAGCGAGAACCAATGAGGTTCATTCTCATGTTACGCAGCAAGTTTGAGCTTCAGCAAGAAACAATGAGGTTCATTCTCGTGTTACGCAGCACCTTTGAGCTTCAGCAAGAACCAATGAGGTTAATTCTCGTGTTACGCATCACGTTTGAGCTTCAGCGAGAACCAATGAGGTTCATTCTCGTGTTACGCAGCACGTTTGAGCTTCAGCAAGAACCAATGAGGTTAATTCTCGTGTTACGCAGCACGTTTGAGCTTCAGCGAGAACCAATGAGGTTCATTCTCATGTTACGCAGCACGTTTGAGCTTCAGCGAGAACCAATGAGATTCATTCTCGTGTTACGCAGCACGTTTGAGCTTCTCCAAGAACCAATGAGGTTCATTCTCATGTTACGCAGCACGTTTGAGCTTCAGCAAGAACCAATGAGGTTCATTCTCATGTTACGCAGCACGTTTGAGCTTCCCTAAGAACCAATGAGATTCATTCTCATGTTACGCAGCACGTTTGAGCTTCAGCAAGAACCAATGAGATTCATTCTCATGTTACGCAGCACGTTTGAGCTTCAGCAAGAACCAATGAGGTTCATTCTCATGTTACGCAGCACGTTTGAGCTTCCCTAAGAACCAATGAGATTCATTCTCATGTTACGCAGCACGTTTGAGCTTCAGCAAGAACCAATGAGGTTCATTCTCATGTTACGCAGCACGTTTGAGCTTCCCTAAGAACCAATGAGATTCATTCTCATGTTACGCAGCACGTTTGAGCTTCCCCAAGAACCAATGAGGCTCATTCTCGTGTTACGCAGCACGTTTGAGCTTCCCCAAGAACCAATGAGGTTCATTCTCATGTTACGCAGCATGTTTGAGCTTCAGCAAGAACCAATGAGGTTCATTCTCATGTTACGCAGCACGTTTGAGCTTCTGCAAGAAACAATGAGGTTCATTCTCATCGGTTACGCAGCACGTTTGAGCTTCTGCAAGAACCAATGAGGTTCATTCTCATCGGTTACGCAGCACGTTTGAGCTTCAGCAAGAACCAATGAGGTTCATTCTCATGTTACGCAGCACGTTTGAGCTTCAGCAAGAACCAATGAGATTCATTCTCGTGTTACGCAGCACGTTTGAGCTTCAGCAAGAACCAATGAGGTTCATTCTCATGTTACGCAGCACGTTTGAGCTTCAGCAAGAACCAATGAGATTCATTCTCGTGTTACGCAGCACGTTTGAGCTTCAGCAAGAACCAATGAGGTTCATTCTCATCGGTTACGCAGCACGTTTGAGCTTCAGCAAGAACCAATGAGGTTCATTCTCATGTTACGCAGCACGTTTGAGCTTCAACAAGAACCAATGAGGTTCATTCTCGTGTTACGCATCACGTTTGAGCTTCAGCAAGAACCAATGAGGTTCATTCTCATGTTACGCAGCACGTTTGAGCTTCAACAAGAACCAATGAGGTTCATTCTCGTGTTACGCATCACGTTTGAGCTTCAACAAGAACCAATGAGGTTCATTCTCATGTTACGCAGCACGTTTGAGCTTCCGCAAGAACCAATGAGGTTCATTCTTGTGTTACTCTTGTGTTCACTCATCAATGTTTATATGTGAATAAAAGCCTAAATCAAATCTATTCATCATATAAAGCGATCTAGACTCTTCAGAAAATGTTGATAAACTGCTCGATTCATATGGAGTAGTTTTATGATCCCTTTATGAACTTTTTGAAGCGTCAAAGTGGTAGCTGCATAGCTGTCAATGAAGGGACAGAAATCTCTCATATTTCATTTAAAATATCTTCATTTGTGTTCCAAAGATGAACGAAAATCTTACGGGTTTGGAACGACACAAGGGTGAGTAATAATGAAAACATTTTTGGGTGAATTGATAAAGACCTTATGGTGAATAGAGTAAGTACTTCAGAGTGCTGGGATCACAGACACTGAGAGACCTCAGCCACTGCACGCATGCAATAGGAAACATTTCAGCGTGTTCACTGATGTGATCGGTAGCAAATAGAGTTAACCGTCATACTTGGGAGCTCTATGCCTGGGAACGGAACTTGTTGTTTGCCTATTACCAATAAATAAACATCACGTTAAACAAAAATCCACACACAAATGATAGAACATACAAACAAGAAACTAGGACTTCAACAATCCTTATTAAACATTTTTCTAAGCTTTCAAATAAACTTTTTTTTACACTTCAAGTTGAATTAAGTGCCTTCAAATTGAGAACAAATACAAGAGAGGGTATTTTGAGGATTGTTAAAGTCCACACATAAATGTACATAGAGCTACTTGGAGTGAACTCCTCTCAGGCAATGTGAGTATATAAAGGCCAAGACACATACCACACAAAACCTGCTCATAAATTAATATGCTAAATATCACAGTGTGTTTATGAACTTCTTAAGTAAACTGCGTGCTCAAGGTAAGACACGGGTATCTTAAAATCTAAAACAAATAGCACATGGAACAATAATAGCTGTCTCTCAAAACCTAGATGACTTGTCGAATTCCTTTATTGGTCAGTGTCTACCAACAGCATGCCGTAAAACTTTCGTCATGGAAAACAAGTCTTGTAATGGTAACTAACAAACACATTCTAAGAGTTTGTGCAGTTCTTTATTTGTGGGTTATATATGCACATGCTTCAGAGAGAGATATTTTTCAAAGTTTGTTTAAAAAGCTCAGGACCATACAGTATTGGGCACTGTTGATTATTGGGATGAAAGTCACCAATCAATTCTGCTAGTAGGTCCCACTCAAAATCTTAAGAGTTAAAACTGAGGTCCCCATTTTGAAATATTTAGTTAGTTCCACTATGATATACAGTATGTCACAATAGGGAAGAACTTTAATCAACTTCTAAATACTTAGACATTACTACTAAGACATTCCGAGTCAAGAGCTACCAATATAGCATAAACTGTTTTTCTAGTTTGGTGGCTTGCTAGGTTTTGGAAGAGAACAGAGCAGAGCAGATTGTCTAGGTAGCTCGCGTACTGACTAGGTTTTGAGACAAAGCCTTAGTAAACATCTAGAGACAGAGCTAAATGAATGTGGGAGGGTTAAAAAAACTCTTGACCTATCTTGAACTACTTAACAGATCTCCAGAATCAGCTATTCGGCAGGTTGAATGCTGCAATCGACCCCTTTATTAACAGGATCACGGTATAAATCTCAGTCTAGATTACATTTCACCCCAAAATCAAAAGAATTCATTTTTTTGGTACATTTAAATTGCATAGCCTAAATAAAATTAAATATAATTTGTTCATTAGTTTCCCCACCAAGTCTTTCTTGCACTGTGGCTTTATGTTCATGACAATTAAACATTTTTTCAGTCTGTGTACATTCATTTTTGTTTTGTTTTTTTTGGTTTAATACTGAAAGCAGAAAAAAAAAATCATTTAAAAATTCAACTTTTTAACAAGAATTCGGCTTGATCAAAAAATGTGCCTTTTCTGCTTTCAATATTAAACCAAAAACGAATGAATGCAACATACATTGGACCATTTCCACCCTAATTCTCAAAACCACACTGCTTCTTTATATTCTACTTTTGAGGTTTTTTATTAAATTCCCATATTTCTTACTGGTGATTCTTAATACTGTAATACTATTACTGAAAAACACAATATTTTTTACTTAATCACCTTAAAGGCATTACAACACATACTACCATGAGGTACAAATACTTCAGAACCTCCATTTCATATCTTTGTTGTGTTTTTTTTATTTATTATTACTATTACACTAATACGAATGATATTTTTGCCAGAAAATAAAATCTCAATGTAAAATTATTCATATTTGTAACTTTTTAATTTTCATTTGATTTTAGGCTCAAATGTAAGCAGGACATGTTTCGACAGGTTTTGTGAGTGTTCAGCTGTCTTGCTGGTCTAGTTAGTGTTTATAACCTGGTTAAGACTTTTAATAATGATTAGTCGCAGGGTTCAAGCTGCTGGGTCGTGCAGATCTACAGTGTGGTGGTTCTTACATGGCAACTCCAAGCCGGAGTGTCCAAAGGTGTTGCGGACACATGGAGGAGAATGCCGCCCATCTGCCATGTCTGACTCCGAACACTGAGCTTCTCCGTGCATGACGGCCAGACCGAGACGCAAGCGCTCCGCATACGACTGAGCCCTGGAGAGACAACGACAAGAGAGGGGACACATACAGACATGTTCCTTATGGGCCTCTCGCCTAGATGTTCATGAGCGCCAGGTTGTGATTCAGTAATTCTAGGAGATTTAGCCTTCCTGAACACTTTTACATAATAATGACAGTTCATAGTGACCGCTGAAACTGAAAAAGCACATAAAGTCCTAGTGTGCTATATCCAAAAGTCTTATATTATCTTGTGTGGGGAAAAGAAACATGCTTTTTTTGTTAGAAGTATACAATTAATTGAATTGTTAACAAACCAGGGGTATCATTTATAAAACTTTGCGTAGGATCCTTACTAAGTACGCCAGAACCTGCGCAGAATTCCCTTTAGAAATCCCAGTCAGCGGGAGATTGTGCGCACATGCGTCTCCACCCCGAAATAACCATATGTGGAGCTTACAACGCTTAGTTTTACTATGCATATCCTCATCTGCATATCATTTGCATATGATTATTCATCCACCTGATACCACGTTTAACGGTACAAGACATTAGGAAAATATGTGATACTTATGTGCCGTCCACATTACATTGAGAAACATAATTTAGTAGTCTACCCTTGCCTTGTTTTTGAATAAATAAATCAATTAGTGTAAAATGCATTCCAGAGAAAGTTTTTTTCAATCTTTTCCACTGGCCAAAATAGTATTTCTAATTGATGCACGAAAATATTTTCTCAGACAATCTGCGATTTTATCATGATAAGCAATTATCTCTGTAGTTAAAACATTAAAACACAGCATGCCAGAGGAAAAGTGTTCAAAAGCATCGCATCCACTACAAATATTTATATTTACTTCTCAGTAATGATTTAATGTCATTTAAGCGTTTAACTCCATTAATGAGAATGGCATATTTAATCTAAATGTTTATATCAGAGGTAAAAGAGTTTAAATAATTATTTTATTTTTTAAACTGTTATTGTGAGCATGCACTGTATTTATGATTAGGACTCATTATCAAGATTTACTTCATCTGCCGTGAGATATATAGGTTTCACTAAATGGCCCAAGGCGCTCGCTGGCGCGGACAGTTAAGAAGCGATGGATATTTGCTTCAAGTGATAGGCTTGGTGAGTGAAATTATATTTGTATTATCTTTCTGTATATGTATAATGTTCTGTCTAAAATGACCAAAAAGACATTGAACTCCAGCTCACCATCGGTGTCGCCAAACTGCTCTGTCTCCAGAACGTTCGTACGCACGGGTCAGAGTTTGCGTGCAGGTGCACAAATTTTCCTGTCAAGTTTGTTTAATAAATCACAACTTATGCGTCGGAAGTGGCGTACGCAACGGTTATAAATGAGGCCCCAGAACTGTTAAGTGGAATCAGAAGCCAGTCTGCTGTGATTGGTCTACTCTGCTCTGATTGGTCATGACCCAGTCTGTTGAGATTGGTCCACTCTGCTCTGATTGGTCAGATGGTCCAGTCTGTTGAGATTGGTCTACTCTGCTCTGATTGGTCAGACAGTTGGTCGATCGGTTACAGTGCACGCCGGAAACCAAACACGACCGTATCGTTTAATAACAGGACGTAAGACTGACGACTCGTTCCAGGCAGTTCAGAAGTGGTTCTTTCTTTTGGGAGTGAACAACTCCATTTATCGGCACTATCATCTTCAAAATGTTGAAGAACTTTAACATTCACAAACAGCTATATTATATATTACATGAAAGGAAATATCCGAAAAAAGCATAATGGGGCAATTTAAGCAACCTGAAAGTTTGGTTTCCGATATACTGTAAACGAGCAGACCCACATGCAATCTGCACTCACAAATCTCTGCAGATCTGCATCCATCCACAAAGTGAAATGCTTTATCTGCCCCAAGCGTGTTATTTAATTGGATACCACTTTCATCTAAAAATGTAGCGTTCTCAGCTCGGTTTAACCCATTCATAATGTTTAGATACACTCCCTCATCCACTTCCATCCAGGCCTGCTTTCACCCACAAAACAAATACAAATGGATGATAAATCCAGGAACAGTTACCGTTTTGCAGCAGATGGGGACTTGGCTACAATGATAGCATTTCTATAATCAGGAACCTATGCAAAACAGAAATAGGAAGAAGAGAAATTATCAATATTAATTATTAATTGATTATTTATCATTTTATCAAGGTTTTGTCAGTGAATGCTGCCGACCTCCTCCTGAATGTACTGCAGCAGGAACGGGGAAGCCCGCAGGTTGTCCACAGGGAATGTAAAGAAGCCCTGGATCTCTTTCTGGTGCAGATCCATTGTGATTATATGAGTCAGACCTAATTACCAATGCAGGGAGTAAAATGTTTTTATAAAATGAATAGGTTTTCATATTTCGCAGACACTGAAGGAACAGCAGTCATCAAGTGTTCAGCATGCACGTATAATATTACAGACTGAGTGTTACGTCCAAACATTTGAGTGGTAGTGTGAGAACAGAAGTAGGGACATCATAGACATTACCTGCTTTAGCTAACATGGAAGCGAGCAGTTTGCACACTATTGACCCTCTCTTCCTCATCTTACACTGTTTACTGTAGGGGAAGTACGGGATCACGCCGATGATGTTCTTGGCACAGGAGGTCTTCAGTGCGTAGGCCATAATCAGCAGCTCCATAATAGCCGTGTTAACATCTCTGACAGAGACAGAAAAATCTAAATCTAAAGTGCTTCTGGGACTAAAAGACCAATGCATGCAGTTCAGAATAAAAGGTAAGATGACATGTATATATAAATACTAAAAAGCATTTTCACCTTTGGCGTTCAATGCAAAAAAGTGGGTGAGTAAATGATTTTTGGGTGAACTAACCCTTTAACTGGCAACTACATCTCACATTAAAAATATCACCTTGTGTACAATTATGATTTTGGATTGCAAAATGCACAGACACGAATAAGTTTAAACATCCTGAATTTACTTAATAAGAGTGCTGATTCCCTTTTCTCCTCTTACCTGGGAATGGTTTGGATGATGAAGATTGTTTGTCCTCTCACAGACTCTTTGATCTCAACTCTCGTTTCTGTAAGATAAAAGCAAACGCGTGAAAAAAAGCAACATTAAATGGATTATTCAGTTGCTACTAACTGGTTTTTGGGTGAAATGTAATATTTGACCTCAAGCAAAAATAAGAAATTTACTAGTTTGCAACCATTAAAAAATATTGAACATGTGTAGTATGAATGAGATTTGGACACACTGCAACATCAGCCATGTTGTCATCATCATGTGACTTAAGACATCGCTTGAGCCTCACTGTCACAAATCCTCTCGTGTGGCCTCATGGGATAGTAAAGTGTCCATCAGATACGTGGATACACAATCTGGCCGTGTGAAGAAGGTCACCCGGGTACTTTTCACCAACTGGTTTATGAATGCTATGAATTTTTTCAGAAAGTGTTTTACATAGTTGGCTTAGACACATGATAGGTCTCATTCACTAACACACAAATGTTATCAAGAACAAATCATGATTCACCAACTTTTGTACTAAAAGTTGTTACAATTTTTTTTTTAAAAAGTTGGTAAAAGTGAAACGACAACATTTTTCATCATAAAGTCCCCAATGAAATCAAAATTGACAATTCTTATTTATATGGAATATTGAAGGATTTATTATAAACAATTTATCCATGAACATATCTTTTTTTTTAATTAATGCGTCTTGTAGTCTTTAATCAAAATATCCCCCCCATGCCCCCCCCCCCCCATCCCCATCCCCCCCCCCCCGGCATCTCTTCGCTTCTCTTCTCTTCTCTTCTCTGATGATGCGTTCACTGGCGCGAGGGCGGAGCAACCTGTCACTCACATGAGATCCACCAATAGCAAACCACAACCATCCAATCAATTCACCATGGACAAAAACAAGTCTCAACCTACATTTTTTTTTTCTTATTCAAGAAGCCGTTTCACTCTGACTTACGTCACAAGAAATAATCCATTTCATGACGACTTGAATTGCATTTCATCATATACGGTGAAATATTAAGTAGTAAGCAGTGTTATGGCTCATCTGCAAGGTTTCTCTGAATAACAACACAGATATGCATATGTACCGCTGGCTAATGAGTGGTAAAATCTGGGTAAAGGTGTTTATTGTGTTTGAGCTGGTTGTTGCACATGCATGTGCTCTCAGATACGTCTTTAGAGAAGGTCACGTGTTTGCGGAGCGTGACGAAAGGCTGTAAAGGAAGGGGGTTGTACAGAAAGCCCTTATTTGGAGATTTTTTGGGTGTGTTTTATGCAAACGACTATAACCTCGGGCACACGGTCGCTCATTTAGTATACTCCAGATTCATTAACATTAGACCGAGATTAAGAACAAATTCATGTGCGCGCGCATGTGTTGAGAATTAAGTAGAATTGTTTTGTGAGAAGTTCTCCTGTGCGTACATATATGAAATAATCCTTTGAGTTTTGTGTGATTTAGGAACATTATTGTCATAAATAGTGCAGACTTTGAGAGATACAGATGAAGCTTGAAATTGCAAAAATGCAGGGATGGCCTTTAAGCCTAGTAATTACAAACAAATCAGTGATGTAATGAAATAAGGACAATCATGTTTTGATTACATTTTATTTTTTCAGTGTCATCATTTAGATATTGTAGTACAATAAATTATGCATAATTACATGCAACTAACCCTCAACCAAATCCTAATCCTGACACTATAGTAAGTAGTACGTGTAGTTACTTAATATTACTCTGTACTTAAATGTATAATTACAGTGTAACAAAGACACTGTACAGTGTAATTAATATATTTATAAGTACTGGGTAATATTAATTAACAACATGTACGTACTCTAGGGTTAGGGTAGGATCAGGATATGGTTGATGTTTAGTTGTATGTAATTATGCCCAATTTACTGTTATTTCTATGGTAAGTACATGTAACATAAGTAACAAGGACACTGTAAAATAAAGTGTTACCAAATAAAGTGCAGCACTTTATTTCAAGGAGTCCTTGTTAGAGTGTAATTATATAATTAAGTACCAAGAGATATCAATTAACCACATGTACTTACTATATAATTAGGGTTAGATGTTGATTTACTGTTATTATTACTTGAGGAAGTACATGTAACGTGTACAAGGACACTACTAAACCCATTTATTTATTAAGATTAGCATAAAAGCGTTACGGTTTGCACAATGTATGACTTTTCAAAATCAAATTATAGTAAAAATGAGTTCAGTCCATGGTTAGGGTGTCAAGGGTCAAAGTGTGTTTGAACAAGCAAAGCATTATTGATCACCTCTGTTTGACTCCTGGTAAACAACTGATTTCCCCAGCTCGACTCCAAGACGCCTGCGCAAACACAAGCAGAACATCAGGACAGGTTTGCAAAGAGTGTCTTATCATGAGAGTAACTTTGAAGCAGAGTTGATTAAATAGATTGTATTCCTTCAGTCAAGAGTTTGCACTGAATGCAGGATATCCCCAGTCACATGTACAGCTTATGTGATGAATAGCCCACTGTTCCTGATCTCTTAAAGTGCACGAGATAAACATTACATTTACTTCCCACAGAGTCCTAAAGTAAGTACACTTATTACAGGTCCACTTCTATGATGTTCAAAAGCACAATGGTGATGTTTTATAGGTCAGTTATCAATCCCAATATTTTACAACTAGCCTATAACATCATCAAAGAAACGGGCCAGCTTCTGCTGATCTACAGGCCACTATCACAATAACATCACATTTATACATCAAGATCAGCTTCTATAATCACGACCCATGTCAAATATCGAGCAATTGGTCGTAGGATACTTTACTTACTCAGTAATCCTCTTAGAGAGCTCTATGCAGGCGGGCGTAGAGTTAGCCGAGAAAACACGATAACCACTTTTAGCCACGTTCATGATCAACTACACAATGGCCAACAACAAAACTGAGCCGTTTACAGGTCTACTGCTACAGAGTCTCGTGGTTTTATCTTCGTATTTACAAAAGGAAAACCTGTGGATGTTGTAATAGCTATTGAAGAAGACCAACGTTTACTGCGGTTTCCAAACAACCATACCGATTTCTTCTGCGTCTGCTGTATATCAACGCACGACGCCTCACTACTGACACCTGGTGGCGGGCGCGTGTGTTGCTTCGTGAAGCTTCGAAACCTTTGAGAATCATTTGGTTCGAATCACTGATTCGGAGCGGGTTTCAAACTGCTAAAGTCACGTGATTTCAATAAACGAGGCTTCGTTACTTCAACTGTTTTCAAACCTTTCGAAATGTAAGTTTATGAACCAGTGTCTATATGGTTTTTACCTGATTTATGTAATCTGTGGACATTGTAATGCCACATTTGTATAAAAGGGACAGTTGTAGTCTAGGCCTGATTAACCAAGCAGCCCCCATAAAAAAAAATCAGCTATAATTTATAAAAATAACACATTTTATACAGACTACTTCATTTAAAGGTATTATTTGTTAATAGCATTTAATAGAGTATACTTTCAATAAAACATTTGCGTAAATTGCGCACGTAAAAGGTGTTTTTATGCATGTTCATGCATGACCAGCAGGGGTCAGCAGAGCAGCGTGTACCGTGTAGCGGTCTGAGGGCTTCAAAACAACGAATCATTTTGCGAAGCAATTGTTTCAATTGATTCAAAGTTTTAAAAAGAAAAACCTTCACTACAGGCACTGTAAAGGGCGAGCACCCCATCAACATCTCCAACAACTATGCTGGTTAAGTAACAACACTTTTGTGGTATAGGCTACTGTGGAATCCTGACATTTGTGTGACTCAAATAATCTTGATGACCAAGCAGCATGCAATGTCCAATGTGTAGAGCTACTTATGCTTCGCTTGAAATCAATATGAAAAAGGTTAAAAATAGTAATAGCTTTGTTTAAATGCATATGGACGACACTCAGGAATTAATGCTAGGCAATCTATTGAATTGTAGGCTATAATAGAGGTGTGTGTGTGCGCGCGTGTGTGTGTGTGTGTGTGCGCATGCGTGGTTCATGTAAGAAACCTGCATGGAAAAAACAAGTAGCCCTACTGAGTTTAGCCCTACTCTTCTAGTCATTCCTGGCATATTCTGAAGTCACTGTTGTGTTATTGAGAGTAAGCACTAAATTGGAGTCAAATTCAGCTACTGTAAACAACATACCTTGAGTATTTGCATGCAGAACTTCGATGTGGCCAATCAAATACTTATTGGTTTACCTTGTTTCAATTTCACATTCTTTAGTTGAAACATCTGTGTCACCAATGCCATTGATTATGAATGAGAGATAAGTGGTGTCTTTATTGAGTCTTCTGTTTGAGTGAATCTGCAATAGCGCCAATGAACTGTGCACATGCTGTGTCGTTGCTGTATGTAGGATTCAATTTTATGCCGTTCTTTTTTTAACAATTCAGTTTGACCCTTGAATTTGGTGAATAGTTCCTCCTTAGCTATGAAATACGCTATGTTACATTTCAGCCTCATCTGCTGACTGAATGTTATCTTCCTGAAATAATGTTGGAAGTGGCAATGCAGTTTCATTAAAGGCCGTGTTGCAGGGTTAATTTTTCAACTAATTTGTGCAATTTGCTTGTTGGTAATACACATTTAAACTGTTATCCATTGTATTTTATGTTGTTGGGTATCACAAAACGTAATATAATACGAAAAATTACAGCGGTTTGCAACGATTCTCCTTTCCACCACAATGCATTGGATGACGTCACCTTGGGGAGAGAATTTACCAAAGCCCGCCTTGAGAGCATTAGAGTGACTAGAGAGACGAGTAGAGACGAGAGTATCCAGATAGCGCAGATTATAGATCAATAGATAAATACATAGATATAGGTAAATAGATAGTCTAGATATATAGATAGACAGACAGATATATAGATAGATAGGCTAGTATGCGGCAACTGCACATCCAACGGCACGTGGGACCAATGAGCCAACTCTACATTGTCAATCTACCTACTATGTATATTTCTATCTATTTATCTATCTAGCTGCTAGCTATCTATGCTAACGTTTATGCTATCTGGATGTCTGCCTATCTCTCTCTATACTGCCCACACAAGCACTTGCCAAACACAGCGACCGGACAGCAACAGACACGCGGCGGCTACGTTTGCAACAACATTTTCACCGGAGGAAGAGATAAACACTTAGAAACGCCAATATAGCTAGCATGATGCCTTCTATTTCTAGATGACAAAGACCAAGTTTACCAGTACTAGACACTATGACAAAGGTTACCGGTACTTATCTGAACTAACGTCATGATCACTGCCACTAGATATAAAGAAAACGTTGATTTTTCACTCGGTCCTATTCAATGACAGTAACAATATATATATGTGTGTCGTTATTGTGCACTGCTGCTCGTAGACTAGCTCCAGTGCTCATTGCTGCGGTGCTAAATGATAGCAACTCACCAGGACACTTCACCAACTCTTCCTCTTCCCAGTCAGTCGCCATAGTTCTAATACTAGGCTGAGAATGTCTAATACGGGCCCTGATACTAGGCTGAGGCTTCCTTTCCTCCACTTCTCCCCAACGTGACGTCATCGCCGAATCGCGTACAAAAACCCGTTAATACCAAAAACGTAAAAAAACTGGTCTTTAAGACCATTTTTGAGACATTTTAAAAAGGATATACATATCCTGAGTGATTTATGTACCCATTAATCGACAGTGGTGGTTAACCTGCAACATGGCCTTTAATGTATCTGTCTGTCTCTGCATTTTTTATGCTTCAAGCTGCTGTTGTAGTTCACTAGTGTGTCATATTTAAACTGTGCGGTGCCGGTTGCCTCAGCAGACTTGGTTTCCCCACACGTTTTAGATTACATCGAGAGCAGAAGATACAGTTCATGGTGTTAGTGTTTTTGCAATATCTAAGCCTATTCAGCCTATTCCTAAGTATCTAAGCCTAGTAAACTCCCTTTTTTCCAGTTGAAAATATTGTTGTCTTGCCTTTTTCGCCACTCCTTCTTCTTCTGACTCGTCATCTGATTTTTCCTTATCTGCAATTTCACCTCCCCCTCTTACGGCCTACACTGGTAGACTCGCTCCTTACTCATCCTTACTCATTTTTTAAAGGGGTCATATAATGGTACATGCACTTTTTCAAGTTGATTGTACTGAAATGTGTGTTGGCAGTGCCTGTACACAACCATCATATAATGATAAAAATCCAGCCAGTGGTTTTGTTTTAATCTCCTTATATGTTTTCCCCTGCCTCAAATCGAGCCGTTCGACCGTGTGACGTCACACGGTCGGACGCCCCTCCCGCGATTGTTGATTGATAGGCGCGTTTCAACACAGACCCGCCCTCGCTCGTGAGAGCTGTCAATCATAGTCCACGCGGACCGGCGCGGTCATTGTTGATATGCTGGAGCACTGTCTATGAGCAGAATGGTGTCTAAGCGATTGTGGCGTTCTGTTCTTGGGTGTAATAACGAACACAGCAGTCATTTTAATGTTCCTAAATCCGAACCGCTGAAGACGCAGTGGCTAAGTTTGTTTTCGAAGGGAATATTCCCCACGAGCAACGTCAATGCTTTCATGTTTGCGCGAATCATTTCTCAGCAGACTGCTTTATAGACGAGGAACAGTATAAAGCTGGTTTTGCTAAGAAGCTGCTCCTGAATAAAGAATCGGTAGCAGATATTCATGTTCCTGCTGAACCTCTAGAACAACTGAAGTGAGTGTAACGTTTTAATAAACTTTATATTAATATTTATATCTTTGCAAATCGCTTCACGATGAATGCGTCTAAGGTTTACACTCAGGGTACATTACTGCATGTTTTCTATGTACGACGTTCTCCATATAATTCATAATCCCACGTTTATAATGAACAACACGTTATGGTATTGTGTTACAAACGTGTACGCACAGAAGAGAGAGGCGGAGTGAGCAAAGCTCATGATCATTTAAAGTCATATGCACTGAAACGGCGTGCTGAAAACAGAGCTGTTTTTGACCAGGTAAAATAAGTGTTTTCTTACAATACTAATGAGAATTTTTAATTAAAGTATATTACAAACTTTTAATTTAGACCCTAAAGACTCATATTAGCTTGTACAAAAATGGCATTATATGACCCCTTTAACATTCAATAAAATATACTCAAATGTGCAGGTCGCACACACACATGACTAGTTGTAAAAACAATACTCCCACTGTCTTAAAAAATGGTCGCAAAATGAGTGCCTTTCCAGCTTCCTCTGCTTAAGCCAGCCAGTTCCTCATCCCTGCCTCCGCTGGCTCCCTTCAGTCCCTCTGCTCCTCCTCTAGTGGCTCTGGTCTGCTACTCGGATCTACCTTGGGCCCTCTGGTCTCCACCTCTGCCTTGGTAAGTGGATCCCCTGGCTCCGCTTTGGGCCGCCGAGTCCATCACTCCACCTCAGCCCATATACCAGTAGGCTACACCTTGGCTCCTCAGCTCCACCTAGGACTTTCATCTTTACGGCTCCACGGGCTCCCTCATCCCTCTGGCTTCGCCTTGATCAGTCGTCGTTATGCCTACGCCATGGAGGGTAGGAGGGTAAATATCTCTGTGTGATTATGCACAATGAGATATGATATACAACTGTCACATTTTCAGTTTGTCTTTTGATCTGTTTCGGTTCTCTTCATGTTTGAGTTTCTTTGTTCTTCTGATCTGTTAGTTAATTCAGTTATCCTCGTTTCCCACCTGTTTGTCTTCAAAGCCACTGATTTGATCAGGCTAATCAAACCTACAGTACATTATTCTCCAGAAGTGGAGACCCCAGTGAAACCGGCAGGACGAGGTCCTAGGGCGACATAATAGGCCAGACGGTCCAAAGTGGCGCCACGAGCTGCAGAGAAGGAGGAATCTGGGGAAGCTGAAGGGGTGGAGAGTTGAGGTGCAGTCGGAGGCCTGGAAATGCATGGTTAAAGGATGATGAGAGTTTAAGGTGTAGATTGAGGAAAGAGTAGATGGAGGACTATGGTGGAGCTGATGAAGCGCAGAACCAAAGTGCTGACAGGCTGAGGTGGAAAAATGACCCTGGAGCCTGGAGGTATAGCCAGATAATCCACTTCACAGAGCTGTACTGGTGGTGAAGGGTCCCGAGGCAGAGCCGAGGAGCTGGAGAGAGTCAGTGGTGTAGGTGGAGCAGAAGAGCTGGAGAGAGTCAGTGGTGCAGGTGGAGCAGAAGAGCTGGAGAGAGTCAGCGGTGCAGGTGGAGCAGAAGAGCTGGAGAGAGTCAGTGGTGAAGGTGGAGCAGAAGAGCTGGAGAGAGTCAGTGGTGCAGGTGGAGCAGAAGAACTGGAGTCAGTGGTGCAGGTGGAGCAGAAGAGCTGGAGAGAGTCAGTGGTGCAGGTGGAGCAGAAGAGCTGGAGAGAGTCAGTGGTGCAGGTGGAGCAGAAGAATTGGAGAGAGTCAGTGGTGCAGGTGGAGCAGAAGAGCTGGAGAGAGTCAGCGGTGCAGGTGGAGCAGAAGAGCTGGAGAGAGTCAGCGGTGCAGGTGAAGCAGAAGAGCTGGAGAGAGTCAGTGGTGCAGGTGGAGCAGAAGAGCTGGAGAGAGTCAGTGGTGTAGGTGGAGCAGAAGAGCTGGAGAGAGTCAGCGGTGCAGGTGGAGCAGAAGAGCTGGAGAGAGTCAGTGGTGCAGGTGGAGCAGAAGAGCTGAAGAGAGTCAGTGGTGCAGGTGGAGCAGAAGAGCTGGAGAGAGTCAGTGGTGCAGGTGGAGCAGAAGAGCTGGAGAGAGTCAGTGGTGTAGGTGGAGCAGAAGAGCTGGAGAGAGTCAGCGGTGCAGGTGGAGCAGAAGAACTGGAGAGAGTCAGTGGTAGAGGTGGAGCAGAAGAGCTGGAGAGAGTCAGCGGTGCAGGTGGAGCAGAAGAGCTGGAGAGAGTCAGCGGTGCAGGTGGAGCAGAAGAGCTGGAGAGAGTCAGTGGTGCAGGTGGAGCAGAAGAACTGGAGAGAGTCAGTGGTAGAGGTGGAGCAGAAGAGCTGGAGAGAGTCAGTGGTGCAGGTGGAGCAGAAGAGCTGGAGAGAGTCAGTGGTACAGGTGGAGCAGAAGAACTGGAGAGAGTCAGTGGTAGAGGTGGAGCAGAAGAACTGGAGAGAGTCAGCGG
The DNA here is from genome assembly GCA_029959095.1 of Rhinichthys osculus. Classification (NCBI taxonomy): domain Eukaryota; kingdom Metazoa; phylum Chordata; class Actinopteri; order Cypriniformes; family Leuciscidae; genus Rhinichthys; species Rhinichthys osculus. The sequence goes on along the minus strand of JARWKJ010000002.1, from coordinate 11,459,963 downwards.
TGCAGGTGGAGCAGAAGAGCTGGAGAGAGTCAGTGGTGAAGGTGGAGCAGAAGAGCTGGAGAGAGTCAGTGGTGCAGGTGGAGCAGAAGAACTGGAGTCAGTGGTGCAGGTGGAGCAGAAGAGCTGGAGAGAGTCAGTGGTGCAGGTGGAGCAGAAGAGCTGGAGAGAGTCAGTGGTGCAGGTGGAGCAGAAGAATTGGAGAGAGTCAGTGGTGCAGGTGGAGCAGAAGAGCTGGAGAGAGTCAGCGGTGCAGGTGGAGCAGAAGAGCTGGAGAGAGTCAGCGGTGCAGGTGGAGCAGAAGAGGTGGAGAGAGTCAGTGGTGCAGGTGGAGCAGAAGAGCTGGAGAGAGTCAGTGGTGTAGGTGGAGAAGAAGAGCTGGAAAGAGTCAGTGGTGCAGGTGGAGCAGAAGAGCTGGAGAGAGTCAGTGGTGCAGGTGGAGCAGAAGAGCTGAAGAGAGTCAGTGGTGCAGGTGGAGCAGAAGAGCTGGAGAGAGTCAGTGGTGCAGGTGGAGCAGAAGAGCTGGAGAGAGTCAGTGGTGTAGGTGGAGCAGAAGAGCTGGAGAGAGTCAGCGGTGCAGGTGGAGCAGAAGAGCTGGAGAGAGTCAGCGGTGCAGGTGGAGCAGAAGAGCTGGAGAGAGTCAGCGGTGCAGGTGGAGCAGAAGAGCTGGAGAGAGTCAGTGGTGCAGGTGGAGCAGAAGAGCTGGAGAGAGTCAGTGGTGCAGGTGGAGCAGAAGAGCTGGAGAGAGTCAGCGGTGCAGGTGGAGCAGAAGAGCTGGAGAGAGTCAGTGGTGCAGGTGGAGCAGAAGGGCTGGAGAGAGTCAGTGGTGCAGGTGGAGCAGAAGAGCTGGAGAGAGTCAGTGGTGCAGGTGGAGCAGAAGAGCTGGAGAGAGTCAGTGGTGCAGGTGGAGCAGAAGAGCTGGAGAGAGTCAGTGGTGCAGGTGGAGCAGAAGAGCTGGAGAGAGTCAGTGGTGCAGGTGGAGCAGTCAGTGGTGTAGGTGGAGCAGAAGAGCTGGAGAGAGTCAGTGGTGCAGGTGGAGCAGAAGAGCTGGAGAGAGTCAGTGGTGCAGGTGGAGCAGAAGAGCTCGAGAGAGTCAGTGGTGCAGGTGGAGCAGAAGAGCTGGAGAGAGTCAGTGGTGCAGGTGGAGCAGAAGAGCTGGAGAGAGTCAGTGGTGCAGGTGGAGCAGAAGAGCTGAAGAGAGTCAGCGGTGCAGGTGGAGCAGAAGAGCTGAAGAGAGTCAGCGGTGCAGGTGGAGCAGACGAGCTGAAGAGAGTCAGTGGTGCAGGTGGAGCAGAAGAACTGGAGAGAGTCAGTGGTGCAGGTGGAGCAGAAGAGCTGGAGAGAGTCAGTGGTGCAGGTGGAGCAGAAGAGCTGGAGAGAGTCAGTGGTGCAGGTGGAGCAGAAATCTGGAGAGAGTCAGCGGTGCAGGTGGAGCAGAAGAGCTGGAGAGAGTCAGTGGTGCAGGTGGAACAGAAGAGCTGGAGAGAGTCAGTGGTGCAGGTGGAGCAGTCAGTGGTGCAGGTGGAGCAGAAGAGCTGGAGAGAGTCAGTGGTGTAGGTGGAGCAGAAGAGCTGGAGAGAGTCAGTGGTGTAGGTGGAGCAGAAGAGCTGGAGAGAGTCAGTGGTGCAGGTGGAGCAGAAGAGCTGGAGAGAGTCAGTGGTGCAGGTGGAGCAGAAGAGCTGGAGAGAGTCAGTGGTGCAGGTGGAGCAGAAGAGCTGGAGAGAGTCAGTGGTGCAGGTGGAGCAGAAGAGCTGGAGAGAGTCAGTGGTGCAGGTGGAGCAGAAGAGCTGGAGAGAGTCAGTGGTGTAGGTGGAGCAGAAGAGCTGGAGAGAGTCAGTGGTGCAGGTGGAGCAGAAGAGCTGGAGAGAGTCAGTGGTGCAGGTGGAGCAGAAGAGCTCGAGAGAGTCAGTGGTGCAGGTGGAGCAGAAGAGCTGGAGAGAGTCAGTGGTGCAGGTGGAGCAGAAGAGCTGGAGAGAGTCAGTGGTGCAGGTGGAGCAGAAGAGCTGAAGAGAGTCAGCGGTGCAGGTGGAGCAGAAGAGCTGAAGAGAGTCAGCGGTGCAGGTGGAGCAGACGAGCTGAAGAGAGTCAGTGGTGCAGGTGGAGCAGAAGAACTGGAGAGAGTCAGTGGTGCAGGTGGAGCAGAAGAGCTGGAGAGAGTCAGTGGTGCAGGTGGAGCAGAAGAGCTGGAGAGAGTCAGTGGTGCAGGTGGAGCAGAAATCTGGAGAGAGTCAGCGGTGCAGGTGGAGCAGAAGAGCTGGAGAGAGTCAGTGGTGCAGGTGGAACAGAAGAGCTGGAGAGAGTCAGTGGTGCAGGTGGAGCAGTCAGTGGTGCAGGTGGAGCAGAAGAGCTGGAGAGAGTCAGTGGTGTAGGTGGAGCAGAAGAGCTGGAGAGAGTCAGTGGTGTAGGTGGAGCAGAAGAGCTGGAGAGAGTCAGTGGTGCAGGTGGAGCAGAAGAGCTGGAGAGAGTCAGTGGTGCAGGTGGAGCAGAAGAGCTGGAGAGAGTCAGTGGTGCAGGTGGAGCAGAAGAGCTGGAGAGAGTCAGTGGTGCAGGTGGAGCAGAAGAGCTGGAGAGAGTCAGTGGTGCAGGTGGAGCAGAAGAGCTGGAGAGAGTCAGTGGTGCAGGTGGAGCAGAAGAGCTGGAGAGAGTCAGCGGTGTAGGTGGAGCAGAAGAGCTGGAGAGAGTCAGTGGTGCAGGTGGAGCAGAAGAGCTGGAGAGAGTCAGTGGTGCAGGTGGAGCAGAAGAGCTGGAGAGAGTCAGTGGTGTAGGTGGAGCAGAAGAGCTGAAGAGAGTCAGTGGTGCAGGTGGAGCAGAAGAGCTGGAGAGAGTCAGTGGTGTAGGTGGAGCAGAAGAGCTGGAGAGAGTCAGCGGTGCAGGTGGAGCAGAAGAGCTGAAGAGAGTCAGCGGTGCAGGTGGAGCAGACGAGCTGAAGAGAGTCAGTGGTGCAGGTGGAGCAGAAGAGCTGGAGAGAGTCAGTGGTGTAGGTGGAGCAGAAGAGCTGGAGAGAGTCAGTGGTGTAGGTGGAGCAGAAGAGCTGAAGAGAGTCAGCGGTGCAGGTGGAGCAGAAGAGCTGAAGAGAGTCAGCGGTGCAGGTGGAGCAGACGAGCTGAAGAGAGTCAGTGGTGCAGGTGGAGCAGAAGAGCTGAAGAGAGTCAGCGGTGCAGGTGGAGCAGAAGAGCTGAAGAGAGTCAGCGGTGCAGGTGGAGCAGACGAGCTGAAGAGAGTCAGTGGTGCAGGTGGAGCAGAAGAACTGGAGAGAGTCAGTGGTGCAGGTGGAGCAGAAGAGCTGGAGAGAGTCAGTGGTGCAGGTGGAGCAGAAGAGCTGGAGAGAGTCAGTGGTGTAGGTGGAGCAGAAGAGCTGAAGAGAGTCAGTGGTGCAGGTGGAGCAGAAGAGCTGGAGAGAGTCAGTGGTGCAGGTGGAGCAGAAGAACTGGAGAGAGTCAGTGGTGCAGGTGGAGCAGAAGAGCTGGAGAGAGTCAGTGGTGCAGGTGGAGCAGAAGAGCTGGAGAGAGTCAGTGGTGTAGGTGGAGCAGAAGAGCTGAAGAGAGTCAGTGGTGCAGGTGGAGCAGAAGAGCTGGAGAGAGTCAGTGGTGTAGGTGGAGCAGAAGAGCTGGAGAGAGTCAGCGGTGCAGGTGGAGCAGAAGAGCTGAAGAGAGTCAGCGGTGCAGGTGGAGCAGACGAGCTGGAGAGAGTCAGTGGTGCAGGTGGAGCAGAAGAGCTGGAGAGAGTCAGTGGTGTAGGTGGAGCAGAAGAGCTGGAGAGAGTCAGTGGTGTAGGTGGAGCAGAAGAGCTGGAGAGAGTCAGCGGTGCAGGTGGAGCAGAAGAGCTGAAGAGAGTCAGCGGTGCAGGTGGAGCAGACGAGCTGGAGAGAGTCAGTGGTGCAGGTGGAGCAGAAGAGCTGGAGAGAGTCAGTGGTGTAGGTGGAGCAGAAGAGCTGGAGAGAGTCAGTGGTGTAGGTGGAGCAGAAGAGCTCAAGAGAGTCAATGACATTGACAGGACCGGGCTGAGAATGGAAGAGTTTGGCGTGGGGACATGGTTGGAAGCTGCTCCATGTCGAAAGTTGATTATCCAGCACTCCTCGACTGGCTCATGGATGGAGTAACCTGATTTTATGACTTTATGGCAGATCTTGCTGAAAAACTCCTTAGCCCATCTTTTTCATCTGGCTGTTGATTGCTGTAATTATCATCATAAAGTTGCACACTGTTTTTGCAGCAACTTAGTAATGAGTGTTGCTTTTTTAATGTTAAAGTTACAAATTGTTATGTGTTAACATTAAGCGCTTGTCAAAAGATGCAGATGTCTCAGGAACAGTTTTAAAAATATATATATATAACATTATGTTTAAGAAGTATTTTTGGGAATACTAAATATTAAAAAATAATAATTCTTAAGTTAAAAAATTATTAGATAACAGTTAAGATGAATTATATTCTTAAGAATGTTTTGTGAATCCGTCCCCAGATTTTGTTGTTTGTGTTCAGAACTTTAAAAACCGGCTCCAATCATAGTGTATTATGTGTGCAGTGTGTGTCTAAATCAGCAGTTCCTCTTTCACTGAAGGGGTTTTTGTACGGCTGTGTATCACTGTGTTAATGGATATTCAGCACGCTGCTGACAGTAATAAACTCCTGCATCTTCAGTCTGGACATTTCTAATATTGAGCATGTAGTTTGTTCCTGATCTCCCATCAGTGATTCTCTCAGAAACTCCAGACACTTTGCTACCAACATCAGAGAACAGGAGTTTGTGTGTTTGTCCGGGTCTCTGGTGATACCAGGCTAAATAGGTTGATACACTGGAACTGCTGGACTCGCAGTTGAGAGTGACGCTGCTTCCCACAGACGCCAGATTCACGGATGGACTTTGAGTCAGAATGATCTCAGCAAAACAACCTGCCATCACAGCACATCAGTCAGTGTTACAGTCAAACACACAATACATGAGAAGAATGATACAACAGTTATAAAGCACTTCTGAAAAAGCTCTGAATATTCAACACTAATCTCACCAGCGAGAGAAAGCAGTAGAGAGCAGATAATCAGAGCGTTTGCAGTCATCTTTGCTGAGAATGAGTGAGAACAGACGAGACCTGCTGTTTACAGTCCTGACCGGCGGACAGTCCGTCTTAAACAAAGAGGTGTTGCACATATTCAAAGCTGCTTCCTTTCAGGAGGAAATCTGACACACTGATTTAAATAAAATTTATTCAGTTTCAAATGTAGTTTTTAAATGTAATTTCTATGATTATTAAGATTTAATATCAGTATCAACTGATATTTCTCAAGAGTTTCCAAGGATATGCTGATGAGAAAATAAACATTCAGTAGTTGATCATCAGTGAATCAAATGGAGTTTAGATTGTGTTTAATTAATCATGGAATGATATATTACAACATTTTTCCTTTTTTAAATGAAATGTATATATTATTTAATTGACCTGTAATTGACCACAACACTAAATGAACTGAAAGATGTTGTTTTGGAGATGCAGTGAACAGTGCAGCTACTGAAGCGTTCAGGAGGTTTTTGTACGTCTCCTCTATTAGTGTGTATCACTGTGGTTGACTTTCGGCGGCGGCACCAGACTGGATGTTGGCAGTAAGTAAATAATTAAATCATTTTAATTCAGTACAGTGTTGTCATTTTTAGTTATATATTTTATGACATTATGAATGTTTTACTTTGTCTTGTGGAACAAAAATAATCTATTTGATATGCTTACAGTGAATATAGTGTAGGTTTATATGTGAGAGATGATAATACAGACATACAACAAAACTCATAACTACAAAAAAAAAAAAGATTTGAATATTTTCACCAGTATTGACCTGGGCTATGTACTATACGCTATTATAGATTTTCAATCTACTTTTAAATAAAACAATTGTAAAACTCATTCATGAAATATAAATGTGTTGTTTTGAAAAACAGATATTGTAATACACTATATAGAATTTTAAATTTAAGATTTATTTTAAAATAATTTAAAATGTATAGTTATAATATATAATACAATTTAGAATATTTTTTACACCCCTCTTCTGCAAAAAAAAGTGCAATTTAGGATACTTTTAAGAGTACTTATTACAAAATAATAATATGCTTTAACATCATACTTCAGTGTGAACCAAAATGTATGTTTTCGGACACTTAATTGCATGTTATTGAAAAGAAAATATCTATTATGGCTTAAGTTCACATGAAATGCAATTAGCTAAAATTTAGAGTGTTTTTTAACCTACTTAAGCAAGGCTTAATTACATCTTTATATGTAATTTCTTAATTCATTATATTGTCTTTGAAATATGGTTAAAATGAACTGACTTTTTTGTACACTAAAAGATACTTTAATGTAATTTCTATTGAAACGTGTCCATCATGTATTTAAATATACTTGTGATTACACATTTGTAAAGATGAAGCTGCAATTTAGTAAATTTAAAATATATTAACTTGTAATATCAAATAACACACAAGAGTTAAAATTACAATGAAGTACAATACATCAAAATAAGTGCACTTCTTTAAAGCGTACTTAAGTGTGTTCAGAAACATAGTCATAAAAAGTATCTTTAATTGCACTTAAATGGCCTTTTATAATATTAGTTTGTCTGTTTAAACTGAGGGTAGGAATGTTTTCTGTCACTTTAATCTCTAATAAACTGAAGCTGTTTGTTAAGCGAGTTGTTTGTGGTCCCGCTGCTCTTCTTCTCTCAGGCAACACTCCTCCTAAAGTGATCCTCCTGCCCCCGTCCAGTGCAGAGATCTCCTCTCTGAACACAGCGACACTGCTGTGTGTGGCCAGCGAGGGCTTGCCGTCAGACTGGACCCTGAGCTGGAAGGTGGACGGCAGCAGCAGGGCTCAGGAGAGCAGCGCTGGGCTCCTGCAGAAGGACGCTCTGTACAGCTGGAGCAGCAGCCTGACTCTCTCTGAGCAGGAGTGGATGAAGAGCGTCTCAGTGAGCTGTGAGGCCACACGGAGCGGCCAGCCTGCAGTCACTGCACAACTGAGGAGAGATCAGTGTTCAGATCAGTAGATCCGCTCAGGCTCTCCTCTGACTTCTGCTTCATCCTTCTGGCTGACGTGTCTCTTCTGCTTCTCTGAGCTCATTCACACAAGAGCATGCTATGATGTTCTGTTATAACTGAAATAAAATCAATAATACAGTGTCTTTCTTTGAGTCCTTTTGTATGATGTGAGAAAAAAATAATTTGTTTTTAACCATTTACTGTTTTATATCCTGCCGTTACAAATCAGTGTTTAGAAGTACAACTATTCCAATAAACGCTCTTGTAATATAATGTTGCCTCTCAAATCTTATGGGGTGGTCTGTAACAAAAAAATAAATAAATCAATATTAGATGGAGTCACATTGTGAGACATGTTGACTTCCCTATTAAGTATTTCATCTCAAATACCCAAATAAATGTCTCTCAGTGAAGCATGACAACACCTGCACAGTAAATTATGAAACAAGAAAGTCATCTTGAAACAGTATTTGCAAGTGTTGCTATTGTTAACAAAAACCAAACCTTCTCAGTAATTAAAATTAATCTAAAAGAAAAGAAAAAATATTTAAAAAATAGAAGAACCATCTTTTGGTTTCCCAAATAACTTTTCGAGTGAACAGTTCTAAAAAGAACCATTTTTCTTAGTGTGAAGAAAGTTGTAAAAATCTAAATAACCTTTTTTTTTCACCAGAAAGAACATTTTGTGAAGTGGAAAGTTGTCACATGTGTTGTGCAGAAATTCAAACACAAATGACTTAGAATGACAATATCAAAATATTAATACACAAAACCAAAACACACAGGAGATTCTTCAGGAACAGCAGACTCACGTTATGTATCTGTTATTTAGATGTCATATGTTTCTGAGTTGATATTTTTACTGAATTACAATGGTTGATCATTTCCATGTTGGAGATTTGTGTTGAACTATATGTTCTCCTCATTGCAACTTTTGCAACTTATTTGTCTGGGTGAAAAGGGTAAACTCTGTGCCTCTAGTTCCCTTAGAGGGGAGCGCAGCTCGTCCACTGCGTCAGGAGAGAGACCCTGCCCCTGATCCAATCCTTCAGCAGGTCGGCTTCTGTAACACTGACATAGTGTGTAAAGCAGCCCCAGTCTGACCTGCTGCCGCGTATGCCCTGCCGTTCAATCGAGATGTCATCTTGAGTGGCTTATATGGCAGGGCCGGAGCTTTTAGTGCCGATGCCTCTCCAGCAGCGAGACAGTTTGGGAATGTCTAGTCGATTGGGGGCATCGACACATACCCATGTTCACGTATCCCCTCGACATCAGCGTAGTTTGCTCGCTGATGACGATGGATGCGTGCAGAATATGGGTTCTTCCATGCCTTCTTGATCTCAGTATGCAGATCAGGAAGGATTGGAAGGCTCACAGGAGCTGGGGAGTTATGGCCAGAAAGGAATGATTGGAAGGCTCACGGGAGCTGGGGAGTTATGGCCAGAAAGGAATGATTGGAAGGCTCACGGGAGCTGGGGAGTTATGGCCAGAAAGGAATCGAAGGCTCACGGGAGCTGGGGAGTTATGGTCAGAAAGGAATGATTGGAAGGCTCACGGGAGCTGGGGAGTTATGGCCAGAAAGGAAGGAATGGAAGGCTCACGGGAGCTGGGGAGTTATGGCCAGAAAGGAATGATTGGAAGGCTCACGGGAGCTGGGGAGTTATGGCCAGAAAGGAAGGAATGGAAAGCTCACAGGAGCTGGGGAGTTATGGCCAGAAAGGAAGGATTGGAAGGCTCACGGGAGCTGGGGAGTTATGGCCAGAAAGGAAGGATTGGAAGGCTCACAGGAGCTGGGGAGTTATGGCCAGAAAGGAAGGAATGGAAGGCTCAGAGGAGCTGGGGAGTTATGGCCAGAAAGGAAGGAATGGAAGGCTCACGGGAGCTGGGGAGTTATGGCCAGAAAGGAAGGATTGGAAGGCTCACGGGAGCTGGGGAGTTATGGCCAGAAAGGAAGGATTGGAAGGCTCACAGGAGCTGGGGAGTTATGGCCAGAAAGGAAGGAATGGAAGGCTCAGAGGAGCTGGGGAGTTATGGCCAGAAAGGAAGGAATGGAAGGCTCACGGGAGCTGGGGAGTTATGGCCAGAAAGGAAGGATTGGAAGGCTCACGGGAGCTGGGGAGTTATGGCCAGAAAGGAAGGATTGGAAGGCTCACGGGAGCTGGGGAGTTATGGCCAGAAAGGAAGGATTGGAAGGCTCACGGGAGCTGGGGAGTTATGGCCAGAAAGGAAGGATTGGAAGGCTCACAGGAGCTGGGGAGTTATGGCCAGAAAGAAAGGAATCGAAGGCTCACAGGAGCTGGGGAGTTATGGCCAGAAAGGAAGGAATGGAAGACTCACAGGAGCTGGGGAGTTATGGCCAGAAAGGAAGGAATGGAAGGCTCACGGGAGCTGGGGAGTTATGGCCAGAAAGGAAGGATTGGAAGGCTCACGGGAGCTGGGGAGTTATGGCCAGAAAGGAAGGAATGGAAGGCTCACAGGAGCTGGGGAGTTATGGCCAGAAAGGAAGGAATCAAAGGCTCACAGGAGTTGGGGAGTTATGGCCAAAAAGGAAGGATTGGAAGGCTCACAGGAGCTGGGGAGTTATGGCCAGAAAGGAAGGATTGGAAGGCTCACGGGAGCTGGGGAGCTATGGCCAGAAAGGAAGGATTGGAAGGCTCACGGGAGCTGGGGAGTTATGGCCAGAAAGGAAGGATTGGAAGGCTCACAGGAGCTGGGGAGTTATGGCCAGAAAGAAAGGAATCGAAGGCTCACAGGAGCTGGGGAGTTATGGCCAGAAAGGAAGGAATGGAAGACTCACAGGAGCTGGGGAGTTATGGCCAGAAAGGAAGGAATGGAAGGCTCATGGGAGCTGGGGAGTTATGGCCAGAAAGGAAGGATTGGAAGGCTCACGGGAGCTGGGGAGTTATGGCCAGAAAGGAAGGAATCAAAGGCTCACGGGAGTTGGGGAGTTATGGCCAAAAAGAAAGGAATCGAAGGCTCACGGGAGCTGGGGAGTTATGGCCAGAAAGAAAGGAATCGAAGGCTCACGGGAGCTGGGGAGTTATGGCCAGAAAGGAAGGAATGGAAGGCTCACAGGAGCTGGGGAGTTATGGCCAGAAAGGAAGGATTGGAAGGCTCACGGGAGCTGGGGAGTTATGGCCAGAAAGGAAGGATTGGAAGGCTCACAGGAGCTTGGGAGTTATGGCCAGAAAGGAAGGAATGGAAGGCTCACAGGAGCTGGGGAGTTATGGCCAGAAAGGAAGGAATGGAAGGCTCACGGGAGCAGGGGAGTTATGGCCAGAAAGGAAGGAATGGAAGGCTCACAGGAGCTGGGGAGTTATGGCCAGAAGGGAAGGATTGGAAGGCTCACAGGAGCTGGGGAGTTATGGCCAAAAAGAAAGGAATCGAAGGCTCACGGGAGCTGGGGAGTTATGGCCAGAAAGGAAGGAATGGAAGGCTCACAGGAGCTGGGGAGTTATGGCCAGAAAGGAAGGATTGGAAGGCTCACGGGAGCTGGGGAGTTATGGCCAGAAAGGAAGGATTGGAAGGCTCACAGGAGCTGGGGAGTTATGGCCAGAAAGGAAGGAATGGAAGGCTCACAGGAGCTGGGGAGTTATGGCCAGAAAGGAAGGAATGGAAGGCTCACAGGAGCTGGGGAGTTATGGACAGAAAGGAAGGAATCGAAGGCTCACGGGAGTTGGGGAGTTATGGCCAGAAAGGAAGGAATGGAAGGCTCACAGGAGCTGGGGAGTTATGGCCAGAAAGGAAGGATTGGAAGGCTCACAGGAGCTGGGGAGTTATGGCCAGAAAGGAAGGAATGGAAGGCTCACGGGAGCTGGGGAGTTATGGCACGAAAGGAAGGATTGGAAGGCTCACAGGAGCTGAGTAGTTATGGCCAGAAAGGAAGGAATGGAAGGCTCACAGGAGCTGGGGAGTTATGGCCAGAAAGGAAGGAATGGAAGGCTCACGGGAGCTGGGAAGTTATGGCCAGAAAGGAAGGAATGGAAGGCTCACAGGAGCTGGGGAGTTATGGCCAGAAAGGATGGAATGGAAGGCTCACGGGAGCTGGGGAGTTATGGCTAGAAAGGAAGGATTGGAAGGCTCACAGGAGCTGGGGAGTTATGGCCAGAAAGGAAGGATTGGAAGGCTCACAGGAGCTGAGTAGTTATGGCCAGAAAGGAAGGAATGGAAGGCTCACAGGAGCTGGGGAGTTATGGCCAGAAAGGAAGGAATCGAAGGCTCACGGGAGTTGGGGAGTTATGGCCAGAAAGGAAGGAATGGAAGGCTCACGGGAGTTGGGGAGTTATGGCCAGAAAGGAAGGAATGGAAGGCTCACAGGAGCTGGGGAGTTATGGCCAGAAAGGAAGGATTGGAAGGCTCACAGGAGCTGGGGAGTTATGGCCAGAAAGGAAGGAATGGAAGGCTCACGGGAGCTGGGGAGTTATGGCCAGAAAGGAAGGAATGGAAAGCTCACAGGAGCTGGGGAGTTATGGCCAGAAAGGAAGGATTGGAAGGCTCACAGGAGCTGAGTAGTTATGGCCAGAAAGGAAGGAATGGAAGGCTCACAGGAGCTGGGGAGTTATGGCCAGAAAGGAATAAATCGAAGGCTCACGGGAGTTGGGGAGATATGGCCAGAAAGAAAGGAATCGAAGGCTCACAGGAGCTGGGGAGTTATGGCCAGATCAGGAAGGATTGGAAGGCTCATGGGAGCTGGGGAGTTATGGCCAGAAAGGAACCGCTCATCCAGCCTGCCACGAATGGCTCCTTCCTTCACGCGCTCCCGCGGCAGCTGAAGCCTCGCTGAAGACGCTCCATAACACCCAACAACTCATCATACGCGGGTCAGGGAGGCTGTGAGGGTTCAGGTTGTACCTCTTCTTCATCAGCCATCTCCTGCTCTCTCGGGATAGGTGCCAGCTGAGCACTCGCTGCTGGATCAGAGCATGTAAGAGATAACACATCCTCGTCCAGCAACTCACCCTCGCGAGCTTCTGACGGGCGTGAGAGAGAAACACCTAGCTCAAACTCGTCAGCGAGCTCCATCTGGGAACCCTATGATCCGAATCTCCGCAGTGCCTCAGCACGAGCCGGACCCGAACCACTGGGCCCAGATGCCTGTCCCTCTTCCCTCGAGAAGAGGGCCAGACCTCGTCCAGCAACTCACCCTCGCGAGCTTCTGACGGGCGTGAGAGAGAAACACCTAGCTCAAACTCGTCAGCGAGCTCCATCTGGGAACCCTATGATCCGAATCTCCGCAGTGCCTCAGCACGAGCCGGACCCGAACCACTGGGCCCAGATGCCTGTCCCTCTTCCCTCGAGAAGAGGGCCAGACGAGAGCAGAGTTTTCTAAGAGGAAAACTCTCACATTCTGCACAATCAGATCCCTCAAGAGCAGATCATGTGTGCTCTTCGCCCCAAACAATAAACGCACAAGTTGTATGTGTCATCTGGTGTCAGAAACCTGAAACACGGATCCACACACTTCTTGAAACGCTTGTCCCTTTCCATAATTGTTCTTACCCTTTTTAGGTGATTGCAAATCAGACAAAACAGTCCCTTCAGACGAAAGTGGATGACATGTTCTCTAGGCCCCCTTTTATACTTACGGGTCGCACTTGTAGTGATGTCATTTTCGATTGCCGTGATTGGATAGCTTTTCAGACACCGGTTCACGTGGAGGGCGTTCCCGAATAGCGTCATCGGCGCAGTGTCTCGTTCCCTGTTCTCAGCGAGCAGAGGTTACAGTCCTAACCTAGCAGCCCATTCTCATCCCTAGGCGTCATGAAACTGACGCCTTGGGAATCATTTTGACCATGCTTCAATATTCGACGCTTTAGGCACCCTTTAGCGTCAGTTACATGACGCGATCCTAGGGCGTCATCTTACTGACGCTTTACCTTTAACGTCAGTTAGATGACGCTATCTAATCCTAACCCTACCCCAGACCTAAACCAACCCGCGTCATCTAACTGACGCTTAGGTAAAGCGTCAGTAAGATGACGCCCTAGGATCGCGTCATGTAACTGACGCTAAAGGGTGCCTAAAGCGTCGAATATTGAAGCATGGTCAAAATTGTCATTTTAGTGACGCCTTGGGATGAGAATGCGTTGAACCTAGACGTTTTAAGAGGCTAATTATGTTCATGTTGTGTAGCTTGAATATGAAAAACAAGGATAGACGCTTGCATTGCAAAATTCTAAACATTGTTTAGTTGCCTTGACAAGAAGTTTTAAATTAAAAAGACTACCTGCTACTCATAGATGAACAAAACAATTTAAGTAGATTTTTTTTAACTGGATGGGATTAGTTGAGTTAACTTAAAAAGTTGAATGCAAAAGGTTGCCTTATTTTTTTAAGTTAGCTCAACTTTTTTTTTTTTTTTTTTTTTTGCAGTCAATGTTTTATGAATCTGGCCCCAAATTTAGTTTTTCTGTTCAGAACTTTAAAAAAAAACAGCTCCAGTCATAGAGTATTATGTGTGCAGTGTGTGTCTAAATCAGCAGTTCCTCTTTCACTGAAGGGGTTTTTGTACGGCTGTTTATCACAGTGTTAATGGAGATTGATAACGCTGCTGACAGTAATAATCTCCTGCATCTTCAGGCTGGACATTTCTAATATTGAGCATGTAGTTTGTTCCTGATCTCCCATCAGTGAATCTCTCAGAAACTCCAGACACTTTGCTACCAACATCAGAGAACAGGAGTTTGTGTGTTTGTCCGGGTTTCTGGTGATACCAGCCTAAATAGGTTGATACACTGGAACTGCTGGACTCGCAGTTGAGAGTGACGCTGCTTCCCACAGACGCCAGATTCACAGATGGACTTTGAGTCAGAATGATCTCAGCAAAACAACCTGCCATCACAGCACATCAGTCAGTGTTACAGTCAAACACACAATACATGAGAAGAATGATACAACATTTATAAAGCACTTCTGAAAAAGCTCTGAATATTCAACACTAATCTCACCAGCGAGAGAAAGCAGTAGAGAGCAGATAATCAGAGCGTTTGCAGTCATCTTTGCTGAGAATGAGTGAGAACAGACGAGACCTGCTGTTTACAGTCCTGACCGGCGGACAGTCCGTCTTAAACAAAGGGGTGTTGCACATATTCAAAGCTGCTTCCTTTCAGGAGGAAATCTGTCACACTGATTTAAATAAATAAATTCAGTTTTAAAAGATATTTAATTTAATTTCTCTACTTATTAATAATTTATCAACAGAGTTTCCATCAGCAAACACTGATCTCCATAACGGTGTCTTAAAAAAGTAGATTTTCGCCTTTGGTGATTCTGCTTGTTAACATCAGGTGTCTTCAATATTAGTCAATCATTACACAATTAATCACTTAATAAACTCATTATCTTTAACACTCTTGAGTGTTAATTTAACAATCATATTTTAACACTGAGTCTGGAGCCATATAAACTCCCAGGAGAGTTAATTTAACACTGGAGTTTTTGCTGTGCAGACTCACGTTATTTATCTGTTATTTATCTGTCAATATGAGTTCATATTTTTACTGAATTACAATGGTTGATCATCACTATGTTTGAGATATGTGTTGAACTATAAGTTCTAAAGACTCGGGAGATATAATAATTTAACAAATCATAAATGTATTGACAGACCAGCAAGGTGATATTTATAAGGTTCTTTGGCATTGGCCCCGTCCGTAGTGCATAATCCGAGGGTAGCGGATCTGCATCTCCTGCCTGAAGACGAAGGCAGGGGCGCAGCCGACATTAAAAGATGGCTAATTCGTAACAGTTAGTACGACCTCACTCGTACGAATTAGTAAGATTTTTGCTAAAACGTACATATTTGACGAGTTGCCCAATTCGTATGAATTCGTACGAATGACCTACCCCTGACCCCGCCCCTAAACCTACCCATCACGTGGGTTTAGACAAATCGTACAAATTCGTACGAATTAGCCATCTTTTAATCACTCGTCAAATTCGGACGAATTGGTCGTGAGATAGCGTTGGCCGACCCCCCCGAGAGGAATGGACAGGACCATCCTGGTGGTGGTGAGGAGGATGGAAGTAATTAGCGTCAGTATCTGCGAACTCAAACATGTGTAAGTACCGATCTTTTATACAGCAAGTATTAGGACATGATTGGATAGATGTTAAGGTCATAAGTGACGTAGTAATTAAGTCTTCGTGGCAGAACTTTATCCTGAAGCTTTCATTTCTCCTCATTGCAACTTTTGCAACTTATTTGTCCGGGTGAAAAGGGTAAACTGTGCCTCTAGTTTTAAGAGGCTAATTAAGTTCATGTCGTGTAGCTTACTTTGAAAATAAAATATGGAAATGAAAAAACATGTATTGTAGATGCTTGCATTGCTAAATGCTAAACATTGTTTAGTTGCCTTGACAAAAAGTTTTAAGTTAAAAAGACTACCTGTTACTCAAAAGATGAACAAAACAATTTAAGTAGATTTGAATTGGAGGGGATTAGTTGAGTTAACTTAAAAAGTTGAATGCGATACTTTTTTCTTGTTTTGTTGATGTTGAATGTTTAATGAATCTGGCCGAGGATTTCGTTTTTCTGTTCAGAACTTTAAAAAACGGCTCCAGTCACAGTGTATTATGTGTGCAATGTGTGTCTAAATCAGCAGTTCCTCTTTCACTGAAGGGGTTTTTGTACGGCTGTGTATCACTGTGTTAATGGTAATTCATAATGCTGCTGACAGTAATAATCTCCTGCATCTTCAGTCTGGACATTTCTAATATTGAGCATGAAGTTTGTTCCTGATCTCCCATCAGTGAATCTCTCAGAAACTCCAGACACTTTGCTACCAACACCATAAAACAGGAGTTTGTGTGTTTGTCCGGGTCTCTGGTGATACCAGGCTAAACTGGATGTAAAGCTGGAACTGCTGGACCCGCAGTTGAGAGTGACGCTGCTTCCCACAGACGCCAGATTCACGGATGGACTCTGAGTCAGAATGATCTCAGCAAAACAACCTGCCATCACAGCACATCAGTCAGTGTTACAGTCAAACACACAATACATGAGAAGAATGATACAACATTTATAAAGCACTTCTGAAAAAGCTCTGAATATTCAACACTAATCTCACCAGCGAGAGAAAGCAGTAGAGAGCAGATAATCAGAGCGTTTGCAGTCATCTTTGCTGAGAATGAGTGAGAACAGACGAGACCTGCTGTTTACAGTCCTGACCGGCGGACAGTCCGTCTTAAACAAAGAGGTGTTGCACATATTCAAAGCTGCTTCCTTTCAGGAGAAAATCTGTCACACTGATTTAAATAAAATTTATTCAGTTTCAAATGTAGTTATTAAATGTAATTTCTATGATTATTAAGATTTAATATCAGTATCAACTAATATTTCTCAAGAGTTTCCAAGGATATGCTGATGAGAAAATAAACATTCAGTAGTTGACCATCAGTGAATCAAATGGTGTTTAGATTGTGTTTAATTAATCATGGAATGATATATTACAACATTTTTCCTTTTTTAAATGAACTGTATATATTATTTAATTGACCTGTAATTGACCACAATAGCAAATTAACTGAAAGATGTTTTTTTTGAGATGCAGTGAACAGTGCAGCTACTGAAGCGTTCAGCAGGTTTTTGTACGTCTCCTCTATTAGTGTGTATCACTGTGGTTGACTTTCGGCGGCGGCACCAGACTGGATGTTGGCAGTAAGTAAATAATTAAATCATTTTAATTCAGTACAGTGTTGTCATATTTAGTTATATATTTTATGACATTATGAGTGTTGTACTTTGTCTTGTGGAACAAAAATAATCTATTTGATATGCTTACAGTAAATATAGCGTAGGTTTATATGTGAGAGATGATAATACAGACATACAACAAAACTCATAACTACAAAAAAAAAGAAAAAGATTTGAATATTTTCACCAGTATTGACCTGGGCTGCGTTTCCCAAAAGCATCGTAAGCTTAAGTTGATCGTAGAACAATTGCAATGGTCTCTAGTACGATCTTACGATGCTTTTGGGAAATGCAGCCCAGGAAAAGAGATACATTTGCTAATTGACATGCTATAATAAGAGCATGAGAAGAATATTTTTTTGAAATGTGACATACTACTTAGAATAAATAAATAAATAAATAAATAAATAAATAAATACAAACACACTGTACATACATAAATACCTATAACATACCAATATTCAAAATGTACTTTACGCTATTATAGATTTTCAACCTACTTTTAAATAAAACAATTGTAAAACTAATTCAAGAAATATAAATGTGTTGTTTTGAAAAACAGATATTGTAATACACAATATAGAATTTCTAATTTAAAATTTAAGATTTATTTTAAAATATTATAGTTATAGTATATAAAACAATTTAGAATATTTTTTACACCCCTCTTCTGGAAAAAAAGTGCAATTTAGGATACTTTTAAGAGTACACTGTAAAAAATAAAATCGTAAAAAAACGGTCAATGACTGGCAGCTACGGCTGCCAAACAAAAAACGTAAAAATAAAGTAATATATCCTAATTTAAATTGAGTGCAAAAACTTTTCCAAACTTTGTCCTTAAATGTTTTACAGAAAAACACTGTTATTTTACAGTTATTTTCTGAATTATTATGATCAAACACCTTCACTGTGAAAAAAAGGTCAAATGACTGTCAGCAATGGCTGCCATACAAAAAACATAAAATGAATGTAAAATATCCTAATTTAAATAATAAATACTATTGCAGAAATCTTCATTAAGCTTTTTAACAGAAACACAGTTATTTCACACACACACACACACACACACATATATATATATATATTTACTGAATTTTTACTAAAAAACATATTCACTGTAAAAAGTAAATATCTTGCTATAAACTACATGCATGATTTACTGTGATTATACGTAATCAGCAACTAAACAGTTACTGTCTGTTAAATAAAGCAACACACAACATTTCATTAGTGTTTCTCTGCTCATCCTGGACTGAAGCTCAGGCTCTACTCTTCAACACAATGGTGACACACACAAAACACACCATACAGAAACACTTCACATCCCAACAGAACATTAAACACTAACAGATCTCTCAAGATCTCAGCATCTTCACTTATTACAATCCTTCTTTCACACTAACATTCTTATTGAGAAATAACAGAGGTTTAGAAGTTGATATTTTATTGAAAATAATAAAGTTTGATGTCACCATGACAGAGGTCAGTGTTGGCTTTAGTTGGGCTCTTGACCCTTCATATATTAATATTAGTTTTTCTCTTAACTGTTCGTGTCTTTGATGCATATTTGTTATTGTAGGAAATTGAGAAAAACTCAGATCAAATGATGTTGGTCACTTAATAGTGATAATATTCATCAAGCAGTTGTCTGCTGTATTGATACCACCTGATTGGTATGACTTTTTAATGGCTGATTAAGTTGTAATATGTTAATTGTTAATTTAGAATGCCAGTATTACTATAGCAGATCCTACAATGCTGTGATATAAGATTTTATGACGTCATTATGCAAAAAAAGTTTTGACAGGATCATACAGACTCACTCAGACATCAAGAATTAGCGTGTGAATCTCAACAATGGTGACAATGAAAAAAATTCTGACCTATTATAAAGTCACAAAAAGGCTTTGTTTATTGTCACCATTGTTGAGATTCATATGTTGATTCTTGATGTCTCTATACTCCTAACAAAATAAACCAACTCAAAAAAATTATGTAGAATATATAATTTTTTTCAATTTGAGATTGCAATAATACTTATCCCAGAATATTTCAACAAATCATGTGAAAAAAGTATGATAATAATTGCCTTTGTATAACACTAGAGTCCATCTATATATAATGTATTCACAGCTAATAGAGATTTGACTGTCATATCAGTGAATCAGATCATCATATGATGACTATAAAATCATCAATAAATGACCAAGATCATCTTATATTTTTTCTTGCAATTATTGCCATAATAAATGTGCATCAAAACAAAGTTAAAGCAGCCAGAGAAAAAGTAATGTTGAAACTCAAGAGTCATGAGCCCAACTAAAGCAAACACTGATCTCAATCATGGTGACATCACATTTCTATTAAAGTTTTTTACACTTTATTTAAATTAGGATATTTTACTTTAATTATATGGTTTTTGTTTGGCAGCCGTAGCTGCCAGTCATTTGACCCTTTTTTTTACGATTTTTTTACAATGAAGGTATATGATCATAATAATGCAGGAAATACCTGTGAAATAACAGTGTTTTTTTGTTTGTTTTATTTGTATTAGAAGATTTTACTTTAATTTTATGGTTTTTGTTTGGCAGCCGTAGCTGCCAGTCATTTGACCCTTTTTTTACGATTTTTTTTTTTCACTGAAGGTATATGATTGTTATTTTACAGGTATATCCTGAATTATCACAGTGTTTTTCAGTTGATTTAATTTAGGATTTTTTACTTTAATGTTTCAGTTTTTTTGGGGTCTGCCAGTCATTTGACCATTTTATCATTTAACTGTTTTGTTACTGTTTAATTACAGATTATATTTGTAATTTTACATACATTTTTATGTAATTTAAGAAAACAGAAAAAATACTGTATGAAAAATACAATCAATTTCCTGTATAAAAAATGTGAATTACTGCAATTTGTCATTAATGTCACAATACCTAAAATAACAGCTGAATTTTTATTTTACAGATATTATTTGTAATTTTACAGTGTTTTGAGTACAATTTAAAATGAAAGAAAATGATCGTCAAAAAATCACAGTTATTTTCTATAAAATTAGGATTTTTTTTACAGTGATACTTATTACAAAATAATAATATGCTTTAACATCATACTTCAGTGTGAACCAAAATGTATGTTTTCAGACACTTAATTGCATGTTATTGAAAAGAAAATATATATTATGGCTTAAGTTCATATGAAATGCAATTAGCTAAACTTTAGAGTGCTTTTTAAGCAAGGCTTAATTACATCTTTATATGTAATTTCTTAATTCATTATATTGTCTTTGAAATATGGTTAAAATTAACTGACTTTTTTGTACACTAAAATATACTTTAATGTAATTTATATTGAAACGTGCCCATCATGTATTTAAATATACTTGTGATTACACATTTGTAAAGATGAAGCTGCAATTTTGTAAATTTAAAATATATTAACTTGTAATATCAAATAACACACAAGAGTTAAAATCATAATGAAGTAGGCCTACTCTACAGAGTGCTATACGTTTTTCAATACATCAAAATAAGTGCACTTCTTTAAAGCGTACTTAAGTGTGTTAAGAAACCTCATGAAAAGTATCTTTAATTGCACTTAAATTGCCTTTTATTATATTAGTTTGTCTGTTTAAACTGAGGGTAGGAATGTTTTCTGTCACTTTAATCTCTAATAAACTGAAGCTGTCTGTTAAGCAAGTTGTTTGTGGTCCCGCTGCTCTTCTTCTCTCAGGCAACACTCCTCCTAAAGTGATCATCCTGCCCCCGTCCAGTGCAGAGATCTCCTCTCTGAACACAGCGACACTGCTGTGTGTGGCCAGCGAGGGCTTGCCGTCAGACTGGAGCCTGAGCTGGAAGGTGGACGGCAGCAGCAGGGCTCAGGAGAGCAGCGCTGGGCTCCTGCAGAAGGACGCTCTGTACAGCTGGAGCAGCAGCCTGACTCTCTCTGAGCAGGAGTGGATGAAGAGCGTCTCAGTGAGCTGTGAGGCCACACGGAGCGGCCAGCCTGCAGTCACTGCACAACTGAGGAGAGATCAGTGTTCAGATCAGTAGATCCGCTCAGTCTCTCCTCTGGCTTCTGCTTCATCCTTCTGGCTGACGTGTCTCTTCTGCTTCTCTGAGCTCATTCACACAAGAGCATGCTATGATGTTCTGTTATAACTCAAATAAAATCAATAATACTGTGTCTGTCTTTGAGTCCTTTTGTATGATTTGAGAAAAAAATATTGGTTTTTAACCATTTGCTGTTTTATATCCTGCTGTTACAAATCAGTGTTTAGATTTGTACAAATATTCCAATAAATGTTCTAGTAATATAATGTAGCCTCTCGAATCTTATAGGGTTGTCTGAATTAAAAAATGAATAAATAAATATTAGATGGAGTTACACTGTGAAACGTTGACTTCCCTATAAAGTATTTCATCTCAAATACCCAAATAAATGTCACTCAGTGAAGCATGACAACACCTGCACAGTAAATTATGAGACAAGAAAGTCATCTTGAAACAGCATTTGCAAGTGTTGATATTGTTAACAAAAACTCTAAATTCTAAAAAATAAAATAAATAAAAAATATAAAAAAATAAAGGTTCCAAAAGAGTTTTTTCGCAGTGATTCCACAGAAGAACCATTTTTTGGTTTCCCAAAGAACTTTTCAGTGAACAGTTCTAAAAGAAACAAGTTTTTTTTTTTTTGTGTAAAAATCTAAATAACCTTTTTTTTCCACCAGAAAGAACATTTTGTGGAATGGAAAGTTGTCACATGTGTTGTGCAGAAATTCAAACACAAATGACTCAGAATGACAATATCAAAATATAAATATAGCTGCGAGCAGCGATTACGGGCCCAAGCCGGTGGCACCGCCACCCCGGTGCCTTTAGTTACCTAAAGGCACCGGGCTGGCGGTGCCGCCGGCTTGGGCCCTACATCGCTGCTCGCAGCTATATTTATATATATATATATATATATATATATATATATATATATAAAGCCAGTGGCACCGCCACCCTGGTGCCTTTAGGGTTATTGTGCACGACGTGCAAAAAAACGTAACCCTGCTTTGACTGTCGAAAAGAAGTGTGCTGTAGAGCTTGCATTGGTGTGGGCTCTGCAAAAGTGCGCATTGAGGGCACATATCAATCACAAAGTAAACAACAGTACACTATCCTGGCAATGCATATTTTGAATCATGTTTTTCCTTGAGCGAGAGAGAGAGAGAGATTGATGGAGCGAGGGGAGGGGAAAGAGTAGGACAGACAGAGACCAAGTTTATGGACCAAGTTAATTTAATTAATAAACTAATTATATAAAACTATTGTCAATGCACTACAATTAAACTGGTTATATGCTTTTACTTTATAAAAAAAAAAACGTATTTAAAAAATACAAGGCTTAAGACATTTATTTTCTTTTTTAATGCAGGCCAAACCACACAGCAGTGAAATGGTTAATCTAGCCCCCCGCCCCCTCCCCACACTCACAGACACACACAGACAGCAGGCACAGAGACGTAGGCTCAGCGAGAAATGACCATATTTAAACCAAAATATCTGACTTCCTCTTGGTCGTTGCTAATGACTGTAAATTAGAAAGTTGTCTGGCTTGAGGAGAACTATATAAATACAGATTTTTGTAACTGTAGATGAAACTAACCCCCCCCCAATTTTTCATCCTCAATGTCTTAACTTCACGCTGACCGAGTTTCGTGCCGTGTGTTTGAATTCTCTAGGAGGAGTATTTCAAATTCCATTGCATGTGTTTTCCAAACAACCCTAAATAGCCGACTTCCTGTTGGGCTGGGGTAAAAAGTAAGAGCATGAAGGATATATGAACCGATGAGATCTATATGTGTACCGAGTTTCATATTAATACATGCAAGCGTGTTTGATTTATGGACCAAGTTTTCAGACCCCGTTCCAGGGGGCGCTGTCGAGCCCCCCTGCCACGCCCGGGTACCATCTTCAGCCCGGCCCTGATGGCCGCGGGTTCTGACCCATGTGCAAAGTTTCAAGAGTTTTCGAGCACGTTAATGCAATTTCAAGCA
This sequence comes from Rhinichthys osculus, assembly GCA_029959095.1. Classification (NCBI taxonomy): domain Eukaryota; kingdom Metazoa; phylum Chordata; class Actinopteri; order Cypriniformes; family Leuciscidae; genus Rhinichthys; species Rhinichthys osculus. Next base: position 11,437,203 of record JARWKJ010000002.1, on the reverse strand, counting down.
ATTTCAGGCATGCAAAGAGTCTCAAAAGCATCCAAAAAGAATATTAAAGTTTGATGTGTTACCATGGCAACAGTATCTAAGATATCAAGAATCCTTTCACAGGTCTACATCTGGCGTGTGTCTACATTATACACATAAAGTTTGAAGCAAATCGGGTAAAAATAAGAGGGTGATTTCAAAGCATTTTGAAAGTGACACACTTCCTGCTGCCAGTTGGTGGCGCTATAACTTTGACTCACAATAGTCACATCCATGTGATCGGCCTCTTACAATGAACACGCTGCTGAAGTTTCATCAAGATCAGTTAATGTATGCAGAAGTTATAACACACTTCCTGTTTCTTGTTTCTCGCCAAAAAATTCGTATCCTCGCCATGGCCAAACCGTTCGAGATATCAAAAATCCCCTGGCAATTTTTCATCCTCAATGGGTTGACTTCACGCTGACCGAGTTTCGTGGAATTTGGATTAATACTCTAGGAGAAGTACTTTAAATTCCATTGCATACGTTTTCCAAACAACCCTTAATAGACGACTTCCTGTTGGGCTGGCGTAAAATTTAGAGTACGAAAGTTGTTCGCCCCAATGAGATCTATATGTGTACCGAGTTTCATATTATTACATGCAAGCGTGTTTGATTTATGGACCAAGTTTTCGGACCCCGTTCCAGGGGGCGCTGTTGAGCCCCCCTGCCACGCCCGGGAACCAGCTTCAGCCCGGCCCTGATGGCCGCCGGTTCTGACATATGTGCAAAGTTTCAAGAGTTTTCGAGCATGTTAAGGGCCCCAAAAGTGCCCGAATAGTCGTAAGAAAAATAATAATAGAGAAAAAAAATAATAATCCTAAGGAAAACAATAGGGTCTTCGCCTTTTCAAGGCTTGGGCCCTAAATATTAATCCATAAAACCAAAACACAGGAGTTTCTTCAGGAACAGCAGACTCACGTTATGTGTCTGTTATTTAGCCGTCATATGTTTCAGAGTTCATATTTTAACTGAATTACAATGGTTGATCATCACCATGTTGGAGATTTGTGTTGAACTATACACCGCGTTCCAAATTATTATGCAAATTGAAATTAAGTGTCATAAAAAATTAATATTTAGTTTTTCAATCAAACTCATGGATGGTATTGTGTCTCCTGGCTCTTTGGATCACTGAAATCAATCTCAGACACCTGTGATAATTAGTTTGCCAGGTGAGCCCAATTAAAGGAAAACTACTTAAGAAGGATGTTCCACATTATTAAGCAGGCCACAGGTTTCAAGCAATATGGGAAAGAAAAAGGATCTCTCTGTTGCGGAAAAGCGTCAAATAGTGCAATGCCTTGGACAAGGTATGAAAACATTAGATATTTCACGAAAACTTAAGCGTGATCATCGTACTGTGAAGAGATTTCAGAGCACAGACGGGTTCGTGCAGATAAAGGCATAATGAGGAAGGTTACTGCCAGACAAATTCATCGGATTAAGAGAGAAGCTGCTAAAATGCCATTACAAAGCAGCAAACAGGTATTTGAAGATGCTGATGCCTCTGGAGTCCCGCAAACCTCAAGGGGTAAGATCCTCCAAAGGCTTGCAGTTGTACATAAACCTACTATTTGGCCACCCCTAACCAATGCTCACAAGCAGAAACGGTTGCAGTGGGCCCACAAATACATGAAGACTAATTTTCAAACAGTCTTGTTTACTCATGAGTGCCGTGCAACCCTGGATGGTGCAGATGGATGGAGTAGTGGATGGTTGGTGGATGGCCACCATGTCCCAATAAGGCTGCGACGTCAGCAAGGAGGTGGCGGAGTCATGTTTTGGGCCGGAATCATGGGGAGAGAGCTGGTAGGCCCCTGTAGGGTCCCTGAATGTGTGAAAATGACCTCGGCAAAGTATATAGAGTTTCTGACTTTCTTCTCACTTTCTTCCATGGTACAAAAAGAAGAACCATGCCTTCCGTAGCAAAATCATCTTCATTCATGACAATGCACCATCTCAAGCTGCAAAGAATACTTCTGTGTCATTGGCTGCTAAGGGCAAAAAAGGAGAGAAACTCATGGTGTGGCCCCCATCCTCCCCTGACCTCAACCCTATTGAGAACCTTTGAAGCATCCTCAAGCAAAAGATCTATGAGGGTGGGAGGCAGTTCGCATCAAAACAGCAGCTCTGGGAGGCTATTCTGACATCCTGCAAAGAAATTCAAGCAGAAACTCACAACTTCAATGGATGCAAGAATTGTGAAGGTGATATCAAAGAAGGGGTCCTATGTTAACATGTAACTTGCCCTGTTAAGATGAGTTTGATTGAAATAGCTTTTGATTTCAGTAAAAATGACCTCCTAATGCTGCAAATTCAACAAATGACCATTTTCAGTTCTTTACAACCTATAAAATGTTTTCAAACTCTGTTGTGCATAATAATTTGGAACAGTGCATTTTGAGTTTTTTATTTTTGAAAAAAATACTGTTTTCGTTGGGTGGTTTGTTCAATGAAATTTGACTTATACCCTAACGGTTGGTGGCTGGAAAATTATACTGACTGTCATTTGCATCGACTATTTCGGAAAATCAGTGTAAAATATCATTTGCATAATAATTTGGAACGCGGTGTATGTTCTCCTCATTGCAACTTTTGCAACTTATTTTTCTGGGTGAAAAGGGTAAACTGTGTGCCTCTAGTTTGCTTAGAGGGGAGCACAGCTCGTCCACTGTGTCAGGGGAGAGACCCTGCCCCTGATCCAAATCTTTCAGCAGGTCGGCTTGGTATGCCTGTAACACTGACATAGTGTGTAAAGCAGCCCCAGTCTGATCTCCTGCCGCGTATACCCTGCCGTTCAAGCGAAATGTCATCTTGAGTGGCTTATAAGGCAGGACCAGAGATTTTTCGTGCTGATGCCTCTCCAGCAGCGAGATAGTTCGCAAACGTCTATTTGATTGGGGGCATCGACACATGCACATGTTCACGCATCCCTTCGACATCAGCGTAGTTTGCTCGCTGCTGACAATGGATGCGTGCAGAATATGGGTTCTTCCATGCCTTCTTGATCTCAGTATGCAGATCAGGAAGGATTGGAAGGCTCATGGGAGCTGGGGAATTATGGCCAGAAAGGAACCGCTCATCCAGCCTGCCACGAATGGCTCCTTCCTTCACGCGCTCCCGCGGCAGCTGAAGCCTCGCTGAAGCGCGCTCCATAACACCCAACAGCTCATCATACGCGGGTCTGGGAGGCTGTGAGGGTTCAGGCTGTACCTCTTCTTCATCAGCCATCTCCTGCTCTCTCGGGCTAGGTGCCAGCAGAGCACTCGCTGCAGGATCAGAGGATGTAAGAGATAACACATCCTCGTCCAGCAACTCACCCTCGCGAGCTTCTGACGGGCGTGAGAGAGAAACACCTCACTCAAACTCATCAGCGAGCTCCATCTGGGAACCCTATGATCCGAGTCTCTGCAGTGCCTCAGCACGAGCCGGACCCGAACCACTGGGCCCAGATGCCTGTCCCTCTTCCCTTGAGAAGAGGGCCAGACGAGAGCAAAGTTTTCTAAGAGGAAAACTCTCACATTCAGATCCCTAAAGAGCTGATCATGCGTGTAAAAAGTTAAAAGACTACAAGACTAGTGTATTATGTTTTCAGTGTGTTTCTAAATCAGCAGTTTCTAAATCAGCCCCTTCTTTCACTGAAGAGGTTTTTGTACGGCTGTGTATCACTGTGTTAATGGTAATTGAGCATACTGCTGACAGTAATAATCTCCTGCATCTTCAGGCTGGACATTTCTGATATTGAGCATGTAGTTTGGTAAATGGACTGCATTTATATAGCGCTTTCACAGACCCAATGGCCACCAAAGTGCTTTACAATTTGCCTCACATTCACCCATTCACTCACCGACGGGCGACGGCAGCCATGCAAGGCGCCATCCAGCTCGTCGGGAGCTGCTGGGGTTAGGTGTCTTGCTCATGGACACCTCAACACTTGGTCAGGTGGAACCGAGGATTGAACCACCAACCTTCCGGTTTGTAGACAACCCGGTTTGTAGACAACCCACATGAACCACTGAGCCACTGCCGCCCCAGTTTGTTCCTGATCTCCCATCAGTGAATCTCTCAGAAACTCCAGACACTTTGCTACCAACACTGGAGAACAGGAGTTGGTGTGTTTGTCCGGGTCTCTGGTGATACCAGGCTAATTGGGATGTTAAACTAGAACTGCTGGACCCGCAGTTGAGAGTGACGCTGCTTCCCACAGACGCCAGATTCACGGATGGACTCTGAGTCAGAATGATCTCAGCAAAACCAGATTGCCAGCAGCCATATCACCCTGTAGCCCAAGACTGGTTGCCCACTGAAGCTAAGCAGGGCTGAGCCTGGTCAGTACCTGAATGGGAGACCTCCTGAGAAAAAAAACCAGGTTGCTGCTGGAAGAGGTGTTAGTGAGGCCAGCAGGGGGTGCTCACCCTGTGGTCTGTGTGGGTCCTAACGCCCCAGTATAGTGACGGGGACACTATACTGTCAAAGAGCACCGTCCTTCGGATGAGACGTTAAACCGAGGTCCTGACTCTCTGTGGTCACAAAAAATCCCAGGATGTCTTTCGAAAGAGTAGGGGTGTAACCCCGGCATCCTGGCCAAATTTGCCCAGTGGCCTCTGTCCATCCTGGCCTCCTAATCATCCCCATATACTGATTGGCTTCATCACTCTGTCTCCTCTCCACCAGTAAACTGGTGTGTGGTGGGCATTCTGGCACAATATGGCTGCCGTCGCATCATCCAAGTGGATTCTGCACATTAATGGTGGTTGAGGAGATTCCCCTTCTATGTAAAGCGCTTTGAGTGTTGAGAAAAGCGCTATATAAATGTAATGAATTATTATTATTATTATTAAAACAACCTGCCATCACAGCACATCAGTCAGTGTTACAGTCAAACACACAATACATGAGAAGAATGATACAACATTTATAAAGCACTTCTGAAAAAGCTCTGAATATTCAACACTAATCTCACCAGCGAGAGAAAGCAGTAGAGAGCAGATAATCAGAGCGTTTGCAGTCATCTTTGCTGAGAATGAGTGAGAACAGACGAGACCTGCTGTTTACAGTCCTGACCGGCGGACAGTCCGTCTTAAACAAAGAGGTGTTGCACATATTCAAAGCTGCTTCCTTTCAGGAGGAAATCTGTCACACTGATTTAAATAAATAAATTCAGTTTTAAAAGATATTTAATTTAATTTCTCTACTTATTAAGAATTTATATCAGTACCAACTGATATTTCTCAAGAATTTCCAAGGATATGATAATGATATCAAACATTCAGTAGTTGACCATCAGTGAATCAAATAGAGTTTAGATTGCAATGTTTAAACGTAGAATCATATATTATAAAAATGTTCTTTCTAAAAAATGAAATGTATGTATTTTTTTATTGAACTGTAATTGACACTAAACACTAAATGAACAGAAAGATGTTGTTTTGGAGATGCAGTGAACAGTGCAGCTACTGAAGCGTTCAGCAGGTTTTTGTACGTCTGCTCTATTAGTGTGTATCACTGTGGTTCACTTTCGGCAGCGGCACCAGACTGGATGTTGGCAGTAAGTAAATAATTAAATCATTTATATATAATGTTTTCATATTTAGTCATTTAACTGTAATTTATGACAAAAAAAGATAAATGTTTTCCTGCTTATTGGGGAAAACATTACTATTTGATATGCAGTGTGTATTTCTTAATGCAGTTTTACATTTATGAGTTAATATTACAGACACACACTACAAAAGTCTTTTCTACAAATAAGATTTTGGACATTGTCACATTGTTGGACAGGAAAAGAGATACATTGGATAAATATACATGCTATAAGAGCATGAGAAGAATATATCAATAAAATAATTGTTGATTTGGACAAAAGATATGTAAATACATTGTACAAAAAATTTGTAGAAAAATTATAATACATTTTCACAATTTAAAAAAAGGTACAATTTAGGATACTTTACAAAAAAAAATAGAACATACTTAAGTGTGTGAAGTTGTGAACTAAATGTAATATTTTCAGACACTTAATTGCATCTTATTTTTTATTTGTTTTTTAAGTATTATAGCTCAGATTCAAATCAAATGCATTTAGTGTTTTTTTGACCAACTTAAGTAGTTCTTAAGTACTTTATGTCTTTATATTAAGTTGGCTACTTTAAGTATATTTAATGTAATTTCATAATTGACAAGCAGTTTTTGTAAACTAAAATATTCTTTAATGTAATTTAAATGTATTGATTACACATTTGCAAACATGAAGCTCTTCAATTCAATACATTCCAATATATTAACTTTAAGTGTAATATAGAGTAACACACTAGTAAAAATTAAAATCAATCATATTAACTCTTGTTTGAATGTATGTTTTTTGTATTGTGTTTACTTGTTACCCAACAGCCATTACAAAAATAGTATGGTAATGTAATTTTAGTTTGGAGGACTAAATTCATAATGTATTCGAATTCAAAATAGTTTAAAGTTTTAAAAGAAGCAGTAATGCAATAGCTTAGTAACTCCATGCCTCCCATAAAAATCTGTCAAAATGATTACATTTGATTAATCTTGAAAAATATTCATCAAATATTACTTTGTTGAAACTGATGGTAATTCATCTCTAATAATGACACTGAAGCTGTTTGTTAAGTGAGTTGTTTGTGGTCCCGCTGCTCTTCTTCTCTCAGGCAACACTCCTCCTAAAGTGATCCTCCTGCCCCCGTCCAGTGCAGAGATCTCGTCTCTGAACACAGCGACACTGCTGTGTGTGGCCAGCGAGGGCTTGCCGTCAGACTGGAGCCTGAGCTGGAAGGTGGACGGCAGCAGCAGGGCTCAGGAGAGCAGCGCTGGGCTCCTGCAGAAGGACGCTCTGTACAGCTGGAGCAGCAGCCTGACTCTCTCTGAGCAGGAGTGGATGAAGAGCGTCTCAGTGAGCTGTGAGGCCACACGGAGCGGCCAGCCTGCAGTCACTGCACAACTGAGGAGAGATCAGTGTTCAGATCAGTAGATCCGCTCAGGCTCTCCTCTGACTTCTGCTTCATCCTTCTGGCTGACGTGTCTCTTCTGCTTCTCTGAGCTCATTCACACAAGAGCATGCTATGATGTTCTGTTATAACTGAAATAAAATCAATAATACAGTGTCTGTCTTTGAGTCCTTTTGTATGATTTGAGAAAAAAATAATTTGTGTCTACTGTGTAACATTTAATGTTTTATATCCTGCCGTTACAAATCAGTGTTTAGAAGTACAAATATTCCAATAAATGTTAATATAATATATTGTATCCTCTCTAATCTTATAGGGTGGTCTGCATCAAAAAAATGAATAAATAAATATTAGATGGAGTTACATTGTGAGACATGTTGACTTCCCTATAAAGTATTTCATCTCAAATACCCTAATAAATGTCACTCAGTGAAGCATGACAACACCTGCACAGTAAATTATGAAACAAGAAAGTCATCTTGAAACAGCATTTGCAAGTGTTGCTATTGTTAACAAAAACTCTAAATTCTAAAAAATTAAATAAATAAAAAATATTTAAAAATAAAGGTTCCAAAAGGGTTTTTTCGCAGTGATTCCACAGAAGAACCATTTTTTTTGGTTTCCCAAAGAACCTTTCAACCACTCTAGCTTCAACTCTAATTAAACACACCTGATCCAGCTAATCAAGTCCCTCAGGCTCATTTAACCCTCTGGGGTCCAAGGTGTTTTTGGGGTCCTTGAGATGTTTTGACATACTCTGACATTTGTGCTTTTTTCAGTTGCTTATAAACATATTACTGGCACAGGTGTAATTACACTCTATTTAGCACAAACAGGGCTACCATAATGTGTTATCAACATGTATGTACATTTTTGTATTTTTGAGAGAATATTGTTTATGCGTGGTTATTGAAAAAACTAAAACTTAAAGTTTCTGAAATAAGGCCACAAAACACATACTAAATATCTGTCCACAAGACTTTTGACTAATGGATGTTGTGGCCTAGAGTTTTTTCTTCAAAATGATCTGAAAATCATCCTGCCTTATCATTCACATAAAACAATAGATTGGTTTAAATTTAAAAATGACACTTTTTGTTTGGAAAGGCAATATGCGCAGGGGTGTGACCTGCTGTGATTCACACCTGAGAAGACAATGGGCCCGCATAATGAGCGCATAATGGGGCTGCATACTAATGACCCTTGCATTCAGGTGTGTCACTGAGCCACAAGAATGCAATGACAATATATATATATATATATATATATATATATATATGCCTATATAATACAAAATTGGTTCACAGTTCCAATTATTTATTTATTTTAAAAATTGTGCTTGCAAATTGTATAATATCAAATGTAAAAATTTATAGTAATTGTGCAGTTAATTATCATACTGTTTTTACAGAAAGTTTGGGAATGTATCCCAAATGTGTCACTAATAAAACACAATACAAATAATTTAAAGAGGAGGCTTATATTGAGCTTTTAAGATTTACCTAAGATTTATTTATATGTAGCCTACATATATTTTTGCTATTTTAATAAAAAGGTTACAATTACAACAACAATTAAAATTTAACTATATTTCAAATGTAATCTTTCTTTGTATTATATACTAAAGTATACATTTTATCATACATATTTCACAGTTGCGGATTAATTAGTTTGAATATAGCTTACAATCGAACAAATACTATAATAACATCTTAGCAAACAAGCTTATTTGATGTGGCAGTATTTTACAGTAAAAACGACATCTTGTCTTTCATATGTAACATATCGTTTTTATGATTAGGACATATAAATGTTAATTTGCAGTTTAATACGTTGCTTATACAAAAATATTTTATTTCAACATATTTCAGTCGATTTTTACTCATCTCAGTATTGGAATATAGTTAGGTAAAAGCTGTTCATTCATTCACACACAAAAACGCGATTCAAACAGTCTTTTTGTTTACAGACACTATTCCATATCGCGATTAGCACAAAGCACTTGAAAATAAAGAATGTACCTATTCCTCGGCTGGATCCGTTGCTCCTCCAAATGAAACTACCTGTAGCATACTTCTGAGGTAATTTTTTCCAGGATTATTATTAAAATAGTACTATTATTCCTCAGCGTCGTAAATCTGAGTCTCTTTCGGTGGTTATCCAGCTGATGTGGGCGTGGATCGCCTCAGAGCGTTTGTGTTTGAATAGAGCGCGCGCTCCGTGGGCGTGGTCAAATTAACTTTAATGAGCTGAGACGGGAACGACTATCATCTCTCTCTTTTCGTACAGATTACATAAAATGAGAATTTTTTTTTATATATAAATTACTTCATTTAAAAGAAGATAATTCAGGCTTCATGCCTGTGTGCCTGTATACCTGTTTGACTGAGTATTTGCAGAGTTACAGTTCATTTTTCGGACGCGTTTCAGAATGGACTTCATTGACAGAGAGAACGCAGAACACGCATCATGTTTATTTTTCTTTATTAGGCGAAAAGCACAACACTTTGTTTTTATTATGAGGTTCCACAAAAAAAATACAAACTTAACAGGATCGAATGATGTACAACACTTATATGTAAGATCAAAATTAACAGAGTAATTTGAGTCTCTTTTGCACTGATAAGGAAAAAAGTGAGCTGGTATCGCCGACGAGACCGCCGACCCCAGAGAGTTAAAAACTACAGGTATGTTTGTTGGAGCTGGTTGGAACTAAACTCTGCAGGGCTGTGGCTCTCCAGGAACTGAGTTTGACACCCCTGCTTTATGGTATCATGCTGACTTACACAGACAACAAGAATCAGCATATGAATCTCAACAATGGTGACCGTTAAAAACTATTCATGCTGCAATGCATGCTGGGAGCCATGGCAAAGGTTTGTATTATGGTAGTACCCAGCATATATTGCAGTATGAATCGTTTTTTAATGGTCACCATTGTTGAGATTCATATGCTGATTCATGATATCTGTGTTAGTTTTGGTAATGAATTACATTTCTGTAAAATACTTCATACTACCTGATTGTCATAATATTGCTAGTTCTTATGTTGTAGAATCTAGTTTGAAATACAACTAATAATATAATCAGAGATTAAACTCTGAATGAGATCAGTGAATCAAGTCATTAAGTGATGATTGTCATCATCAAACCTTGACCATCATCACCCGATCATACTTTTCCTTTATTTTTGCGCCATAACAAATGTTTCATAAACACTCAATTACAGCAGCCATAGAAAAACTTGTACTCAAACGTCAAGGGTCAAGAGCCCAACTAAAGCAAACGCTGATCTCCATCATGGTGACCTTAAACCTTGTATTTCTTGTGTTTCTCTTTCCTTCAGTGATTCTGCTTGTTAACAGCAGCTGTTCATCACTAATGATCAATCATCAATTAATTGATCAATGATTAATTTACTTAACTATACAATTATTATTCAATTATCATTCTGGGTAGGGCTGCACGATTAATCGCACGATATTGTTATGCGCATCTCATCAGTAAAGCCGGTTCCTTGATTAGTAGTAAATCACCTTCACCTGCTTTCAGATGGACGATATGATGCAGATATGAGTGTTAAATTAACACTCAAGAGTGTTAAAGTTAATGAGATAATTAAGTGATTAATTTAGTGATCATTGAGAATTATTGAAGACACCTGATGATAACAAGCAGAATCACTGAAGGAGAAAATCTAAAATTGTAAGCCACCGTTATGGTGATCAGTGTTTGCTTTAGTTGGGCTCTTGATCCTTATACTTTAAGTTTAAATTTAGTTTGTCTGCTGTTATTGATTTATTACAGTCAAATGAACAAAGACAAGTGTGATCTGATAGTGTTGGTTATGTTTTGACATAATCCTGCTGTGATCTGAAAAATGAAACTCATTCAGATGATCTGGTTTCACTTGATAGCAACAGTTTAGTTGTACTACAGCATATGATAATTGTATTTTTCTTATAATTCAAAACCTTTAATAAAAATTGTTCTGATCAAATCATTTTCAAATGCATCCATTTAGAAACACAGAAATCAATAATCAGCCTGTGAATCTCAACCGTGGTGACAATAATAATCCTTGTTGCCACCAATCACAACTCATTAATGGCTCCCATCATGCATTGCGGTATGAATAAATTATTATCTGAATTGTCTATGTAATTTACTTTTCCTAATTGAATATTCTGCTCGTCACCATTGTTGAGATGCATTGACTGAATCTTGATATCTTTGTGTGCCTAAAAGAAAGATTTTTTTTTTTACAACTTTTAAGAAATCCTTTATATTATAGCTCAAATTCTGGATATTATATGCAGAATCACAGTTATGCTCTAACCAACAGTATAAATCACAAACAATTAGTTCAAATGATGAATGTCATAATATAACCAACAGCATTAGATAACTTTTTTCTTTGTTCATCTGGCAGGTATAACTCAGATACAACAGCCAAACAAAATCTAAAGTTAATAATTTAAGGGTCAAGAGCCCAACTATAGCAAACACTCATCTCCATAATGGTGACTTGAAATTCCGGTTTTCTCCTTCAGTGATTCTGCTTTAGGTGTCTTCAATAATGCTCAATCATCACTCAATTAATCACTTAAATATCTCATTAACTTTAACACTCTTGAGTGTGGACTCATATACACTCCCACGTGTATTCATTTAACACTGAGTTTTTGCTGTGTACAAAGAGCCGTAGTTAACTGACAAGCTGAGCCATATCGCATTAAATATCGTTGGCGATATCCTCGATTTTAACGCAATTTGGCTCAGCTTGTCAGTTAACTACGGCTCTTTGTAGTAAATGCCGCTCCATCTGAAAGCAGGTGAAGGTGATTTACTACTAATCAAGGAACCGGCTTTACTGATTAGATGCGCATAACAATATCGTGCGATTAATCGTGCAGCCCTAATTCTGGGATTTAGAAATGTTCTATAACTCAAGTCATTCAAGCCACTTCAAGTTTCAGTTTTATTTGAGTGCAGTGAACTCAATTTAATTGAGTAAATATTACTGTTAGGTTTTACAGTGAATAGGCGTATGAATAGGGTTAATTTGGGTCTTTTTCTAAACTTTCCACTACTGGAATTCTTCTGGGATTTTTTCCCTTACTCAGGACACATTGAGGATACAAAATCAGTTGAGTTTGCTTCTGTTGCAATTTGTTCTAGGTTGACCCCCATTTTGGCTTAAAATGACTGGACTATTAGAGGGGAGCGCAGCTCGTCCACTGCGTCAGGGGAGAGACCCTGCCCCTGATCCAAATCCTTCAGCAGGACGACTTGGTATAACTGTAACACTGGCATAGTGTGTAAGGGAGCCCTAGTCTGATCTCCTGCAGTGTATGCCCTGCTGTTCAAGCGAGATGTCATCTTGAGTGGCTTATAAGGCAGGGGCGGAGCTTTTAGTGCTGATGCCTCTCTAGCAGCGAGATAGTTCGTGAACGTCTAGTCGATTGGGGCCATCGACACATACCCATGTTCACGCATCCCCTCGACATCAGCGTAGTTTGCTCACTGTTGACGATGGATGTTTGCAGAATATGGGTTCTTCCATGGCTTCTTGATCTCAGTATGCAGATCAGGAAGGATTGGAAGGCTCATGGGAGCTGGGGAGTTATGGCCAGAAAGGAACCGCTCATCCAGCCTTCTGCGAATGGCTCCTCACTCAAAAAAATGATATGTTGGCTTTACTTAACTTTTTTATGTAAACAGGTTCCACCGGTTCCACATAACTATGTTTCGTTAAACAAACATAATATGTTCATGTAACTTCAACATCCTGGAATTTGGTCATTTTAAGCGACCCAATTAAACTCTGAGCTAATGAGTTAATTAAGTGAATAATTGAGTGATGATTGAGCATTATTGAAGACACCTGATGTTAAAGGAGAACTCCGGCGCAAAATGAACCTTTGGTCTAATTACACATTGTTACCTAGTCAACGGTTATCTGAGATTTGTTTTCATGATTATCGAATGTAAATAGTTTTATCTCTAAAAACAGTTTAGCCTATAAAGCTAGTATAATGCTAGTATATTGGGCATAGTGTAATGACAAATAAAAATCGCTTGTTAATACCACTAACAAGGCTGAAAATAGACCCACACCAACACGGTAGCATAATGAGGGTCCCTACCTTCAAACCGAAGCATTGAGAACTTTGTCAGTGTCCAGACAGTTTAATAAGAAGATATTTTAAACATACAGTCAACTTCGCGTATACAGACAGGAGCCATCTTTGAAATACAGCCTTTACCAGTCGATCTACGAACGCCGATCCAAGCCTGCTGTTCGCGCTCACCTTGTCACAACTTATAGCTCGTTCACATTCTCACCAGCGCACTTGGATCGGCGTTCGTAGATCGACTGGTAAAGGCTGTATTTCAAAGATGGCTTCTGCCTGTATACGCGAAGTTGACTGTATGTTTAAAATATCTTCTCATTAAACTGTCTGTACACTTACAAAGTTCTCAATGCTTCGGTTTGAAGGTAGGGACCCTCATTATGCTACCGTGTTGGTGTGGGTCTATTTTCAGCCTTGTTAGTGGTATTAACAAGCGATTTTCATTTGTCATTACACTATGCCCAATATACTAGCATTATACTAGCTTTATAGGCTAAACTGTTTTTAGAGATAAAACTATTTACATTCGATAATCATGAAAACAAATCTCAGATAACGGTTGACTAGGTAACAATGTGTAATTAGACCAAAGGTTCATTTTGCGCCGGAGTTCTCCTTTAACAAGCAGAATCTCTGAAGGAGAAAACCGGAATGTTTAAGTCACCATTATGGAGATAAGTGTGTGTTTTAGTTGGGCTCTTGACCATTAACTTATTAACTTTAGATTTTGTTTGGTTGCTGTACATGAGTTATAACAGCCAGATGAACAATGAACTAAGGAGATCTGGTGTTGGTTGTGATTTAACATTATCATTATTTCACACTCATTTGACCTCAATCACTGAACTTATATTGAACCGAATTTCTGAGTTAAGTTTACCTTACTGTCATTGTAGAGCATACTATTTTTAGGCTTTTCAATGAAATTCAAATGATCAAATAAAGAAATAAAAAAATAAACTACTTAAAAAATATGTTGAGTAGGCACACACAGACATCAAGAATCAGCATATGAATCTCAGCAATGGTGACAAACAGATCATAAGCTCATTATTGATTCATGCAGCAATGCATGATGGGAGCCATGAATGAGTTTTGATTGGTGGCACCCAGAATGCACTGCAATATGCTTTATAATTGTCACCATTGTTGAGATTCACAGGCTGATTCTTGATGTCTGTGTGTGCCTACTCAAAACGTTTTTGGGAAGTTTCTTTTTTATTTATTGATTTGATCATTTGAATTTCATTGAAAAGTCTAAAAATAGTATGCTCTACAATGACAGTGCTGCTATTATTCGAAAGGTTAACTTAACTCAGAAATTCAGTTTAATATAAGTTCAGTGACTCAGGTCAAATGATTGTGAAATAATGATTATGTTAAAACACAACGAACACCATCAGATGACCTTTGTTTATTGTTCGTCTGGCTGTTATAACTCATGTACAGCAACCAAACAAAATCTAAAGTTAATAAGTTAATGGTCAAGAGCCCAACTAAAACACACACTGATCTCCATAATGGTGACTTAAACAGTCCGTTTTTCTCCTTCAGAGATTCTGCTTGTTAACATCAGGTGTCTTCAATAATGCTCAATCATCACTCAATTATTCACTTAATTAACTCATTAGCTCAGAGTTTAATTGGGTCGCTTAAAATGACCAAATTCCAGGATGTTGAAGTTACATGAACATATTATGTTTGTTTAACGAAACATAGTTATGTGGAACCGGTGGAACCTGTTTACATAAAAAAGTTAAGTAAAGCCAACATATCATTTTTTTGAGTGCTTCCTTCACGCGCTCCCACGGCAGCTGAAGCCTCGCTGAAGACGCTCCATAACACCCAACAGCTCATCATACCCGGGTCTGCGAGGCTGTGAGGGTTCAGGTTGTACCTCTTCTTCATCAGCCATCTCCTGCTCTCTCGGGCTAGGTGCCAGCAGAGCACTCGCTGCAGGATCAGAGCATGTAAGAGATAACACATCCTCGTCCAGCAACTCACCCTCGCGAGCTTCTGACGGGCGTGAGAGAGAAACACCTCTCAAACTCGTCAGCGAGCTCCATCTGGAAACCCCATGATCCGAGTCTCCGCAGTGCCTCAGCACGAGCCGGACCCGAATCACTGGGCCCAGATGCCTGTTCCTTTTCCCTCGAGAAGAGGGCCAGACGAGAGCAGAGTTTTCTAAGAGGAAAACTCTCACATTTTTCACAATCAGATCCCTCAAGAGCAGATCGTGCGTGTAAAAAGTTAAAAAGACTACCTGCTACTCATTAGATGTACAAAACAATTCTGTTTTTGTGTTCAGAACTTTAAAAACCGGCTCCAGTCACAGTGTAATATGTGTGCAGTGTGTGTCTAAATCAGCAGTTCCTCTTTCACTGAAGGGGTTTTTGTACGGCTGTGTATCACTGTGTTAATGGCCATGCAGCATACTGCTGACAGTAATAATCTCCTGCATCTTCAGGCTGGACATTTCTAATATTGAGCATGTAGTTTGTTCCTGATCTCCCATCAGTGAATCTCTCAGAAACTTCAGACACTTTGCTACCAACACTAGAGAACAGGAGTTGGTGTGTTTGTCCAGGTCTCTGGTGATACCAGGCTAAATTGGATGATACACTGGAACTGCTGGACCCGCAGTTGAGAGTGACGCTGCTTCCCACAGACGCCAGATTCACGGATGGACTCTGAGTCAGAATGATCTCAGCAAAACAACCTGCCATCACAGCACATCAGTCAGTGTCACAGTCAAACACACAATACATGAGAAGAATAATACAACATTTATAAAGCACTTCTGAAAAAGCTCTGAATATTCAACACTAATCTCACCAGCGAGAGAAAGCAGTAGAGAGCAGATAATCAGAGCGTTTGCAGTCATCTTTGCTGAGAATGAGTGAGAACAGACGAGACCTGCTGTTTACAGTCCTGACCGGCGGACAGTCCGTCTTAAACAAAGGGGTGTTGCACATATTCAAAGCTGCTTCCTTTCACGAGGAAATCTGTCACACTGATTTAAATAAATAAATTCAGTTTTAAAATATGTTTAATTTAATTTCTCTACTTATTAAGAATTGATATCAGTATCAACTGATATTTCTCAAGAGTTTCCAAGGATATGCTGATGATAAAATAAACATTCAGTAGTTGACCATCAGTGAATCAAATCGAGTTTTTAATTGCAATGTTTAATTAATCATGGAATGATATATTACAACATTTTTCCTTTTTTAAATGAAATGTATTTATTATTTCATTGAACTGTAATTGACCACAATAGCAAATGAACAGAAAGATGTTGTTTTGGAGATGCAGTGAACAGTGCAGCTACTGAAGCGTTCAGGAGGTTTTTGTACGTCTCCTCTATTAGTGTGTATCACTGTGGTTGACTTTCGGCGGCGGCACCAGACTGGATGTTGGCAGTAAGTAAATAATTAAATCATTTTAATTCAGTACAGTGTTGTCATATTTAGTTATATGTTTTATGACATTATGAATGTTTTACTTTGTCTTGTGGAACAAAGATAATCTATTTGATATGCTTACAGTAAATATAGTGTATAAATGTGAGAGATGATAATACAGACATACAACAAAACTCATAATAAAAGATTTGAATACTTTCACCAGTATTGACCTGGGCTGCGTTTCCCAAAAGCATTGTAAGCTTAAGTTGATCGTAGAACAATTGCCACCAATAGTCTCTATAGAGAAAAAAGGGTTCATTGGGGTTCTATATATGAAGCATAGGGTTCTTTACTCAACTCCAAAGAACCTTTTATGCTAAAAAAGGTTCTATAATGACAAGAAAGAACCCTTTTGGCACAAAGGTTCTTTATAGGCTATTATTCATTCAAATATTACATTATTCTGCAACATTTTGTAGTTGTAATTAAATTATTGTTTATTAAACTTTTGTTGTAACTTAATATCACATTTTACTCATGTTGATTTTTGGAGGAGAAAAACTGAAATGGCACTCTTCGTGTGATATTGATTAACTACATGTAATGATATAAATATATACATTTTCTGACCCCCATATCTTGAATTTTGTGATCATTCACATGCATTCATAAATACATTTTAGGGTCTTGATGTTTGTCAATAATATGAAATATTTAATCCGGAAAGGACAAAACAAATGATAATGAATGAACCCAAAAGGTTCCATATAGAACCGTTTTCCTGGTTACAAAGAACCCTAAGGGGTTCTTATTATTGAACCCTTAAAAATGGTTCTTTGTAGAACCTTTTAGGGGTTCCAAATATGTAGCGCTGATAGAACCTTTTCTTCTAAGAGTGAAGATCAACTTAGGCTTACGATGCTTTTGGGAAATGCAGCCCAGTAAAAGAGATACATTTGCTAAATATTGACATTATCTCATTAAATGTAACACTCTTGAGTCTGGATCCAAATAAACTCCCAGGAAAGTTAATTTAACACTGAAGTTTTTGCTGTGGGTGGAATAAAAATAATATGTCAGGCCTTTTACTTTCTGACCCCTGGACTTATACCACCTCTGAGAATTTCTAATTTAAAATTTCAGATTTATTTTAAAATAATTTAAAATGTATAGTTATAATATATAATATAATTTAGAATATTTTTTACACCCCTAATCTGGAAAAAAAAGTGCAATTTAGGATACTTTTAAGAGTACTTATTACAAAATAATAATATGCTTTAACATCATACTTAGTGTGAACCAAAATGTATGTTTTCAGACTTAATTGCATGTTATTGAAAAGAAAATATATATTATGGCTTAAGTTCATATGAAATGCAATTAAACTTTAGAGTGTTGTTTAACCTTAAGCAAGGCTTAATTACATCTTTATATGTAATTTCTTAATTCATTATATTGTCTTTGAAATATGGTTAAACTTTTTTTGTACACTAAAAGATACTTTAATGTAATTTCTATTGAAACATGCCCATCATGTATACTAGTGATTACACATTTGTAAAGATGAAGCTGCAATTAAGTAAATTTAAAATATATTACCTTGTAATATCAAATAACACACAAGAGTTAAAATTATAATGGCCTACAGAGTGCTTTACGTTTTTCAATACATCAAAATAAGTGCACTTCTTTAAAGCGTACTTAAGTGTGTTAAGAAACATAGTCATGAAAGTATCTTTAGTTGCACTTAAATGGCCTTTTATTATATAAGTTTGTCTGTTTAAACTGAGGGTAGGAATGTTTTCTGTCACTTTAATCTGTAATAAACTGAAGCTGTTTGTTAAGTGAGTTGTTTGTGGTCCCGCTGCTCTTCTTCTCTCAGGCAACACTCCTCCTAAAGTGATCCTCCTGCCCCCGTCCAGTGCAGAGATCTCCTCTCTGAACACAGCGACACTGCTGTGTGTGGCCAGCGAGGGCTTGCCGTCAGACTGGAGCCTGAGCTGGAAGGTGGACGGCAGCAGCAGGGCTCAGGAGAGCAGCGCTGGGCTCCTGCAGAAGGACGCTCTGTACAGCTGGAGCAGCAGCCTGACTCTCTCTGAGCAGGAGTGGATGAAGAGCGTCTCAGTGAGCTGTGAGGCCACACGGAGCGGCCAGCCTGCAGTCACTGCACAACTGAGGAGAGATCAGTGTTCAGATCAGTAGATCCGCTCAGGCTCTCCTCTGGCTTCTGCTTCATCCTTCTGGCTGACGTGTCTCTTCTGCTTCTCTGAGTTCATTCACCCAAGAGCATGCTATGATGTTCTGTTATAACTGAAATAAAATCAATAATACTGTGTCTGTCTTTGTGTCCTTTTGTGTTATTTGAGAAAAAATAATTTGTTTTCAATCATTTACTGTTTTATATCCTGCCGTTACAAATCAGTGTTTAGAAGTACAAATATTCCAATAAATGTTCTTTAATATAATGTAGCCTCTCAAATCTTATGGGGGGGTCTGCATAAAATATATATATATATATATATATATACAGTATGTTAGATGGAGTTACATTGTGAGACATGTTGACTTCCCTATTAAGTATTTCATCTCAAATACCCAAATAAATGTCACTCGGTGAAGCATGACAACACCTGCACAGTAAATTATGAAACATGAAAGTCATCTTGAAAAAGCATTTGCAAGTGTTGCTATTGTTAACAAAAACTCTAAAATCTAAAAATAAAAACTATATAAAAAAATTAAGGTTCCAAAAGGGTTTTTCATAGTGATTCCACAGAAGAACCATTTTTTGGTTCCCCAAAGAACCTTTGACGGTTCTAAAAGAACCAAGTTTTTTCTCAGTGTGAAGAGCGTTGTAAAAATCGAAAGAACCTTTTTTTCCACCAGAAAGAACATTTTGTGGAATGGAAAGTTGTCACATGTGTTGTGCAGAAATTCAAACATGATTAACTCAGAATGGCAATATCAAAATATTAATCCATAAAACCAAAACACACAGGAGATTCTTCAGGAACAGCAGACTCACGTTATTTATCTGTTATTTAGCTGTCAATATGAGTTCATATTTTTACTGAATTACAATGGTTGATCATCACTATGTTTGAGATATGTGTTGAACTATAAGTTCTAAAGACTCGGGAGATATAATAATTTAACAAATCATAAATGTATTGACAGCCCAGCAAACTGATATTTATAAGGTTCTTTGGCATTGGCCCCGTCCGTAGTGCATAATCCGAGGGTAGCGGATCTGCAGTTCCTGCTTGAAGACGAAGGCAGGGGCGCAGCCGACCCCCCCGAGAGGAATGGACAGGACCATCCTGGTGGTGGTGAGGAGGATGGAAGTAATTAGCGTCAGTATCTGCAAACTCAAACAAGTGTAAGTACCGATCTTTTATACAGCAAGTATTAGGACATGATTGGATAGATGTGAAGGTCATAAGTGATGTAGTAATTAAGTCTTTGTGGCAGAACTTTATCCTGAAGCTTTCATTTCTCCTCATTGCAACTTTTGCAACTTATTTGTCCGGGTGAAAAGGGTATACTGTGTGCCTCTAGTTTTAAGAGGCTAATTATGTTCATGTCGTGTAGCTTACTTTGAAAATAAAATATGGAAATGAAAAAACATGTATTGTAGATGCTTGCATTGCTAAATGCTAAACATTGTTTAGTTGCCTTGACAAGAAGTTTTAAGTTAAAAAGACTACCTGTTACTCAAAAGATGAACAAAACAATTTAAGTAGATTTGAATTGGAGGGGATTAGTTGAGTTAACTTAAAAAGTTGAATGCGATACTTTTTTCTTGTTTTGTTGATGTTGAATGTTTAATGAATCTGGCCGAGGATTTTGTTTTTCTGTTCAGAACTTTAAAAACCGGCTCCAGTCACAGTGTAATATGTGTGCAGTGTGTGTCTAAATCAGCAGTTCCTCTTTCACTGAAGGGGTTTTTGTACGGCTGTGTATCACTGTGTTAATGGATATTCATAACGCTGCTGACAGTGATAATCTCCTGCATCTTCAGGCTGGACATTTCTAATATTGAGCATGTAGTTTGTTCCTGATCTCCCATCAGTGAATCTCTCAGAAACTCCAGACACTTTGCTACCAACATCAGTGAACAGGAGTTTGGGTGTTTGTCCGGGTCTCTGGTGATACCAGACTAAATGGACTGTTAAACCTGAACTGCTGGACCCGCAGTTGAGAGTGACGCTGCTTCCCACAGACGCCAGATTCACGGATGGACTCTGAGTCAGAATGATCTCAGCAAAACAACCTGTCATCACAGCACATCAGTCAGTGTTACAGTCAAACACACAATACATGAGAAGAATGCTACAACATTTATAAAGCACTTATGAAAAAGCTCTGAATTTTCAACACTAATCTCACCAGCGAGAGAAAGCAGTAGAGAGCAGATAATCAGAGCGTTTGCTGTCATCTTTGCTGAGAATGAGTGAGAACAGACGAGACCTGCTGTTTACAGTCCTGACCGGCGGACAGTCCGTCTTAAACAAAGGGGTGTTGCACATATTCAAAGCTGCTTCCTTTCAGGAGGAAATCTGTCAAACTGATTTAAATAAAATGTATTCAGTTTCAAATGTAGTTTTTAAATGTAATTTCTATGATTATTAAGATTTAATATCAGTATCAACTAATATTTCTCAAGAGTTTCCAAGGATATGCTGATGATAAAATAAACATTCAGTAGTTGACCATCAGTGAATCAAATAGAGTTTAGATTGTGTTTAATTAATCATGGAATGATATATTACAACATTTTTTACTTTTTTAAATGAAATGTATATGTGACCGAACGGTTACCAGCAAAACAGTAATCAGCCTGATTTAAAGAGGCAATTTCAAATATAGTTTTGTTTGTCGACTACTATGGAGCTAATAATATGACAAAATGATTTGAATTTGAATTGTGTAAATTTGAATTAATTGCAAGTGTAATCTAACAAAATTGAATTTTAGGTGGTAGTTTAAATAGTTCTGAATTTGATTTTTTTTTAAACGAATATTGAACATTTGAAATTTAACAAATTGAAAGGTTTTTATGGCTGAATTTTATAGACATGTATTTTCAAACAGCTAGTTTTTTTTGTTCTGAATTCAAATACTGCAAATATTCAGTTTAAAAAAAATACAGATTCAAGTTTTCAAGATGAAGAAATTCGGAACTTCAAATTCAGTTTTCTAAAATTCAATCTCAAAAATTCAAACTCAAAAATTCAGGTCTTACAGAAAGTAGGTCACAGGTCATCCACAGGGAAGAGTAGATGATCTCAGAAAAGTCGAACAGAGCATTTTGGTCCATTAGGGACTGCAGAAGGTTTCTTAAACATGAATGATTTTGTGTTTGTTAGGTAGCGTTCTCATCACGTGAGACATTTGTCTAAGCAGTCTCTGGTGTTTGTTTTAAAGTATATTTTGTGTAAAATTGATTTTACACTGGAAGCTTTTGTACAGTGTCACAGCAGCTCGGCTCCAAAGCTACATATATATGCGAGCAATTTTTTACAAAGAAGTTTTAGAAGTTGGTAATTTATAAAATTGATAGTCTTGAAAGTTTGTTATGGGGAGGTGTACAACATTCATATATAAATGTTAAATAACAAAACAATCCAGAAAACAGCTCCAATATTCTTTTCAGTCATACTTTCGATATGTTTACAAGACTACAAAACACACACACACACAAAACCGCACACTTGGGTTTAATTTGGGTTGTAGCTGTCTGTTACATAAACTAAAAGAAAGTTTAAATTATATATAATATTTTCTGGCTAGTTTACACTAGTTTTATATATAATACACCATTATATTTATTTTAAATATAATATATATTTATATAATATATATTCACCCAAACTGAATAATTAAAAACAAGTTTAAACGGGGTAGCCTAATCTTCTATAGGCCTAACTATTTTTTAGTCTTCATTTTCTTTTTTTTTGCCAACTCAAGTTCTTGTTAAAACTCACTAGAAATGCTTATTCTGTGCATTTTGGGCACTTTTTGTGTGAAATTTTGTCCATCAAAAGTGTATTCACTTTAATTGAGCATGGAGAAGAGCAGCAAAAACAGATTCGACGCCGAAACCCCCGCTTAACCGCTGCTCCTGCTCGACGCTCACGCGCTGCTCCCGGTGTGGATGCACTCATTGATTAACATGCACGCCGAAAAAATACGCGCTGCTCACGCATGCGGTGTGAAACGGCCGTGAAGGGGTTGCAAGCACTCCGGTTCGCGTCGTATTAACGATACAGCACACCCTCTCGTACTGTATGCTTACATGTACGACGCTGTCTAGACCGGACGCGAGCGGAGCGACGCGACCCGTGAAATCCCCAACAGCACACGGATTCCCCATCCTATTTGTGACCTAGTCTCAGCTCTTTGCAACAGTCGCTTCAAGCACTGTGTTGCGTCGCGCCGCTCGCGTCCTGTCTGTGTAGGTGACACGGTGGCGTTCTAATCAATTTTACACAAAATATACTTTAAAACAAACACCAGAGACTGCTTAGACAAATGTCTCACGTGATGAGAACGCTACCTAACAAACACAAAATCATTCATGTTTAAGAAACCTTCTGCAGTCCCTAATGGACCAAAATGCTCTGTTCGACTTTTCTGAGATCATCTACTCTTCCCTGTGGATGACCTGTGACCTACTTTCTGTAAGACCTGAATTTTTGAGTTTGAATTTTTGAGATTGAATTTTAGAAAACTGAATTTGAAGTTCCGAATTTCTTCATCTTGAAAACTTGAATCTGTATTTTTTTAAACTGAATATTTGCAGTATTTGAATTCAGAACAAAAAAAACTAGCTGTTTGAAAATACATGTCTATAAAATTCAGCCATAAAAACCTTTCAATTTGTTAAATTTCAAATGTTCAATATTCGTTTAAAAAAATCAAATTCAGAACTATTTAAACTACCACCTAAAATTCAATTTTGTTAGATTACACTTGCAAATAATTCAAATTTACACAATTCAAATTCAAATCATTTTGTCATATTATTAGCTCCATAGACTACGCCACCCAGGGACTTACACCCTAAGAATTAAACAAGCCACCGGCTTTTCATACTCAAGCACACAGGTTCGTCATCAGCGAGAAGAATGGGCAGAGTCGTGGGCTCTACAAAAATAGCTCTTTTTATTACAATAAAACTTCAGGCACTCATAAAATTCAAGGTGAATTGAAGTCTATTGGCGTCTAAATTACAGCAACGGCAAATCACAAAAAAATAAACACATCAAAAGAAAAAAAAGAAACATTAATTCTAACTGAGGCCAACACAACCATGCAGGGCTGAAGGACATCCACTTTAGGCACCCCTGCTGGAAGTGAATCTACAAGGAAAGCAACAAAAGCTCACTCAACTCACACACCACCTGTCATGATTCTGCCATCATGTCTCTGTTTTCTCTGGTCTTGTGGCAGGATCATGGCAGACCCATGTTTTATGTACAAGCGCATGGTCTGTTATTTGGACCATGTGCTTGTGTTGTCTCGTCTCGTAACCCCGCCCCCTTGTTATCCTCGTCTTGTGATTAGTGTCTAGTCAGTTTCACCTGTCCTCGTCATTAGTGTTCCCTATTTAATCCCTGTGTATTTGTCACAGGTCGGGAGAGTCGACTGGATCTACCCCCTCCCTTTAGAATGTACCACTGAGGAGCAAACCAGAAACCAGGCGGACAAGGAAAGTAAAATGTAACAGGCTTTATTGATTAAAAGAATTTGTATATCCTAATTAAAACTCCTCCTTCCTCCCCAGCATCCAGCGGCCGCCGGGATGTCGGCTGGATAACAGGCGGGGACTCGGTCCACTCGACCCCTCAGACTCTTCGGGTGCCGAGGCTCTCGGCTATGGAGGGGACGCGGATTTGACCAACAGGTAAGTACTCTAAGCACGGCTTATCCTTCTCGGGCTCTGAGCGGACTGTACTCTTCTCGATCTCCCAAGTACAGAAGTTTACAGCGGTGAAGAGGGGCGTCGACTAGACAGCAGGTGGGTCCTTCGGGTGCGGTTAGTTCTTCCCTATACAGGGGATGCAGAAAGCTTACGGCTGTGAAGGGGCGTCGACTAGACAGCAGGTGGGTACTTCGAGTACGGTTGGTTCTTCCCTATACGGGGGATGCAGAACGCTTACGGCTGTGAAAGGGGCGTCGACTAGACAGCAGGTGGGTACTTCGAGTAAGGTTGGTTCTTCCCTATACAGGGAATGCAGAAAGCTTACGGCTGTGAAA
The DNA here is from genome assembly GCA_029959095.1 of Rhinichthys osculus. NCBI lineage: Eukaryota > Metazoa > Chordata > Actinopteri > Cypriniformes > Leuciscidae > Rhinichthys > Rhinichthys osculus. Next base: position 11,412,397 of record JARWKJ010000002.1, on the reverse strand, counting down.
GGGGCGTCGACTAGACAGCAGGTGGGTACTTCGAGTACGGTTGGTTCTTCCCTATACGGGGGATGCAGAACGCTTACGGCTGTGAAAGGGGCGTCGACTAGACAGCAGGTGGGTACTTCGAGTACGGTTGGTTCTTCCCTATACAGGGGATACGGAAAGCCCACGGCAGTGTTGATGACACAGAATGCAAGCGGCTTTAGACGGGGGACACTCAGAACAGCAGATAACTGGATTTCCTCCGTTCTCCAGGACAGCGTCAATGATGAATCAGAACACAGCAGGCTTGGAATGTACACCACTCAGAACAACAGATACCTGGGTTTTCTCCGCTCTCCACAACAGTGAGGATGGGACAGTATGCAAGCGGCTTTAGCTGGGGGACACTCAGAACAGCAGATAAACTGGTTTTCCTCCGTTCTCCAGAACAGCATCAATGATGAATCAGAACACAGCAGGCTTGGACTGTACAACACTCAGAACAACAGGTACCTGGGTTTTCTCCGCTCTCCACGACAGTGAGGATGGATCAGTATGCAAGCGGCTTTAGCTGGGGGACACTCAGAACAGCAGATAACTGGATTTCCTCCGTTCTCCAGGACAGCATCAATGATGAATCAGAACACAGCAGGCTTGGAATGTACAACACTCAGAACAACAGATACCTGGGTTTTCTCCGCTCTCCACGACAGTGAGGATGGGACAGTATGCAAGCGGCTTTAGCTGGGGGACACTCAGAACAGCAGATAAACTGGCTTTCCTCCGTTCTCCAGAACAGCATCAATGATGAATCAGAACACAGCAGGCTTGGAATGTACAACACTCAGAACAACAGATACCTGGGTTTTCTCCGCTCTCCACGACAGTGAGGATGGGACAGTATGCAAGCGGCTTTAGCTGGGGGACACTCAGAACAGCAGATAAACTGGTTTTCCTCCGTTCTCCAGAACAGCATCAATGATGAATCAGAACACAGCAGGCTTGGACTGTACAACACTCAGAACAACAGATACCTGGGTTTTCTCCGCTCTCCACGACAGTGAGGATGGGACAGTATGCAAGCGGCTTTAGCTGGGGGACACTCAGAACAGCAGATAAACTGGATTCCCTCCGTTCTCCAGAACAGCATCAATGATGAATCAGAACACAGCAGGCTTGAAATTCCACCGTCACTTAATCTCTTCCTCAGCAACTCCAAACTCCTTGTTCTGAACAGCAGGGACAGTAAGACGGAAGAATATATAGCGACCTCAATCAGGCATCACAACAGCTGTCTTCTCATTACGGTGTCTAGACTCCTGTTCCTAGATCGCTTCTCTTCATATACAGTATCGTGGTGTATAAATCACATACCAGACGGCCAGTAAAAGGTTTGCACTTATCTCTGCCCAAGAAGGGAACTTGATATCTCCAAGGCGACTTCTCCTCTGCTTCTCTGTTCCACACCACCCAATCTTTCGTAGCGGACTCCCTTCCGCGGGTCGATCTCACCAGTCAATTTGTCCCACAGAAACTCTCAGCCTTCCTCGACGGAACAAAGTCAGGACACAGCACCCGAACACCGAACACAGAACACTGCACTGAACTCCCTCCTCTTGATCTCCCAAAGCTTGGTTTTTATCTGTTTCAAAGCGCTGTGTGTCCCAATCATCAAACAGCCCCTTAATGCGCCGCACCTGCTGTCACTCTGTCATCAGCGGCTGCTGTTGCCATGGCAGCGACGCATACCAGGTTGGCTGGGTGTTGCGTCGAAAGCGCTCCGGGCGGAAACATTCCTCCGTGGAATATATAGTTCCGCTGCTGGTTCGTCACCTTGTGACATATTTGCTGTCCTGTGTGATTCATTATCATACGTTGTGTGATTCTAGCTGTGAGTATCTTGTAGAGAGTCTAGTCTAAAGAAGTGTTTTGTTCCTGTCATAGTTGTTATTTACCGTCTGAGTATTTATCTTTGTCAAGTCGATCCTGTCTTGTTTTGCCCCATCGTGGGTTTTGTTTTCTGTTTTGTCTTTAATAAACCCCTTGTTTAAGTTATCTGCTGTCTGCTATTGGGTTCACCTACTATCCACATAACAGAATGAATCGCCAAATACAGAACCCAGCAGACAGTATGTGCTCGCCTGTCTATTGCCAGTCGGACCCTAAGGATTGGTGGTACCAGGCCATCGCTGACGCAAAGAGGGGCAAACTCCCGATTCCCGCCCAGGTACAGCGATCGGTAAGGGAGTATGCTCGGGTCGCGAATGAAAGGAGGTTTTTCTTACCAGAACTCCTCCTTAACCGCTACCTCGTAGCAGGTCTCAACTCCCCTCCGCCCCTGGCTGAACGGGAGGAGCTGGTGACCCGTCCGTTTACGGAAATGGTGGATCGTTTATCGCGGAGAGAGTCACAGACACCCTCGAGCTCACCATCCGCCAAGCTGCCTGTGATTCCGGAGGCTCGTGTACTAGCGGTGGTCACACCTGGGTACCAGGCCCACGCCGTTTCAGTCCCTGAGACATCATCTCCACCCACGAGTCTCTGCGGCAAACGGGGCAGGCACGCCTCGTGGGAGTCCGCCTCGGAGTCCTCCGCTACAGAGTCAGCGCGGTTTGAGACTGCCCTTCCTGGACCAGTTACGGTTCCTGTGGAGCTTTCCCAACCGGCCTCCAGTCCAGCTACGGCGTCTGCTCCCCGACCTAAGAAGAAGAGGATGAGGGGAGTCTCTGGTCTGTTATCATCCCCTGTATCTGCAAGCGCTGTTCCTGAGCCCGCTCCAGCTAGCGCCGTCCATGAGCCCGCTTCAGCAAGCGCCGCCCTAGAGACCGCTCCAGCAAGCTCCGTCCCAGAATCTACGGAGAGACTCGCGGCCGATCTAGCCGCAAAAGAGGTCTTGAAATCGGTTTCTGCTCGTCATGAGATCCCCATCTTCCTTGCTGCAAAGACCCTGTCTGATTATTTGTCTAGTCTAGCTAGAATCCTTGAAGTCCCAGTCTGTCCTGTCTTATCCCCAGCCCCCGAGTCTGTCGCCGAGAGCGCGGCACCCGAGTCTGTCGCCGAGAGCGCGGCACCCGAGTCTGTCGCCGAGAGCGCGGCACCCGAGTCTGTCGCCGAGAGCGCGGCACCCGAGTCTGTCGCCGAGAGCGCGGCACCCGAGTCTGTCGCCGAGAGCGCGGCACCCGAGTCTGTCGCCGAGAGCGCGGCACCCGAGTCTGTCGCCGAGAGCGCTGCACCCAAGTCTGTCGCCGAGAGCGCTGCACCCGTGTCTGTCGCCGAGAGCGTTGCACCCGAGCCTGTCGCCGTGAGCGCTACACCTAGTCCTGCCCTGTCGCCTGCCATGTCCCCTGTCAGGAGTCCCGTTACCTCATCCTCTGTGTCCTCTATGTCTGAGCCTGTTGCTGCTCCCTCAAATGCAGTATCCCCATCTGTTTTCCCGGTCTCCCCCGCCTCCACTAGTCCCCGGACTGTTTCACCATTTGTTCCTGTCGCCACTTGTCCCCGTACTGTTTCCCCTGTCGCCACTAGTCCCTGGACTGTTCCCCCTGTCACCACGAAACCCCGGACTGTTTCGCCCAAGCCCCGTCCTTGTGTGTCTTCCTCCAAGTTCCCCCGGATTCCCCGTCCTCAGCCCTCGTCCCGAAGACCCAAGACCCCTGTCCCGCCCATCCACCCTGGACTGTCTCCCAAGGACTTTGTGTTTCCTCCACCTCCTCTACCCTGTATGTTGTTTTTGATGTTTCACCCCAACCCTGTTATTGTTTTTTCTTGTTTGCCTTTATTAGTGTTTTCCATGTTTTGTTGGTTCGTGTCTTTGTCACAGTCTGTCATGTCCCGTGTTTAGTTTCCCTTTGAGGAGCGTCTGGAAGCCGCTCCTTAAGGTGGGGGTTCTGTCATGATTCTGCCATCATGTCTCTGTTTTCTCTGGTCTTGTGGCAGGATCATGGAAGACCCATGTTTAATGTACAAGCGCATGGTCTGTTATTTGGACCATGTGCTTGTGTTGTCTCGTCTCATAACCCCGCCCCCTTGTTATCCTCGTCTTGTGATTAGTGTCTAGTCAGTTTCACCTGTCCTCGTCATTAGTGTTCCCTATTTAATCCCTGTGTATTTGCTGTCCTGTGCGGTTCATTATCATACGTTGTGTGATTCTAGCTATGAGTATCTTGTAGAGAGTCTAGTCTAAAGTAGTGTTTTGTTCCTGTCATAGTTATTTACCGTCTGAGTATTTATCTTTGTCAAGTCGATCCTGTCTTGTTTTGCCCCATCGTGGGTTTTGTTTTCTGTTTTGTCTTTAATAAACCCCTTGTTTAAGTTATCTGCTGTCTGCTATTGGGTTCACCTACTATCCACATAACACCACCACACTGGTGAAATACAGCACTACAAGTGAACAGAAGATCCCACTACCACAGCCCCAGGGTACCCGCGTAAGTGGCCTTCAGCTCCTGCATGAACACACAAAAGAAATTAATACAAATACAAACAAATTAATACAAATACAAAACAAATTCACACAACTTTTGAATCAATACAACAATAAATGTGGTCAAGGGGAGACAGTTATCTGGGCTTCCACAACCCAAGACCCATTCATAACTAAATAAATTTCCAAAATAATTTTAACAAAGTTAAATACAAAAAAAAAAAAAAAAGCAAAAATAAGATAATGTAAGAAAAAATGATGTAGATGTCGAAGATCTCAAAAATGAAGTTTATTACAGCATAGCAGTGGCAAGGGACACGAAGCACCTTGGGTTCACTGGCGTCAGAATGAACCCCGAACTCATCCCAGCGTAAACATTTTATACCGTCTTCCATCTGTCTTTCCCCTCAGCATGTAAATGAAGCTCTCTCTTAAATGTAAATTGAGAATAACAAATTCGTCTTCTCTCTCAGCGTGGAGCTGAAACTCTATCTTAAATGTAAATTGAAGAGAACTAAAAGTGGTACCTCTGTGTCCATGTCTTTGATCTTCTTTCAAATAAGAACGGCCAAATGTTTAAGGTGATAACATCTCTTTGAAGCTCCCTAATCAAGATGGTTCTTGAATACCCGCTGTCATTCCCACGCTATAGGTAATAAACGTGACTCTGTGATACTTTTAAGATTGTAAGGAATTAATTCTATGATAAATAAGCTCTCTTTTAAGTGAAGGAACATTTCAATACATCTATATTGGAGTGGAAGTTGGATCGGAGCAGACTATAATTTCTTACAATAATAACTGACAATACTCAATCTTCAGATACAGGAGAAGAATCCCTCCCTTTATCTCGGGAAAAAATAATCAAAAGAAAAGAAAAAAAAACTATTACAAACAGACAAAAGGAATCAAAACATTCAATAAATCAACCATAAAGAGAAAGGGTCGATTACTAACACATACAATAATACAAAAGAATACTCAGTAAAACGAAAAGAAAACAAATCCAATTCACCATTTCACGTTCAGGCAAACCAGGTTAACTGAAAAATAACAACAACAAAAAAAAAAAAAAATAATAATAATAATAATAATCATAACATCCACGCGAGACAGCAGCGCCGTCTGGGCCACTCACACCACTGCTAAATATAGCAGTCCGCCATGCACCGCCGAGGGTAAGCCGATTTTCCTTGCACAAATGAACCGCAACTGGTGCACAGACACCACTAAACATCCCACGCCACAGAACTCTGCATAAATAACCAGCCAACCCCAACCCATCCGATCTCAAATGGTCCAAATGATCAACATGCTACCTTCCAGTATTTTCTTTTTGCAGCCCGTCAAGCCAAAATGACACCAACAAAAGGGGGCGGGTATTACAACCGATCGCATCACACCATAAACGCAGCCCGTTTAAATACCTTCTTCCTGATTTAATCCTCCACACATAACCAATGGGCGCCGTATACGTCACCCACACACTACATTCTTCCCCCCACCTTTTGGTGAGGAAAAGCTGCTAATCCCAAGGTCTAAACAAGACGGAAACACTGCTTGTAGTCCCAAGAGCCTCAGGGGCCCTAGTCTCCGCTACCACCGCTCTCGGGAGCCGGTAAAGATTGGGATGCCGCCCCGCTGTAGCTCATGTAGTACGCCGCACTTCTCCACCCGTACTTTGACTCAGTAATACGGTCACTGGTACAACGGGAAGACCCAACCCAGTGGCAACATCTGCCCCATCTATTCTAGGGGATATCAAGCCCTCACGCCTCATCACTAATCTACCCGCTCTAAGGGGTGTAGCGCTGCTTACCGGGGCTGGATTGACCTGTGGGACATGTGACACCACAGCCCATAGGTCTTCCCCTTCATTACCCGGACAGCTCCTCATGCTCGGTCATGAGACTACCGGAAAATGAGTCAGAAGAATTTTCCACAGGAGGGTCCCTGCACCCGCAAACCTTCAACAATGAACGATGCACCCGTTTTACCTTCCCGAGGTCATCTCTTGGGGCAATGGTATAAACCGTACCATCTTCACGGGGGGCCTGGGTAACACGGTACACTACAGAACTCCAATGGTCCTGGATCTTCTGCCAACCCCTCCGATTATAATCCCGAAGGTACACCAATTGACCCTCCCCCAAAGGGACATCCTTGACACACTTGTCATGTTGAGCTTTGCGTTTACCCGCTTCGATCCGCAACCGTTCACGGGCCCCCTCAAAGGCCACCTGCAATCTAGTCTGGTGCTCTAAAACCCACTCATGCACTTCGCCTACCGAAACTTCTGGGACCCTTCCCAACAGAAAATCCACCGGGAGACGTGGCTCCTGGCCAAACATCAAGAAGTGCCGTGAAATGCCTGTAGACTGGTGCGGGGTGGTGTTATAACAAAATAACATCTGAGGCAAGCAGGAGACCCAGTCACGCTTCCTGGAAATAGGCAAGGTGCGCAAGAGGTTATGAAGAGTCCGATTAAACCTCTCGCACTGACCATTGCCAGCGGGGTGATGTGGAGTGGTTCGAGATTTTTCAACTTGATAAAGGCTACAGAGCTGACGTATAAGAGCCGACTCGAAGTTCCGACCCTGATCGGAATGAATCCGAGCCGGCACCCCAAACCTAAAGAACCACTCGGCTACCAGCACCTGAGCTACAGTTTCTGCTCGCTGATTTCTTGTGGGCACGGCTAGAGTGTATTTACTAAATACATCGGTCATGACCAGGACATTTTCATGTCCCGACCGGGCTGGTTCCAACACTGTAAAATCAATGGCCACCATTTCGTTGGGTCTTGCAGCCAACACATGACCCATAAACCCCCCGCGCTAATGGCCGAGTATCTTTAGCTACCTGACAGCGCTCACATTTCCGACACCATTCCACCACCGCTGATGACATCCCTGGGCAGTAGCATCTTTGGCGTACCAGTTCCGTTGTGCTCTCAACGCCCTGATGCCCATGTTGCTGATGGAGCTGGGTGAGGACCTCAGCCCTCAAAGCGGCTGTTAAAACCAGCTGTAAATTTTCCTCACCTCCATCAGGGCGGAACACCTTACGGTACAGTACCCCATTCCGCTTCACTAGTCGGTCTTTCTGGCGCAAAAGAATCTTACTTGGTCTAGAGAGCTGTTGCTGCTCTTCTCCAGCCCATGGTGCCTCTTGGCCCCAGCACCTAAACACCACTTGAATATCTGGGTCCTCTTCTTGCAACACACGCAAATCAGTAGCCACGTAGCCCGGCAAAACGGTGATAGCAGCAAGGCAAGCAGGTGCTGTTAGCTCTACCTTAGTGGCAGTTCTTACTAGTGCTGGGATACAACTCCCCACTGTCATTTGTTCCCCTTCCACACTCCACGTCGGGTTTTGCCTAGAAAGTGCATCAGCGTTCTGGTTACTGCGACCAGAACGATACCTAACCTCAAACTCAAACGAGGCCAACTGGGCGGCCCAACGCTGTTCCGTTGCCCCCAACTTAGCAGAAGTAAGGTGACTGAGGGGGTTGTTGTCGGTGAACACTACACACCGGTTTCCCAGCAGGTATTCTCGAAATTTTTCAGCCATGGCCCACTTGAGCGCAAGACACTTTAACTTCATAGAGCTATAGTTGCTCATATTGCGCTCAGTGGGCCTAAGGCTACGGCTGGCATAAGCCACTGGTCGTACCCTCCCCTCCTGTTCCTGAGATAAAACCGCCCCCAACCCCGCATGGCTAGCGTCCACCTAAAGGATAAAGGGGAGAGAAAAATCAGCGTAAGCCAGCACTGGAGTTGTAGTAAGCTTACGCTTTAGCCCCTCAAAACTCGCCTTACTCTGCTCCGTCCATGCCTCGCCCAACCCTTGCCTCGCTCGCTTCCCAGGCCCCACCCTAGTACACTCAGCCACCAACCTATGTAGAGGGGCTGCCAACTTGGCAAAACCCTCCACAAACCGGCGATAGTAACTGGCAAAACCTAAGAATGAATGCAGCTCGGTCACAGTTACTGGCCTCTGCCACTTTGCCACAGCCTCAATCTTACCGGGGTCAGTAGAAACCCCTGCGGCTGATATTACATGCCCTAAATACTTCACCTCTCGCTGAAAGAACGCACACTTTGACAACTTGACCTTCAGCCCCTCGCGTTCCAAACGACTCAGCACCACTTCCAGACGTTCTACATGTTGGGCGACGGAGGAGGAAAACACCACCACATCATCCAGATACAGAAGCAACGATTGATACTGCTGATCCCTGAACAACCTCTCCATTAAACGTTGGAAAGTGCTCGGGGCGTTACAGAGGCCGAAGGGCATACGGTTCCACTCGAACAATCCAAACGGAGTACAAAAGGCAGTCTTTGGACGATCCCGTTCCATGACAGGGACCTGATTGTACCCACTGGCCAAGTCCAGCGTGGAAAACCAACAGGCCCCTACCAAAGAATCCAGGGTCTCCTCAATACGGGGCAAAGGGAAAGCTTCCTTCCTGGTCTTTGCATTCAACTGACGGTAGTCCACGCACATGCGGAGACTACCATCCTTCTTTTTGACCAGTACAATAGGTGATGCATAAGGACTACAGCTTTCCCTTATAACCCGTGCCTCCAACAGCTGATTAATATGGGACTTGACTACCTTGTACTCCGTTGGGGGAACCCGGCGATGGAGTTGACGGACCGGGGTGTCATCTTCGAGAGGTATCTCGTGCGAGATCAGATCAGTGCAACCTAGATCCCCATCATGACTAGAAAACACAGAACTAAAACGGTGGAGCAATGCCCTTACTTGGCCTTGCTCCATAACGGGCAAACTGGATAAGTCCACTGCCTCTATCCGCTCCTGTATCCCCAAGCCATCCTCGACACCTTGCGAGTTAACAGTAGCCACCATCGATGGCGCCTCCGTAATCCCCGCCGACCAGCTCACAACATAAACGCCAATCAAGGTACCTATAACAGAACGAGGGTAAAGCATTACATCGACAACCCCAACATTCACCATTGGCACATATACCGTCCCTCTCACCACCTGTACCAAGGATGAAGGAGCCAACAGCCCAGCAGGAAGCCCAGACTCAGGGGACTTGGTCAGCATACTGACCTGAACAGGTGGCTGGAACAAACTTCATAGTACCCCCGGGTATACAACATGACTGGCGGCCCCGCAATCTCACCCTACCTTTATGATCTTCCCCAAGCGAGGTGGCGGCGGCCTGGCACTCCTGCAATGCTTGTAACAAGAAACAAGGGGCTTCAGACACCTCAGGCAAATCAAAGAGGGCAGGGCCATGCTGTCCGAAGAGCCCCTGATAACACCGGCTTAGGACATTCATCCCCAAAACACCCGGTGCTTGGTCACATAACCCATCAGGAGGATCTCGGACAACAAGAACCCCGCACCCCAAGACCAATCGCCCACATAATACGATATCCAACTCCATATACCCGATATAAGGAATTTGGAGGCCATTGGCCGCGGGAAGCTGCAGCCATTGACAAGACTGCAACTTCTCTCTACCCCATGGCTCAAAGTGCTGCAGGAATCAACTTTCTGTGATGGTAGATACCATGGACCCCGTATCTATTAGACACGACACTGAAACACCTCCGATTGAAACAACGAGATAAGGGCATGATGACATTAGACGAGATCTTGACATAGGACCATTTAATTCTGAGCCGACAAATTCCCCACCCGAGCCTTGACTCTGTGGCTCGGGGGGAATTAGTTTCCCGACGGACCAGAAGGAGGGGGCTGGCTATTCCGAACTACCGATGAGCCTGACGCAATGGAAGGTTGAGTGCGATGGGAAACCCGTGTCCCATCACACTCCCTGGCAAAATGGCCAGGTCTCTGACACCTTAGACATATCACCGGTGCCCTGTGAGGGAAATGACCACGTATTTCGGGGCGACGTAACTGGGCCACAGTTTGAACGTGCCGGGTTATCTGTTCTCGTTGCGACCTTAGCATCTCCCTTAACTCTTTCATTTCTGAGTTTTGGGAGAGACTTCTAACTTCCGCATGCGGTTCCCCCTTAACCCCATACTGGGTAGCATAAATCAACGGAACCGACTGACTACGAGTCCTTACTGCACCTGGCATCCCTTCACGTTCCCACCGAATAGCTTCCCCACGGACATCCAGAAAACTAATAGTAACTTGTCGGCGCACCAGCTGCTTAAGTTCACGCCGCAAGGAATTATCGGCTACACACTCTACAAACTGGTCTCGGAGCAAAACATCCGCATTCGACAATTCATTTGGAGACCGTTGCTTAACTCTTTCCAAGAGGCTAAGCAAAACAAGAGAAAACTCCAATAAAGTTTCCCCTTCTTGCTGCCTCCTGGAAAAGAAAGCCTCCTGTAAGGCTATGTATGACGTCGGACACCCATATAATTCGCGTAACACGACAATAATCTTATCGGGATCGCCACGTTCTTGCTCCGAGCGATACCGAATCTCCTCCCTAGCTTCCCCTTCTAGATGATCGACCAAAAAGAACGCCTGATCGGCTGGGGTAAGGTATCGAGCACGCATACAGACTTTAGCCACTTCTATCCATTCATCGATACCTATGCCTGACTTACCACTGAATTTTGGACATCTCCTATCCCTTGGTACAAAAAACGAGACGATCTGTCACTGGGGCACTGCCACCACCCTGCTCAGGAGGAATGGTAGGGGCCGCAAGATCCCCTGCACTAGCAGCACGGCGCCCATCAGCCACCATTCGATCCTGACGCAATTTCTGGTTATCTGCTTTAAGCTGGGCAATAAGCCCTCGAAGTTCCTGCAATTCTTCTTCCATCACTTACCCCAAAAAAAGGAGAGCCGCAAAACCAATTTCAGGGGGAAGAACCGAATATCCCCTCTCCAGCCCGCACAGCGCTGCTGTCTCGCCCCTGTAAAAAAAAAAAAAAAAAAAAAAAAGAGAAAAAAAAGAAAAAAGAGAAAAAAAAACACAAACAAACCTCGACCTTTGTTTTATCACTAAACACTAGAACCCACGTCTCTGCCAAAAATGCCAAAACCCTGCCGACTACAAAAAAAAAAAAAAAAAATCATAACATCCACGCGAGACAGCAGCGCCGTCTGGGCCACTCACACCACTGCTAAATATAGCAGTCCGCCATGCACCGCCGAGGGTAAGCCGATTTTCCTTGCACAAATGAACCGCAACTGGTGCACAGACACCACTAAACATCACACGCCACAGAACTCTGCATAAATAACCAGCCAACCCCAACCCATCCGATCTCAAATGGTCCAAATGATCAACATGCTACCTTCCAGTATTTTCTTTTTGCAGCCCGTCAAGCCAAAATGACACCAACAAAAGGGGGCGGGTATTACAACCGATCGCATCACACCATAAACGCAGCCCGTTTAAATACCTTCTTCCTGATTTAATCCTCCACACATAACCAATGGGCGCCGTATACGTCACCCACACACTACATTCTTCCCCCCACCTTTTGCATCGTCGACCCGACGGTGAGGAAAAGCTGCTAATCCCAAGGTCTAAACAAGACGGAAACACTGCTTGTAGTCCCAAGAGCCTCAGGGGCCCTAGTCTCCGCTACCACCGCTCTCGGGAGCCGGTAAAGATTGGGATGCCGCCCCGCTGTAGCTCGTGTAGTACGCCGCACTTCTCCACCCGTACTTTGACTCGGTAATACGGTCACTGGTACAACGGGAAGACCCAACCCAGTGGCAACATCTGCCCCATCTATTCTAGGGGATATCAAGCCCTCACGCCTCATCACTAATCTACCCGCTCTAAGGGGTGTAGCGCTGCTTACCGGGGCTGGATTGACCTGTGGGACATGTGACACCACAGCCCATAGGTCTTCCCCTTCATTACCCGGACAGCTCCTCATGCTCGGTCATGAGACTACCGGAAAATGAGTCAGAAGAATTTTCCACAGGAGGGTCCCTGCACCCGCAAACCTTCAACAATGAACGATGCACCCGTTTTACCTTCCCGAGGTCATCTCTTGGGGCAATGGTATAAACCGTACCATCTTCACGGGGGGCCTGGGTAACACGGTACACTACAGAACTCCAATGGTCCTGGATCTTCTGCCAACCCCTCCGATTATAATCCCGAAGGTACACCAATTGACCCTCCCCCAAAGGGACATCCTTGACACACTTGTCATGTTGAGCTTTGCGTTTACCCGCTTCGATCCGCAACCGTTCACGGGCCCCCTCAAAGGCCACCTGCAATCTAGTCTGGTGCTCTAAAACCCACTCATGCACTTCGCCTACCGAAACTTCTGGGACCCTTCCCAACAGAAAATCCACCGGGAGACGTGGCTCCTGGCCAAACATCAAGAAGTGCCGTGAAATGCCTGTAGACTGGTGCGGGGTGGTGTTATAACAAAATAACATCTGAGGCAAGCAGGAGACCCAGTCACGCTTCCTGGAAATAGGCAAGGTGCGCAAGAGGTTATGAAGAGTCCGATTAAACCTCTCGCACTGACCATTGCCAGCGGGGTGATGTGGAGTGGTTCGAGATTTTTCAACTTGATAAAGGCTACAGAGCTGACGTATAAGAGCCGACTCGAAGTTCCGACCCTGATCGGAATGAATCCGAGCCGGCACCCCAAACCTAAAGAACCACTCGGCTACCAGCACCTGAGCTACAGTTTCTGCTCGCTGATTTCTTGTGGGCACGGCTAGAGTGTATTTACTAAATACATCGGTCATGACCAGGACATTTTCATGTCCCGACCGGGCTGGTTCCAACACTGTAAAATCAATGGCCACCATTTCGTTGGGTCTTGCAGCCAACACATGACCCATAAACCCCCCGCGCTAATGGCCGAGTATCTTTAGCTACCTGACAGCGCTCACATTTCCGACACCATTCCACCACCGCTGATGACATCCCTGGGCAGTAGCATCTTTGGCGTACCAGTTCCGTTGTGCTCTCAACGCCCTGATGCCCATGTTGCTGATGGAGCTGGGTGAGGACCTCAGCCCTCAAAGCGGCTGTTAAAACCAGCTGTAAATTTTCCTCACCTCCATCAGGGCGGAACACCTTACGGTACAGTACCCCATTCCGCTTCACTAGTCGGTCTTTCTGGCGCAAAAGAATCTTACTTGGTCTAGAGAGCTGTTGCTGCTCTTCTCCAGCCCATGGTGCCTCTTGGCCCCAGCACCTAAACACCACTTGAATATCTGGGTCCTCTTCTTGCAACACACGCAAATCAGTAGCCACGTAGCCCGGCAAAACGGTGATAGCAGCAAGGCAAGCAGGTGCTGTTAGCTCTACCTTAGTGGCAGTTCTTACTAGTGCTGGGATACAACTCCCCACTGTCATTTGTTCCCCTTCCACACTCCACGTCGGGTTTTGCCTAGAAAGTGCATCAGCGTTCTGGTTACTGCGACCAGAACGATACCTAACCTCAAACTCAAACGAGGCCAACTGGGCGGCCCAACGCTGTTCCGTTGCCCCCAACTTAGCAGAAGTAAGGTGACTGAGGGGGTTGTTGTCGGTGAACACTACACACCGGTTTCCCAGCAGGTATTCTCGAAATTTTTCAGCCATGGCCCACTTGAGCGCAAGACACTTTAACTTCATAGAGCTATAGTTGCTCATATTGCGCTCAGTGGGCCTAAGGCTACGGCTGGCATAAGCCACTGGTCGTACCCTCCCCTCCTGTTCCTGAGATAAAACCGCCCCCAACCCCGCATGGCTAGCGTCCACCTAAAGGATAAAGGGGAGAGAAAAATCAGCGTAAGCCAGCACTGGAGTTGTAGTAAGCTTACGCTTTAGCCCCTCAAAACTCGCCTGACTCTGCTCCGTCCATGCCTCGCCCAACCCTTGCCTCGCTCGCTTCCCAGGCCCCACCCTAGTACACTCAGCCACCAACCTATGTAGAGGGGCTGCCAACTTGGCAAAACCCTCCACAAACCGGCGATAGTAACTGGCAAAACCTAAGAATGAATGCAGCTCGGTCACAGTTACTGGCCTCTGCCACTTTGCCACAGCCTCAATCTTACCGGGGTCAGTAGAAACCCCTGCGGCTGATATTACATGCCCTAAATACTTCACCTCTCGCTGAAAGAACGCACACTTTGACAACTTGACCTTCAGCCCCTCGCGTTCCAAACGACTCAGCACCACTTCCAGACGTTCTACATGTTGGGCGACGGAGGAGGAAAACACCACCACATCATCCAGATACAGAAGCAACGATTGATACTGCTGATCCCTGAACAACCTCTCCATTAAACGTTGGAAAGTGCCAGGGGCGTTACAGAGGCCGAAGGGCATACGGTTCCACTCGAACAATCCAAACGGAGTACAAAAGGCAGTCTTTGGACGATCCCGTTCCATGACAGGGACCTGATTGTACCCACTGGCCAAGTCCAGCGTGAAAAACCAACAGGCCCCTACCAAAGAATCCAGGGTCTCCTCAATACGGGGCAAAGGGAAAGCTTCCTTCCTGGTCTTTGCATTCAACTGACGGTAGTCCACGCACATGCGGAGACTACCATCCTTCTTTTTGACCAGTACAATAGGTGATGCATAAGGACTACAGCTTTCCCTTATAACCCGTGCCTCCAACAGCTGATTAATATGGGACTTGACTACCTTGTACTCCGTTGGGGGAACCCGGCGATGGAGTTGACGGACCGGGGTGTCATCTTCGAGAGGTATCTCGTGCGAGATCAGATCAGTGCAACCTAGATCCCCATCATGACTAGAAAACACAGAACTAAAACGGTGGAGCAATGCCCTTACTTGGCCTTGCTCCATAACGGGCAAACTGGATAAGTCCACTGCCTCTATCCGCTCCTGTATCCCCAAGCCATCCTCGACACCTTGCGAGTTAACAGTAGCCACCATCGATGGCGCCTCCGTAATCCCCGCCGACCAGCTCACAACATAAACGCCAATCAAGGTACCTATAACAGAACGAGGGTAAAGCATTACATCGACAACCCCAACATTCACCATTGGCACATATACCGTCCCTCTCACCACCTGTACCAAGGATGAAGGAGCCAACAGCCCAGCAGGAAGCCCAGACTCAGGGGACTTGGTCAGCATACTGACCTGAACAGGTGGCTGGAACAAACTTCATAGTACCCCCGGGTATACAACATGACTGGCGGCCCCGCAATCTCACCCTACCTTTATGATCTTCCCCAAGCGAGGTGGCGGCGGCCTGGCACTCCTGCAATGCTTGTAACAAGAAACAAGGGGCTTCAGACACCTCAGGCAAATCAAAGAGGGCAGGGCCATGCTGTCCGAAGAGCCCCTGATAACACCGGCTTAGGACATTCATCCCCAAAACACCCGGTGCTTGGTCACATAACCCATCAGGAGGATCTCGGACAACAAGAACCCCGCACCCCAAGACCAATCGCCCACATAATACGATATCCAACTCCATATACCCGATATAAGGAATTTGGAGGCCATTGGCCGCGGGAAGCTGCAGCCATTGACAAGACTGCAACTTCTCTCTACCCCATGGCTCAAAGTGCTGCAGGAATCAACTTTCTGTGATGGTAGATACCATGGACCCCGTATCTATTAGACACGACACTGAAACACCTCCGATTGAAACAACGAGATAAGGGCATGATGACATTAGACGAGATCTTGACATAGGACCATTTAATTCTGAGCCGACAAATTCCCCACCCGAGCCTTGACTCTGTGGCTCGGGGGGAATTAGTTTCCCGACGGACCAGAAGGAGGGGGCTGGCTATTCCGAACTACCGATGAGCCTGACGCAATGGAAGGTTGAGTGCGATGGGAAACCCGTGTCCCATCACACTCCCTGGCAAAATGGCCAGGTCTCTGACACCTTAGACATATCACCGGTGCCCTGTGAGGGAAATGACCACGTATTTCGGGGCGACGTAACTGGGCCACAGTTTGAACGTGCCGGGTTATCTGTTCTCGTTGCGACCTTAGCATCTCCCTTAACTCTTTCATTTCTGAGTTTTGGGAGAGACTTCTAACTTCCGCATGCGGTTCCCCCTTAACCCCATACTGGGTAGCATAAATCAACGGAACCGACTGACTACGAGTCCTTACTGCACCTGGCATCCCTTCACGTTCCCACCGAATAGCTTCCCCACGGACATCCAGAAAACTAATAGTAACTTGTCGGCGCACCAGCTGCTTAAGTTCACGCCGCAAGGAATTATCGGCTACACACTCTACAAACTGGTCTCGGAGCAAAACATCCGCATTCGACAATTCATTTGGAGACCGTTGCTTAACTCTTTCCAAGAGGCTAAGCAAAACAAGAGAAAACTCCAATAAAGTTTCCCCTTCTTGCTGCCTCCTGGAAAAGAAAGCCTCCTGTAAGGCTATGTATGACGTCGGACACCCATATAATTCGCGTAACACGACAATAATCTTATCGGGATCGCCACGTTCTTGCTCCGAGCGATACCGAATCTCCTCCCTAGCTTCCCCTTCTAGATGATCGACCAAAAAGAACGCCTGATCGGCTGGGGTAAGGTATCGAGCACGCATACAGACTTTAGCCACTTCTATCCATTCATCGATACCTATGCCTGACTTACCACTGAATTTTGGACATCTCCTATCCCTTGGTACAAAAAACGAGACGATCTGTCACTGGGGCACTGCCACCACCCTGCTCAGGAGGAATGGTAGGGGCCGCAAGATCCCCTGCACTAGCAGCACGGCGCCCATCAGCCACCATTCGATCCTGACGCAATTTCTGGTTATCTGCTTTAAGCTGGGCAATAAGCCCTCGAAGTTCCTGCAATTCTTCTTCCATCACTTACCCCAAAAAAAGGAGAGCCGCAAAACCAATTTCAGGGGGAAGAACCGAATATCCCCTCTCCAGCCCGCACAGCGCTGCTGTCTCGCCCCTGTAAAAAAAAAAAAAAAAAAAAAGAGAAAAAAAGAAAAAAGAGAAAAAAAAACACAAACAAACCTCGACCTTTGTTTTATCACTAAACACTAGAACCCACGTCTCTGCCAAAAATGCCAAAACCCTGCCGACTACAAAAAAAAAAAAAAAAATCATAACATCCACGCGAGACAGCAGCGCCGTCTGGGCCACTCACACCACTGCTAAATATAGCAGTCCGCCATGCACCGCCGAGGGTAAGCCGATTTTCCTTGCACAAATGAACCGCAACTGGTGCACAGACACCACTAAACGTCCCACGCCACAGAACTCTGCATAAATAACCAGCCAACCCCAACCCATCCGATCTCAAATGGTCCAAATGATCAACATGCTACCTTCCAGTCTTTTCTTTTTGCAGCCCGTCAATCCAAAATGACACCAACAAAAGGGGGCGGCTATTACAACCGATCGCATCACATCATAGACGCAGCCCATTTAAATACCCTCTTCCTGATTTAATCCTCCACACATAACCAATGGGCGCCGTATACGTCACCCACACACTACATATATATTATTTAATTGAACTGTAATTGACCACAATAGCAAATGAACTGAAAGATGTTGTTTTGGAGATGCAGTGAACAGTGCAGCTACTGAAGCGTTCAGAAAGGTTTTTGTACGTCTCCTCTATTAGTGTGTATCACTGTGGTTGACTTTCGGCGGCGGCACCAGACTGGATGTTGGCAGTAAGTAAATAATTAAATCATTTTAATTCAGTACAGTGTTGTCATATTTTGATATTGTATGACATTATGAATGTTTTACTTTGTCTTGTGGAACAAAAATAATCTATTTGATATGCTTACAGTAAATACAGTATAGTGTATGTTTAAATGTGAGACAATAATACATAACTACAAAAAAATTTTTTTTTTTGAATATTTTCACCAGTATTGACCTGGGCTGCGTTTCCCAAAAGCATCGTATTTCCAACAATTTCCCAACAATTGCCACCAATGGTCTCTACGATCAACTTAGGCTTACGATGCTTTTGGGAAATGCAGCCCAGGAAAAGAGATACATTTGCTAATTGACATGCTATAAGAGCATGAGAAGAATATTTTTTTTAAATGTGACATACTACTTATAATAAATATATAAATTAACAAATAAATAAATACAAACACACTGTGCATACATAAATACCCATAACATACCTGTATTCAAAATGTCCTATACGCTATTATAGATTTTCAATCTGCTTTTAATTAAAACAATTGTAAAACTCATTTATGAAATAGAAATGTGTTGTTTTGAAAAACAGATATTGTAATACACTATATAGAATTTCTAATTTAAAATTTAAGATTTATTTTTTAAAAAATTAAAATGTATAGTTATTGTAACGAAGCAGGCAGGAATGAAGCGGAGAGATGAATCCAATTGCAAGCACATTTAATAATAAAACAAACAAAAGAAACTCAGACTAGGACCACAGAAAAAAGCAACCATTACAACATTAAGAACTCACAAGGACTGAACTAAAACACAGGGCTTAAATACAGAGGACCGAGTGAGTGAAACAAGACACAGCTGGGCAATTAACTAAGAACACAGGTGGAAAACATGAACACAAACGAGGAGCGGGAAAACTAGAAAGGACTAAACCAAATACACAATAATGGGGGGAACACAAGACAGACAGGAACAAGACATGAACCCACATCGTGACATAGCCCCCCACCCCCCCCCCCCCCCCCATGGGCGGCTCCCGACGCCCATCAAAACAAAAAAAATAGTTCAGGAGGGTGGTGACGCGGAGGTGGTCCCGGGGGAGGGATGGAGGGCCAGGCCCGCACAGGGGAACGGGACCAGGACATAGTCATGGTGGACCTGGGCCATGGAGCGTGGGCAGACCAGGCTGTGCAGGCGACCAGGGTGGAGCAGGCAGTTCAGGCGGCCACGGTGGAGAAGACCCTTCGGGCGGCCACGGTGGAGAAGACCCTTCGGGCGGCCAGGGCGGTGAAGACCCTTCGGGCGACCAGGGCGGTGAAGACCCTTCGGGCAGCCAGGGCGGTAAAGACCCTTCGGGCGGCCAGGGCGGTGAAGACCCTTCGGGCGGCCAGGGCGGTGAAGACCCTTCGGGCGGCCAGGGTGGTGAAGACCCTTCGGGCGGCCACGGCGGAGTAGACCCTTCGGGCGGCCATGGCGGTGCGGCCTTCACGGTCCCATCCAGGGTCCTACTGCACCCCCCCCCAAAATTTTCTTAGGGGCAGCCATGGGGTCATCAACAGGAACAGACACCGGCGCAGGATCAGCGGGCTTTGGTGCAGGATCAGCGGGCTCTGGCGCAGGACCAGCGGGGCTCTGGCGCAGGACCAGCGGGCTCTGGCGCAGGACCAGCGGGCTCTGGCGCAGGATCAGCGGGCTCTGGCGCAGGATCAGCGGGCTCTGGCGCAGGATCAGCGGGCTCTGGCGCAGGATCAGCGGACACTGGCTCCAGTGTGTGCGCAGCCCATCCACACCACATGGCTGTGGCCATAATGGCCAGTGTTGCGGTCACATACGTGGCGTGAACGGTCTCTGACTGGGAAGACGTGACGTGAACAGTCTCTGGCTGGGCAGACGTGACGTGAACAGTCTCTGGCTGAGCAGTCGTGACGTGAACAGTCTCTGGCTGGGCAGTCGTGACGTGAACAGTCTCTGGCTGGGCAGACGTGACGTGAACAGTCTCTGGCTGGGCAGACGTGACGTGAACAGTCTCTGGCTGGGCAGACGTGACGTGAACAGTCTCTGGCTGGGCAGATGTGACGTGAACAGTCTCTGGCTGGGCAGACGTGACGTGAACAGTCTCTGGCTGGGAAGACGTGACGTGAACAGTCTCTTGCTGGGCAGACGTGACGTGAAATTCTGGCTGGACGTGGCTGACGTGAAGCTCTGGCTGGACGTGGCTGACGTGAAGCTCTGGCTGGACGTGGCTGACGTGAAGCTCTGGTGTTGGCTCTTTAATATTCAACAATATTATTGAACTGTGTTGTACTACTTTCATGTTATCACTGTGAAGCTGCTTTGATGCAATCTGTATTGTGAAAAGCGCTATATAAATAAATGTGACTTGACTTGACTTGACTTGACGCGGCAGACGTGAAGCTCTGGCTGGACGCGGCTGACGTGAAGCTCTGGCTGGACGTGGCTGACGTGAAGCTCTGGCTGGACGTGGCTGACGTGAAGCTCTGGGCTGGACGGAACCAGCGGCGAATGGGGCCCTGGGCTAGACATCACCAACCCAGGGTCGAAGAGTGGCCAGCGTGGAGAGTGGTGTCGGGGCTCCTCTCGACCACCTCCTCTACTGAGGCCTCCACGTGTACCACGAAACTTGACCAACCGGGTCCCCTCAAAAGAGTGGCCTCTCCTCCGCTCGGTGGCTGGAGAAGAGACACTGGCGAACATGCTGCTGGATTCAGTGTTGGTGAGTTCTTCTGTAACGAAGCAGGCAGGAATGAAGCGGAGAGATGAATCCAATTGCAAGCACATTTAAAAGAGCTGTATGTAAGAAATTTATTTAAATTAATTATAAAATGGCCCTGATATGTCACTAGACATTAAGAAATCATGTTCATTTCAAATACTTATATCACTGACAACAGTAGTCCGGCCAGGATATTGTCATTTAAAAAGTGAAGTTGCAGCCCTCAACTGATGTTGTCATGTTGTGTTTTGGCCTGAAGCCCCACCCTCCACCTATCTACCAATCACGAAGTCAGTAGTGTTGCGGCATCCGGGTTGCCAGCTCTGCTCTAGTTACCACTTCTTGTAGCAGCCTATGTTCCTGCTGGATCCTGCAGCCTATCTGGCAACCTCGAGTCAGGGGGAGGGGGAGGGGATACACCGCTCTACAGTCATTTGAAAGGGATTGCAGTACCAGTTTTGGCCACAATCTTACATACGGCTCCTTTAATAATAAAACAAACAAAAGAAACTCAGACTAGGATCACAGAAAAAAGCAACCATTACAACATTAAGAACTCACAAGGATCGAACTAAAACACAGGGCTTAAATACAGAGGACCGGGTGAGTTAAACTGAGGGTAGGAATGTTTTCTGTCACTTTAATCTCAAATAAATTGAAGCTGTTTGTTAAGCGAGTTGTTTGTGGTCCCGCTGCTCTTCTTCTCTCAGGCAACACTCCTCCTAAAGTGATCATCCTGCCCCCGTCCAGTGCAGAGATCTCCTCTCTGAACACAGCGACACTGCTGTGTGTGGCCAGCGAGGGCTTGCCGTCAGACTGGAGCCTGAGCTGGAAGGTGGACGGCAGCAGCAGGGCTCAGGAGAGCAGCGCTGGGCTCCTGCAGAAGGACGCTCTGTACAGCTGGAGCAGCAGCCTGACTCTCTCTGAGCAGGAGTGGATGAAGAGCGTCTCAGTGAGCTGTGAGGCCACACGGAGCGGCCAGCCTGCAGTCACTGCACAACTGAGGAGAGATCAGTGTTCAGATCAGTAGATCCGCTCAGTCTCTCCTCTGACTTCTGCTTCCTCCTTCTGGCTGACGTGTCTCTTCTGCTTCTCTGAGCTCATTCACACAAGAGCATGCTATGATGTTCTGTTATAACTCAAATAAAATCAATAATACAGTGTCTGTCTTTGAGTCCTTTTGTATGATTTGAGAAAAAAATAATTTGTGTCTACTGTTGTGTAACATTTAATGTTTTATATCCTGCCATTACAAATCAGTGTTTAGAAGTACAAATATTCCAATAAATGTTCTTGTAATATAATGTATCCTCTCGAATCTTATAGGGTGGTCTGCATCAAAAAATGAATAAATAAATATTAGATGGAGTTACATTGTGAGACATGTTGACTTCCCTATAAAGTATTTCATCTCAAATACCCTAATAAATGTCACTCAGTGAAGCATGACAACACCTGCACAGTAAATTATGAGACAAGAAAGTCATCTTGAAACAGCATTTGCAAGTGTTGCTATTGTTAACAAAAAACTCTAAATTCTAAAAAATTAATTAAATAAAAAATATTACAAAATAAAGGTTCCAAATGGGTTTTTTCGCAGTGATTCCACAGAAGAACCATTTTTTGGTTTCCCAAAGAACCTTTCAACCACTCTAGCTTCAACTCGAATTAAACACACCTGATCCAGCTAATCAAGTCCCTCAGGCTCATTTAAAAACTACAGGTATGTTTGTTGGAGCTGGTTGGAACTAAACTCTGCAGGGTTGTGGCTCTCCAGGAACTGAGTTTGACACCCCTGCTTTATGGTATCATGCTGACTTACACAGACAACAAGAATCAGCATATGAATCTCAACAATGGTGACCGTTAAAAACGATTCATGCTGCAATGCATGCTGGGAGCCATGGCAAAGGTTTGTATTATGGTAGTACCCAGCATGCATTGCAGTATGAATCGTTTTTTAATGGTCACCTTTATTGAGATTCATATGCTGATTCTCGATATCTGTGTTAGTTTTGGTAATGAATTACATTTTCTGTAAAATCCTTCATACTACCTGATTGTCATAATATTGCTAGTTCTTATGTTGTAGAATCTAGTTTGAAATACAACTAATAATATAATCAGAGATTAGACTCTGAATGAGATCAGTGAATCAAGTCATTAAGTGATGATTGTCATCATCAAACCTTGACCATCATCACGCGATCATACTTTTCCTTTATCTTTGCGCCATAACAAATGTTACATAAACACTCAATTACAGCAGCCAAAGAAAAACTTGTACTCAAACGTCAAGGGTCAAGAGCCCAACTAAAGCAAACGTTGATCTCCATCATGGTGACCTTAAACCTTGTATTTCTTGTGTTTCTCTTTCCTTCAGTGATTCTGCTTGTTAACAGCAGGTGTTCATCACTAATGATCAATCATCAATTAATTGATCAATGATTAATTTACTTAACTATACAATTATTATTCAATTATCATTCTGGGATTTAGAAATGTTCTATAACTCATTCAGTTTGAGATCTGTTTCAGTCATTCAAGCCACTTCAAGTTTCAGTTTTATTTGAGTGCAGTGACCTCAATTTAATTGAGTAAATATTACTGTAAGGTTTTACAGTGGGGCGTATGATTAGGGTTAATTTGGGTCTTTTTATAAACTTTCCACTACTGGAATTCTTCTGGGATTGTTTCCCTTACTCAGGACACATTGAGGATACAAAATCAGTTGAGTTTGCTTCTGTTGCAATTTGTTCTAGGTTGACCCCCATTTTGGCTTAAAATGACTGGACTATTAGAGGGGAGCACAGCTCGTCCACTGCGTCAGGGGAGAGACCCTGCCCCTGATCCAAATCCTTCAGCAGGTCGACTTGGTATGCCTGTAACACTGACATAGTGTGTAAGGGAGCCCCAGTCTGATCTCCTGCCGTGTATGCCCAGCTGTTCAAGCGAGATGTCATCTTGAGTGGCTTATAAGGCTGGGCCGGAGCCTTTAGTGCTGATGCCTCTCCAGCAGCGAGATAGTTCGTGAACGTCTAGTCGATTGGGGGCATCGACACATACCCATGTTCACGCATCCCCTCGACATCAGCGTAGTTTGCTCACTGCTGACGATGGATGTTTGCAGAATATGGGTTCTTCCATGCCTTCTTGATCTCAGTATGCAGATCAGGAAGGATTGGAAGGCTCATGGGAGCTGGGGAGTTATGGCCAGAAAGGAACCGCTCATCCAGCCTGCCGTGAACGGCTCCTTCCTTCACGCGCTCCCACGGCAGCTGAAGCCTCGCTGAAGCGCGCTCCATAACACCCAACAACTCATCATATGCGGGTCAGGGAGGCTGTGAGGGTTCAGGTTGTATCTCTTCTTCATCAGCCATCTCCTGCTCTCTCGGGCTAGGTGCCAGTAGAGCACTCGCTGCAGGATCAGAGGATGTAAGAGATAACACATCCTCGTCCAGCAATTCACTCTCGCGAGCTTCTGACGGGCGTGAGAGAGAAACACCTCTCTCAAACTCGTCAGCGAGCTCCATCTGGGAACCCCATGATACGAGTCTCCGCAGTGCCTCAGCACGAGCCGGACCCGAACCACTGGGCCCAGATGCCTGTTCCTCTTCCCTCGAGAAGAGGGCCAGACGAGAGCAGAGTTTTCTAAGAGGAAAACTCTCACATTCTTCACAATCAGATCCCTCAAGAGCAGATCGTGCCTGTAAAAAGTTAAAAAGACTACCTGCTACTCATTAGATGTACAAAACTATTTAGAACTATTAGGGCCCCAGAAGCCCCAGATTTTGTTTTTGTGTTCAGAACTTTAAAAACCGGCTCCAATCATAGTGTATTATGTGTGCAGTGTGTGTCTAAATCAGCAGTTCCTCTTTCACTGAAGGGGTTTTTGTACGGCTGTGTATCACTGTGTTAATGGATATTCATAACGCTGCTGACAGTAATAATCTCCTGCATCTTCAGGCTGGACATTTCTAATATTGAGCATGTAGTTTGTTCCTGATCTCCCATCAGTGAATCTCTCAGAAACTCCAGACACTTTGCTACCAACATCAGTGAACAGGAGTTTGTGTGTTTGTCCGGGTCTCTGGTGATACCAGCCTAAATAGGTTGATACACTGGAACTGCTGGACCCGCAGTTGAGAGTGATGCTGCTTCCCACAGACGCCAGATTCACGGATGGACTCTGAGTCAGAATGATCTCAGCAAAACAACCTGCCATCACAGCACATCAGTCAGTGTTACAGTCAAACACACAATACATGAGAAGAATGATACAACATTTATAAAGCACTTCTGAAAAAGCTCTGAATATTCAACACTAATCTCACCAGCGAGAGAAAGCAGTAGAGAGCAGATAATCAGAGCGTTTGCAGTCATCTTTGCTGAGAATGAGTGAGAACAGACGAGACCTGCTGTTTACAGTCCTGACCGGCGGACAGTCCGTCTTAAACAAAGGGGTGTTGCACATATTCAAAGCTGCTTCCTTTCAGGAGGAAATCTGTCACACTGATTTAAATAAATAAATTCAGTTTAAAATATGTTTAATTTAATTTCTCTACTTATCAAGAATTTATATCAGTATCAACTGATATTTCTCAAGAGTTTCCAAGGATATGATGATGATGATATCTAATAAACATTCAGTAGTTGACCATCAGTGAATCAACTGGAGTTTAGATTGCAATGTTTAAAGGTAATCATATATTATAAAAAAAATTCTTTCTAAAAAATGAAATGTATATATTTTTTATTGAACTGTAATTGACACTAAACACTAAATCAAATGGAAGATGTTGTTTTGGAGATGCAGTGAACAGTGCAGCTACTGAAGCGTTCAGCAGGTTTTTGTACGTCTGCTGTATTAGTGTGTATCACTGTGAAAGACTTTCGGCGGCGGCACCAGACTGGATGTTGGCAGTAAGTAAATATTTAAATCATTTTTATATACAATGTTGTTATATTTAGTCATGCAACTGTAATTTATTACATTAAAAATTAAATGTTTTCCTGCGTATTGGGGAAAACATTTCTATTTGATCTGCAGTATGTATTTCTTAATGCAGTTTTACATTTATGAGTTAATATTACAGACACACAAAAGTCTTTTCTACAAATAAGATTTTGGACATTTTCACCATTGTTGGACAGGAAAATGATACATTGAATAAATATTGACAGAGCATGAGAAAAATATACATAAAAATTGTCGATTCGGACAAAAGTTAATACATTGTACAAAAATTTTGTATAAAAATTATAATACATTTGCACAATTTTAAAAACGTACAAATTAGGATATAAAAATAATGTACTTTAATTGAACATACTTAAGTGTGTGAACTAAATGTAATATTTTCAGACACTTAATTGCATCTTATTTAAAAAAAAAAGTATTATAGCTCAGATTCAAATCAAATGCATTTAGTGCTTTTTGACCCACTTAAGTAGTTCTTAAGTACTTTATGTCTTTATATTAAGTTGGCTACTTTAAGTTATTTAATGTAATTTCATAATTGACAAGCATTTTTTTGTAAACTAAAATATTCTTTAATGTAATTTCTATTGATTGATTGCACATTTGTAAACACGAAGCTCTGCAATTCAATACATTGTAATATATTAACTTTAAGTGTAATATAGAGTAACACACTACAGTAAAAATGTAAATCAATCATATTTACATGTGCTTTAGTATAGCAGTCAACACATCAAAATAAGGGTACTTCATTTAATGATTATTAAAATAATTATTAAAACATAATGATTTAAATTTAAAAAGTCAAATCTTTCAATTACAATTCAACTTTTTAAAAGTCTATTTAAGTGTGATAAGAAACATAGTCATGCTGACTCTCTTTAAGTGCACTTAAGTGGCCTTTTATTTCATTAATATTACATTATCTGCAAATACAGATTTTTTTTAAATATAGCTCATTCCATAAAATTATACTTCTTTTTTTCACAAGAATTAAGAACACATTAACATCTACCTGCATTATACTGTAGTTAACTCTTGTTTGAATGTGTGCTTTTTGTATTGTGTTCACTTGTTACCCAACAGCCATTACAAAAATATTATGGTAATGTAATTTTAGTTTGGAGGACTAAATTCATAATGTATTTGAATTCAAAATAGCTTAAAGTTGGGGGGGGGGGAAAGCAGTTATGCAATAGCTTAGTAACTCCATGCCTCCCATAAAAATCTGTCAATATGATTACATTTGATTAATCTTGAAAAATATTCATCAAATATTACTTTGTTGAAACTGATGGTAATCCATCGCTAATAAATTGAAGCTGTTTGTTAAACGAGTTGTTTGTGGTCCCGCTGCTCTTCTTCTCTCAGGCAACACTCCTCCTAAAGTGATCCTCCTGCCCCCGTCCAGTGCAGAGATCTCCTCTCTGAACACAGCGACACTGCTGTGTGTGGCCAGCGAGGGCTTGCCGTCAGACTGGAGCCTGAGCTGGAAGGTGGACGGCAGCAGCAGGGCTCAGGAGAGCAGCGCTGGGCTCCTGCAGAAGGACGCTCTGTACAGCTGGAGCAGCAGCCTGACTCTCTCTGAGCAGGAGTGGATGAAGAGCGTCTCAGTGAGCTGTGAGGCCACACGGAGCGGCCAGCCTGCAGTCACTGCACAACTGAGGAGAGATCAGTGTTCAGATCAGTAGATCCGCTCAGGCTCTCCTCTGGCTTCTGCTTCATCCTTCTGGCTGACGTGTCTCTTCTGCTTCTCTGAGTTCATTCACACAAGAGCATGCTATGATGTTTTGTTATAACTCAAATAAAATCAATAATACTGTGTCTGTCTTTGAGTCCTTTTGTGTTATTTGAGATAAAGACAATTGATAGTTAAAGACACTTTAAAAGTTTTTAATAGTTTTTGCCAAATGAAAGAAATCTACAATAAAGTCCCGGTTTCACAGACAGAGCTTAGAATAAGCCAGGATTAGGCATTAGTTCAATCAGGACATTTAAGTACCTATTTTAAACGTGCCTTAGAAAAAACATGTGCATCTTGAGACAAAACAATGGCTCTGACATATTTTAGGATTTGTCCATGAAAGTTGCTTCCAGTTAAAAGAGCTCAAACATGCATTTTAGTCTGGAACTAGTTTAAGCCTTGTCTGTGACACCAGGGGAAATATAAATATTAGTTGCTTACATGACAATTAGAAATGTTGCCTTCGCCGCTTACTGAAATAAGTAGTTGAAGTATTAAACAAGAAGTTTTAAAGAAGAAGGATTATTATTTATTAAAACTAAAACTGAAATAAAAATAAAGCTGTCTAGAATTTATTTTTAAACATAAATTTGAAGAAGACTGAAGCACATAATAAAAATTACTAATTTATATTAAACATAACTAAAATTTATATTATTTATAATAAGAAATATGAAAATAAAAGCTAATTCAAACAATTAACAACAAGAGTTTAATATAAAAGTATCCCTGGCTTGTAACCCATTTTACTTGTGCAAAAAATGGTTTACAAACTTGTTTCAACTAAAGAGTGATTTTTTGACCCACTGAAGTCAGATTTAAGTACAACTTTATATGTAATTTCATAATTCTGTAGCCTTTGAAGATATCAGAATGCTGTTTTATTGGGTAGGTGAGTGTCTAGTTGTGTGGCATGTGTGTGTGTGTGTGTGTGCACAGCTGCAGAGTCTCTCAGCTGTATCAGTGCAGTGTGACGGAGGTTTTTGTACGGCTCTTTATCACTGTGTGATTATTTTACCAGTGTGGTCGCTCTGACAGAAGTAATGTCCTGCATCTTCAGACTGGACTCCAGTGATGGTCAGAGTGAAGTCTGCTCCATGTCCACTCCCTGTGAATCTAGATGGAGCTCCAGTGAAGCGATGTGTGGCACCGTATACGAGTAGCTTAGGAGCTTCTCCAGATCTCCCGAAGTACCAAGCCATGTGGTCATTATTATGCACCGGCCTGTTGGCTTTGCAGTTTATTCTCACGTCTGTTCCTGGTTGGGCTGCTGTTATTGCCGGTGTCTGAGTGATGGTGACCTGTCCTCTGCACTCTAAAACAGTCAGATATACATGAGATACCAAAGTATGACACATGCCAGTTTATGCAATACAGATCTAGTCTAGTTATACAAACCCTGATAAAATGCTGCAAGTATCGAGATAAAAATGATGATGAGAGTCATTATTGTTCTGTAATGGTGAAGATATTGCTCCGAGTTAAACTCTTTCAAAGCACTCTTTAAAGGCGCTGAAGCATGTGCTGCTATATATGTAAATGTTTATGGTATGTAAAGCAGCATTTACTCTTTCAATTCTTGCACCTGGAAACAATTCAAACATCAACCATACTAACATAACTAAAAGTTTGCTAAGCGGTATTTCCTACTAAATCAAAGTGCTATAGAGAGATGCATGATGGCATGTTTTATTGGGTATATTTTCTTTTGGATTATTGCAGAAAATAAGCTCTGTGACCAACAAAGGTTTATAATTCTTGCGTGCAATAATCCACTCCTATTGGGTTTTAATTGAGAGAACCGCAATATTTCTTTAAAAATGCGTCAGTGATGTAAAATAATTTACAATAATTGTAAATACATAATTGTTCATACCGATTCACATTGAGATCCTATGTGAGAACATAGGCAATTAGTCAAAAAGTGAGGCAAAACTATTAGCAAAAGTCCAAATAAGCTCAAATAGAAACACAAGAAGCAGCTCCGATGCTTGCTGAAACCCTGAATAAAGCAGAAGAACATATTTTATTTGTCAAAAACATCAGTCAAAAGCCTTAATCCCAACAGAGCTAAAATGTCTTGAACAGTTACAGTGGTTTCAGTTGTAAATCTTTATTTCTTGTAAACAAAGCTCTTGGGGTTTGATCATGGTCACTGGAGACGCTATTCTGAGACTCGCGCACATGCAAATGAGTTTCAGGCCACACTTCTATAGTTTCACTAAGGGTTATATTTGATTCAGTGCTTATAAAGAATTCAGCTTTGCGCGGAGTACACACTTTTTTAAATATAACATATAAAAAAAAAAAAGAGCAAGTTGACGTTTTTAATATTTTGGGGTCTTATTCTTAAGAAACACAAAAAACAAAACAAAAAAAACGTTCAGTAAGGTTCAATAAACATCCTTCCATGTCTTTGGGCAAATTAAAATTTTAAATTATAATAACTTGTTACCACCCGGATGGACCTTGGATTATTGTCTTGGGACAGTGCTTTTAGACAGACGGGGACACCTCCTCCAGGAGTGTCCCATCCAGGTCCTGACCCGGCTCAACCCTGCTTAGCTTCAGTGGGCGACCAGGGTGGTGTGGCTGCTATTGATTATGATTACTGCAAGTGTGGTTATTCCACTATTGTGTGGTTGCATGGTCTCAGTAACACTGATGTCACTGAAGTTCATCAGATGGAGCTGAAGTTTCTGAGTTTGCAGTGAGTCGTGAAGATGTTCTTCCACACACACACACACACACACACACACAGGATGCAGCTGCTGTTTCACACTATACACATTTATCTATGTAAATGATGAGCTTTTGCTGCACTCTCTCTTATATACATTTAATACATATAATTTCTCTATAAATATATTGCTAAATTGAAGGGAAATTCTAAATTTGGGTGAATCTCGCAAACGATCCCCAAATCAAAGTGAATAATAATAAATTATATATTTTTTGCTAATATTGTGAAATATTATCAACATTTTAAGAGTGACCTCTGACCCGACACATGACATAGGATGTAGGAGTCGCGTAAGCTTAGCGGGTCGTTCAAGCTCAAACCGGTGGGCTATGTTTTGCTACGGTTTCCGGGTCGAACGACATGTTTCCTGGAAACGCCGTGCAACGGGGTTTGAGATACGTTTTATCTTGTTTGGTGGGTAACATGTATATAAACCACGCGGTGTTAAAGAGACAGCTCGCACAATGGGTCTGAGTAAAGCCGTTTACAAATGTGTCCGCTGCAGCTCGGTATACGCCACAATTGAAGATATTAGAAGACAGGATTGTCTTTTCATCCTGAACACCTCAAAATAACACCAAGAATGGCCTTCTCAGCTGCCATAGATGCAACTCTTGCGTCATCAGAACAAGGGTGTTCAACCCAGCCAGCACAGCCATGTGGGGCCCACATGGGTTTGACGTGGGCTATCTAACTGGGACCCAGACAGTTTTGCTCCCGGTTTCCATGTAGGCCCCACATGGGTTTGCCCAGATAAAATGAACACTGCTCAGTGTGCACACTACAGGCTGTTAAATGTAACACTGATCAGTGTTGGAGTTAATGAGATAATTAAGTGATTGAATATGATTGAGCATTATTGAAGACACCTAAAGCAGCATCACTGAAGGAGAAAATTGTAAGCCACCGTTATGGCGATCATTGTTTGCTTTAGTTGGGCTCTTGACTCTTATATTATTAACTTTAGATTTTGTTTGGCTGTTGTTTCTGACTTATAACTGCCAGATGAACAACAAAAAAAAAGTCATGTAATGGTGTTGGTTATATTATGACAGTCATGGTTTGAACATAATCATGCTGTGATCTGAAAAATGAAACTTATTGAGATGATCTGGTTTAACTTGTTAGCAACAGCTTTGTGATTCTACAGCAAATGATTATCAGTATTTTTTTATCCAAAATATTTCATAAACATTGTTCTGATCAAAACACTTTCAAATAAAATTATTTAGAAACACATCAATAATCAGTCTGTGAATCTCAACAATGGTGACAATAATAATGCATGTTGCAGTGGCTGCCACCAATCACAACACATTAATGGCTCCCATCATGCATTGCGGTATGAATAAATTATAATCTGAATTGTCTATGTAATTTACTTTTCCTAGTTGAATATTCTGCTCGTCACCATTGTTGAGATGCATTGACTGAATCTTGACGTCTGTGTGTGCCTAAAAGAAAGATTTTTTTTAAATAACTTTTAAGAAATCCTTTATATTATATCTAAAATTTTGGAAATTTATGCAGAATCACAGTTACGCTATAACCAACAGCATAAATCACTAAACATAAGGTTCAAACGATGACTGTCATAATATAACCAACACCATTACATGACTTTTTTTTTTTTTTGTTCATCTGGCAGTTATAAGTCAGAAACAACAGCCAAACAAAATCTAAAGTTAATAATATAAGGGTCAAGAGCCCAACTAAAGCAAACAATGATCGCCATAACGGTGGCTTACAATTTTCTCCTTCAGTGATTCTGCTTTAGGTGTCTTCAATAATGCTCAATCATATTCAATCACTTAATTATCTCATTAACTCCAACACTGATCAGTGTTACATTTAACAGCCTGTAGTGTGCACACTGAGCAGTGTTCATTTTATCTGGGCAAACCCATGTGGGGCCTACATGGAAACCGGGAGCAAAACTGTCTGGGTCCCAGTTAGATAGCCCACGTCAAACCCATGTGGGCCCCACATGGCTGTGCTGGCTGGGAACGCACCACCGTTTTCGCCTAAAAAACATTTTGCAACTTTTTGTCTGAAGGCAGGCCAGGTGAGAGGCTCACACATTTCAAATAACAAACTCAAGTTTTTCGGTGTTTTGTTTTGCTCTATCCTGTGCGCTTCAGCGTTCATCAACACGTCATGCGTCGGGTCAGAGGTCACTCATTCGCCGGTACTAGACTCGCATATGGCTGTTACAGGAAGCCAGTGATTATAGTTTATAAAGTTATAAAAATATAGATATTTTTCTTACAAAAAACGCATTGCTTCGCTTCAGAAGACCTTTATTAACCCCCTGGAGCCGGATGGATTTCTTTTATGATGGATGGATGCGCTTTTTCTGGCTTAAAACTCTTGAGCCCCATTCACTCCTATTATAAAGCTTGGAAGAGCCAGGATATTTTTTAATATAACTCCAAATGTGTTTGGCTGAGAGAAGAAAGTCACATACAGTGTGAGTGTGAGTGAATTATCGGATCATTTTAATTTTTGGGTGAACTAAGAAAGTTTTTTTAAGATAATTTTCCGATTGCATTTGGCAAACCTCGCTGGAAAAATATTTTTTTAAAATAAACCCACCTCAGCCCATGTCACGTATTACAAGTAGTTGTGTAGGTAAGCCAGCCAAACAAAGTCGATAGATGCGATAGAATTTATTAACAATTAAACTAACTCAAAATACAGGAATAAACAGAGGATAAACCATAACAGCACTAAGCGCAAACGTAAACAAGAAGTGAAACACAGGCCTATAAATACTAAAAGCAAACAAAAGCTAGTTTGATAAACACAGGTGAAGCAAACAAGGGAACTAATGAGTAACCATAGTAACAAACAAGAGGGTAATTAGTAATCTAGGAGACAAATAAGAACAAAGGCAAACATGAACTAAGCAGACAGAGAGATAACAAAACCACAAAGATACAGAACAAAAGAGTGTTAATATGAAACCCATCCTGTGAAAACCGTTTTGAAATCGGACATTGCATTACCATGGCAACGGTTCTTCAAATCCTTTTAGGGCTCCACACCCACTCCCCAGTGGGTGTGTCATGTTTCAAATTACAACATTTATTTCAAATATTTTATAATCAAATACAATTATAACCTTGAAAAAGCACATATTGTTGGAAAGATCTGAGACTCAATGTTCCATATTTGGTGACTGTTTTGTGATAGAAGGGATATTATGACAGAAATGTGTTAATTTGTTACAGAAGAACGCATCAATGGAATGTGTGTGTCACCTGGTGGCTATTTTTGGTACAGCGCCTAAACAAAATCTCACAGGAAGTTACATTTTTGACATATCATATTCAATTTCTGATATGGCTTTGATATTATAGCAACTTTAGGGTAAAATTATTTTATAAAATATTCTTACTGCACAGTACATTTGTTAATACAGTTAACGTAAACTTAAATAACTGTATTACACTTTCATTTTTCGAAGTGCTTCTA
This sequence comes from Rhinichthys osculus, assembly GCA_029959095.1. NCBI lineage: Eukaryota > Metazoa > Chordata > Actinopteri > Cypriniformes > Leuciscidae > Rhinichthys > Rhinichthys osculus. The sequence goes on along the minus strand of JARWKJ010000002.1, from coordinate 11,378,730 downwards.
ATAAACTTTGTGTCTTCTTTAAAAGAGACCAATAGGGTTTGAATTCCAACGCATTTATGAATTGCAACCATTTAAGTTTAGATACATTTTCACATCTAATGGGGTGTGACAGTTAAGGGGTTAATCTGAAGCTATTCATAAATTGGGCATTGAATGTTATGTCAATAAAGTTGTTCTAAAGTTTGAAATGCAATGATTGTTTTGTGGGCCTTTAATTTCAGCAGTAAAACCAAAGGGACAAAACCATGAATTAAGGTAAGATTTATTAAGTCACAGCTGCTCAACTTTTCATACATCGGGCATAATGATTTTGGATTCATTCAATCTGCTACATTGTTGTTTTTATGTTATAGACCGGGATTAAGCTTCTTGATAATGTTGGTCTATAGGATCAATATACCAAAACCAAATCTGAATCTTAACTAATAGTGAAAGTCGATAAGACACCAGATCAGGTTTCTTGTATTTTTCAAACTTTATATATCATTCTTGGATTAAATTAAAGCATTTATCGTAGAATTACTTTTTTTCTGTGAAAAATATTTTGAATCAATATTTCATGTTTATGTATATATTGTGTCCCACATGTGGTGTACATATTACTTTTTTTAAGATCAATTCTATGTCTGTATGAATGTTCATAAGAAGTGCAATTCTTGAGAAGTTCTTAAATGTCTAAAGAATACATTGACAGGCTTTGTATGTTTTATATGATTGCATATGACAGATGTTGCTGGAGAAAAAAAAACAGTCCATCTTTGTGAATTGCCTCTATAAAAAATACACATATAGCACAGATGGTTTTCTTATGTAAAAATGAAACAAATATAAATCATATCAGAACTTTTGCACCTTTAATATAAAAACTACAAACAATGCCACTGAAAACCAAAGTGACACATTGCAAAAAAAAAAAAAAAAAACTAACCGCATAAGTGTGCTCACTCTTTTATAATGTTTCTGTGTTCAGAATAAACTACTCAACAAGCTCATGTGAAATAATACACACGTCTTCACCTGAAGTGATTCACTCCAAATAAATCTCAGCTGTTGTAAGATGTCCCTGACACTGTGCTAGTTGTTCTACAAGAGCCACGGGCCCCAGAGAGCTCACAGAGGATCACCGGGGTCTCGTTGCTGAAAGCAGGATCTGTGCTGAACGCTTCTGAAACACTCACGCTTTACAACTAACTGTGTTGATGCTTCCAAGCTTTTCACACAGTGCTCGACTTCTCCATCTGGTGTCAATAACAACTCCTACACCAACTTGTGTCATTCAGTGTTTATATCGGGAGGGCATAATAATGAATGTTTTTTGAGCATCAAATCCACAAATTAGTATGATTTCTGAAGGATCATGTGACACTGAAGACTGGAGTAATGATGCTGAAAATACAGCTTTGATCACAGGAATAAATTACACTTTACTATATTAAAATAAAATAAAATAAAAAGACAGTTATATTGATGTCATAATATTAGACAATATTACTGTTTTTTGTTGTTGTATTTTTAATCAAATAGGCTAAATGCAGCCTTGGTTTAAAAAAAAATAAAAAAAACATTAAAAATCTTTATTACCTTATTTAACAAATGTCATCAGTCCACATTTTATTGTATATGAATAAATCACAAACATCAACAGAACACTATTTCGTATATGGTTTGTTTATTTATTTTACTTGGGATTCCTGCACTTTGGGATCTATCCCACTCAGTGACATCAGCGTCATGAACACATGTGATTGAGAACACTTTACAATAGGCCTATGGTAATATTAACACAAACGTGCTTGGGAGGCTGTGTAAGAATTTTTTAGCTTAGGGATTCCACACTGTCCAAATGGCAATTTATCTTTCATTTTGAAAACTGATTTAGGCTATTCATTGAGATTTTTGCTTAGCCCTTAATAAACACTGATTTTATTATGTCACTTTTAAGTGGCACCCCTATAGTTCAGTGCGGAGAACTACAGAGAGCACACAGATCAACGTCATGTCATCACGTCCAGGGGAGGAACTCACGCAGCCGAACTCTGTCAACAGTGAAACCGAAAGCGTTCATGTCGGATGACCAGACTCCATTTCGGCTAAATCAAAATCTAACAATCTCTTCACGTGTGACGGTAAGTTCATTAAAAAGTTTCACAGTTATAATATTAATGAGTAATATCAATTGTTTAGACGCCTTTTGCGGCTAAACAATTTAAACACCTAAAACGTGTTCGCTTCGCTTCTCTCCTGACAGCGACTATCACGGCAGACACTATAATGGCGGCACACCAGATGAGAAGCGCAGGGCGTTTAAGACAAACTCACAGATAGGCTATACAGCACACGACTACGACTCTACTCATGTAACGTTAGTCCAAAAAAAGTAGGCAAATATAATCCTATAGGGAAAAGTTAGTGGTAAACGAGTTTAATCTAAAACGAAAGCAAAAACAAACTTAGGCCTATTAGCCTAACGTTACTGAAAATGTCTGTACACACTCATCCGTATCAAGGTGACGTCGGTATATAAATTAATAACGATTTGGGCCAGATTTAGTATTTTAATGGCAAATGAGTGGCGTCTCAAGCAGTGGCGTATCCAGGACAAAGCTAGTGTGGGGTGGCCATGGCATAGCAAAGTTTAATGCGTATATGTACGCAGCCGACCATGGTTCGAATCCCGGTCCTAGTTTGCTGCATGTCACATCCTCTCTCTCTCCTATGATTTCCTGTCTCATAACTGTCAAATAAAGATGACTATCCTGTTAAAAACAGTCCACCTATCACAATCCTCAAGTATCTCTGGTTATTTTAACATGTCTATTTTTTATCAGTAATTATGGGCAGGATAGGGAAAACATTTTCTAAGAGCTATTTTCTTGTAGTGGATTAACTTGTCTCTTCACAAGTTAGATTAGAGTAGCAAAATTAAACTGCTCTTAACTCATCCTATTAGGGCTGGGCGATATATCGCACGATATTGTTATGCGCATCTAATCAGTAAAGCCGGTTCCTTGATTAGTTGTAAATCGCCTTCACCTGCTTTCAGATGGAGCGGCATTTACTACAAAGAGCCGTAGTTAACTGACAAGCTGAGCCAAATCGCACTAATATCGCGGACGTATCGACAGCGATATTTAATGCGATATGGCTCAGCTTGTCAGTTAACTACAGCTCTTTACACAGCAAAAACTCCAGTGTTAAATGAACACACCTGGGAGTGTATATGAGTCCACACTCAAGAGTGTTAAAGTTAATGAGATATTTAAGTGATTAATTGAGTGATGATTGAGCATTATTGAAGACACCTAAAGCAGAATCACTGAAGAAGAAAACCGGAATTTCAGGTCACCATCATGGAGATGAGTGTTTGCTTTAGTTGGGCTCTTGACCCTTATATTATTAACTTTAGATTTTGTTTGGCTGTTGTATCCGAGTCATGCCTGCCAGATGAACAAAGAAAAACAATGATCTAATGGTATTGATTATATTATGACATTCATCATTTGAGCTAATTGTTTGTGATTAATGCTGTTGGTTACAGCATAACTGAGATTCTGCATAAATATCCAGAATTTGTGATATAATATAAAAGGATTTCTTAAAAGTTGTAAAAAAAAAAAAAACTTTGTTTTAGGCAGACACAGATATCAAGATTCAGTCAATGCATCTCAACAATGGTGATGAACAGAATATTCAATTAGGAAAAGTAAATTACATAGACAATTCAGATCATAATTTATTCATACCGCAATGCATGATGGGAGCCATTAATGAGTTGTGATTGGTGGCAACAAGGATTATTATTGTCACCACGGTTGAGATTCACAGGCTGATTATTGATGTCTGCGTTTCTAAATAAATGCATTTGAAAGTGATTTGATCAGAACAATTTTTGTTAAATGGTTTGGATTATAAGAAACATACAATTATCGTATGCTGTAGAACCACTAAATTGTTGCTATCAAATTAAACAAGATCATCTGAATGAGTTTCATTTTTCAGATCACCGCATGATTATGTCAAAACATAACCAACACTATCAGATCACACTTGTTTTTGTTCATTTGACTGTTATACATCAATAACAGCAGACAAAAAAATATATAAAATCAAAGTATAAGGATCAAGAGCCCAACTAAAGCAAACACTGATCGCCATAACGGTGGCTTACAATTTTAGATTTTCTCCTTCAGTGATTCTGCTTGTTAACATCAGGTGTCTTAAATAATGCTCAATGATCACTAAATTAATCACTTGATTATGTCATTAACTTTAACACTCATATCTGCATCATATCTTCCATCTGAAAGCAGGTGAAGGTGATTAACTACTAATCAAAGAACCGGCTTTACTGAAGAGACGCGCATAACAATATCTTGCGATATATCGCCCAGCCCTACATCCTATAGAATAATATGCATCAGTCATAAGCTCATCATCTGTGTCACCTGTATTGTTACCTGAGTTTGCTTTACTAATTGAGGCACCATCTTGTGGTTACATAAAAACACAGAAATCCAACAGGACAAACCAAAATGCTTAAAGATAAGACCTTATTAAAAAGTGTATCTGTAAAAGCAAAAGAAAAACTAAGCTTGTAAGAAAAAACATAAATATTTGTTATTCTTTACATGCTTAGTATATGTTATTATTTAGCTTAGATATAATTTGTTAGAGATACTGGAATTTGAATTTCTTAGTTTGTTCTTTGCCAGGTGTGTTTTTATTTAACCACAAGAGGGGACTTAAACTAGTAAAGCAAACATGGGTAACAATACAGGTAACACAGAGGATGGCCTGACGACTGAATAATATCATTAGGATGCCTTGTGATGTATGAAAATGTGCAAAAAGTGGTTTTCAACTAAGACAGTATTCATATCCAAGGCCCCGATGAAGGTATAAATTTAAACATTGGCTTTGATTCAGCACACATTAATAAGTTAGGCTAATTTAAGTGAAGATGAGCTAATTGATACAAACAAAAACAGCCCTTAAATAACAGAGCAAATAAGTCACAGCTTGTTCTTGTGTTATAACTTAAATCTAGACTGTCACACTATATTTCACACACGGGTTGGCCAAAAATATAACATTAGCTCTATTGAACACACACATCTGCAAAAAACACCCTCAAGTCTTCAGTCCAGAAAATAGCATTCCATGGCGGTGTAACGAGTGGAAATAAGGTGTGGCCCCTTTAAGAGCTGCGCGCGCGCCCTCTTCAACTGCCTGCACTCTTAACTTGGTTTGCAGGCTGCTAAGCTAGCTAGTACAGTGTAGTTCGACTTTTTCAGTTTTCCTACACATTCAGAGGGAACTACCGGTACTAGATAACTAAACATTAAATTACCATACCTCTCCAGTCCCTCCAGGATTTCACGATTTTTGTGTGTGATTTTTGCGATCAAAATGACTGATTTTGTGGTGGTAATTTCCAGAAATTTGTGAAAAAATTTGCGATTTTTATATTTTATAATTAGGACATCACATTTACCATAATAGTATTATGTCAGATGCACAATAGTCATACATGACACAAATCACAAACAAAATGCATAAAGCTTGTTTATTTGGTCTAATCAAAATCTTTTTTTAAAATTGTGCTGTAGTCTATTGTTGTTGCTTGATTAACATTAACAACAGCAGGTAAATTAGGTTACTGTCACTTTAAGACCTACTACAGTAATGACAAACGTCCCAATCAGTTATTACTGATTGTTTTACGTAAATACTTGCCAAGATTAATATTTTGAAGTAATTGTAGCTATGTGTATTTGTTCAAGCGCTATAAAGAGAATTCAATATTCTAACTAGGCCGACAGGCGGTGACACGCAGTCAGTCAGTTAGTCACACACACACACACACACACACACACACACACACACACACACACACACACACACACACACACACACACACACACACACACACACACACACACACACACACACACACACACACACTTGCAGTCAGAGACAGACTGTCACTCGACTGGCTGAAATTAGTTCTCTTTCACGGTATGCTGCGCTTTTAAGAATTCTTTTTAGTACCATCGAGCATATCATACTTTTTGTTATCTCATTCAATCATGTTAAATGCGTTAATAAGTTTGCCGTATCCCAATGAAAACCTGGGCGCTTATGTGAGAGGGCAGGAGAGACGCATTTCGCCATGTTTCTGACAGACCGCTCACAGACATCACGCGTGCGCAACATCTGTATCCACGTAAAAATGTATTGAAACTTTAACTAGATATATTTCAATTGGGTGATTAGAATTTAATGTTTTGTGAGGTCATTTTTTGAATTTTTGTGATTATTTTGCGGTTAAATTAGGAATTATGCAGGATCGCAAAAAAAACGACATTTTGTTGATTTTGCGTTGTATTCAGCGATCGCAGAATCGCAAAAAACTGGAGGGACTGCCTCTCAATCTACAGATTCCAGCGTTTTTATCGTTGTTGTATTGTTGCTGTTGTAACTGTGACCGACCGTCCTCCCAACATGGCACGCAGCAGCAGCCAGCGCGCTCATCTCATGGGTCACCTGACCTGCATGGCCAAACGTCCGCTGAGCAGAAATCAGCTCTCACAGCCTCAGTACGACCATTACGGTGTTATTTAAAAATGTAAAACTGGCCCTAAATCAGTTGATCAGCTGTGATCATTGATTGACAGCATTTCTCTTGTTTCTTGTGTTGACGAACTTGACCAACTTCGTGCCCCACCCCCCCCCCACCCTCATCGAAGTCTCCCAACAAATCAGCCTGGTAGGCTTGCAGCAGAGACATGGTATGTAGACATGCTGCAGCCTGACCAGCTGTTGAATACAGCGTCTCTTCCACCTTAGGAATCACCCCATAACTGTGCTCTTTGTAGCCTAATACCGAAGAACAGTGTTTCACTCGGGGCAGAAGAAACCGCAGTGCATGCTTCCAAACCTTGAGAAAAGGCACTGGATCTAGCAGGTGAGGGCAGGCCCATCTCTAACCCCTCCGCTAAATCCATTTGCGATCCTCATGGCCTAAATCGCCACTGTGCTCGGCAGCAATGAGAAAGCTGGTTGTTCTGTTATCTAAAAAGATAAATAAACTACATAAATCAATGTATATATACAAATTCAGAAAACAAGCAAGAATTTTTGAAAAAACAAGTAAAAAATGTAGTTTGAGAATTGAAGTTGAAGTTGGTCTGCAGTATCATTTAGGATGTGGATAATAATTCAACTTCATAATAATAAAATGCTTTGGTAAAGCACAAATGAGATCCGCCACACCACTAGTCAAATATCCTAAAGGAATGCTCTAAGAAATTAATATTATAAAATAGATAGTTCTGGTCCTTGGTTATGATGGGCTGAGCTGTGTACAAAGAATTGTAAAATATTCTATAAACACACACCTGTGAGCTCATTATCCCAGTGTTATTGCGCCGACAGTGGGTGTTCCTGCATCTGTGTTTTGTGTCATCAGAAAAACGTCCCTTAACTGGCCTAAAATCACTGGAAACCACAGCTTCTTGGTCCCCAAAACACACAGCGCCGGCACCGCAGGGTGTCTGGCCACTTCGGTCACTGTGCACCCTCACTTCTGGTCACCAGCTAGAACTGAAACTTAATTGTGTCAATATTCAGTGTATGTTCTGTGTTTCCACATACAGGCCTGAAACAATGTCTCTTATCTAGGAAGAAGAGAAGTAGAAGTCTGCCTGTAAAATGAGTGTGTGTGAGGAGAAAGAGGAGGAGGCGTCTGTTCACATTCAGAGAGCAGCATCTCCAGTATCCAGCTGTGTGTCCATGAAGAGTAACATCTCCATGCCTCTGCCCCCCGATCTCAGTGATGGACCATCTTCAGGATTCAGCTGTGTGTCCATGAAGAGTAACATCTCCATGCCTCTGCCCCCTGATCTCAGTGATGGACCATCTCCAGTATCCAGCTGTGTGTCCATGAAGAGTGACATCTCCATGCCTCTGCCCCCTAATCTCAGTAATGGACCATCTCCAGGATTCAGCTGTGTGTCCATGAAGAGTAACATCTCCATGCCTCTGCCCCCTAATCTCAGTAATGGACCATCTCCAGGATTCAGCTGTGTGTCCATGAAGAGTAACATCTCCATGCCTCTGCCCCCTAATCTCAGTAATGGACCATCTCCAGGATTCAGCTGTGTGTCCATGAAGAGTAACATCTCCATGCCTCTGCCCCCTGATCTCAGTGAAGGACCTGCTGGAACCTCTGGCTCTGTGTGAGTATCATGATGTCTTTTAACATAATTCACTCACTGATGTTCTTTTCTCTGAATATTAATATGTTAATAATAGGGCTGTCAAGTGATCAGATTAATTAATCACAAATCCAACTTGGCTGAGAAATGACCCCAAAAAGATTAAAGTATTTTAAAAACAGGTGACAAGCAATGGCACACCGCGTGTGACACCCTGATGAATGCTCATTAGCCGCAACGGGTTGGTGTGCCGTTGCTTGTCATCTGTTTGTAAAATACCCATAAAACCATAAAAGAATAAAGGCTTTTTATATTTTTTTGAAAACAATTTATTTAAGTGACTTGGATTGTTTTTTATGAGATAAGAAAATAAGTTAAAATACAGCAGATAAAAACAAAGGAAAACATGTTGAGGCTGTTAAGAGAACTGAACAGCTTTAATGGCAGTGAATGGCTGTTTCTGTTTTGAAGTCCATAAAAGTGCATCTATCCATCATAAAAGTGCTCCACATAGCTCCGGGGGGGTCAATAAAGCCCTTCTGAAGCGAAACCACGAGTCTTCTATGATGGATAGATGCACTTTTATGGACTTCAAAACAGAAACGGCCATTCACTGCTATTATAAAGCTTGGAAGAGCCAGGACATTTTTTTATATAACACAGATTGTATTCGTCTGGAAGAAGAATGTCATTTACTCCTAGGATGACTTGAGAGTGAGTAAATCATAGGCTGATTTTCATTTTTGGGTGAACTATCCCTTTAAAGTGGGAAGGAGTGAGGGATGAACTCAGTGTACAGTCGAGTTTACAGACAACATGTGTGGGTTAATACTTTTAGTAATGCTAATCCTTCAATGGAATGCAAGAAGCCTGATCGCAATTAATAATTGTCCCGATAGAGAAAACCAGGTTGGAGTGGGATAAATGCCACTGAACATTTGACGTAAACATTGCTTGTAAACTATTGGATAAATCTAAAAGGACATGAAGATCGTCATCCAACTGAAAGAACACTGCAAGATAACTGTGAAAGGGAGAGAGCACAGAGGTTAAGGTTTGGGTGGATAGGAGATACGGCAGCTAGAGACTTGGGAGTGTGTGAACAGGAATTCTGCCAAACTGTAATATGGCCTGACAAACCTGTCAAGTCAAAACAGCAAACAACAGTGCAGATTTGGTAGCTGAATTTTATAGATGTATAGACTATAAATATAAAGATTATGTTCAGATTTATACAGATGGATCAAAGGCTCCAGAAACAGGAAGGACTTTATCTGCAATTGCCATTTTTAATCAAAGAGGCGAGGTAAGCAGACGAATCACAAATGATCTGAGTGTGTATGCGGTTGACTAATGCGCTAATATGATTGGGGAAAATAAAATTAAAAAAAGCTTTAATTGGAGCTGATTCAGTGTCAGCTCTGTACAGTTTCATTATTGGTATGTCCAATTGTTATCAGGAGTTACTGTATACAATATTGACAATATACACACACAAAAAAATCAGGCAAAAATGCTATGAGATTCAACTGATTTGGATTGCTGCTAATATTGGCATTGTGGGTAATGAGAGAGTAGACAAATTAGCCAAACAAGCTGTTAAAAAAGAGAACATTGAAACACATTAAGTTGTCAAAGTCTCAAAGGAAAGAGTATAGTTTGAAAAGAAGCCATTAGAGAATGGCAACATCAGTGGGACGGAGACTAAAGAGAGACATTGGTATTCAAAATAAAGCTGGTGCTCTGAAGAATAGGCGAGGGAATAGAAAAGAAGAAATAGTTATGACCAGATTAAGGATAGGTCACAATAATTTAAATGGCACGCTATACACAATAAGTAAGCACCCAACTGGTATTTGTGGCTGTTGTCAAGTTACAGAATCTATAGAGTATGTGCTTATGAGTTGCAGACAATATGAAGAACAGAGGAAAAGATGATGGAAGAATTAGGAAAAGTTGGAATAACAGGGACAGGAATGAAGGAAATGCTAGAAAGTGGTGAGAATGAACAAAGCAGAAAAAGCATTTGCAGTTTTTTAACTACACTCTAAAAAATGCAGGTTTGAAGAACCAAATTTGGGTCAAATATGGACAAACCCAACTGTTGGGTTAAACATATTCATTAAAATTTTAACCCAACGTCTGGGTTTGTCCATATTTGACCCAAATAAGGGTTGAAACAAAACAGCATTTTTTTTTCAGAGTGTCAGAAAGGAATGATGAAAATAATTCTATGTAATTGACAAAACACTTTTATATAAAAAAACTTTATCTGACAGTAGGTGGCGGCTAGCCTGGCATGCCAGACCTACATCAAGATGTTAGGTATGGGAACTCATCATTGACAGGGCTCAATCTGATGGGCGGGATAAACGGTTGTCTTTCAAATTCTCTCAGCACGCAATTGGATAGCGCTACAACCAATCAGAGCAACGAAGAAGGGGACGTAGTCAGCGGAGCAAGTTGATATATTAAACTTTTACCGTATCCAGTCCATAGCTGTCAACATTGAACATTGAAAATAAGGGAGATTTCCAGGAATCCATCCCCAAAATAAGGGATTTTTTTTTGTTTTTTACACGACCCACAAACTTTAAAAATAAAACACTAATCATTAAAAGTCTAAAGACTTTATAGACGGTGGGCCGAGGGGGGATTTCGTGTTTTCAGACGATCTCTGGGGATGGATAACCCAGTTTTTTATATATAACCACTACACTTTTCAACAAAGCAAATAAAAATTGTTGCCACTCACATACTTTGCACATTACTATAATATCGGTAACTTTGTCCAGGTTATTTTCCCGGCGAATAGAGCAGGCGGCTACGTGTTGGGTCCGACATGCGTGACGTATTTGTTGCCTTCATCCAATAGCGTGCGTGGGAAAGTGTCGGTGTTGGTGACGCGTTTGTCAACACACGGGCGCGCTGATATGAAGTTGCTGTCTGACCTACAGTCTATGCTCTGTGCACATCTTTTCGAGAAGTGATTTTAGCCCAGGAAAGATTGAACTTGTTAACTAATTTTGCCCACTTATGCTACGTATTCAGTTTGACACAAAATGTGAATGTAGAGGTAACGTTATGCATTGTCACTGTTTTTATTTTATGTAACCATCTTTTTTCATACGATGTCCTGTCATTTCGTTGTAATCTTTAATAAATATACCGTTCTGATTTCACACATTTAATCCATGGTATTGCTTGGAAACACAACATCATGAAAACCATAGACATCTACAGCAGGATACAACGTTAAAATAGCCTAAATATAAAGTTATGAAACTTTACTTTGCCCTCAGCCAGAACGATTTGCCAAGGAACAAATTATAGATTAATGAGACCAAAGATTACCTGTTAGATATACACAAGTCGAATTATATATCATGTTTAACCACTAGACATCAGGGCCAGCGGCAAACGTCAGAAGCACTATAGCCGAGGTAAGGCTGTTCCAGGTGGGGTACATGAGCGCCCGGATCTCTCACTCCAAAAACGTCAGATACATTTTTTAAATAGGCTCTATCTTTACGAATAAACCATAGATTTGAGCTTTAGACAACTACATTGTCGACTGAAAAACTATTAAAACTACATTTCGTGACACAATAACAGTAGTATTTTGAAATTTCTAATTATATAATGGCCAAATACAACCAGAAACAAATTTTCAGTCTTGCTTGTGAAAAGTAATTGCTCGAGACCTGTTTTCAATTGTGTGGCGATTTGTACAGCCCCAAGCAGCACACGAAACACATTTTTCTCAATTCCCGGTATGAAATCTATGGGAAAGTTGCCCTCCGCAATATGGCCGCACCGTTGACGTACGCTCCAGCGGGCAATTGGGCGTCTATGTATTGATTATGTCTATGATAAAAACGCACATTTCTCTTTTTCCCGCACATTTTTACTATGGATGAAATCGCAAAAACATGAAGTGCTGCATGCATATATGTGAGGGAAATAGACCCACCATTCCCTTCACAGACATAAGTTGGGAGAAATTTATTAAATCTGTGTTTCTGTGGAAAGACCTTGAATGCAGAGAAAGTATTATAGCAGAAGAGGCAGTACAGGCATACAAATTACAAAGCCAGGAACCTACAAACCAGTTAGTCAAACCAGCTAACATTGGCTACCACAGGGAGTGCTACAGCCATTTCACAAATATCACGAAGATAGAACGAGCACAAAGGAGAAGAGAGAAGGCAGTATTAGTTGAAGAAACTGCAAATGAAGGTTGGTATTATATTGTACAGACAGGAGGTGCAGTAAAAGACATACAGTGCAGTATTATATTGTATAGACAGGTGGCGCAGTATATTACAGTGCAGTATTATATTGTATAGATAGGTGGCGCAGTATAAGACATTCGGTACAGTAGTATACATTTAAGAAAGTAGTATGTTTTACAGTAATATTAATTAAATATAAATGTGCAATGTATTAGCAGTAGCCTTATAAGAGTGTAATAGATATGGATTTCCAGTACGATCAAACACATACAGTTATGTGCAGTGTAATAGCAGAAGGAGTCTTGAGTGCATGCCAGACATTCCTCCTCCTGTAAATCATGGCTGGAAGATGGTAGGGGATTTCTACGGAGTGGACTGGATGACACTTCCGCCAGCTCCAGAGGCCATTCTGGAACTTGTGCACTGCTCATGTAAAAAAACTAATTGTGTTAAGGGTAGATGCACATGTAAACTGCATGAGCTGCCATGTACAAACCTCTGTCAGTGTGTAAACTGTGACAATAAGTCACTTGAAGATGACTAGGGCACATGTGGTTATGTAAATGCACATGTGGGGAGGGGTGTGTGTGTGTGTGTGTGTTGGCTACTCCAGCAGAAGTAAATCTGTACGATGTTTATGTACATTATAACTCTGCTCTGTTTGATAGCATATGTTCTTTGATAGTCTAATCTTATTTCTATTACATGCCGTTCTTCTTGAGCTCTTAGCTCTCTGGTTATAATATTGGCTGCTTGCTGACCCTTTAATGTTATGTCAGATATAACTGATAATTAAATATGTTTTATATATCAAGAGGTTCATGTTTACCTTGAGTTTTTGGCGAACGTTTGCAAAACAGTCTGAGGTAATTATCCGGGGGCATACAGTGGAGCTGTAGCCTATGTGAGTTGGACGAAGTGTTACCGTTAGAATTAAGTACTTAAAACTTTACACCAAATCAAATATGTAATCGCATGATGCTAGCTACTGCTAGTTAGCCAGCTGAAACTACCCTACTTAAAAAGACACTAACGAGACGCTTACATCCATTTCAATTCCAAAATCTAAACCAAGCTAATCTCATGCATACGATCGCAAGAGATCGTATGCAGGAGATTAGCTTGGTTTAGATTTTGGAATTAAAATGAAGGATGCATTAATCTACTAGTAATGTTGTAGTTTTGGTTCAGAGCTGTGACCTAACGTTAGACATGCTAGCTACTATGTCAGTTAGCCAGCTGAAACTACCCTACTTAAAACGACACTAACGAGACGCTTACATACGTTTGAACAACACAGTGTACAAAACAAACATTTGTCATAGATATCATATTCTAATTAAATGAATACTTACAATCACAAAAACAATGTCCTTGGCGATTGTCACTGTGCTGCCGCCGCAGATGCTGTTCGTGTCTGACAGCTGAATCATCCGCGTAACAACTGTTCTAAATAAGCTACATCTGATTGGTTAATAATAATCCTATGTCAGTATCTTGCCACGCTATTGGCTCGACTGATATAGTAGGCAACCGCGTTTGCCTGCATATTTACGGTCGTGCATTATGATTTCGGGGGAAAATATGCAACAAATGGGAGTGGCAACACTTTTCATAGCGTTGAGGATAAAACAACCGTCCCAACTTTACAAATTCAGGTTCTCCCTCCATGGGGATCATTCATTTCGAAAAGTAAAGCAGATACGGGGCCTCGGCCCACCGTCTATTATAACTAGCCTATGTGTGAGAGAGAAAGAGACAGTATGTGTGTGTGTGTGTGTGTGTGTGTGTGTGTGTGTGTGTGTGTGTGTGTGTGTGTGAGAGAGAAAGAGTCATTAAAACATTTTTTGTCATTAAAATAATAATATCATAGAGAATGTTTAAATACTAATATCAGCTTACGAGGGAAACGGAGGCGGAGTAGTGGTGCTTCGGAGTGCTGGAGATGATTCGGAGGTCCTTTACCGATCAGAGCGCGCGCTGACACGGAGTAAATAAAGCCTTTATACTCGACGCGTCCGCACGAGTGCGGCAAAAATGACAAGTTGATCGTTTCGCCACAGCTTTTTTGTAACAGCGCGCGCGGCGCCGCATCCGAGGATGAATGACTTCAAACCGAATATGTCCGAGCTTGCTCTGACCGTCGCAACTCTGCCGTCATTGTGTTAAGCCCGCCCACCAACTCTATACACGATGTGATTGGCCTGACCAGTTTTTGGTTTTTCCAGCTAAAACGTCTATGGAGAGTTGCTAGACCACACTGGCAGCGAAATGATTTTTGCTGCCGCTAGGGTGCGTCTAGATTTCTAGGCTAGGTGGCGGCAAGTCACTGTCTTAATGAGTGAGTCATCTAGTTATGAATGGCTCACTGAATCATTGGCCGTTTCTCAATACCAAGTACACAAATTTCAGACTTGAGTCTTTGGTAGTTCGGACTTGACAAGTTCGACTCAGGAGAACGAACTCCCGAGGACGCAAGTCCGAAAATCCTGCAAATGGAACAGCGGCGTTCCTGATAGCATCACTCAGCTCGCTCTGCTACCCCGGTTATCTCTTTATGTATATTTAGGCTACAATAAAACTAAATATGTTATAAAACACCACTCTGCCTCTCTTCATTTTCAATAAAAAAAAATCTTAAACATATTAATGGCCACACAAATGTGGTTCAGGCAACGCAATTGATTATCTTCACTGCATACATTTATAACAACACTAAAAATAAAACACAACCCTATTTGTTTTTTATTTTAAAAATATGATACATAAAAAAACATTATAATATTGATCATTAAAACTGACATTTAGCAAAAACAGACAAGGTTGTGTCATTTTATTTTATTATATATGTACTTATAGTGAAGAGAATGTAGGCAACATGTATAATAAAATAAATGTATAACATATTTTATGTTTTAAATATATAAAATAAAATGTCACAACCCTTTTTGTTAAATGTCAATTTTAATGATCAATAATAGCCATTATAAAAGTATAATAGCCTAAAAGGTATAAGAAGCTAAAAAAGAAGAAATAAAGCAAACGATTCAGTCAAACATAAGTCAGCTCTCTATAGGCTACAACGTTAAAGTTAAAGTTAAATAGACCAAATATATGAAGTTATGAAACTAAAGTTATGGGAGATAGTGTTGTTTCACCATGTTTACATTTTGAGAGTTTCACTTGTGCTGAAAGTTCATGCTATGTATGCGCCCTGCTTTACCCAGATAATCACCTTGTGAACTCACTAGTAACAGCCTCACAGATCGTCCAGGCAGACGCGGATGACAGTAATCTGTGTCTGCTTCATTAAATTAACATGTATGAGTTTATACTTAATATATAATATTTGAAAGAGAAAACAGAGGTTTCATTAACAGTATTGCATTAAAAGCAATTAGGATAACTTGGGCAACTGGGTATTTTTTCTCCCTGCTGTAACTCTTCTATTCAGTTTATAATGAACATGCGTACTGGCTCAGTTTAGCTTTCTTACATTTCATGTGTATTTGTTTGAAGTGTGTCTTACTGTTGACAAAACCTCTGTTTTATTTACATGTAACACAAGTACTTCTCTATAAACCAGTATTGGTGTTAATTTATTGGAGCACACAGATAATCTGCAAATAAACAATCTGACATATTCTCTCTTCCTCTGAGTATCGTCAGCAGGAAGAGAAAGAGAGCAGCATCTCCTCTACAGCCCCCTGATCTCAGTGATGAAGCAGCGCCCTTTCACCGTCTGTGAGTATATTCATGTAGAGTCAAACATTCAATACAAGAACACAGTGTACACACAAACAACAAGAGGGAAATTATTATATTTTTATGTTATTTCAGCAATAAAGTTCTTTAAACAGAACAAATGATAAACTGAAATACAACAGAAACTGAAATCGTTATGTAAAGAAAGAGTCGGTATGGACGTTATTAAATAGCTTCTCTGTCATTCCTCTTTTATATGTCTATATGACACTGTATTTTTGTCACATGGGTTTTCTGCATCAGCGTTATATGGACAGTAATCATATTATAGTCTATTAATCAAACACTTCTTTCTAAATGTGTTTGTGGTATGATTTCAAATAGGATAATTTAATATTAGAGACATTTAAATATTTTCTCTCTTTTGTTTTTGTCTTTCTGTTTATCATAATGTTTTTTTCAGTGGTGGAAGAGCTGACCAGATCAGAGATTCCCACCAGCCAGTGCATGATGATCTGCAGAGAGTCAAAGACCGGCACAAAACCAGCATGAAGAAGAGATATGAGAGGGTTTTTGAAGGAATCAAACTACAAGAGAATCAGACTCTCCTGAACAGGATTTACACACAGCTGTACATCATAGAGGGAGAGAGTGAAGGAGTGAATGAAGAACATGAGGTGCTACAGATGGAGAAAAGTTACAAGACACTTCAAGACACTCCAATCCACTGCAATGACATCTTTGATCCTTCACCTGAACCTGGAGATGAGGAGAAGAGAAGAGAGAAGAAAGACAAAATCAAGACTGTTCTTACTAAAGGCATCGCTGGAATCGGAAAAACCGTTTCTGTGCAGAAGTTCATTCTGGACTGGGCCGAGGGAAAAGCCAATCAGGATGTAGATTTCATGTTTGTGCTTCCATTTAGAGAGCTGAACTTGATTAGAGATCATCAGTACAGTCTTCACAGACTTCTGCTGGACCTTCATCCTGAACTTCAAGATCTGGACTCAGAGATTTATGATGAATGTACAGTTGTGTTCATCTGTGATGGTCTGGATGAAAGCAGAATTACACTGATGTTTTCAGACAGTGAGAAAGTTTCTGATGTGACTGAGTCTTCATCTGTGGGTGTGTTGATGTCAAACCTCATGAAAGGAGATCTGCTTCCCTCTGCTCTCATCTGGATCACCACCAGACCAGCAGCAGCCAATCAGATCCCCTCAAAATACATCAACCGTGTGACGGAAATTCAGGGTTTCAATGACCCTCAGAAGGAGGAATATTTCAGGAAGAGAATCAGTGATGAGCATCAAGCCAGCAGAATCATCTCACACATCAGAAGAGCAAGAAGCCTCCACATCATGTGCCACATACCCGTCTTCTGCTGGATCTCAGCCACTGTGCTTCAAAACATCCTGAAACAAGATCTCAGTGCAGAAATCCCTCAAACTCTGACTGAAATGTACATACACTTCCTCCTCATTCAAACTCATATGAGGAGCCAGAAGTATGAAGAGAGAGATCCAGAGAAACTCCTGCAGTCCAACAGAGAAGTGATTGTGAAACTTGCTGAACTGGCTTTCAATCAGCTGATGAAGGGCAATGTGATGTTCTATGAGGAGGACCTGAGAGAGAGCGGCATAGACGTCACTGACGCCTCAGTGTATTCTGGGATTTGCACTGAGATCTTTAAGGAGGAATCTGTGATTTATCACAGAAAGGTTTACAGCTTTGTACATCTGAGCTTTCAGGAGTTTTTTGCAGCACTGTATGTGTTTTTCTGCTATTTACACAAGAAGAGTGAAGTTATGAAAGAGTTCCTCACAGGAAAGTCCAGAACTAGGTGTGAAGATGTTTCTCTGGATGTGTTTCTGAAGGAAGCAATGAATAAAGCCTTGAAGAGTGAAAATGGACACCTGGATCTTTTCCTTCGATTCCTTCATGGCATCTCACTGGAGTCCAACCAGAGACTCTTACAGGATGTGCTGATTCACACAGAGAACAACCCAGAGAGCATCAAGAAAATAATCCAAAACCTCAAACGAGGTCAAAAAAACAATGTCAGTCCTGAAAGATGGATGAATCTGTCACACTGCTTGATTGAGATGAAGGATAGCTCTGTTGTTAAAGAAATGCAGGCATTTTTAAACTCTAAAACAAAAAGAAAAAATCTTTCTCTTGCGCAATGCTCAACATTGGCAAACATGATCCTGATGTCAGAGGAGGTGATGGATGAGTTAGACTTCATGAAGAACATCAAATCAAAAGAGGGTAGGATGAGACTGTTACCTGCTGTGAGGAACTGCAGAAAAGCTCTGTGAGTGTGAAAATATAAACATAATTATATTTGACAGAAGTTGTGATGGAGGTTTGATGAGTTTTATGAGGGTTTGTGTTCACAAACACTTTTTTTTTTTAGTTGTATACTTTGTGAATATAACCAACCTACCAGTAAAACTAGTCCAACCCTAAAATGACATCAACACCTGCCTTAGTCAATAGAATTGGTTTATGTAATAAAGTACTTCATCATATATATATATATATATATATATATATATATATATATATCCAGTCTTGGAGGACAAGTGTCCTGCTGAGTTTAGGACACTGGCCCTCCAAATATCCTCACACATGCAAATTATCAGATGTTCTTTTAGGCTGCGTTCACACTGCAGGGGCTTAATGCTCAATTCCGATTTTTTGAAAAAAAAACTATTTTTTTGCAAGGCCATTCACATTTCCAATTAAATGCGACATTTTGTGATCTCCAGTGTGAACGTGAACATGAAATGACCCAGAAGTGACCCGCATGCGCAGAAGAGTACTCAAAGGTCAACGACGTCACTTGTTGTTTGCGGAAGTAGCTAAACATGGATGTCAACAGTGGAGCTCGTTTAGCAATATTAAAGTTATTTTCCCAACAGAGCCAGCACAATTACAATCTTCTCATTCCCGCCTACTTCAACGCAGAATTATGATGTTTGTCGCATATCAATGACGTGCGGGTCGGATACATGTGACCTGGCCGTTCAGATTGAAGTCGCATTTCAAAAGATCGGATACATATCGGATTTGGACCACATACCCAAGTGGCCTGGGTCACATTTGAAAAGATCGGATCTGTGTCGTTCAGACTGTCATGAAAAGATCAGATACAGGTCGGATAGGGGCAAAAAAATCGGAATTGGGTCGTTTCAGCGTGCAGTGTGAACGTAGCCTAATTCAGATTTACTTGCAAATTACAGACAGGTGTGTTTAATTAGAGTTGGAATTTAAGTCTGCATGACATCAGCCCTCCAGGACTGGAGTTGAAGATCCCTGATGTACATAATGTACTTTTAATTAAGTAAAATGTTTGTTTTAATTTTGACCAGATAGTGAATGTTAACATAACATGATATTTTATGGTGAATTTGGTTAACTAAGTCAGTGCTTCTCAAACCTGTCCTGGGTCCCCCAACACAGCACATGTTTGATGTCTCCCTCGTCAAACACACCCGATTTAACTCAGTAGTTCATTAGTAGAGACTGCAATAATTGAATTGGGTGTGACTGATGTGAGAGACATCCAAAATGTGTGATGATGGGCAATAATATATTGCATTAATATATTACGATATATTGAATAATGTTGAATAATTTAATGTACATGTAGAAAACATGTAAAGTCTAATTGGTCAAACAAAAATTAGTTGAGTTCAAAATACTCAAAATTCCCATGCAAATAGTTGCCTCAATTATTTTTAGCTAAACCAAGGCAAAGAAAAATTAGTTCGGAAACCTGTTGCCTTAAATTTCTCAATTATTTCTAACACATTCTCAAGCAAAATATTGCAGAGATAAAATAATTGGGGCGACTATTTGAATGAGTATTTTGTGTTTGACCAGTTAGACTTAAGTAATACCAACAGAACTTTTCTCGTAAACTCAACCCAAATACTTTGTGTAGCGGAAACATAACTCAAGTGAAAATCACACATGAATACACAATAGTGCAATAATAAATATATTGTCACATACTGTATTTTTCAATATATGAAAATTGACAACTCCTTATGTTTTATTCATTAAATTTTATATACTAATGCAATATATTATTAAGTATATTTCCAATATATTTAAACCATTTAATATATTGTTCATAAATATATGGAAATATATGTTATTTGCATTAGGGGACATCAGCACAACAGCATGCATTTTAACCAGAGTCCCTGCTGTTTTCAGATTGGCAGGCTATAATCTCACAGATCAGCACTGTGAAATTTTGGCTTCAGCTCTACAATCATCAAACTCCCCCCTGAGAGAGCTGGACCTGAGTAACAATCACCTGCAGGATTCAGGAGCAAAGCTGCTCTCTACTGGACTAAAGAGTCCAAACTGTCAACTTAACATACTGAGGTTTGTGTTTCACACTGATGATAATTAGTACAGACCCCCGTCAAGCATGTTTAACCCTCTGGGGACCAAGGGGTTTTTGGGGCCCTTGGGATGTTTTACATTACATTTACCTGACGCTTTTATCCGACTTACGACTTACAATTGCTATATATCAGAGGTCGCACGCCTTAAGTGTCTTGCTCAGGGACACATTGGTGTCTCACAGTGGATTCGAATCCGGGTCTCTCACACCAAAGGCATGTGTCTTATCCACTGCGCCATCACCACCCCTAACATGTCAGTGCATGTTTTGACATGCACTGACATTTGTGCTTTTTTCAGTTATTTATAAATATGTTAATGGTAAAGGTGTAAATTCACTCTATATAGCACAAACGGGGCTACCATAATATGTGATAATATGTACATGTTTGTATTTTTGAGAGAATATTATTTATGCATGGTTATTGAAAAACTTAAAAATAAAAGTTTCTGAAATAAGGCCACAAAACACATATTGATTATTTCTTCACAAGACTTTTGAAAATTGTATCACATAGTCTAGAATATTTGCTCCAAAACTATGTGAGAATCATCCTGACTACTCATTCAGATAAGTCAACAAAGTCTTTTAGAATGTGTATGACGTGTTTTGTTTGAGAAAGCTTTATGCGAGGAGGCGTGATCTTTCATTAATATGTATGGAATTTCACACCTGAGAAAGACAAAGACCCTCCCATAATGGCCCTATTAGGTGCTATCAGGCCCTATCATTATGAGGAGCCTTGCACAAAGAATGAGGAGATTTAAAAAAGAATGGCTTTTAGATTGTTTGGATTTATTTACAACACAACATAATCCAAAGATACACAACAAAGGACAAAAAAGCACATTAGTAAACACACTGATCTAAAGACAGAGGCTTGCACAGTCACACAGCATGGTCCCATTCCTGAAACATAGTACATACCTGTCATTTCCAAGGTGTTTGATTTTTCATTACAGTCTCCTGTGAATGTTGAAGTCAGCAGGACTCATCAGTGGCATTTTGTCCCTGTAAAAAAATAAATAAACACCTGTGAACATGCTGATATCAAGAGAAACTATATGGCTGTACGACTTTGGGCATGCATTGTAGATTTTTCTGGTTAAAATTGCTTTTTAATATATATATATATATATATATATATATATATATATATATTAGTGCTGTCAAACGATTAAAGTATTTAATCGCGATTAATCGCATTAATGTCATAGTTAACTCGCGATTAATCGCATTTAATCGCACATTTTTATCTATTCTAAATGTCTCTTGATTTCTTTTTGTCCCATTATTTTTTCTCATTTTAATGCTCTTATCAACATGGAAAAGTGGATCGGCTTGCTTTGTGCAAATGTTTTTTATTGAAAACAACATTGGCATATATTGTGTTCAATTTCACACTAAAACATTCTTACTTGGAGCAAATAATCTCTCACACAATGTAACACTGTCCATCAATAAAAGGGTGAAAGAAATACTGACGAGGTCCTGATATTGACGAGGGGGCGGAGGATTCGCATCAGCTGTGTGTGTGTGTGTGTGTGTGTGTGTGTGTGTGTGTGTGTGTGTTTGGCCATCATCAAGTGGTATTTCAGACTGGACGTCCTGCGATGATGATAGCTCAGTTCACCAGTGGTGGACAGTAACGAAGTAAATGTAATTCGTTACTGTACTTAAGTAGCTTTTTTGCGTATCTGTACTTTACTCAAGTATTTACATTTTGGGAGACTTTTACTTTAACTCCACTACATTTCAAAGTCAAATATCGTACTTTTTACTCTACTACATTTTCAAAATCCGTCGTTCCTTTTTATTTATGAGTGGATAAAAACGTAACTGGTCGAACGAGCCACCAATCACAGTACAGCGCGCGCACTTTGTTTTGAACTTGGCGGTATCTACTAAGCGCGAACCAGAGCCGTTAAAGAGTTGCGAACATAGTTGTGACAGTGATCTCGCGGCCGCGCGGTCACGTTATTCGTGTAGCTCTCAATAGTTCCAAACAAATCGCGTTGACAATGATTTTAAGCGGGACAGAGAGCAGCAGCTATTATTGCAGCAATTATCGATAAGTATTGACGCATAATGTACATTGCTTACGTTGCCACTAAAATGACTTGCATGTAATAGCTTTTTTTTCTGGGGAGTAGCCTAGCAGAAACACTGCATTAATACGTTTTTGTGTTTAATTTCGGAGGGAAATTGGCTGCTCCCATAACATAGAATATATATATATATATATATATATATATATATATGTGTGTGTGTGTGTGTGTGTGTGTGTGTGTGTGTGTGTGTATGTGTGTGTGTGTATGTGTGTATGTGTATGTGTGTATATATATATATATTTAATGGCGTTGTGCAGGTTTATGTGAATGTATCATAACATTAAGATGTTAATAATTATGACCATAGGCGCTGGAGAAAAATATATACAGTAAATACTCTAAATGTTTTATACCTTATGGGAACAGTCCCCTTCCCTCCAAAATTAAACACACAAAAAAATAATTCAATTCAAATATATATACATACAGTATATATATATATATATATATATATATCAGACTAATTAATGTCATTTTATTAATAGATTGGTGTGCCAAGAGTGACATTAGTCTTCACTGACTGAGTTAAGCAAGAGTCTTGTGACAAATTATAATAGGACATTATAGCCATAAAAAAATCAAAGTACTTGGATACTTAAGTACATTTGAAGGCAAATACTTTTGTACTTTTACTCAAGTGAATGTTTAAAGGCAGCACTTCTACTTTTACTTGAGTAATATTTTACCTTGAGTATCTTTACTTTTACTCAAGTACATGGTATGTGTACTTCGTCCACCACTGCAGTTCACAACGACAAAACACACAGATCACTTTGGTCTCGTCAATGGAACCATTTGGCAACTTTTTAAAAGTAAACGTTCCATTCAGAATCTTATTGGCATCCATTTCGGTGTCTCGCGCTCGTCATCCACTCAAAACTGGACGTTTTGAACGTTCCTATAACATTCAGAAATAACGTTTTTATAACTTAATGGGAACGTTATGAAAACGTTCTTATAACCTAAAATTGTTAGCTGGGGAAGAGGAGAGATTTGCGATTGCACTGAACACGTTTTAAGTGCAGGCACATATTCTCTGAGCGAGCCCAGAGAAAATTCTTACAAGAGCAGCGTGTATCTGAGAGCACGCGACTCGAGCAGAGAGATTCGTGCTCGGCACATTATATTCCACATCCGGCTCGCAAGCCCAAACAAGTGTGTGCTGCGTGCCTGTTGTTTTGTTTCCGGTCTAGCTAGATCCGCTTGCGCTTTCAAAACGTCCATGCCGCGTCCTGTTGCAAAAGCATGTGAAAAAAAAAATACAAAGTTTGCTAGGCCAAAAAGACCGGTAATCGCGCGATAAAAAAATTAACGCCGTTAAAATGGGTTTGCGTTAACGCCGTTAATAACGCGTTTAACTGACAGCCCTAATATATATATATATATATATATATATACACACACACACACACACACACACTGCTTATAATTAGAAGTGAACACACCCATGCTAAAGTTGACTAAAAAGAGGAATAAAAAATCTTAATGCCTTAATTTAAAAAATGAGGAAAACTCCAACCTTTAGGGACATGAATAATGTCCCTGAATTCTTTGTGAATGAATAATGTATCGCAAATAATTAAATGTTATTCTTTAAAATACAGGGTGCATACGTCTGGACACTTCTATCCCCAGAAACTCCTAACAAAAGCTGATGTCTTTATTTTGAAGCTTATTTGATTTGAAAAACTTTATCCAAAACTAGTCAACGAAATTGTCTTTTATTTCGTCTGTAACAGTGCGTATCTGTGCATTCATTCATTCATTCATACACACACACACACACACACACACACACAGAGAAACATGATTCACATTTAAACAGTATGCTATTTTTCCGTTTACAGACACTAACGTTATTCTATATCGCGATTAGAACAAAGCACAAGCATAAAACACTTACACTTCTCAGCTGAATCTGTTGCTCCTCCTCGAAGTGAAAATAAACCAGCCGTTCTGTGGTAAATGTCCCAGGATTATTCCTCATAGCCGCGCAAGACGAATCTTAATCTGACTAAAAAATATAGTGTGTTTACAGCATTTGCCTGGGGAAGTTTATCTATAGCATATGGCCTCAACACATTATCTTATGAATAGCACGCTCTGCGAGTGGGTGTGAACAAATTAACGATAATGAGCTGAGACAGGAGAAACTGTACTTCTCTTTAGTTTCAGACAGATTACATTGCCGGAGAATATTTGTTTTAAATGTGAATTGTTTTATTTAAAAGTAGAAATTTAAAGCGTTCTTTAGACGTATGTTTCATGTTTGTGTGATAAGTATTAGCAGAGTTTCCGTTCATTTTCCAGACATGTTTCAGAAAGATTTTTGCGGAGACAGAGTGAGCTGAAAGCGCACCCTGTTTATTTTATTTATTTGAGTGTTTATTTCTGACATGCTCACAGAATAATTTTGTCTTGTTGGGAATGTTTGTCCCTGTTTTTGTTTGTTTTGTTTTTATTTGAAATCTTGTTTATTCTGAATATTTGGGTTTGGTGTGAAAGAACATTAATGATCCACAACTGCTTTTGTGAGTGAGACTGTCATTGACTGCTATATGCGATTCTGAACTAGGTTTTGGACACTAACAGGGACACTGTTGTTATAGATCATCTGGCTGTTTTATGACTGAGGAAGGTTGTGCTGCTCTGGCATCAGCTCTGAGTTCAAACCTTTCACACCTGAGAGAGCTGGACCTGAGTAACAATGACCTGCAGGATTCAGGAGTGAAGCTGCTCTGTGTTGGACTGAATAGCCCACACTCTCAACTCATCATACTGAGGTTTGTGCTTCATAGAAAATAAATAAAAAAAGAGAAAATTGAAAAAGTCTAAAAATGACAGAAACATGTTGACTTCTTAGGGGTAGTTTAATTAATACACGGTTTGATTCTATGATGCCAATTGTATAATACTCTTCTGTCAATTAAGGCTAAAGTCTATCATGATCTAACATGGAGAAACACACTCACTGGCATGATCTAACATGTCATGATATTACCCCTTAAAGACCTTGAACATTTTTGGGGTACCTGACTCTGTGACCTGAGTCAGCATCAAGTGCCATATATCATTTGAACCTTTTCACACGAAAGTTTTAAATATTCTGGCTGACCCCCAAGCTTGAGTTTTTCAAGGCAACCGTTATTTAGAATGTATCACTTTATTGTTTCCATGGTGACGCGTCATTGCTTGTCACGTGACACACCGCAGCCACAATAGCACTGAATGATTGATGATCTGCTTTTATTTCTTTTTTTCTTTTTTATTCAAAATATTCACAAATTTGTTAGCTATACAAAGCGGAACAAGCGCGTTAATTGAGTTCGTGCTGGGCGTCGCCATGTTATTTTGTGCCGCATTTCAGAGAATCGGATCTGTTGGATTTACAACACGTGAATTCATCCACTTCTCCCGAAATACATGAAAATAAGTGGCTGATGAATTGGGAGAAGAATAGAGTTAACTTTAAAGTTACAAACACAATGCGTATCTGATATGAATAAAACGTGTCGTCTAATTATAATGGTAAGGATTATTATTGCCGCTTCCATAGACATCAGTATGTATTTTACAAACTCGAAATGTATTTTTTTTTAGTACTTATTTGAATTTAAATGTCTCAAACCTAAAAAAAAACACTATGTGGTTGAAAACACTGAATAGGTGTGGTATATGACAAGCGCTGAGCGCGTCCGTCTCTGGCTCAGCGCCAGTCAATGCGTAAAAGCACATTTGAACTTAGCAGTTGATCACGTGATGCACTGACCTTTCTAATCACACTGGTGTGATCATACACTCCAGGGACCAGCCTAGACTGATCACAACGATGTGATCATATGTGCGAAGGGTTAAACAGGAGAACGTCTCGGTTACGTATGTAACCCTCGTTCCCTGAGTAGGGAACGGAGACGTTACGTCGGATGACGACGAATGACGATGAATGAGGTTTCACTTAGAAAGCCTATCGACTTCGAGTATTACAAAACGAGCCAATGGCAAAGAAAATGCCATGGGTCTGCGGAATTTGCATGGCGCAACTCCGCCCCACCTCGTGGGTATAAAAGGAGGACGCCGGCAACATGCAGTTATGTTTCTTCGCTGTGGAGCCAAGACTGAGCTCAGGCGATCCCCGCGGTACAGCGGAAGTACTCAGGGAACGAGGGTTACATACGTAACCGAGATGTTTCCCTTTCGTTGTCACTCCGAGTTACGTTGGATGACGACGAATGGGGTTACCAGTCTAATCACCCCACCTTCACAGCTGTCTTCCAGTGCCCTGCGTAAATCTGAGATCCCTGTCGCGAGACTAGCACGGACGAAGGACTCCTATTTAGCACAGGAATACCAAAGTACACTGGAGAAATATCTCAGAGAAATATGCAATTGGGAGAAATATGCAATATGGGGGGGGGGGCTTAGAGAATACACATGTGACCCAGAGGGATGCATATGGAGAACACTGGGGTGTCCAGCCGCAGGTGGAATATTTCAACCCCAGGGGTGGCAAGGTGGCTTGCCAAGGGAAAGACACATGCTCAGAGAGGCTTACAGTGGAAATACACATGTGGGGGTCACTCAGAGGAGGGACCATGCACACGGGAGGCACCTAGCCAACGCGCAGGCAATAGACACTGGCGTCGACGTCAGCAGTGCTGGTGGAACTCAGGGGTTTCGGGGAAGCTCACCTGAGGAAATAATCGCACGTATCCAGTCCTTGGAGTGGAATGGCGAGTAAGCGAAGACACCTGAGCGGGTCCGGTACTAGCTGGTTGAAGCGAGTACATGAGAGGACACTGGCTCCACTCGGAGATTGTAGAATCTGGCGAATGTGTTGGGTGTCGCCCAGCCTGCAGCTCTGCAGATGTCTGTTAGCAAGGCGCCATGCGCTAGAGCCCAAGAGGACACCACACTCTGGGTGGAGTGGGCAGTCACACCAAGAGGGCACGGTCGACCTTGCTGCTGGTATGCCAAAGCAATGGCGTCCACTATCCAGTGAGACAGCCTTTGTTTGGAGAGAGCCTTTCCCTTCAGCTTCCCACCATAACAGACAAAGAGCTGGTCTGAGGTCCTGAAACACTGCGTTCTGTCTACATAGGCACGGAGAGCACGTATTGGACAGAGCAGGGTGGCCAAGGATGGGTCTGCCTCCTCCAGGGGCAGCGCTTGCAGGTTCACCACCTGGTCCCGGAGGGGAGTGGTAGGAACCTTGGGCACATATCCAGGCCGGGGTCTCAGGATCACGTGAGAGTAAGCCGGCCCTAATTCCAGGAACGCTTCGTCAACGGAGAATGCGTGCAGGTCCCCTACCCCCTTGATGGAGGCAAATGCAACCAGGAGCGCTCTCTTCATAGACAGGAACTTAAGCTCCACTGATTGCAAAAGCTCAAAGGGAGCACTCTGCAGGGCAGTTAGAACCACTGAGAGGTCCCAAAAGTCTCCTCGCTCCTCTCAGGAACCTGACGATCAGGTCGTGTTTCCCTACGGACTTACCTTCCACTGTATCATGGTGTGCGGCAATATCGGCAACGTATACTTTGAGGGTGGAGGGAGACAGCCTTCGCTCCAACCCATCTTGAAGGAAGGAAAGCGTGACACTGATTGAACATCTCTTGGAGTCTTCTCTGTGAGAAGAGCACCAGTTGACGAAGAGGTTCCACTTCAACGCGTAGGCGTGTCTCGTAGAGGGGAGGAAAGGCGGAGGAGATCAATGAGGGATCGCTGGAAGACATGGGGGTCTTCGAGGATTTCGAGATCTCCTGATGCACATCCGGGAAGAAAGGTATTGGGGTGGACGCTGACAGGCGTCCAGCAGCGAGCGCTCAGGACAGGGTGGAAGGTTCCACTCTAGTCCGATGCTCGCAGTGGCCCGGGAAAGCATGGCCGTCATCTCAGGATCTGACTCGACAAATGCCATAAGCACACCCGAAAGTGGCAGCACTGTGGAATCTTTACTTCCTGAAGATTCTAGCCCGCCCTGTGATGCTGCGATGGACATCAGATCCGAATCTGGAGTGTCAAGGGAAACCCGCGGGGCATCCGAAAATAGACCCGGGGGAATCCCCTGAACACTCGCGGGTTGCTTCACTGAAGAGGGGGGCGTGGTCCACGGACAAACAGTCGGCGTTTTGTTCCACACTCTCACCCTCAGGTCACCCTGGCCACCAGCCGAAGTACCACCTCATGTGGAGAGTGTTAGATCGGGGTGTGGATGAGGGGACTCTCTCTCTAACAAGATCATTGAGTCTCGACCGTAATGACACGCTGGTCACGTTCCCGCGGGGAGAACGTGAGTCATCCACAAACGCTGCTCTAGCGTGATCAAGCCCAAGCACGCAGAGCAGAGAATGTGCCCATCAAAATCGTAAATGAGTCGACCGCAACCAGAAATGCACGGGCGAGCCGTCTGTAAAAAGACGTGCCGTGTGCGAGCTCTTTTGTGAGAGGAAAAAACTCTGCGATGTTGAAGCGAGCAGGGAGAAACACACTCACTGGCAGATCACTGCATAGATCAGCAGGCAGTGTGAAGTCGCTGGAGATCGCCGTCACACCAACACCAGAGAGTGGCTCGTCTCGAAGAGTGAAGTCAGAAATGGCTGTGGAGTGAAGAGATACTCTTGGCTCCGAAGCGAAAACATAACTGCATGTTGCCGGCGTCCTCCTTTTATACCTACAAGGTCGGGCGGAGTTGCGCCATGCAAATTCCGCAGACCCATGGCATTTTCTTTGTCATTGGCTCGTTTTGTAATACTCGGAAGTCGATAGGCTTTCTAAGCGAAACCCCATTCGTCGTCATCCGACGTAACTCGGAGTGACAGCAAAAGGGATCTTGAAGTTTCAATTTCAATTTTTACATTTATTTTGTTTGGGAATGGATGAATTTACCAGATTTAAGAAAAACAGCAGCAATATTTTTTTTGTTTTTTTTTTACTCAACTCAAACAGATCCTTCTGAAGTTTGTTTTTTTCCTTTAGAAAGTTATACTTGGATATTCTAGATTTCCAGGTGAAATTTTGTCTACATGTAAACATTTATTACAACATTGTTATAGGCGCTTTTCATTGAAAAACTGGTGTTTTTTATTTACTGACAATGTAGACAATGTCCAAAAAAGTTCAGGAAGTGAAGTAAATAGAAACATTGTTCTATAATAATAGAACACTGAAGTATTTACAAACCAGACTAACGTTTTGCCTCGGTTGCACTGGTGCGCCTAACTTTTTTATTTAGGTGCACCAGCACAAAATTTAGGTGCACCCAAATTTTTCCTCGACTCGTGTCACTTTTTACGCCACAATTTCAAGGTCATGAAATTTTTATCATGCTCCATATACATTCATATATATTATGTAAATGATTTTAAACAAGAATAAGGTGTAGGTAAATACTTGTGGCGAGCAGGACGAGGTCGAGGGCCGTGGGAGGACGGCGCGAGGCTGGTGGCGTGATTACTAATGAGCGACATCTGCGCGACGCACCGGTCTCGTATCTCTCACGGAGGAGCGGAAGCATAAAAGGAGGAGCGACGACAGTGAAGATCGAGAGAGGAACAGGCCTGAACTTATGTTGTGTTTTATTATGTGACAGCAGTCGTCCGTGAGGGGCTGCTGTCTTTTATTTTCATTTTGTATTTATTTATTTTATTATTAAATTGTTGAATCTTCGCCGGTTCCCGCCTCCTTCTTCCCATAACATCTGAACTGCGTTACAATACTTTTTTTTTATTTGAAGC
Organism: Rhinichthys osculus; assembly: GCA_029959095.1. Taxonomy (NCBI): domain Eukaryota; kingdom Metazoa; phylum Chordata; class Actinopteri; order Cypriniformes; family Leuciscidae; genus Rhinichthys; species Rhinichthys osculus. The sequence goes on along the minus strand of JARWKJ010000002.1, from coordinate 11,348,301 downwards.
ACAATTATACTGTATATAATTTTTTTTTTTTTAAGTGCTTCACTGAGCTGCCAAACTAACTATTTTGAGTGTCTAGCTCAGGCTCGGTAGGCTCTACCTCTGTCTCTTGAGTCGGATGCCCTCTCCGACGAAGGACCAGGGCTTGGCATCTTACAGGGACTGGGGAGACTGGTGGCTGAAGTAGCTCCATGTCTGGGCTGTTGTCGGAGCATTGATCAGTCAAAGACACCACTGCGGTTTGTTCCTCCGAGCCAAACAGGAACGATTGTTGGTGCTTAGGCCCACCCCCATCCCCAGATTGGTTGAAACTATCATCTACTCAACCAATAAACATAGGTTTTGGTTTTAGGTACTACCAATTAGCATCTTTCTTTGAAAATTTGAACTGATGGAAAGTGAAAGTAGTTGCGTGAGTGAGTATGTGCTATTTGTGTGCATGAAAACAAACATAAAATAATAGATTTCCATGAGAGCTCTCTCTGACAATTAAAAAACAAGAATAAAACTGCTTTACACTTCAGATGAGGCACTGAGACCTGAGGCAGTGAGACCTTTTTTTTTAATGAAAAAACTAATTTCTCTGCAGTAGTAAAAAAAATATAAATTTTCACTTATTTATATCTTATTTATTTGTAATTTCCTCTTTTTCACCATTAGTTGTATAAGAAAATACACAATCTTCAGAAAATAGCAAAAAAATTGATTGCTGCCATCTGGTGAAAAAATAATAATAATGACATTGTCAAATTAATGTTATGATAATTATTGTATACATTTGGATATTTATTTAGACATTATCCAACTAATATCTTTCTACGTTTGGTACAGGGATAGAAATCAGTGGGTATTTGAGGCAAAATGGCACCAAAATCAACAAAAATGCCCCTGAAATTGGATGCAAAAATGTACCCTACATTATTAAACAAATAGTATTATGGCTGTGGCGATTAAAGTGGAATGTGAAAATGAATGAAATTAGTCAATTGCGGCAATACATTTAAATCATACATGAATAAATTTAAATCTGAGGCCTGTCACCAGTGGTGGACGAAGTACACATATCAAGTATCTGTACTTTACATATCATTCTTGAGTAAAAGTACAGATACTAAAATAAGATATTAAAATATTACTCTAGTAAAAGTATTAAGTATTACTTTTCAATTTTACTCGTGTAAAAGTTCAAAAGTACTTGATTTTTGGTGCCATTTATAATACATTTAAAGTTCTTCCTATTGATAAGGTAAATATTTATCAAACATGTTTACTTATGCATAAGTTTATATATAGGAAACAAGATCTACCAGACTCTTTTCACAGTTTGTTTATCCCTATTTCACATGTACACTCATTTCAAACTAGACATAACAATAATAATTTAGTCTTACCATACACACGAACTACAATACATCAATTTAATATTTCTTTTAGAGGTCCTAAGCTCTGGAGTGATTTAAGTCCATCGTTGCGATCAATGTCCTCTTATTCAGCTTTTAAAAAGCATTTGAAGAGACTACTATTGCTAGCCTGACGCCTTTATGTAGTTTCTTCTAGGTATTGTTTGCTTGTATTGAATTGCTTTGTATCGTTTGTTGTTTGTTTTTTTATTGTGAGTTTTGTTTATTCTTCTTTTTTGATGTTTAGTCTGCATGTCTCATGACATGAGTTAATAGGAGTAGGAGTGGAACTCTGTACAAGCCTAGAGTGGCTTCGTTCCCTCCTTGCATTGTTCTGTACTTGTACTAAACGTGCTAAACAAATAAACTAAACTAAACTAAACTTGATTTTTAGTGTTTTGAAGTATTAAAAGTAAATGAATTACTGATCGATGAATGTTTATTTTGTAATTTTATAAACTTGTATACTTTATATTTTATACTTTATATTAATTTTATGGTAACACTTAACCCTCGGGGGTCTAAGGTGTTTTTGGGGTCCTTGAGATATTTTGACATGCCCTGACATTTGTGCTTTTTTCAGTTGCCTATAAACATATTAATGGCACAGGTGAAATTGCACTCTATTTAGCACAAACAGGGCTACCATAATATGTGAGCAACATGTATGTACATGTTTGTATTTTTGAGAGAATATTGCTTATGCATGGTTATTGAAAAAACTAAAAATTAAAGTTTCTGAAATAAGGCCACAAAACACATACTAAATATGTGTCCACAATACTTTTAACTAATGGATGTTGTCGCCTAGAGTTTTTGCTTCAAAATGATCTGAAAATCATCCTGCCTAATCATTCACATAAAACAACAGATTGTTGAATGAACGGCCCAACCCCCTCATGAATAATTAGGTGGTTCACACCTGAGAAGACAAAGACCCGCATAATAATGAGCCTTTCATTCAGGTGTCACACAAGAAAGAATGCGAGGACAATATATATACATATACACACACACACACACACACATACATATATATATATATATATATATATATATATATAATCAAAATACAAATGAAAGTCAAAAGCACATATGGGCCATTCTATAGAATTGGTTCAAAGTTAGAGTTGGAAACATCTTGAAAAGAAAATTGTCTTTTTCCATAAATCTCTTATAAAGTATTATTTTTTAAAGTAGGCCAATACATTTTATCATACATATTTCAAAGTTAAGGATTCATTATTTTAATATAGCTTGCATTGGAACAAACACTATAACAGTTGATTAGTTTATTTTTGACAAAACATACTATATATTTAACATATGAGCAGAAACTGTCTAACAAAAGCTTCTTTGATGTCTATTTTAGAGTAAAAACTTTATAATCTATCCAAAACTAGTCAACGAAATGTTGTCATTACAGACACTATTCTATATCGCGATTAGAATAAATTTCAGTAGGCTATAGCAATATAGTCTGGATGTGTTCATGTAAAAATAACGTTTACTAATGTAGGAGCGAGAGTGAATGAACGCACAGATGTGATGGACATCTGTAGTAAACAACATTGCGCGCGTCTGTGCCATTCATTCATTCATTCACACACAGACACGCAATTCATATTTAAAGAGTCTTTGTGCAGTTTACAGACACTATTCAGTAACGCGATTAGAACAAAGCACTTAAGAATAAATAACTTACTACATCAGCTGAATCCATTGCTCCTCGAAATGAAACTACCAGCACTTCTGAGGTAACTTTTCCAGGATTATTACAATAGTATTATTCCTCACAGCGCAGCAAGACGAGGTGAAGTACAAGATTCTTATTAAACTGGATGTTTTATCCAGCTGATGTGAGCGTTTTCATGGCTTGCCTCAACATTTGCGTTTGAATAGCGCACGCTCTCAGTGGGCGTGGTCAGATTAACACGTCATACGCTATAATGAGATAAAAGGAAAAAGACTGACATCTCTCTCTTTTCATACAGATTACATAAACTGAGAATATTTGTTTTTTATAAAAAATTACTTCATTTAAAAGAAGAGAATTTCAGCTTCATAAAGAAACATCTTCCGAGCCTGTGTGACAAGTATTCACTGAGTTACAGTTCATTTTCGGACGCGTTTCAGAATAGACTTCACTGACAGAGAGAAGGCAAAATTCGCATCATGTTTATTTTTCTTTATTTGACAAAAAGCAGAACACTTTGTTTTTATTGTGAGTATCCACAAAAAATAGACACTTCACAGGATCTAATGATGTACAACACTTATATGTAAGATCAAAATCAACAGAGTAATTTGAGTCTCTTTTGCACTGATAAGGAAAAAAGTGAGCTCCTTGCGCCGGCGCGATAGCCGACCCCAGAGGGTTATGTTTTTGAGCATTCACATTTAAAGAACCTACACATAAAAGGTAATATACAAAACCCAAATAAATGTCACAATCAGCTGCTGGGTCATTTAGTAAAATGAAATCCATGAAAATGATATCCATGTGATGTTTGTCATTCACTCTGATAACCAGTTTAAATGAGTGCAGTGAATGAGTGCTATCTGTCACTGCTAAAGTCCAAGTGAACTGGCAATTTGTGACCCTTTTTTAACTCAAACAGAATATTAAATGAGATAAACATAGAGGCCCGGTTCTTGATTTTAGCACACCTTCTCTCCATCTCTAGCTCACGGCACACTGATGGTTGGAGGAGGTTTAAGAATGTTCAGCCCAAGCCATCAAACTGACGTCATCAGAGAAGAACCACATTCAAGATTGGAAACAAATATTCACATTTTGATTAAAGTGCGTATGTCAGGTTAAATTTGTAATTAGGATTAACACAAAATAGTTAGGGGAAATGCACGTTTGACAAGTTGTTGTATTGTTTTGTATGATTTCCGATACCTAAAGGCAGAATATAAGATGAAAAAGTTCGTTATTTTCAGGACTCACTTAAAACTGCTCCTCCACCCAAACGGATCGCTTGACGTCATAAGAGGGAGACGTCTCCCCAGAGCGCTGAGAAAGTGAGTCTGTGAGCTGTGTTGATAATTGTACGAGTGATAGAGCGAGAGAATTCGTGATTATGACATTTATTTATTTAGTTAGCTATTTAAGTTAGGTAGTTAGTTAGGTATACGCAGGCGTATTTTCACAATGGTGAATTACTGCGGTAGTGCTGGGTGCTAAAACACAGTTAAAACCGGTCACAGAGTCCACTTTTTCCCAAAAAGCAGGTCTGTGTTCCGTGCCTGGGTCAACTTTGTTCGGACCAAATGCGCGGACTTCAGTGCTGCTTCGGTATCCAAGACTTCGGTCATTTGCAGCGCACATTTCTTCCAGTTTTTATGTTCCCACTGTTCGATCGCGCCCGCGTGTCTCTCTCTCTCTCTCTCTCTCTCTCTCTCTCTCTCTCTCGCGTCTCTCTCTCTCTCGCGCGTCTCTCTCTCTCTCTACTTTAGTGCTGCTTCACACACACACACACACCAACACCAACATATTCCAGCATTGCAATCTTGACATCGAAGCCTGTTCATTATAGCCACAGAGCTTCAGAGCTAAGGCGGAGCTACAGATTATGTGTCCCTAAATAACCCGCGTATCTAACAGTAGTTCCGCATTAATTAATTTGCACGCGAGTTTTATTATTTTTTATACTCGTGTATTCATGCACTGAACCGTGACGCCCGTACCGTTTCGGTATACATGTACCGTTCCACCTCTAAGTTATGCCTATATGCACCTGTCCAACTCTCCACTGGTTATCTTCACACCAGATATTTATGTTTCTTTGATAGGAATTATTTAAATTTCTGTTTGCCTCCTCATCTGTCTCACGCCTGGGAGGCTCAAAAGTGTATGGCTGTGGGGGGATTTTGAGGGGGATTTTGGATCTGCTCAGACTCAAAACTCCCCATACTTGAATAGAACGTGTGGCACGACTCCCTCTTCTGACGTCACAGCTCAGCTGTGTTTTAAAAATATGATCTTGACAGAAATGGCTATAAAGCTTACTGTAGGGTAATTACAGTAATAATTTTAATGAGAATTACATTTTCACTCAGACATCTAACCCTTATTTAATATATCTAAAAAAAAATTTAACCTGACATAGACACTTTAAAGATTATAAAGACTGTCTTGCATTGGGAAACTGTCTTGTATTGCTCGTACATCACATTATATAAACTGCATTCATGACAAAGAACTGATAAAGATATCACAATAATCTATCAGTAAAGGCAAACAGCTTGTCCTCTGCTTTGGTGTCATTAACACTCCCAATTGGAGAACGTTGAATAACGCAGAATAAGAAGGGGATGAGTCAAAGTGAAATATCCCAAAATAGTGTTACTCCCGGTAACACAGACAAGGCTTAAGCTAGTCCCGGACTAAAATGCATGTTTGAGCTGGTTTAACTGCTTCCGTGTTTTGTCTCAAGATGCACACCAGTAATGTTTTTTTTCGAAGACCCGTTTATAAAAGCTACTTAAATGTCTTAATTGAACTAAGGCCTAATCCTGGCTTAATCTAAGCCCTGTCTGTGAAACCAGGCCTTAGTGAATAAATAGTTCGTAAATAGTGACTGCCGTTAATTTTAATGGGGATTGAGGCTTCACAAATTAGTGTACAGAGTTTATTAAAAAACATTAAGGGGATTTCTGAATAATTGTTCAGTTCTTTGACAAAGACAAGGTAACAAAACATTCGAGACTTTACTAAAAACATTCAAGGCTTCAGCCCCGTTTGTCCAGCCCTAGCGCAGCCCCTGTCCGAGGGTATATTTTTACTGTACATCTCTAATAATGAAGTACACTAACATGAACGCTTGTTGTTGTAGGTTATCTGGCTGTATGGTGACAGAGGAAGGTTGTGCTGCTCTGGCATCAGCTCTGAGTTCAAACCCTTCACACCTGAGAGAGCTGGACCTGAGCTACAATCACCCAGGAGATTCAGGACTGAAGCTGCTCTCTGATACACTCAAACATCTGGACAAACTCAAGTATGTAGAGCAGTAACGTGTTATAATGTATGATTTGCAAAAATAAAAACTGCTGCATCTGTGTTGATGAGAGAATCAAAGTGTATGCGCGTTGTGCACCCGCTACATTATGGCCAAGCATGCGCGCTTAAAATAGCATTATGAACAACGCGCAACGCGTCACTGACTTTAGACTAGGTTTTTTCTGGTCAGTGGCGCAATTGTTTTTTTGTAGAACAGCACAATAGCATGAGGGAAAGTTTGCGCCGGAACACGCCTCCTCTTTGCGCTGAACCGCCCCGGGGAGCGCAAGTGTATTTCTTAGTTAACCGACATGTGTCTGTGGAGGGAAAAGTCCGCTTTGCGCGGGTGCAAAATAGGAATGATACATGCGTCAGTGTACAAAGTAATTTGCGCCGGGTGCAAGATAGGGCCCATAGACTGTGTATTTAATGTATTGCTCTATACATAGTTCCCACATGACGTCACAGCATACGGGCATTTGCCGACCCGGCGCCATTTCTGTGGGCATGTTTCGGGCAGAATATTCAGAGAATATTAGAAGAAGAAGCTGAAACAAATTAATTTCGTGATAAAAAGTGAAAATGGTCATCTCCTGCTGGGTCAATGGATGTTCAAATCGTGCCGGAGGTTCAGTTAAATTTGGATTTTACAGTATACCCGTCTTTAGACTTCATGAATGTGAGAAGACTGCTTTTTGTCAGAACAACGACGGAGGTTATGTCTGGCGAGGATAATAAACAAGTTAACACTTTGCAGTTTGAATGATGTCCTGTATTAACATAATGACGAGGTATTAAAAACAACAGTTTCCACTGTTAGATCGCGCCCGCCCGTCTCTCTCTCTCTCTCACTCACTCACACACACACATTCCAGCATTGCAATCTCAGATTATGTCCCTAAAGAACTTGCGTATAAAGTAGTTTCGCATTACATTAATTAATTTGCACGCGAGTTTTATTTATTGTTATACCGTGTATATTCATGCACTGAACCGTGACGCCCGTACAGTTTCGGTTCAATACGAATACATGTACCGTTCCAACCCTATTCTTCAGTGTACAAATAAGTACACGCATATTACAGAAAGTAACCGATGTCTGTTTTAAGGGGAACAGGAATTAAGTTGTGCAGGCTATGGCTTTTTAATAGACAGATAGTGTAGCATCATGCTACATACATTCGCTCAGATGACTACTTTTCCATTGATTGCACTTGAGCAAACGTCACCAACCCAACCCTCGACAAACTGATTGTACGCCTCCAGTGATTTCCAGGCTGATAATTGCTCACATGTGTAAAAAATACCAGATAAATGTAACGTTACACATGATAATACTGTATGAAGCAAAGCTGCATAATCAGTGTTCGGTGCTTCCTCCACACCATTTATGACTGAAATTTTCGCATTGTACCTCTCTCTGTCTTGTGTTAATAGAGTCTCTTTATAATCTCTGCCACTTTGTCTCTTCATGATTTTCGTAACATTATAAACAGAAAGAAATATTCGAAATTGGCTTTAAACCTTTGTAAACAGAGCAGCTTATGCCCTCAAAGATGGCGTCTCCAGGGAGGTCACGTGACATTAATTGGCCTGTGGGAACTATGTATACTCTTAATGCATACCACAAATAATGTTCAGAAATATTACAACTCACAATTATCATTCATAATACATTAACAGGTACAATAATGGATATAGAGATTTACCATGATGGACATAATAATAATAATAATAATAATAATTAAAGCTGCAAGCAGCATTTATCGGGGTTCAAGCAGTTAAGGCCTTTAAGCACATAAGCATTTAAGACATTAAGTTGTATTTAGCATACATTTAACCACTGACATAATAAATGGAAAAGACCATTTACAGCCAATACAGGCATTTTACCATAGGAAATTCAACAGAGTCCAGAGAATTGTCCTAGATTGGTTTGGTTCCAATTGAGCGAAAAAGCTAGGACTAGTTGCAAAAGAAGGTTTTTAACATTTTCGTTAATAACTAGATGTATGAAACGATATGCATATTGTGTGGATGTGTGCTACACCCAAGCGGCAACCTCCCCGTCTCTCTCTTGAAACCAACACGGAAGTGAATTAAACTGCAATTCATCGAGTGACCGCTTGAGGCTGACTGCAAAAGCGAGTCAAATCTGTATCTCCCCTATGTTAAAATGCCTCACTTCACAGCAGAAAAAAACATGTTTACAGCCTGGTGGCAAATAGTTTTTTTGGTCTATATCGCTAATTTTGCCCTTCATAACGACTGTGAGGGGGGTGAATTTTTTTTACAACTCATCCGTTGAAATTATATTAAGCCTTAAAGTTCTGCATAATTAAGGGCGTGGCCACTTGAGTGACAGGTGGATTTCCGCTGCTTTCACTGCTAGTCGTTTGTCTGCTGTCTGTTAGCGTCACCCTCAGCTGTGTTTGTGCTTTTTTCGGGATTATTTCATACAATTTAATACACGTATATTATACCTTCGCCCATGCATGCCGTTGGATTCCGTCGTTGTCGAGGATGGAGAGAGAACAACCAGCGCTGTATTTCCAGTTGTTTCCCTCGCATGCACTAATCTGGATGTCTGACAATTTCATTGCTTTTTTGAGTTTAGATTTAAAAACGTCAGTAGATATAGAGACCACACTCGTTATGCGGTACTGTTGCTCTCACGGAACAGATATGCTTATTTAACTTTGTAGTGTAAAATAAAAAGTACCGTCAGATGAAATCCTGCAGGTGTCAGAGCTTTCTCTTCGTCCATGCACACTTAAATGAGCGCGGATTTCTAGTGCATTTACTGAACTTCTGAGGTAAAATCTTTAATTGCTGGTTTAACCCATCTGAGAAATTGAGAGGCGGCCCAAATCAGATGATATCAGATGAAAATCAGACTGAATAAAGCTCTTTTACGAACTTGAACTTGACGTGCGATGCCATGCTGACTGACATGTATGTGCATGAATCACTGTCACACGCACAAGCTCAGAGCAATATTGTAAGTAACTGTCTGCATGATAATACATTTTTAACTAGCAGAATAATAATGCATCACGATACACATAGTTGACTGCTTGTATGTTGTGAGAAATGTGTGTGATCTGTGTTATGTACTGTTGTATAGCCTACATGCTCTTAACTAATTGCCCCTTTTGGGATTAATAAAGTTATGAAAAAAAGTAAAGTAAATAGTCTCACTTTTAGTTACGTCTTTTAACTATTATAATATTTCGAAAGGCAAAAAAATGAACTTTAACTATTGGCTTTAATCTTCAATCAGCTGTCACTTTAGCGCGAGGCCAGTAGCATATAGCATTAGCACCTCTGCTCCACCCACGTCCCGCCTCTTTGCCCATTTTATTTTATCCGGTAGTGACGAGAGGTGACGCGCTGCCAAGATGGCGACGGTTAGCCCCGCCCACTTTAGGCTTCAAAAACGCTCTTCAGAAACCTACGGGTGACGTCACGGATACTACGTCCATATTTTTTTACAGTCTATGGCTACACCACGTGATTACAGAGCTGTAAAACTCGTTAGCGCCAACAAGTGGCCGATTTTTTTCAAAATTCTTACAGACCTTTAGGGCCACGAGTTGAATATGCCCATCGAGTTTCGTTCTGATCGGCCTCCGTTAACCTAGTTTAATAGGTGCTCAAACTTCATTGGTCGATGGCGGCCATGTTTTTTTAGATACGCCATCATCCTTTTACACATACATGGTACCAAGACACTGCACACCAAATTTCAGGTCAATCGGACTAACGGTCACGTGGTCATAGCCATTTTTATGTTTTTTCCATGTTATAGCGCCACCTACTGTTCAATCGTTGCAATTTTTTAACTGTGAGCTCAGATTGAACTCATTCACATGTGTACCAGATGTTCATTTTGCGCCTCTTAACCCTAACCAGTGACATAATAGATGGAAACAACAATTTACAGCCAATACAGGCAATTTACCATAGGAAATATATGGTTTTAAAGCTTTTTAACAGTTATAGCGCCACCTATGGTCCGATCTCCATAAAATTTAGCATGTTTGTTAACTATGTTGTCACATGCTCACCAATTTGTGAAGTTCTGAGTTTTTATTTATGATTTATAGGCCTTTGAGTTTTATTGCCATGCCCCTTTTCTAAATCATCCTGTTATAACAATATGAAAAATGCAAAAGTTCAACTTTTTCGATAATTATTGACCTAGAGAGTCCAGAGAATTGTCCTAGACTGGTCTAGTCCCGTTTGGGCAAAAAACCAGGGACTAGTTCGCAAAATATTTGAAATTGACTTTTACTCTTATTTTGTATACGGTGTGGTGTGGCTTGGACATGGTGTCCGTCGAATATAAACTAGGCGCCTATCTTTAGGGAAGTGGCGTGGAGAGACGCTTCTGAAATGCTGCGTCGTGGCTGGTGTAAACACAAGCATTCATTAGATTGGGCGCAATCAGCTCCGGTAGCCGAGCATCACAGCTCTAACGCACTAAGAGTGTAAATAAGGGGTTACAGTCAATACCCTACTAATGGAATGTTATTATGCGTCATGGAACATTGCGCGCCCCAACTCGCGAAAGGTCGGATTTGCTCCATGTTTTGATAAGGTTTGTTTAGAAAACCATGAATCCATGTAAGACACAATGTCATTAGACACAATCCATGTCATTTAGGGATGCACGATATAGGATTTTGGCCGATATTCGATATGCCGATATTTTCAGACTAATTTTGCCCGATGCCGATACCGATATATTTGTGTGTTTTTTTTTAAGTGCAAAAAAAGCTTATTAAAGCTTCTATTAAAGTTCTCAGTCAAGAGCAGTGAATGATTTCCTCTTTGTGTTTTGTTGTTTTATTAACATTAACGAGATAGTTCTCCCGAAAATTTAAATTGTCATCATTTACTCTCTCAAGTTTCTTTCTTCTGTTGAAATTATAAAAGTTATTTGGAAGAATGTGGCTAACCAAACAGTTGCTGTACTTCAGTGACTTCCATTGTATATTTAAGCACAAGATAGAAATGAATACAGGTTTGGAACAACATTAGAGTGAGTAAATAATGACAGAATTTTTATTTCTGGGTGCAGTATCTCTTTAAGGACAAGCGGCAGCATATTATACTGTCCCTTTAAGAACTGCACGCGACGCGTCTAATATACACGCATTTGACAAGCAGATTTTCTCTGTTTGCTTTCACTTTAGACATAACCAACTTTGTTTATGTAAACCGTGTGTGTATTTGACAGTATTAGCGCAATAAGACTCGAAAGATTAGTCCAGTATGCAGACTCTGTGACAGGCTTTTAGTTCCTGTGAGTGTCGGGTGTAACGTGCTCAGAAAAGCGGATGTTAGAACAGCGCATCAGCACGTGAATGACATGTTTAACTAGCAAGACTTTGACGCACATGCAAATAATAAACTTTTGTGAATTGCGGTGTCTCGTGACCGTGAGTGTAACTCTACCTCTGCGTTTACATGTGATGTGATGTGAATGTACGTCGCGTTGTACAGTATGTTGAGATGAAGGCGCCAGAATTGAACTGATAGAATGCACGATACTATGTTTTTTTTTCAAAAGCAGATCGTGGAGACATTTTAATCGTCCACGATCAAAAACCGTGAGACGCACACCCCTAGTTGGAAGTTTAAGTTGCTGGCGCTCATGCTTCGTTCGCGTCACGTGCGCATAGGAAACACGCCACCCTATCGGCAAGGCTCATCAGCAGAAATATTCATATCGGCTGATGCCGATGATGGTCATTTTAAGCTTTTATCGGCCGATACCGATGTTGTCCCGATATCATCGTGCATCCCTAATGTCATTACAATCAATGAATCCATGTTATTCGACACAATGTTAAAGGTATAGCGGAGGATCTTTCCGAATTTTAGAGAAGACCCGCCCTCTCCAATTTTTTTTAAAATGCACATGCGCAACACTATTTGCTCCCGAGAGGGCGCACAGATATGCAAAGTAGATTGTTTGGAAGGGCATCCATATTTGGGTAGTCACGTTTGGTGGCACAATTATGTAGCAAATTATAAACTAACTCAAAAGCATTCATGCAAGACAAAATGTCAAATGCCCTTCTGTGTTTTATTTACTTATTATACTGATCGATTGAGTGACCGAGGACTCGAGACATGATATGCAATGGAGAAGTAGCTTGTTGCATTTGTGTAATAAATACTATGGTGAATACCTTGGAATTATCGAAAATGAACACACAAGGTTTTAGAATATTTCAGCGTAATATCATTTAGCATTTGGTCATAAGGCTACTTTAGACAAATTGAGATGTTTACCGTGTCTACGCCGTGCATGACTTGTGCCAGGGCTAGCATCGCTAATCATATCTTAACTTTTACTAGCAGTGATTTTAAATGGATTTTTTAGGGATGCTCCGATCGATCGGCCGGAGATCGGTATCGGGCGATCATCACATTTTATGACTCGATCGGTACTCACTCAACTTGGCCGATCTCACAAACCGATCACAATTTGATGACGTCAAAACGTGAGGAGGTAGCCTATATGATGCGTGGGGACTTAAATGTTTTGGCAGTCATGTCATCGCCGGTGTGGAATTAGGCTGCTATGATGTGTCGAGAAACAATGAAAAAAATTTGCTATTTGCCGTGTATGTTTCAAAGGAATCTCACATGGAGGATCATTGTCCTCCAGAGAGAGCGCCTTTTTGAAGAGTAGCTTCGCTCGCTCAGTCCACAGCGCCACTCGCTCAGAACGCCCGCAGTGACATGCTGGTTAGAAAATATGTTAAATAAGTTGGGCTGCCTGTGCACGACTAAAGTTTTTTTCTAGTCGACTAGTAGTAGTTCATTTAAGCCATTAGTCAAATCGCATATCTATATTAATTTAATTAAATATATATATGGGAGAAAATATTAAACCATAATGAGCGTCATCATAATAGGCTATATTGCCTATATTTCGCATATCAAGCGCATGCATAAAGCTTGCCACAAAGAACCGGCAAAAGTAATGTTTATGCAGCATGATACATTTTAATTGTTTATTAATAAACTGCAACGATACAGTTGGCGATGTTGACGCCATCTTCGCATAGTGAACGCGCTTATAGAGAGAAATGCACACTTCATACGGATTAGCCTAAGCAGAGAGTAGCCCATTTATTATCGATTTAAATAGTTGTTGTTTTTTTTAAGTAGACATTTCAAGCCTGAACTATACATTCTCAGGTATGTGAGGCAAGTTGAGGTTCGGTTCACTTATGAGACGCGCTCCAGTTCACGCGCCGGCGTGTCCGTGTCCTGATTATATTGTCTGCTATATTTCGCTTATTATTTATTAAATTCAGGCAAATGGATGATGAAACTAAAGTTTGAAATTAAGATACAATTTTTACAAAACGAAATTCACTTTAAAGAATGGCTTTCTACAAAACAAAACTTAATTAAGTGGTCAAAATCATGCCTGACCCATTCCAAATGTTTTCCGATATATTGGGCATCTTATGATCCTATCTTACTCATCTCATGCGGTTCCCTTTTAATATAATCAACATATGACTTTTTTTTTTAAAAAGAACACTATATTAGCCTACTATAAAACATAAATATGAAACGTATATTTATGTTTTTAAGTTATATTTAAACGTCACACTACTCCGCTTTTCTCATGTGTGTGGCCTATGCATGTGTGCGTGCATATGGGTGAGGGGTGCGATTTTCGAATAAGCGAATAATACCCAGATCTTCGAATATTATTTTTGCTTGAAATGCCCATCCCTTCTAATGAGTAGCATCAAACTACTCCAATTTGTTCTAATTAAATTAATAATTAATCTAATTAAATTAATTTTGTCCTGCTTAGACTTGTATTAGACCAGGTTAAAGTTACATCAGACTCTCTATTTTAGGTATTTAAATGTTTATTTTGTCCTCCAAAGTTTACTATTGGACAATGTTTAATTAAACCTTGTGGGCTGCATCAGAGTGCTCCATTTTGTTTGTATTTATCTTTGTCTTATATTAAGCATCGGTATCGGGAATCGGGATCGGTATCGGCCGATCACCATGACAAGAAATCGGCAATCGGTATCGGCTGCAAAAATCCTGATCGGAGCATCCCTACAAACTTTACCCGTCTAGTAGAATTTTCGCGACTACGGCATCAGTGGGAAGCCCAACCTGTGCTTTTAGCGCACGCCAGGGTGTGAAATATTCACCCAAAATCACTCTGGTCTTGTTTCTATATTCTGCGGCCTTTCTCTTCTTATCATACACTTCGTATACATTTTTTCTCTTTCGACCCTCAGCCATTTTCAAAGGAACGGCTGAAACCGTAACTCATCACATATAATACAACTGAAAGTGCTCATGCGCAGAAAGAAATTTATCCCCAAATTTAAATGTTTTAATTTAGGCTATTCTGCGCCAGTTTAGCGCAGCACGTAGAACACTCGAGAACCGCACCTGCGGCTGGCTGCACTGCTGCTTCGCGCTCAGTAAGGAATATAAGTAGTTTTGCTGTATTCATTCAGTTAGAATGCTATTTGTTTTGGCTTTAGTCAACAAAATCTCCAAGAAATCTAAATCTTTTCTCTGGCTGCATTTTACAAAAAAAGACAAGACTGTGGAGTGCAAGCTATGCTGCTGCGCCATTCACATATAGGCGTAGAAAACGCTAGGCGCGCCGTGTTCTCCTTTTTCCAAAGCGCTAGGGCGGTTGCGCTTCGGAGGCGTCTGTTGTTTCTAAGCTTGTTGTTGTTGTTGTTAAGGTTCTTGTCACGTGACCTACGGTGCGCTTGCAGCATTCTGAAAAGTTAAGATGTTTTTATCTCGATGCGGCACGAACGCGCTTGGAAAAAATGAGCGTGTCGCACCGCGACTGCGTCGCTTCCATTATCAGCGCACATGCCGCGCGCCTACATTTGAAATAACGAACTTGAGCGCGCAAAAGACGCCTGCTCTGCATCCCTTCAACCTCCACTCCTCCAGAGCACATATTTTCCAAAGCAGGATTTATTATTAAGTCGAGGAGCTGTCTTTTACCCAAGAATGTGGAAATGTTAGTGTTTTTGGTCCACAACATAAAAAAGGTGGACTAGGCCTGCAAATCTGTAAGTAGCTTTAACGGCTTTATTAGACTGACTCAATAGATTGTGTTTTATGTTTTTATTTGTACACTTGACGCGTTTGAAAATAGCCTAAATAATGTAACAAAATGAAAATAAACCTATATGCCTTCCTACTGTACAGCCTATAATTATTAGGATTGTTTTTTAGGCTATTTGGGTTTGTGTGTTTTAAAATGCCTAGATCGGCTGAACAAAAGTTAACCCAAAGCTTTTAAAGTAAAGAAGAATATACACCAGTATAAACTAGAGCTTTTGTTATGATGTTTCAGGTGCGCGATTGTGACGGTCACTATAGATCTAGGACAGAACTTCTCACTTTGCAGTTAAAAAAAATCACTACTAAATTCACTTTTCAACTAATTTTATTATTATAGTTTTATGTAGTATTGATTTTTTGTTGTTGTTTTATAAATGCTCTATGACAATTGTTTAATAAATGTTCAATAAAAATGCAAAACATCGCATCTTTTTTTATTTTTATTTTGTTGACTGATCGTTGTGCAGGACAGGACTTTGGTTGACTAAGGATTTCTCTGGTTGACTAACCTTACAGCCTTAACGACTAGTCATTTCTTTTGGGATGAATGAATGATGAAATGTAAAAAAAGAAATGTAATCAGATATTGGATTCGAGTCAAAACACAATGATTCAGAATTCCTTCCAATAAACACATTTACTGTCAATAGTAAACAGTATATTTTACAATATGAATTGGAAATGCTGGAAAGATGAAAAGATTCAGTTGAACAAAGTTCATGAATAAAACGACTCAGTTGAACAAATATCGTGAATCAAAGGATTCAGTTTAAAGAGTTGTTCAAATTTCTCCGATCAGTTCAAGTACAAAAAACAAAGTCTGTCCATTTCAGAAGAAAAAATAAATCAATTTTCTTTTGTTTTTCGGACTCAAAGGACTTTGATTCATGGGATTTAGTGATTGATTGAAGACATCTTACCAGTTGATAGTTTCAAAACAGGATACTTGCGGATCACGTTCACATAGGAATAAACTGAGAATAAGGAAACACAGCCTTGCAAAAGACAAGACAAACGTAAAATAATTAATGTTAAGTATGCGCATCTCAAATGACACATTAATCTAACTTATCGACATTTATAGAACAGATCAACACTCATAAAACACTCATTGTCTCAACTCATGATGATACAATAAGCATCGTTACATGTGGTAGCTTTAGCGTTAGCTAACTAGCTCAGCTCGTGCTGTGAGTGCGGCCTACTCATATCAAATCATTTCTGAAATTGACATACCTAGCTATATCTTTCATATGTCTTTTTATATTCAGATTTAATATTTTTAAAAATCACTCACCAAAACCAAATTCAATACAGATTTCCACTCCACTTTTCTCTCTATGACAACACACCAGCCTGACGTATCCAAAGTTTCCAAGTGCACTCAATCACAGTTCCCGTTCGATTATGATTTTGTGAAAGAAGTTTGTGGAGAAATGCTCCGTGTGCTGCTGCCTGTCTGACCTGTTCTCATCTGATTTCGTCTGTTGAATGCTGACAACGGCACCGGCGCGAACTGTGGGCGGGCCTAATGAACATGCCGCTACTGTTGGTTCTTAGGGCTGTCAGTCAATGCAGCACAATCAGTGATTGGATGAATCGCGTTTCTTTGTAGAACACTTTAATTCTTTATATTTCTTAACTTTTTCCAACTCTCAAGTCATTTACTGGTGGCCTGGGTTACCCGGGTTACAAATGTATTTCTAAAACAATGGTTCTAGCTTAGATTATGGCCCAGTTGTTTGGTCGAGTGCATATAGACAAAAAATGTACAGGTGAAAGATTGTCTCTGCTTTGTTTTATAATAAATATTTCTGTGTCTAGAATTCCTAATTTCCTTTACTCTCAATTTTTGTATAGTAGTGCTAGTCATGATTTTAACAGCAGGCATGCATAAAAGGGATTTTTATTTTATTTCGAAAACCACTGCAAAACATCGGACTGTAAAATGTAAAGAAGAATGAAACTATTGAAGGATTTACCATTGATATTACACATTTTGACAAGAGACACTCTACACAAGAAAAATGAGTTTTAAAAAATATTTTAAGGAACATTTAATAGCACTATATATAGTAAATTGTTGATTTTGATATTTGGAATGAATGTTAGGTTAATTGACTTCACTTTTTATTTTTTTTATTAAATGTAGTTTTATTACTAGTCCTAAAAGTGTGCCCATATACATGTCTCAAATTTGTTGTAAATATCTCATTTTGTTTTGAAGTTGAGACACTTATATTTATGAGAGCATAAAAATTATGCATCAATGATATTGATTGGATTTTTTTTTTTTCAGTTTCTATCATAATTTTGACATTTGGGCATTATTGTTTAGCTATTTACTTATGTTTTCAAATTGCCTGTGTTTTTTTGTTTTTTTTTGTCTCGATCGGACTAATGGTCTTTGAAGATAACAGTAATTCTTTTTAAGCTCTAAATGACACGTTACAAAACCAAAAGGCAAAACCTTGCATGTTTGGTATTGTTGGACTCGGCAAGGATTCAGGAGTATAAGGAGGTCACTCCTGTGAAAAAACGCTGGCTTGAAAAGTCTCAGGCTCCTTCAGGGCATTTTGCTGATGACGTATACTGAGTTTTTTTAGCTACACCAATGTTCTCATAGACTATCAAGGTACCCTGGACAAAGACACTGCATGCCATCTTTCATTAGACTAACGTTTGGATGTGGTTATTACCATTGTCATGATTTTTTTCCATGTTATAGCGCCACCAAGTGGCCAATCGTCGCAATTTTTTTCATGCCACCTCAGATTGTGCTCATGAACATGTGTCCCAAATTTAGCGAAAATATCTCTTTCCGTTCACAAGTTATAACCATTTTAGTAAAAGTGGCTCTGGTGCCATCAAACGTTTTGGTTCCCCTTAGTAACCGACAATTGAAATTTAATTTTTTTTTTATGATTATTGACAATCAGACTCCAGAGAATATTTCTGCAGTGGTTTGGTTCCAATCAGGCCAAAAACCTAGGAGTAGTTCGCAAAAGTAGGTTTTACACAAAAACGCAATTTACTCGAAATTGGAGCCTGAAGGGCAAGCCAATCCGAGGCATGCATCTTGTCCGGCTCGAGCCAAGGATTCCAACGATGTAAGACACTTGAGCCTACGCCCGACGGTTGAGGAGTTATGAGCCATTTCGTACTTTTGCCCGCTGTAGCGCCACCTATGGGCCAATCGGGGCGTGCCTTGGTGAGGCTGTAGGCGGTGAGAGTACTACCAGCCCCCAAAGTTTCAAGTCTCTACGACTTACGGTTCGTCCTGCCCGATCAGTTTTACGTGGAGAATGTTGCATGATGGGAAAATTAACAATAACAATAGGGTTTCAGCACTGAAGTGCTTGAACCCCTAATAAAAAGGGACTAAAAAGGCCTATAAAAAAAAAACCTTAGGGTCCACGCACTTGACGCTTGTGCTGCTGCTTTCCAAAAACTTTATCAAGCCTTTTAACATGTGCCTCGGAGAGGAGAAAGTCGCTTTTTTGCCTTTTTGGCTCATTTTTCATGGAAATGTGGTGATTTTTGTTTTACCTTTTAAACTGCGACACCTCCACCGATGGCCCGATCTCCGTCAAACTTTGCACGCTTCCTCGGAATAATATGGCGCACATGCTCAGCTAATTTGGTGAAGTTTTGAGCAGAGCAGACCCTTTTTCAGTCATTTAAATGTCATTTTGCATAGGATATTATGGAGCATTTTACACCTTTATAACAGTTAAAGGGCCACCGGTGGCCCGACGTCCATAAAAGCTTCCAGGCCTCTTTAGGGCCAGGTGACGCATGCGCACGGCCGGTTTTGTGAGGTTGTATGCAAATCAGGCAGGAAGAGGGCCGCTTTCAGCCATTTCATGGGATTTGCCATATAGAAATACATCATTTTGGCACCTGTTTAACAGTTAGAGCGCCACCAAGTGGCCGGTCGCCCTGTCCTTTTTCACGCGACCACAGAATGAGCTCTCACACAGGCGCGTTGAGTTTGGTGCAAATATCTCGTTCCGTTGACGAGTTATAGGCAATTTAGTAAAAGGGGCCCCTCCCACTCGGAACGTTTCGGCGGCCCTTAGGGACCGTGAACCCAAATTTCCACTTTTTTTTGATAATTATTGACATTCGGACTCCATAGAATCTTGCCGCACTGGTTTGGTTCCGGCCGGCCCAAAAACCTAGGACTAGTTCGCAAAAGTAGGTTTTACGGAAAACCCAAAATACCCGAAAATGCACCCAGGGTGACGAGCCAATCCGAGGCATGCATCTTGTCCGGCTCGAGCCAAGGATTCCAACGATGTAAGACACTTGAGCCTACGCCCGACGGTTGAGGAGTTATGAGCCATTTCGTACTTTTGCCCGCTGTAGCGCCACCTATGGGCCAATCGGGGCGTGCCTTGGTGAGGCTGTAGGCGGTGAGAGTACTACCAGCCCCCAAAGTTTCAAGTCTCTACGACTTACGGTTCGTCCTGCCCGATCAGTTTTACGTGGAGAATGTTGCATGATGGGAAAATTAACAATAACAATAGGGTTTCAGCACTGAAGTGCTTGAACCCCTAATAAAAAGGGACTAAAAAGGCCTATAAAAAAAAACCTTAGGGTCCACGCACTTGACGCTTGTGCTGCTGCTTTCCAAAAACTTTATCAAGCCTTTTAACATGTGCCTCGGAGAGGAGAAAGTCGCTTTTTTGCCTTTTTGGCTCATTTTTCATGGAAATGTGGTGATTTTTGTTTTACCTTTTAAACTGCGACACCTCCACCGATGGCCCGATCTCCGTCAAACTTTGCATGCTTCCTCGGAATAATATGGCGCACATGCTCAGCTAATTTGGTGAAGTTTTGAGCAGAGCAGACCCTTTTTCAGTCATTTAAATGTCATTTTGCATAGGATATTATGGAGCATTTTACACCTTTATAACAGTTAAAGGGCCACCGGTGGCCCGACGTCCATAAAAGCTTCCAGGCCTCTTTAGGGCCAGGTGACGCATGCGCACGGCCGGTTTTGTGAGGTTGTATGCAAATCAGGCAGGAAGAGGGCCGCTTTCAGCCATTTCATGGGATTTGCCATATAGAAATACATCATTTTGGCACCTGTTTAACAGTTAGAGCGCCACCAAGTGGCCGGTCGCCCTGTCCTTTTTCACGCGACCACAGAATGAGCTCTCACACAGGCGCGTTGAGTTTGGTGCAAATATCTCGTTCCGTTGACGAGTTATAGGCAATTTAGTAAAAGGGGCCCCTCCCACTCGGAACGTTTCGGCGGCCCTTAGGGACCGTGAACCCAAATTTCCACTTTTTTTTGATAATTATTGACATTCGGACTCCATAGAATCTTGCCGCACTGGTTTGGTTCCGGCCGGCCCAAAAACCTAGGACTAGTTCGCAAAAGTAGGTTTTACGGAAAACCCAAAATACCCGAAAATGCACCCAGGGTGACGAGCCAATCCGAGGCATGCATCTTGTCCGGCTCGAGCCAAGGATTCCAACGATGTAAGACACTTGAGCCTACGCCCGACGGTTGAGGAGTTATGAGCCATTTCGTACTTTTGCCCGCTGTAGCGCCACCTATGGGCCAATCGGGGCGTGCCTTGGTGAGGCTGTAGGCGGTGAGAGTACTACCAGCCCCCAAAGTTTCAAGTCTCTACGACTTACGGTTCGTCCTGCCCGATCAGTTTTACGTGGAGAATGTTGCATGATGGGAAAATTAACAATAACAATAGGGTTTCAGCACTGAAGTGCTTGAACCCCTAATAATAATAATAATTTGATTATATGCTTCAGTCATAGAGAATTTTTTTATTCCACATGCTCCATAATAAAATATCATAAATTATTAGGGCACTGATATGACTGAAGTTAACACTGATTGAACATAATTTAAACATATTTGTCACAATGAGCAAATTTTCAAAAATGTGTTACGGTTATTTTCATATTCTCTATTAAAAAACCTTCAAATGATATATGATTTGTTGGAATCAGACAAAAAATTACTGAGCTACACCTGTTTGAAGTCGATAGAGTCAGCAAAGTCAATTTTGAGACAAATTGAGTTAAAGTTTTCTAAAAGTTCCAAAACAAAATCACCTAGCAACCATACCTTAAAATCCCTGGTAATACCAACAAACTTGGCGAGGTTAACCAAACGTTCACTTAAGACATAACAGATAATGTTTGCCTGAATACTCACCAAGACAGACAAAGAGTCGATACCTTTAATATGAATTATGACAGTCAGCCGGTCCCATTCAGAAAAAACTCCTGTACGGTCGTCATGAAAGCGTTTGACAAAACAACGTCCCTCTGGGATTTTAGCTAAAAAATGTGCAGATTTGGAGAAATATTGATAGATTCTCATAGTTTTACGTCAGATTTCTATAGAGAGAAATAATATTTATTGAATTTATACCCAAAATGCACCGATGTAATCATTATGAGCGCTGGTTACTCTGTTGTCTTTACTTTATCATTGTGCAGATCCGAAGCCAAATCAGATCACAGGTTATTTAAAACACTCGACTTGACTTATAAAGTAAGTTTGGAGCAAACACATGGTTTTAATCTCATACATTGTCGTGTATTGATGCTGTGCTAAGCTATCATGCTAGCGAGTCATAATACACCTCCCACCTATAGGTGGATTATGGCTTCCATAAAGTTAATTTATGGAACCTGTTAACATAAAAAAGTTAATTAAAGCCAACATATAATTTTTTTTTAGTGATATGTTGGCTTTAAGTAACACTTTTATGTTAACAGGTTCCATAAATTAACTTTTTTATGTCAACAGGTCCCACAAAACTGGGTTACGTTAAACAAACATAATTTGTATAACATCATGGAATTAAGTCATTTTAAGCGACCCAATTAAACTCTGACCAGAGTGTTAAATGAACACTGAAGCAGTGTTAAAGTTAATGAGATAATTAAGTGAATAATTTAGTGATGATTGAGCATTATTGAAGACACCTGATGTTAACAAGCAGAATCACTGAAGGAGAAAACCGGAATTTAAGTCACCATTATGGAGATCAGTGTGTGTTTTAGTTGGACTCTTGACCATTAAATCATTAACTTTAGGTTTTGTTTGGCTGCTGTGCGTGAGTTATAACAGCCAGACGAACAAATAAAGGTGATCTGATGGTGTTGGTTGTGTTTTAACATAATCATTATTTCACAAACATTTGACCTGAATTACTGAACTCATATAGCACCCAATTTATGAGTTAAGTTTACCGTATGGATTATAGCAGCACTGTCATTGTAGCACATACTATTTTAGCATTTTCAAAGAAATCCAAATGATCAAATCCATAAAAAAAAGAAACGTCTAAGAAAGATTTTCTTTAGGCACACACAGACATCAAGAATCAGACTGTGAATCTCAACAATGGTGACAATTATAAGGCATGTTGCAGTGCATTCTGGGTGCCACCAATCAAAACTCATTCATGGCTCCCATCATGGATTGCTGCATGAATAAATAATGAGCTTATGATCAGAGTTGATCTGTTTGTCACCATTGCTGAGACTCATACACTAATTCTTGATGTCTGTGTGTGCCTACCTAAAATGTTCTAAAATATAATTTTTAGAAGTTTATTTTTTTATTGATTTGATCATTTGGATTTCATTGAAAAGGTTAAAAATGGTATGCTCTACAATGACAGTGCTTCTATAATCCATAAGGTAAATTTAACTCAGAAATGTGGCTCTATTTGAGTTCAGTAATTCAGATCAAATGATTGTGAAATAACGATTATGTTAAAACACAACCAACACCATCAGATCACCTTTACTATTTGTTCATCTGGCTGTTACACACCTAAAATTCTGATGGACTGATGCATTCAAATGTGGATTTTTAATTTAAATTAAACGATTATTGGTGTCCTTTTTATTCACTATCTTTTTATCGCAGACAACAACGGCTCTCATTTCAGCATGTGTTGTGTGTTCTGATGTGCAACTTGTTGTCTGTTTGCTTGTCACTCATAGCAGGCGCCTTTAAACGAAATGAGTGTAAAACTATTAGTGTTATACCAAATATTTATTCTATTGTTATCAATAAAAGTTTACTGTCGATAAATGCCGATACAGTTTTATTGCTGAGGCCTAGACTAGAGTTTAAACTTCAAAATGTCAAGATCTATGTTGGTCAGACCTTATGTTGAGCTTAAAGGACTAGTTCACGTTAAAATGAAAATTAGTCCATGATTTAGTCGTCATCTTCATTTATATAGCGCTTTTAACAATATAGATTGCTTCAAAGCAGCTTTACATTGATAATAGGAAATTAAAGTAACAGAGATTGTTTTGGCTTTACAGCAGCTCCAGATTACAATTATTGTCCAACTAAAGTTAGTTTTGATTGATTGATACACTTGCGTTGCAAAGATCATTAGTTATTAACTTAGGGGCCGCAAACCCGCATAAAAGTGCATCTCTCCATCATAAAAGTGCATCTATCCATCATAAAAGTGCATCTATCCATCATAAAAGTGCATCTCTCCATCATAAAGTGCATCTCTCCATCCTAAAAGTGCATCTATCCATCATAAAGTGGATCAATCCATCATAAGTGCATCTATCCATCATAAAAGTGCATCTCTCCATCATAAAAGTGCATCAATCCATCATAAGTGCATCTATCCATCATAAAAGTGCATCTCTCCATCATAAAAGTGCATCTATCCATCATAAAGTGCATCTCTCCATCCTAAAAGTGCATCTATCCATCATAAAGTGGATCTATCCATCATAAAGTGCATCTCTCCATCCTAAAAGTGCATCTATCCATCATAAAGTGCATCTATCCATCATAAAGTGCATCTCTCCATCATAAAAGTGCATCTATCCATCATAAAGTGCATCTCTCCATCATAAAGTGCATCTCTCCATCCTAAAAGTGCATCTATCCATCATAAAGTGCATCTCTCCATCATAAAGTGCATCTCTTCCATCATAACAGTGCATCTATCCATCCTAAAAGTGCATCTATCCATCATAAAGTGCATCTCTCCATCATAAAGTGCTCCACAGGCTCCGGAGGGTTAGTTAAGGCCTTCTGAAGCGAAGCCATGAGTTTGTGTAAGAAAAATATCTATCTTTAACACGTTCCAAAGTAACATTACTTCCGGCCACACACAGTCTACTGGCGTATAAAGCGCATTGTGACGTCAGGAGCAGGGACGTGCACAGGAATTTTGTGGGGCAGTTGCTCTGACCTGAAAAAAGGGCACTACCCCCAAAACTCAAGGGCTATATGAAGGAATATATTCAGTTGAATTTTGCCCATACAAATTGCCTTATCTGATCGTGTTTATGTCCAAACGCAATGCCTCATATTATGGTCTTATTATTATTTATAAAGATTGCAAACGTCAAAGATGACAGATTTATGATATACAACTTTGTAAACAGTATACAAAATGTATTAACAATATGTTAAATGTCACCAAAATACACATGAGAAAAAGAGTTCCTCATATTATTTTTTATTGTTTTTTAATTATTATTATTATTATTATTATTATTTTTAAAAATAAATAATCTGGATTGAATTGACAGATGGGGAAAAACTCGCTTCTAATAAAAAAATTAAAAAAAACGCTTAGATTTCGGAAAAAATACAATCCTTTTTTAACCTTTTGGCTTCCCGTACATTCAATTGTGCTTTTTGCTCATCTGGGCAACTACGCATGATTTGTTGTATGATTGCGTAAAGGGAACAGGAATTCCGGTAAGGAACAGAATCGACTGCTAAACCCAGTGCCGATCCTGACCTCCCCCTGGGGCCCTAAGCCTAATCCCGCTAAGGGGCCTCTACCTGACCCGTGATGTCGTGAGCTATGTAAACCATTTGCCATTGCCACAGTCACACCTGACACTTCATCGCTCCCATACAATCCTCCCTCCTTTAAACAAAACAGTCAAAGAATAAGTACAACAATATAGAACAGAATGAGGTTCAAACAAACAATATTTATTGAATAGAGTATTTTCTATAGAATGTTAACACAACAAGTGAATATTAACGTAAACATAAATAAGAAGAAAATAATAAATTATAACCCTGAGCTTTGGCTTTTGGGATTAACTTTGGTTATTTCTACAGCCTGGGCATTTTCGGCATCAGTATGATTTTTTTATTTTTTATTATGCATGTTGAAGCAATTCTTGATTTATGGTTATTATTTACTGAGGGATGTGCATCCATTTTGACCAGTATGTCCAGCTAATCAACATTTTTAATTCAATATAGCCTATAAATCAATAGTCAATCAATGTCAAATTTGTCAATACATTGCTTTCTATCTTGAATAATTAGTGCAGTTGTTTAGAGTTTTTAACTACACTGAGACTAGATAATCAGTGTCTTGTTTTAAAAGTATAACGTGTACTTTGATTGGGAGTGCCATCATTCACGTGCATGTATTGTACAGTATGTCTGGTCTCCACATATTTCTGCTTGAAAAATGCGAGTTTCATTTCGTGCACGCGCATGAACGCACGATAACACACGCGACGCGGTTATGTTTTCCGAGCTGCAGTAAACAAACACCGTTGCACTTTGTCGTTTATCAAAATCAAACGTAATAAATAATTGTATTTTACTCTCACTTTTGTCAGCCACAAAGTGATGCAAGAGATGCACTGCCTGCCCAGCTAGGTTAGCAAGACCGAAAAACATCCAACTTTGCTGACATCAAACTTAGAGAGGAGAGAACACAAGTTTACCTGATTGTTGTTCCCGCAATTCACTCTCATGGTTTTTTTCTTCTTCCTCTTTTCGTGACCAGAAGGATAGTTTCGCTTCATTTTGTCGTGGATGTTGTAGCTACACATTTGACGGCGCGCTATGACTATGACACGAGATGGAGGCGTGGCCTTAAGTAATTTGCGTGGCCCTACGCCGGTCGCGTGCAGTCTATGGTCGCGTGCAGCGTTTGCCCTTCATACTGACTTTCACTTTCGGTGCCCGAATGTAAGTGAATGAGGCGTTGCGATTTTTTTTTTTAATCTAGGCCTACGTGAAATTCTGCATCCATTGTACGATTGAATTTTTTTCTCGGAAGGGCAACTTGAGTGAGAAGGGCATATGGGCAGTTGCCCGGGCAACCTGAGCAACCCCCCTGTGCACGTCCCTGGTCAGGAGTGTAGTGTGTCATGGCGTAGAGTAAATGTCAGCAGTGCGTCGCATTACTCGCATAAGTTGCGCTTTACACTTAAGTGGAATCCGTATGTTCGTTTGGCCGGAAGCGAGTTATTTTACTTTATAAAGTTTTAAATATAGATCATTATTTTTCTTCCACAAACTCATCACACTCACACTCGTGAACTACTCCTTTAATGCACAATGTGTTTCACATGCACAAGTGGGCACAACACGTCATCAGTACGAGAATAAACTGTTTCCGTCATCTTAACGCATTTATACTGATGCAGAACTCAATATACCCACTAAACACAATGATGTCCAAAAGACGTCTTTTCAACGTCTTTGTCACAAAAGTCGGACGTTGAAAAGACGTCCACTGAAGAGCCAGAATGAAAGTTTTTATGACGTCTTTTTTTGACGTGTTCTGCACGTCCGATATAGACGTTCATGGACCCTCTTCGTACAAGGTTAAAAACTTGTTCAAATGTGGCCATTGAGGACATATTTTTTACATCATTTATGGTCTCATTTAGACATAATTACTTTGACTATTGCTGTCAGATGATCTTAGTGAGAATTAGCAGAGGTTTAGATGTTGATATTTGTTTCATTTGAAGTGTCACCATTGTGGTGATCAGTGTTTGCTTTAGTTGGGCTCTTGGTCCCCTTTATTTTTACTTTAGCTTTTCTTTGGCTGCTGTAACTGTGTGTTTGTATGACACAAATGTTGTGGCAGAGAAAGCCAAGAAAAAGTAAGAGCAGGTGTTTTCAGCTCAATGTTGATGATGACATAATCATCACAAAACAAGCATCAAATGTTGAGTTTGAAATTGTGTTTATATTTTGGGATTCTCAACCACCAACCTTGTGGAACTGCAATATTGGTGCCAATAGAATAAAAAATATTTTTAAAGTATAAAAAGCATCATGTAGTCACACACAGACATTAAGATTTTGGCTATGAATCACAACAACGGTGACAATCAAAACAAAAAAAGCTTGGGAATCAATGATGAGTTTTGAACTATGAAGGCTACCCATCATGCATTGCAGCATGATGATTTTTTTTGTCACCATTGTTGTGAATCATATGCAAAATCTTGATGTCTGTGTGTTACAACATGATATGTTTGCTCTAAACATCGTATGCACATAATTTTTATCCACCTCTAAATAAGTGATATTATAAATGCTATTGGTGCCAATATTGCAGTTCTACAAGGTAGGCGGCTAGAAATGCCAAAGTATCTGACAACATTATATGCTTGTTTTGTGATGATTTCATCATCATCAACATGAAGCTGATAACACCTGATGTTACTTATTCTTGGCTTTCTTTGCAACATCAGTTGCAAATAACAGTGTGTTTAACAAACATACAGTTACAGCAGCCAAAGAAAAGCTAAAGTAAAAATAAAGGGGACCAAGAGCCCAACTAAAGCAAACACTGATCACCACAATGGTGACACTTCAAATGAAACAAATATCAACATCTAAACCTCTGCTAATTCTCACTAAGATCATCTGACAGCAATAGTCAAAGTAATTATGTCTAAATGAGACCATAAATTATGTAAAAAATATGTCCACAATGGCCACATTTGAACAAGTTTTTAACCTTGTAGGAAGAGGGTCCATGAACGTCTATATCGGACGTGCAGAAACCGTCAAAAAAAGACGTCATAAAAACTTTCATTCTGGCTCCTCAGTGGACGTCTTTTCAACGTCCGACTTTTGTGACAAAGAAGTTGAAAAGACGTCTTTTGGACATCATTGTGTTTAGTGGGTAATCTGCGCCTAGAAAATATCTATAATTCTGAGATTATATTCGCATGTTGAGATTATATTCACATGTCAGTTCACGATTTCTTATGTGTATTTTCAAAATGTGCATCAAAATAGTTAGTAGTATATAATAGTTATTTAAAAGCTGACTGAAATTGTGCACATGCTCCCTGTTACTCCACTAATCTGCCGGATCCGTCAGGAACCTCCAAGTTTACAGTTTTCCTAGAACTAATGTTGCACTTAATGCACTTTAGTTATCCAGAAATACTAGATAAACTTCGGTATATTTGATTCTGCTAAAGTGAAACTATTGCAGGTTTACTTCAGACACACTTTAAATATCTCTCATTTAATGACTGATATTATACAGAGATCACACTGTCCTAATAGTGATATTACAACACATTTTAGGCTTAATATTAATAAATGTGCATTGTGCAATAAAGTAGTATTTCCAAATAAAGTTTCATTATAATATTTATCATTAAGTCTCAAGTTGATATGCCAATAAAATATTTTAATGTATACTTAGTATGGAATACATGTATTTTAAATAGATTTTGGTATTGTTTTTTTTAGTTTTTTTTTTTACTAGGGACAAATAATTATTTTATAATTAATTTGATAATTTTATAATTAATAATTTTTTACGTGCTACAAATAATGTTTAGTGATGTTTTATTCATGCCTCAAAAGAAAACGGGCAAAATAAGGGAAGTTCACGTCACATCTTTTGCTCAAGTTCGAGAATAGACTTCAACTTCCAGCTTTTCAATAAGCAGCAAACACACCACAGGTCATGTGACAAGAACAACCAATCAGCTTCACCCTTCCCGTAGCAACACTGAAAGCTCAGGCAAGATGGAGGAACAGCATTTTTCCCTCTTCTCCATTAATGAATCTAGTATCAGAGCCACTGTAAGGGTTTCCGTGCTGGACATCAGTTTATCCTTTGCTGGAAGATCCTCGTTGTCATGGAGAGCGCAGCTCATGGTTGCTTAGCAACGGCAGCTCCTGAGCGCTATAGAAACGTGTTTTAGACACGGCGTGTGAACATGAATTACCCCTAAAGAAATAACTCTAGACTTTATAAGCCTTAAATATTTTCAGATTTTTCAACAGATTCATTTTCATCTTCAGATAGTCCAGGAGCAGTTTGTAAAAAAAAAAATAATAATAATAATAATTTAGCAGTATTTTATATGATCCTCTGCTTATTCTGTCTTTTT